>CM035108.1:39362035-40050892 GCA_020205505.1 Panax japonicus | reverse complement strand
AATTAGAGTTAGATATGATGGAAGATGTTTTTATACATAACAAAGTGGATGTAATATATATTTGTAGTATATGATTTGATCTTTTTTGATTAGTTAGCATCATGTTAACGCGTGTTACTTATGAACTGATTTGTTGTACCAACTTCATAACCATATTTTTCTTAGATTAGTGTGATCTAAGGAAATAGAAACAATGATTCCAGTTGATTCTAATTCTCACACTTGATATAACTTCCTGAACCATCACATGGTGTCCTTGCACCCACTTCAGTATCAAATTTAGAAGATCATGTATCTCAACCAACAACCTTGAATCCTGAAGTTGTAAGCAAAGACTCGAATTTTCAAGAAGAAATACTCCAATAAGTGACTAAAGTGAAGGATATATCAACATAAATATAAAATTTAAACTAGATGAATACAAATGATAGAGAAAACTAATGAAATAATAAATGAAAGGAGCGTTTTGCTAGCCCGACTGTACTTTTTAAATAATGAAATAACATATAATTTCTGTAAACAAAAAAACTTAACAAATGCATGTACTTTTTAAAATACATAACACAATATGTATTATGTAATTGATGTTCATTATCCATAGCTTATGAAATTTACTGTGTAGGTACAACCATTTCAACTGCACAATCATCGACCGATGGATGATGTTATATTTGGTAGTGTAAGTTTATCATCTGATTAACTATCTCTAAATATATCTTATTGATTTTTTAATAACTTATTTATTTTAATTTATTTTTATTAATGTCATGACAGATGGATGACCACCTAGAAAACACCGTATGATAATAATTTCTTACTCATCATTTTCTTACTTTTTATCTTATCTTTTTACCAGCTTATTTACTATTCAACGTTCTTTTGTCTACAGGTTCGAAGACTTCGTCATAATAATATAGGAGTAATAATTCGTAATGAGTATAAACTAAATTGTCTCCGTTTACGTGAGGTAGTGTATACTCACACCTATTTCTCATTCATTTTTTCCTTCTTTTTTTTTTGCTTTTAAGTAGCGTTTTCTTACACAGAAGGAGAAAAAAAGGACTGATGCTTTGGCGAATGCCAAATTTAAGGGAAAACAAAAAGCAACTTCTTCTATCCAAGGAAGAAAAAATAAAGATTGCCAACTGGTATCACTTTTAATCATATTATTTTCTCTCTGTTTTTAAAATGGATTTGGATATTATTGAATTTAAAAAATTTTAAGTTTTGTTTTATGTAGATCGTTTGATTTGTCAACATGTTTTTGGTTTGTCTCATTTAATATTACTTATTTTTTTTATCGTGTTCTTACCTAGAAGGGAAAAAAAGTCTGATGCTTTGGCGAATGCTAAATTTAAGGAGAAACAAAAATCAACCTCTTTTACCCAAGGAACAAAAAATACAAATTGTAAACTGGTATCATTTTGATTATTTGTTACAATCTCTCTAAATTCTTACTGCAATCAATCTAAATCATTCCCCCTACATACAAATATGTGTGCTCATTTGTTTCGAATTTATAATTGTTTTATTTTAACTCACATATTTCGATAATTTTTAAATTTCAATTATTTTCAGGTATTTATTGAAGGATATATGATGTAAGCTGTAAAGAATATACTTGGTGTAAGCTGTAAAGTAAATGGTCTTAGTTTCTCTATTTTCTGCATGTATGTGTTTTTTGTATTCTGCCTTTTGTAAAGTTAGTTAATTATACTTGGTTATGATGATTTTGGGTATGGGATGATGGTTTTTTTGGTGGTTTGGATATGTATGGATGATTGTTAGTTTTGTAAACAGGTTTAGATTTTTCTGTACATCTATTTTTAAGGGAAACTCTGCCGAAATTTCTTGAAATTAGTAGCGACTAACTTGATGTTTTGATGGTTAGATGTGTTGATGATTGAGTATGTATTAATTTCTTTATGTATGTATTTTTTTATCCGTATTTTATAAAGTTAACTAATTATACATGGTTATGATGATTTTGGGTATGTAATGATTGTTTTTTGGTAGTTTGGATATGTATGGACGATTATAAGTTTTATACACAGGTTTATATTTGTCTGAATGTCTATTTTTAAAGGAAATTCTGTCAAAAAATTTTAAAATTAGCAGCGACTAGCTTGATATTTTGGTGGTTAGATATGTGTTGATGATTGTAAGTTTTGTAGACAGGTTTAGAATTTTTTAAATATCTATTTTTAAAGGAAATTCAATCGATTTTTTTGGAAATTAGTACCAATTAACTTGATATTTTGGTAGTTGAACATGTGTTGATGATTGACTATGTATTAATTGTTGTAATGGTATGGTGAATTGTGGTGGTATGTGGTAATGTAATATTTTTCGAATTATAATTTAATTATTTTTTACGTCGTGCCTTCAGGCACGGGCATATGCTAGTATTTAATATTTTTGGAATATTAAAAGTATTTAATTTATTTAATTATAATATTAAATAAATTATTTAAAAATAATTTTAATATTTGAAAAATCATTTAAAATTATATTATGATATAAGAAAATATTTTAAGTTATTTTTAATAAATTTTAATATTATTTGATAATTTTCAATAATAAATTAATATTAATGATAATTAAGTTATTTATTAAATGAATTAAATAAATGAATTAAAAATGATTTTATTACATTAAAAATTATTTTAAATAATAATAAGGTATTTAAAAATATTTTAAGTTATAAAATATAACTTTTAATATTTAAAGGTAAATTTAATTAATTAATGATTATTAATGATATTAAAGTTATTTAATATTTATATTAAATAAATTAGTTTAAAAATTATTTTAATATTATAAAAATCATTTTAAATGAAAATAAAGTGTTTAAAGATATTTTAAGTTATAAAATATAACTTTTAATATTTAAGGGATATTTTCATTAATAATTTAATAAAATGATATTTAATAATTAATGATATTAAATTTATTTAATAATTATATTAAATAAATAGTTTAAAAATGGTTTTATTTATTTAAAAAGGATGTTAATGATTTAAAAAATATTTTAAGTTATAATTATGACTTTTAATATTTGGATAAATAGTTCATTAATATTTAAATATTAATAAAAATTATTTATTAATGATTTTAGATGTTTAAGAAACAATTGAAGGTAATATAAATACTTTAAAAATATTTTGAGTTATTATACATAACTTTAATATTTTGGCAATGGTTTCATTAATAGTTTAATATTAATTAAATATTAATGATAATAGAATTGTTTAATATTTAAATCATTTCATAATGATTCTGATATTTTAAAAATTTTGATAAATGATAATAATTATTTAATAATTATTATAAAACCATGAAAAATAGTGCGACTGATGTTTAAATTATCCAAATGGATAATGAACTACGGTTTAGAGTCTTAGACTCGATATTTACCCGATAAAGCTGTCAGTAGACCGACATGTTTTAGAAATTGATTTGGACTTAAATAATTTAATTGAATATGTGTTTATTTGTGATTCAAAGATTATTAAGGTTGTATGACAATGTGATTAGGAAGGTGTTGATGTTTGATTATGAGTCAACGATTGTTGAACATGTGTGATAATGTGAATAGGGAATGTGCTGACTGCAATAGGCATTGTTATATGTACGTTATGTTGTACTAATCCGTAAAATGATCTGATTAATGATAGGTCGAGAGAGAAAAGATAAATCTAAGTTGCGTAAGTGTAAGCAGCGCATCAAGCAAGTATCCTAACTTTGCATTTTCTTTATGCAATGGACAGAAGTAAGAAGTTCAGAATAATAATAATTATTATTATTATTTAGATTGTTAAACCTATATTATATAAACCCATTGATTATCAACATGTTAGTATATGATAATTCAGTTATATATTCTGTTCGTTAATTTCTAGAAATGATTATACAAGTGTCCCCACTTGGATAATCATTGTATTTAATCACATGTTGATACACCTTTGATATACATATATGTTGAATTATATATTATTGTTGAACAAGATAAGACCTTTGTTATAAAAACCGACAAGTATGAACATCCTGATAATGGTAAAAATTTTATGCGCCCAAGGCGGACAGAGTGAACGATAACTTCGTTCTTGTACTTGTAGTATTGATTAATACAGGGTACAATGGGGCTGATCACCCTCCGTGGCCGTAAGTCATGACGGTTTACAGATGAATTTCTGTTCAAACCTTTTTAAAAATGAAAACAATGTTCATAGTATGTCACTGAAACCTCATATATAGTCAATACGTAGTTTCAAAAATTTGAAAGAGGGTTGTTAAGATATTGGTATAGATTACTTCACAACTATTGACTGGTTGTAGAAGGGTATTATAAAGAAAACATTTAAATTCTTTCAGCTTATATATATAATACTTGTTGGGCACTCAAATGCTCATCCTTGCTTAATTTAAATGTTTTTTAGCTAAGTGTGAAGAACCAGAAGGCTCATGCCGAAACAAGGGAAAGGGAAAGCTAACCAAATAAGATTTGTGGTACTGTTTGTAATAGTTTTAGATTATGAAGACTATGATACTTAAATATCTAATATCATGTAATGAATGACTAAAGGTTACGTACTTGGGAGAAAGACTCTGATGTATATGTAAATTTAAGTTAAGTTTTATATTATTGTTATTAGTATTAGTATTATTCCGCTCATAGAAATGGTATCGTGAAGTACCGAGTTCGGGTTTCAAGTATCCGGGTTCGGGGGCCTCACAATGGCCAAATCTCATTGGTCATAAATATATGAGATGTTGAGCCAATGCATAAGTACATGTTAGAGAACAATGTGTTGGACAGACCCACCATGAGAATTCTACGTGGAGCATTATGCAAAGTGTCATTAGCAATTCTCATAGTGACAATGATATAATGATCCTCCAACCTGAAATCACTATATTACTACACTAGAATTTATGTACTTTGATATCATCAAAGGTCACCTTTAATAGGGTGGACAATAAAGGTGATTATTGGGTACATCATGAATCGTGTGAGGAATATGAGTGATCTAGATAGAATTTAACCCTCCTATGTATTAGGGGTGACATCCATAGGCCTCTTGATTGAGTAGGACTATAAAATGCATGGTCATGCTCAAATAGTGATTTATTTCATATAGTCTATTCATAAATCAAGAAAACTCAGATTAAAATATGAAAGGTATGACACATTCTATGCCTCGGGTTTAATCTAGAATGTCAAGGTTAAAAGGATTAAATTATATTAAAACATTGGTCACGAAAAGGTTGCATCGAATCATCGATCTTATTATTACTTGGGTAGCAATGATGCATTACTAGATGTCGCTCACTGTTTATAATTTTATAATATTATTTTAAGATTATTGACAATGTAATAATAACCTATAGGGGTCACACACTTAGAACGTAATTAAAAAGGAATTAATTTAATTTGTAAGGATTTAAATATGTCAATGTGATTGATAGTATTTAAATTATGAATTTAAATTAAAAGGATAATTTGTATATATATGTATATTAATTAAGTAAGACTTAATTAAGATATAATATATATATATATATAAATTTGAATTTTATTTTATTTTTAATTGGATTTGGTTTTGATTAATTCCTTTTGACTGCTATATATATGATATATCAGCCATTTTAGGAAGATGATCAAAACTTAAAAACCCTAGTCACTCTTAGAGGGAGACTAGAGAGAAAAACTTCAGAAAAATCCAGATCCTTAGTGGCTAGTACCGCGGTTCTCCTTACTGCAGATCGTGTGACGATTCGCGGGACGTTCGAGTGGATACAGTAGAGACTCAATTCCGTTGGATTACGTTGGAGATTCGAAGTCGTACCAGAATTTTTGATCGTATCAATTCTATCTTGGATAATCGGTAAAATATCTAAACCTCTAAATTAATATGTTTTCGCATGGATCCTATTTTAGGGTTTCAGAAATTGTTTCGCATATTTTATTTTCCACTGTGTTTTTGTGCCGAAATCCCTAATAACAATGGTTCTAGAATTTTAGAACACTCATCAATTATAGACTAGTCAAATCAATAAAGGTTCACTAGCCACTCAAAATTCGATACAATAACTAGGTATTGAGTAACAATATTTAAGACCAAGAATGGAATCACAACAACATATAGTTGAATAGAACATTGTATATCCAATAGACTATCTTCAAAGGAATTAGAGAGTCTCGTTCGAAATAATGAAGATTTCAAGCTTTGAATTAATAAGCAATAATGATTAGAAATTTGCTCAATATGAACAAATAACTTGAGCCATCTTGATAAAACTATATCAAGTTCAAGATTAGGAAACTTGTTTAGCAAAAAGTAAGATTTAGATATTTGCATAAAAATAACAAACAAGACAAGATAAAGATCTTGTTTTACATAAAGAAATAGGGTTTAGGAACTTGCCTCGTGCATAAGCTACACAATTATAACAAACGTTCGCCAAATACCCTACATATATCATTAGAATCGCAATACCGATTAGTTACACTAACATTATCCCTATATGTTTAGTTCTCATTAATTAAATCCAACTTGTTAACACTATTCAAATTCTGAATTTTTAAATTAACATCACGTTACCAATCTGAAATTATAAGGCTATCATAGCAATGTAACCTTTAAACCACATCTCAAGACTTAAACCAATAGCAAGTTAAAGTTTTTCACAACTTATTAATTTTACAATTTGAAATCATTGAATACATGTTTATAATCTATTATAGAACCTCTTTACATGTTTAACACATTATCATGCACCTTAGACTAGGTTAGGTCAACGTGTCACAGACTGAAACTTAAAAAAATAGTTTCTGCTCACGGAAGGGCACAGCTACGCTACCCCAAGCCTTAGCACCGGCGCAGCTGCGCCGGTACGTGGACAGAAACTGCAGACTGCATACCCAATTAACCCAATTAACCCAATTTTTCCTAATTAAGCAGAAATTTAACATACTCAGAAGCTATAAGTTTGTTAACCACGACACCAAACATGCATATCATGATTCTAACAACATAAACATCTTACATAGTCAACTTTTAAGGATTAAAATCATGTTTTTACTGTTTTCATTATTTTTCAACATATTTAGCAAATTAAATCACCAAATCCTCGTTTCTTAACCAAATCAGTCCATTACACATGCATCTAATTTAAACATAAATTTTAACTCTAAAATCAACATTTTAGTACATATTCAACCAAAAATCAATTTCTTCTTCTTAAACATGACTACACATGAATTTGATACTCCAAAATCGTTAGCAAATAACATATAACATATTATAAACCATCTATAACATACATAACAACCATTCTATCAAATCATCAACCAAATTTTCATCTTTCTAAAAGAAAACTCAATAACACAAAAACCCTCATTCTAAAACATGATTCCATGATTTTTTTTACTGAAAATCATTTATAGATGATAACCAATGGATTACATAAACTAATTGACACTTATAATTCAAACTCACACAAAATTCTATATTAAAAACTAAGAACATGAAGTTAGGTTTTATACCTTCAATTCTTGATTACTGGAAACAAAGATGATGGTTCCAAGGCTTTGACAAACCTTCTTCAACCCCTTGATTTCCAATTCTCAGAGAATTCCCTTCTCCAACTCCCATGTTCTCTGTATTTCTCTCTAGCTCTTTGTGTTTTCTTCCTCTATTCTAAGTCTTAGAAAAAAATACGTAATATAAACCAACTAAAACACAGTATGCGTAATATAAATTGATAAACGTGGGTTATCAGTTTAACCAATAAAAAGTCCTCAGCTGTTACATTAACCAAAAGTCACAAGGCTTTGTTTGTCTTGCACACTAAAACTTCACCCCTCAATTTATTTTTATATTTCTTATATAATATAGTTCAGTTGTCACATCCTTAGCAAATTAAATTAATCTAATTCTAAATACTCTAAATTATTAATCTTAATTCATAAATAATTAAACCAAAAATTTACAATATAATTATAATTTTATTTAATAGATTATTAAATTTCTAATTTAATTATTAAATCAAATTAGAACATCGTCATTACACACATTGTAATTACTAAATAATTTATTTAATTTAATTACTTCATTAAATTAAATCTTCAAATCATAAAATTATAACACATTAATTTAATTATTATAACATACTTTGACAAAATTACTGCACAATAATTTCATCAATGTTTATTTATCTCAATAAATAAATAAATTCAAATATTTATTTAATTTAATAAATATTTAAAATTAATTACAAAATTATCGTTCGTTACATATATTCTTTTGTCAAAGATACTTCGCATCTCGAGAATAAAATCAAAACAAGTCGAATACGGAATAAAATAGAAGTATCAAATGCCTTAATTACCATGTAAGTATAAGGGTTTGAAAACCTATTTTTAAAACATCATTTCTGTATATTTTGCATAAAAATAAACTTTTATACAAATTAAACACTTTGTATATAGGTGCATAACATTACTTCCAAATAATGCACTTAGGCCAATTTAACCACACACACACACACACTTCTAATAAATTACGAAATTGAAAAGATGTGATAACCGTGTTTTTACGGAAGTCGGGGTGTGCCTAACACCTTCCCCCTGCTTAATCAAGCCCCCAAACTCTATGAATCTTGGTTTCAAGGCTTGTTAAAAAGAGTCCAATAATTGGGCCTTTTTGCAAATCTTCTCAAATTCGGTTGAGTTGGTACAACCATTTTATTACTACCAACTGGTAACTCTAAATTTTCAAATCGTCGACATTTTGTGTCAGAGTCTTTTTCAAACTCACCCTTTCAAATAAAATTCAACACGTAGAAAACATAAAGGGTAAGAAAGACTAAAAGAGGAATTCGAAAAAAAAGGAAATTTTTCCAACGTCGACACAAGCCATCACAAAATATTTACAAAACTAAATGAGGAAGAAAAGAAAAACTTTGTAGTTGTTTTTCAGTCTTCAAGTCTTCAGTCTAAATTTCTTGTGATGCTCTCCAACCTTCAATCTTTTCTTTCCAGCTATCCAAGTCAATCTTTATGTGTCTTCGGCCACCACTTTTTCCAACTAGGGGTTTTAACTAAAGAATGAATCCCCCTTCTAATCATCTAATATGACCTATTTACACCCTTTCTATCAAATCCTAAAGCTCCAAGGAATTGTGATCCAAATTTGCTGAAATCCACAAGCTTCGTTAACCTGAACCCGACCTGGAGTTGTCGCGCCAGGGTCCTCCACAAATACGGCTCTGCCGCGCCAAGCTCAAATTCCTCTAACAAATCTCAGGATTGACAGCGCTGCAGCGCCAATTCCTCTACAATCCTAGCGCTGTCACGCCAGATGGTCAAAACTCCCACTGCTGCTTCGTTAGACTCCTTTTTCCTTACTTTCTTACTCCTTTGCTTCTAACTCCAAATCACATGCTACATATTCTACAAAACACATAAATGCAACCAAAAGTAACCACAACACTTGAAAATAACAACATATTAAAGCCTAATTGCACTTAATTCGTAAGTATGAAACCTATTCATCGATGATACCCTAGATTTTGACTTTAAAGACATAAGAGACGATACCATATGTTTCACTATTTAATTCAAATTGACTCTAGGAGACGATATCTTAGATATTTCCCAATGACATAATTCATATAGGCATAGAACACAAACACACACGCTTTATATTTCTCAAGGAATTTAATGTAATCTTTTAAAAAAACATTAGGAAAGCGGTAATCGTGTTTCATGAAAGTTGGGGGGTGTCTAACACTTTCCCCTGTTTAAACAAGCCCCGAACTCTATGAATATCGGTTGTGAACCAATTTTATGGAGTTACACGATAGGTCATCTCAATTATTAAAGGTACAATTACATATTCTATTACATTTTTAATAATAATTACAACAATAGTCCACTCATAAAATATTTTCACAATTAATACACTTTTATATTTATTTACAATATTAGTGCAATTAAGATTCCTTAATTTAAGAAATTAGTATGCAATTAAGATTCCTTAATTTAGGGGATTAATATTAATTTACTTATTAAATTAAATAAAATGGGTACTTTTGTACGCATCTTTCTCTTTCCTCATCCTAATTCTCTCCACCAGAAATTCGAATGGACATCACGAAATCCACTCCTTCCTCTACCAGATCACCGGCGACGGCCAGCAACAGCAGGTTCCGGCGTTGTTTATCGGAAGAAAGTTCTTGGGTGGAGTTGAAACTCTCATGGCCTGCCATATTAACGGCACTTTTGTATTTTTGTAGGCTTCTTTCTCTCTCCTCCTAATTCTCTCCACCAGATTATTTTAAAAATCAAAAATCCGCCGCTATTTACCGCCGAGTCCACTCCTAAAACTACCATTTACCCATTTTGAGGTGGATTGATTATAATGGATCAATTTTTCATAGTACAGTTGCTGCGTTTTTTTATAGTATAGTTGGTAGTCAAACATTCATACCAAGGTAACCAATTCAGTATTATTAGGTTTCTAATTTATTTTTAAAAAATCTATTATATATTTTTTTATTTAATAGTGCAGTTGGTAGCTAACACTTTATACAAATATAACAAATTCAGTTTTATTTGGATACCAATTAATTAAAAAATGTATTGTAGATTTTTTTTATAATGCAGTTGGTAGTCAAACCTTAATATAAAGGTAACCAATTCAGTTTTATTGGGTTACCAATTAATTATAAAAATTCTATTATAGATTTTTTTTTCATAGTGCAGTTGGTAGCCAAACCTTAATACAAATGTAACCAACAAAAACTAAAATTGTTACCTTCGAAAGTTTTGGTTACCAACAGCACTGAAATTTCTCTTGGTTACCCACAAAAACTAAAATGGTTACATTTGTATAAATATTTGGATACCAACTGCACTAAAATTTATCTTTTTCTCCTTTTAATTTCTGGACTAAATCAATCTTCGTCATAATGGTAGTTGTGGCCGGCGTCCATGGTGTTGAAGCGGCGGCGAATGGGAGGAGGAAGATGACCGGCGAAGGGGAGGAGGAAGATGACGTTGCCAAATTTTGAATATTTGAATTTTAATTATTATTTTTGAATTTGAATTTGTTTTGTTTGTTAGATCCAAGATATTTGAATTTGAATTATTAATTATGGTAGTTATTTCTCCTTGATTTTAGGTTTTCTTATTATTATGAATTGAATCCTATACTAATTCCCTAAATTAAGGAATCCTAATTGCGCTAATATTATAAATAAATATAGAAAGTGTATTAATTATGTAAATATTTTATGAGTGCACTAATAGTGTAATTACTTTTTAAATGTTGTATACTTATGTAAAGGACCCATTATTAAAACCTAAAAATTTGGATGAGATGATATATCCATTTAAATCTTTATCAACTGGCAACTCAGTCTAATTGGCCCTATTAAAATAAACTTTCAAACCCTTTTGACATTTATGTCAGTTTTTTTCCAAAATCAACCTTAAAATTTGATCAATAAATCTCAAAATAATATAAGAGCAAAATCACGGCGTCGACACATAGCATTACTCACAAATAATATGTATGTACGTTTTTTCCTACAAAGTTTGAGAAGGGTTGATTGAAGGATATTGATCAAAATTAGGATACATTTGAATTAAAATAATGAAATGACAGAAAGAATATTTTTTTAATATTAAAGTGCATGTTTGGCTACTAGTTGTGGTGGGTGGTATAATACTTATTTTATAAATTTCTTGAGTTGGGTTTTATTTGTTCTTTCATAATCTGGCCCAAATGAGATGAGTTCGTGTATTCTTACGTGAAAAAGGCACAGATTTTTATCTCAAATTCTTAAATTCAAAAATCGTTTGTAAATCTTTTCATAAGTTAATGTGATATTATAAAATTTGTAGAATTATCATTCCATCTCTGAACTCAGTAATAATAAAAATAGTGATTTGTAACAGAAATATTTCAGCAAACCTAAAAAATTTGTACACAATTTGTGTTATCTGTAATATATAGTATTATTTAATAATGCATATAAATAAATTATGCAAAAATGGAAAATATAAATCCGAGTCCTTTGAATTCACAAAGTCTCCTTAAAGCAAATTTATTCCCCCACAGATGCTAAGGGTTAATTGAATAATTGCTTTCCAAGATAAAACGGATTTCAATTCTTAATTAGTAGCATTACAAAATTAAGAATCCATCGAACGCAAATTCTATGTTATGTACTTGAACTTTTACTATTAATAATAATGATGCATGAAGAAAACAGAAGAAAACTTACTGTACAATTTTACTGCAGAAAATAGGATTTTGCAATGCAGAACGGGACGGAATTACTGCAGAACGGGAGTCTGCCAGAAACGGAAAACGGTAGAACAGAACGGGATTCTATATTGCAGAAACGGGATTGCAGAAGGGAAGGAACGGGACGGAAATTTCTGACAGAACGGGAATTTGTTATATCTTAAATGATTTCCCACACCATTTATTTATAGGAAAATTTGCATGTAACCGTCGTCAAAACGACGTAGTTTCACAAACCCGTCCGTCACGACCACGACCCGACCCGAGTCCACGACCCGACCCGAGTCAATTTTCTCATTCAAATCCCATTTCCAGCAATCCCCCACATGAATGTAAAATTGGCTTTACAATATGCAAAATATGTTATGAATATGCAGACACTAGTTCGAGTACATAAGAAAAGATATTTCATCAGGTTAAGTAGCCTAGTGGCTTTGAACTTACCTTCGTAAAATCTATCGAATTTACTCGGCTAATCAGTAGACTTGATGTCTTTGAACCGTCAGCTTTTTGTGTAAACCAAGACAATAGAATTCACAAAATATCTCTTCAGACATAGTTGGTTCTCACGTTTGTGTTCATTTTGGCCTTGAAACACCTCTTGGTTCCGTAAGTATGTTAGAGAATTCAGCCTTCATAATTCTCACAGAAGTGGCCCCCTTCTTACTCACGTAGGTGACTTCTATCAAGAGTATCCTGCAATACCCCACTTGAACATATTTCAAGATATAAAAGTCATTAAAAGCGTAACTTATCCTGATTCTCGCGGCAGATGTGCACTGTCTTATAATAGGAATGGTTAGGAGTAAATATCTTTTCAGTGCTGTACTGAGTACTACATAGTTCGGTTTGCCCATTGAACCTAGATCTTGGGATCTCCAGTCAGCTAGGTTGGGTTGCCACTATGACGACTCTTATTTAAACAGTAGGATTTAAACCCATTCCCTTCGATGATTTTTCCACTTGCTCTCTTGTTAAACCTTTCGTAAGCGGATCCGCAATATTATCTTTTGACTTTACATAGTCAATTGAGATAATTCCATTTGAGAGCAATTGTCTAACGGTATTATGTCTTCGTCGTATATGACGTGACTTACCGTTATATAAATGACTCTGTGCTCTTCCAATCGCTGATTGGCTATCACAGTGTATACATATAGCTGGCACAGGTCTTGACCAATTTGGAATATCCTCTAAGAAATTACGAAGCCATTCAGCTTCTTCTCCAGATTTGTCTAAAGAAATGAATTCTGATTCCATTGTAGACCTAGCAATACAAGTTTGTTTTGAGGATTTCCAAGATACTGCTGCACCTCCAAGGGTAAAGACATATCCACTTGTGGATTTCGAGTCTTTATTATCAGATATCTAATTAGCATCACTATATCCTTCTAATACTGCTGGATATCTAGTATAGTGCAGTCCATATTTTTGAGTATGTTTTAAATATCCTAAACCTCTCAAAATTGCTTTCCAGTGATCTTTACCTAGATTACTCGTATACCTACTTAGCTTACTTACCGAATAAGCTATATCTGGTCTAGTACAGTTCATGACATACATTAAACTGCCTATTATACGAGAATATTCTAGTTTAGATATGCTATCACCTTCATTTTTAGCTAGATGAAGATTTATATCAACTGGGGTTTTATTCAGAATTATATTATACTTGTTAAATTTTTCAAGTATTTTCTCAATGTAATGAGATTGAGATAATATAATTCCATCAGATGTTCTAGAAATCTTGATTCCTAATATTATATCAGCAACCCCCAAGTCTTTCATATCAAATCTATTTGACAACATACGTTTTGTTGAGTTGATAACTTCATTGTTGCTACCTATGATTAACATATCATCCACATAAAGACAAACAATGACATATTCCTTTTGAGTGCTTTTGACATAAACACATTTGTCACACTCATTGATTTTAAATCCATTTGATAACATAGCATTATCAAATTTCTCATGCCATTGTTTTGGTGCTTGTTTTAATCCATACAAGGATTTAACAAGTTTACATACTTTCCTCTCTTGTCCAGGAGCAGTGAAACCTTCAGGTTGTTCCATATATATTTCTTCATCTAATTCACCATTTAAGAATGCAGTCTTTACATCCATTTGATGTATTTCAAGTCTATTTAAAGATGCTATTGCTATTAGCATTCGAATAGATGTAATTCTTGTAACAGGTGAATAAGTGTCGAAATAATCTAATCCTTCCTTTTGTCTATAGCCTTTAACAACAAGCCTTGCTTTGTATTTATCAATTGAACCATCAGCTTTCAACTTCTTTTTGAAGATCCATTTATACCCTAAGGGTTTTGAACCAGGTGGAAGGTCCACCAATTCCCATGTATGATTTTGCATAATGGACTCAATTTCGCTATTTATTGCTTCTTTCCAATGAGAAGCATCTGGTGAGGATACTGCTTCCTTGTAGGTTCGAGGATCATTTTCTAACAAAAATGTTAGAAAATCCGGACCAAAAGACGTTGAAGTCCTTGCCCTTTTGCTACGTCTAGGTTCATCCACTACAGACTCTTTGTCTATATTTTCAGGATTATCACTAGTAGCATCCAAAGGTCTTTTGTTTGAATTTGAATCATTATTTCCATTATATGGAAAAATATTCTCAAAAAATGATGCATCTCTTGATTCAATAAATGTATTAACATGAATATCGTTAATTTCATATTTATGAACAAGAAAGCGATAAGCACTGCTGTTATTTGCATAACCAATGAAAACACAATCAATTGTTTTTGGTCCTATCTTAACCTTTTTAGGTTTAGGAACCATTACCTTTGCTAAACACCCCCACACTCGTAAGTATTTATAGCAAGGTCTATGACCTTTCCATAATTCATAAGGGATTTTGTGAGTTTTCTTATGAGGCACTTTGTTAAGAATATAATTGGCAGAAAGCAAAGCTTCCCCCCACAAATTCTGTGGTGCTCCAGAACTGTTCAACATAGCATTCAACATTTCTTTTAATGTTCGGTTCTTGCGTTCAGCAATACCGTTAGATTGAGGTGAATAAGAAGCTGTAGTTTGGTGAATAATACCATGAGTAGAGCAAATCTCTTCAAATGGTGATTCATATTCACCACCTCTATCACTTCTTATTGCTTTAATCTTTTTGCTAAGTTGATTTTCAACTTCATTTTTATAAAGTTGAAACATTTCTACAGCCTCATCTTTGCTTCTTAGCAAATATACATAACAATATCATGTGCAATCATCAATAAAGGTTATGAAATATTTTTTCCCACCTCTAGTTTGCACAAACTTTAAGTCACATATGTCAGTGTGAATTAAATCTAGAGGTTCAGTTTTCCTTTCAACTGAGTGAAAGGGTAATCTTGTCATTTTTGATTCCACACAAATTTCACATTTATGTTTTAGATTAATATCAAATTTAGGCAAGAATTCTAAATTAATTAATCTACGCAAAGTATTATAATTAACATGTCCTAATCTAGCATGCCATATGTTTGAAGACTCTAACAAGTAAGCAGAAGAATTAATTTTATTATTATCAATAGACTTCGGTACAACAGTCATAACATTCATCTTAAAGAGCCCATCATTCATGTAATACCCGAAAAAAATAAATAATAATAATAAAAAAATATTATATAATAAAAAAAAAAATTCTTTGTTTTAAAACATATTAATTGGACTTTGTCATTTATTTTGGGTCTAACTAGTCATTTAATTTATGTGGACTAAATTTATATAAGAGACATTAATTTGGGCCTAAAGTAATTGGGTCTAATTTATAATTTTGTAGATTTTTTTTTTAAAAAAAAAACCTATTAAATTAGAAGAGTTAGTAAAATATATTAAGTAATAAATATGTAAAACCTAACAATACTAAATCATATTTGACACAAACCCTATATTTTTTTTCACTGCTTCTTCATCTGATAAACTGACGGGGAGGCGCATCGCTGTGGGCAATTCAGGAGCAGAGTCATTTTTTTTTTAAAAGTTCAAGTAAGTTCTTATGACTATACCTGTGATGGACAATATTACATATATGATGGGCGGTAGTACATATGTGAGCAATTGAGCATGTAGATATTTAATCATTGAATAAAGAATGTTATTGCATATTAGTAATTTGGCTTGATTACCCAATTCTTTCATAAAGGACTCTTGTGTCTGATTAAGTAATTGAAATATAGAACTTGGAGTAAAAATCTATCAGGATTATGGAAGATCATGTGTTGGCATATTATATATATAAATTTAGTTATAGTACTCTAGTAAATAGTTAACTGAAGTAATGAAAATTTTATACATTCGGATTAAATTATTTTCCTAGTAAAATTTTTAATATTTAATTTATAACTGATTGAAGTATTATGCTGTTAATGATTAGATTTGTAATACAATTTTATTTTATTTTATTAGATCAAACAGAGGAAATTTAAGAAGTATTTTTGGAATTTAAATTTTGGGTATTACATTGCTTAATTCAGGTACGGATTTCCGTACTTTTTCAGCGAGACTCATTTGTTTTTAATTTGTTCGTTCCGTTATTTATTTCGAAATTTAGTATTGTCTCTCATAATTATTTCTTGTCAATTTATTTTGAATAGCTTGTTTTGGCGTTATATTAGAACTCCCATTTGTACTCTTTAGACTAGTGTATCATGTACTATAATTTATTTTGATATTGTAGTGATGTACATGTTAGTATATTTTAGGAGACTTGTGTTGACGATTCGTTCGATTTAACATGTACACTGTTAGAACCCCTTTGTGTTGATATTGTGTCACATGTGTTGTGACATTATATTTTGTTAGAATACCGTAGAGTATACCTGAGCTATAACCACCTGTGGGGGTACCACAGGCATGTCCTCTTGGCACCGAGGCATGACACCTTCCGTGGCGGTGTGATCAGTCCATGGCGTCTCCGTTTTGTGCTCCGGTGGGAGTTGGCCATTTGGTGTTTTGTTGTGGGAGGCGTATGGGTCGACCCTAGTTTATGTTCTGTTCTGTTCTGCGGATTGGTGATGTTTGTGCCAAACACACCTTCCGATTTGCACGCATCTGGATTGCGCAGTCCGATGTGTGATTGCCTGTGTGGCATTATTTTGATTGCCTGTGTGGCATTATTCGACTTGCCTGTGTGGTAAGGTATATTACTATATTCTGAGCTCGGTATGAAATAACACCCAGCCATTTGATTCAGCCTATCATTTCATTGTGTTAGTTTTGTTCGTTTCATTTCAGTTCGTTTCATTTCATTTCATTTAATTGAGTTAATTATTTGTATTCTATATCCGTACTGGGCATTTGACTCATGCTGTGTTTTTCTTCCGGCAGGTAATCAGGGGGATCAAGGGCAAGTGTGATGAGAGCTCCATTCATTCCAATGATTTAGAAATATTCTGTTTAGACTTGATGTGTCAGTTACTTGGAATTGTAATAATTATTTTAGATTGTGGTTTGAGACAGTTTGAGATTTATTATGGGTGACTTGTGGTAATTATCAGTTAATTAAGACTATTCTTTTGGGGCTTTGAGCCTTGCTATTAAACTCATCAGTTTTGTTACGTTTTGAGTAATATCTCTTTCTATTTTGGAAAGGGGGTGTTACAGAGTTGGTATCAGAGCATAGGTTCTTTCTTGTAGAAAACCTATTTAGGTTTGACCTGTGAGTTATGGGTAGACTTCTGGGTTAGATTTTTGTTCTGATTGATTTTCTGTTCAGCTATCATATCAGCTATATTCGAATTTGTCTCTAATCTGCTTTGTTTATATTCGTAATCTCTTCTTAGATGGCTCGAAGATCAGCTAGAGTTGCTGGGAGGCGAGGTAACAACAGGGGAAGAGGTGAAGGTCGGTCCAATGAGCAACCTAATGATCAGATTAATGCTCAGTTGGCTACCTTGGTGAATCAGGCTGTGAATCAGGCGTTACCTCAGTTAGTGGCGCGGGTTGTACAGGCAATGCAGCAGCCGCCACCAGAAATTCCTGAACAGGAGAACCCGAGAAATAATGGTCCACATGCAAACGAAGAGGAAGTGAATACAGATGGTATTGATCAGCAAGTGGTTCCAATGTATGTGTGGTTGGAAAGGTTTCAAAAGCAGAAACCACAGGCATTCAGTTCAGCTCCAACTCCAATTGATGCAGAGAATTGGATTGCCCACTTAGAGAAGATTTTCGATGTGTTGGGATGCTCAGATAATCAAAGAGTGTTGCTTGCTGCTTACAAGCTAGAGGGGGATGCACAGAGGTGGTGGAAAGCACTGAAGACAACCAAGGGTGATGGTTATGTCGAGACACTTAGTTGGGCGGAGTTTTGTGAGGTCTTTTATCAACAGTATTTCCCAGCTGCTGATAAAGAGGCCTATGCTAGAGATTATCTGTCTATTCGGCAGAAAGATGACGAGTCCATCACAGATTTCATGACGAGGTTCACCAAGTTGGCATGATTTACGGGAACTTCTGCAGGGACTGCAGCGGAACAGGCGGAGAAGTTTAAGTGGCGGATTCATTATAGGTATCGCCAACATCTCATTAACACCAAGTTTGCGAATGTATCGGCGGTGGCGAATGCGGCCAAGAACATTGAGATGGAGCGGCAGGACTTTCGGACTTCCAAACCGGAAGGGAGTCGAAAGAGGGACAGAGATGACCAGCAGGGTCAAACTTCAGTCCAGCATGGAAGAAATCAGGGTGGTCAGTTGAATAGGAATCGTGGTGGCCAACAAGGACAGTGGTGTGGTCAGAATCAAAACAAGTGTTATCAGCAGATGCCTCAGCAAGGGCAGAATCGTCAGCTGCAATTACCTTGGTATGGACAGAATCGTCAGCAGGGGAATAATCGTCCGCAGGGGCAAAATCAGGGTCGTTATCCGGGACCAGCTGGTGGGGGTAACCCGAATCTTATTCCGATAGCTCCTTGTGCTATTTGTGGGGCTATTCATCCGGGGAGGCAGTGTCACAGACTCACCGGTGCATGCTTCTTGTGTGGACAGATGGGTCACATTGCTAGGGATTGTACCGGTCCACGTAGAAATGGTGGAGGTGGTAATAATGGTGGCAATGGAGGTCAGCGTCAGGGTGGCCGAGTGTTTGCTTTGACGTATAACCAGGCGGCGGGTGCACCAGGTACTGTTTCTGGTACTCTTTTAGTTGGCAATCGCGAGGCTTCTATTTTATTTGATACGGGTTCTACTCATTCCGTTGTTGCTCAGTCTTTTGTTCGGCACCTGGGTGTGCCATCTCAGTCTTTGAATTCTGTTATGTCTATTGCTACCCCGATGGGGACTTCTGTTGTTATTTCTGATTTGTATCGGGGGTGTCCGATCAGTTTTGGGGATAAGATCCGTAGCATTAATCTTCTTCCGATGTGTATACATGATTTTGATGTCATTCTTGGGATGGACTGGTTGGATAAACACCAAGCCACTATCGACTGTCAGGCGAAGAAAGTTATATTTGGAGATGTGAAGTCTCCAGAATTTGTGTTTCAGGGCTCTCAGCCGAGTAGAGTGTTGAAAATGATTTCAGCTTTGAAAGCTGGGAAGTTGGTAGCAAAGGGTTGTGAGGGGTATTTGGCGTTTGTGAAGGATACCTCTAAGGGTGAGTCTCTTATTGGGGATGTTCCAATTGTTCGTGATTTTTTTGATGTGTTTCCTGAGGAGTTGTCAGGTTTGCCACCGCAACGAGAAGTGGAGTTCGCTATTGAGCTTGTTCCTGGTGCGGGGCCTATCTCTAAGGCTCCGTATCGGATGGCACCATTGGAGTTGCAAGAGTTGAAAGAAAAGTTGCAGGAACTGTTGGATCGTGGTGTGATTCGACCGAGTGTTTCGCCGTGGGGTGCGCCAGGTCTTATTTGTGAAGAAGAAGGATGGGTCTATGAGGTTATGCATAGACTACAGGGAGTTGAACAAGATCACCATCCGAAATCGGTATCCATTGCCGAGGATTGATGACTTGTTTGACCAACTTCAAGGGGCAAAGTACTTTTCGAAGATAGACTTGAGGTCGGACTATCATCAGTTGAGGGTGAGAGATGAGGATATCCCTAAGACGGCTTTTCGTACTCGGTATGGGCATTACGAGTTTCTGGTGAAGCCTTTCGGTGTGACTAACGCTCCGGCGGTGTTCATGGATTTGATGAATCGAGTGTTCAGAGAGTACTTAGACCAATTTGTCATTGTCTTTATTGATGATATTTTGATTTACTCAAAGTCTAAGGAAGAGCATGAGGAACATCTTCGCACAGTGTTAGGGATTTTGCAGAAAGAGAACGTGTATGCTAAATTCTCCAAATGCGAGTTTTGGTTGGAACAGGTTGCATTTTTGGGCCACGTTGTTTCTGCTGAAGGCATTAAGGTGGATCCTGCGAAGGTTGAGGCTATCACTAAATGGCCAAGACCTACTACAGTGACGGAGATTAGGAGTTTCTTGGGTTTGGCAGGGTATTATAGGCGATTTGTAGAAGGGTTTTCCTTGCTTGCCTTACCATTGACTCAGTTGATGAGAAAGGGCGTGAAGTTTATGTGGAATGAGGAGCGGGAGAAGAGTTTCGAAGAGTTGAAGAAACGACTTGTGTCAGCTCCTATACTTGCATTGCCGTCGGGGACAGGAGGCTATCAGATTTATAGTGATGCTTCTAAGAAGGGCTTGGGGTGTGTTTTGATGCAACACGGTAAGGTGATTGCTTATGCTTCTAGGCAGCTTAAACCTTACAGGGTGAATTACCTCATACATGATTTGGAATTGGCAGCGGTGATCTTTGCCTTAAATATTTGGAGGCATTATTTGTATGGAGAGACTTGTGATATCTTCACCGATCACAAAAGTCTTAAATACATTTTCACTCAGAAGGAGCTCAATATGAGACAGAGGCGTTGGTTGGATCTACTAAAAGATTATGATGCGAGGATTCAGTATCACCCGGGGAAAGCAAATGTGGTTACAGATGCTCTTAGCCGAAAGAGTTCAGGAAGTGTTGCAGCCCTTATTACGCAACCTCAACTTATTTCAGATATGGAGCGGATCGAGTTGGACTTGTATGTACGAGGTTCAGATGGGCATTTGGCGGGTATGAGAGTGGAGCCCTCTCTTATCTCGCGAGTCAAGGAAGCTCAAAAGGAAGATGGGGAGTTGTGGAGTATGACGCAGAATTTAGAGGAGGGCAAGCAGTCCGAGTTTCGTGTTGATGACCATGGTGTGATTTGGTTGGGTGAGCGGTTGTGTGTACCGTCAGATTCAATCATTCGAGAGGCTGTGCTGGCTGAGGCTCATAGTTCGCCATTTTCAATTCATCCAGGTTCCACGAAGATGTATAGGGATTTGAAGAAGAATTTTTGGTGGAATGGGATGAAACGAGACGTGGCTGAATATGTTGGAAAGTGCCTCACTTGTCAACAAGTGAAAATAGAACATCAACGAGCTAGTGGGTTGTTGCAACAGTTAGACATTCTAGTGTGGAAGTGGGAGGATATCACGATGGATTTTGTGACTGGGTTGCCGAAGACTTTCAGAAAAAATGATGCCATATGGGTAGTGGTGGATCGATTGATAAAATCGGCACACTTTTTGGCTATCCATGAGGGTTACTCGGTGGATAGGTTAGCACATATCTTTCAGCAGGAGATTGTTAGACTTCATGGTACTCCAGTGTCTATTGTTTCAGATCGGGACCCACGGTTCACTTCACGGTTCTGGAAAGGGTTTCAACGAGCTTGGGGTACTCAGCTCAACTTCAGTACTTCTTTCTATCCGCAAACTGATGGTCAATCCGAGCGGACTATTCAGACATTAGAGGACATGTTGAGGTCTTGTGCACTTGAGTGGTCGGGTAATTGGGATGATTACTTGAGCCTAGTTGAGTTTGCTTATAACAACAGCTGGCGTTCAAGTATTGGAATGGCTCCGTTTGAGGCACTGTATGGAAGGAAGTGTCGGGCACCAACTTGTTGGGATGAGGTTGGCGAAAGGGCCATAGAAGGGCCTGAGTTAGTTCAAATCACTACGGAGAAGGTAGCGGTGGCTAAGGAGAAATTGAAGTCGGCTCGATCACGGCAGAAGTGTTATGCTGATAAGCATAGAAGGACTTTAGAATTTGAACCTGGTGAGCATGTATTTCTAAAAGTTTCTCCTTGGAAAGGTATTCGGCGATTTGGCTTGAAAGGGAAACTTAGTCCGCGTTATATTGGACCATTTGAGATTCTGGAGAGGGTTGGTGAGGTTGCATATCGGTTAGCTTTGCCTCCACAGCTAGCTCACGTGCATAATGTGTTCCATGTGTCGGTGTTGAGGAGTTATCATTATCATCCGTTGCACGTGGTGCAATATCCGTTCGATAAAATTCGAGAGGATCTTACCTGTGAGGAACAAGCTGAAGCGATTTTGGATCGTCAAGAAAGGATCATGAGGAGGAAAACTATTCCGTTTGTTAAGATTTTGTGGAGGAATCATTCGGAGCGGGAGGCTACTTGGGAGCTTGAGGAGTCTATTCGAGCGGAATATCCACATCTTTTTGATAATTAGGTACGTTCTATTCTTTTGATTCCGGGGACGGAATCCTTTTAAGGGGTAAGTGATGTAATACCCGAAAAAAATAAATAATAATAATAATAAAATATTATATAATAAAAAAAAATTCTTTGTTTTAAAACATATTAATTGGACTTTGTCATTTATTTTGGGTCTAACTAGTCATTTAATTTATGTGGACTAAAATATATAAGAGACATTAATTTGGGCCTAAAGTAATTGGGTCTAATTTATAATTTTGTAGATTTTTTTTTTTAAAAAAAAACCTATTAAATTAGAAGAGTTAGTAAAATATATTAAGTAATAAATATGTAAAACCTAACAATACTAAATCATATTTGACACAAACCCTATATTTTTTTTCACTGCTTCTTCATCTGATAAACTGACGGGGAGGCGCATCGCTGTGGGCAATAGAGGAGCAGAGTCATTTTTTTTTTTAAAGTTCAAGTAAGTTCTTATGACTATACCTGTGATGGACAATATTACATATATGATGGGCGGTAGTACATATGTGAGCAATTGAGCATGTAGATATTTAATCATTGAATAAAGAATGTTATTGCATATTAGTAATTTGGCTTGATTACCCAATTCTTTCATAAAGGAATCTTGTGTCTGATTAAGTAATTGAAATATAGAACTTGGAGTAAAAATCTATCAGGATTATGGAAGATCATGTGTTGGCATATTATATATATAAATTTAGTTATAGTACTCTGGTAAATAGTTAACTGAAGTAATGAAAATTTTATACATTCGGATTAAATTATTTTCCTAGTAAAATTTTTAATATTTAATTTATAACTGATTGAAGTATTATGCTGTTAATGATTAGATTTGTAATACAATTTTATTTTATTTTATTAGATCAAACAGAGGAAATTTAAGAAGTATTTTTGGAATTTAAATTTTGGGTATTACATTGCTTAATCCAGGTACGGATTTCCGTACTTTTTCAGCGAGACTCATTTGTTTTTAATTTGTTCGTTCCGTTATTTATTTCGAAATTTAGTATTGTCTCTCATAATTATTTCTTGTCAATTTATTTTGAATAGCTTGTTTTGGCGTTATATTAGAACTCCCATTTGTACTCTTTAGACTAGTGTATCATGTCTATTAATTTATTTTGATATTTATAGTGATGTACATGTTAGTATATTTTAGAGACTTGTGTTGACGATTCGTTCGATTTAACATGTACATGTTAGAACCCCTTTGTGTTGATATCTTGTCGCATGTGTTGTGACATTATATTTTGTTAGAATACCGTAGGGTATACCTGAGCTATAACCACCTGTGGGGGTACCACAGGCATGTTCTCTTGGCACCGAGGCATGACACCTTCCGTGGCGGTGTGATCAGTCCACGGCGTCTCCGTTTTGTGCTCCGGTGGGAGTTGGCCATTTGGTGTTTTGTTGTGGGAGGCGTATGGGTCGACCCTAGTTTCTGTTCTGTTCTGTTCTGCGGATTGGTGATGTTTTTGCCAAACACACCTTCCGATTTGCACGCATCTGGATTGCGCAGTCCGATGTGTGATTGCCTGTGTGGCATTATTTTGATTGCCTGTGTGGTATTATTCGACTTGCCTGTGTGGCAAGGTATATTACTATATTCTGAGCTCGGTATGAAATAACACTCAGCCATTTGATTCAGCCTATCATTTCATTGTGTTAGTTTTGTTCGTTTCATTTCAGTTCGTTTCATTTCATTTCATTTAATTGAGTTAATTATTTGTATTCTATATCCGTACTGGGCATTTGGCTCATGCTGTGTTTTTCTTCCGGCAGGTAATCAGGGGGATCAAGGGCAAGTGTGATGAGAGCTCCATTCATTCCAATGATTTAGAAATATTCTGTTTAGACTTGATGTGTCAGTTACTTGGAATTGTAATAATTATTTTAGATTGTGGTTTGAGACAGTTTGAGATTTATTATGGGTGACTTGTGGTAATTATCAGTTAATTAAGACTATTCTTTTGGGGCTTTGAGCCTTGCTATTAAACTCATCAGTTTTGTTACGTTTTGAGTAATATCTCTTTCTATTTTGGAAAGGGGGTGTTACAATTCATGTTGCCCTTTCCTACAAACATATCATTCTTAGTAAGTACAAACTTATCAGACACAAACACCAACTTAAAGCCATTCTTGCTCAGTAGTGACCCAGAAACTAGATTCTTGCGAATATCTGGCACATGAAGCACTTCATTCAAAGTCAGTTCTTTGCCAGATGTCATTTTCAGTACAATCTTTCCACGTCCTTGAACCTTTGAACTTGAGGAGTTTCCCATAAAGAGCTGATCATCATTTTCTACTGGTTTGTAAGTAGAAAACATCCATTTGTTAGAACAGATGTGGCGAGTAGCTCCAGTTTCCACGTACCACTCTTTAGGGTTTCCTATCAAATTACATTCATATATAACTGCACAAAGGTTCATGTCTGAAACATCTTCAGAAAGTTTCTCCAGTTCTGTCAGATGTGCTTGAGGCTTTTGTTCTTTCTTCAACTTCTTTGGCTTTCGACATTCATTTGATTTGTGTCCCGGAATACCACAATTGAAGCATTTGCCTTTGAATTTCTTCTTGGCCTTGAAAGCTTCTTTGCCTTCACGCTTCCTTTTGTTGTTGTTTGGCCTTTGTTCTACAACATTTGCCTTGGCTTCAATGAAATTCTTCCCACTTTTCTTCTCAGATCCTCGATTGTCCTCTTCAATCCTTAGTCGCACGATCAGTTCTTCAAGATTCATCTCTTTGCGTTTATGCTTCAGATAATTCTTGAAGTCTTTCCACGATGGTGGAAGCTTCTCAATCATTGCTGCAACTTGGAATGATTCACTTAATGACATTCCTTCAGAATGAATGTCATGTAGAATTACTTGTAATTCTTGAACCTGAATGATAACTGCTTTGGAATCAAGAAATCTACCGACAATGAATTTTTTCATGCCAGCATCTTCAGTTTTATATTTCTTATGTAAAGATTCCCAAAGTTCCTTTGCAGTTTGAATTGTACAATACACATTATACAGTGTATTGTCTAATCCATTCATTACATAATTTCTGCAAAGGAAATCTGCATGTTTCCATGCATCAACAGCAACCACTTTCTCCTTGTCAGTTTCCCCTTCAACAAGAGTAGGACAATCCTCTTGTAGAAATCGAGCCAAATTCAATGTTGTGAGATAGAATAGCATTTTTTGTTGCCAACACTTGAAATTAGTTCCATTGAACCTTTCTGGCTTTTCTCAATGAGACATACTCACGGCGGGAATGGTGCTTGTAGAAGCCATTTCTGTTATACAAATAAAGATTATTGTCAATAGACAGAAACAATTTTCTGTTTGTACAAGATGTAACAAATTTTGTTTATAAATTTTTTTTGCAGAATATTCTATATATTAATACAATAATATATATTAGCAATCAAAATAAACTGTTATTTGAATTTTAAAAACAATAACAGAATAGTAATATTAATATGCAAACAATTTTCTGTTTACATAAATCACTAATACAATTACAGAATATATATATAAACAAAATATTATATATCTATTAATCATGCAATATTTATAAACATATAAACATGTAATTTATTAACATGTAATATAAACTGTTAAACAGAATGATATATATTAAAATACAAACATGTATTAACATGCAAAAGACAATATGTTAATAAATTTACAGATTGTTTATTTACAAATTCTGTTTACCAGAATAACTTTGTAATAATCATATAAATTAAATTAATAATCTCATAACAGAATATTCAATTGACATGGTTTCGGTTGCAATCAGCAACTCGCATGTACACTTGCATTCTTTAGCAACTTGCATGTATGTGATGTAGTCAAGAAAACACACATGGTATAAAAATATTCTATAAATGCATGTAATCATTTATAAATGAATGCAACATTCATTTGCAGGACCCCTATAATTGCATGAACATAAACATATATGGATGTTTTATTTCAACTGCAAATCAAAACATAACAAATGTACTGATTATATGTTAAAAATTATACTTACGAAATATTATATATATTACGCATAAGTATAATTAAACAATATAAACATGTAATTTATATATAATAATATAATATATAAATCAGTCAACAATAAATTTGTTTACAAAATCTGTTAACAACAAAATCAATTTATTTTGCAGAAAATATCTACTGCAGAACATACATTATGATTCGTATATATAAAATATATAAGTATATAACATATTGAAGGACAACGTGATTAAACAACAGTTTAGTAAACATGCAACTTATATGTAATTTAATATATAATTTTATGACATTACATGCAAACCAATAAACAAGTGGCTATTTAATATGTAATTTTATTATATTACATGCAAACTGATAAACATTCAAACTATGCAAACATGCAAACTATGTTTTCTGCATACTGATATATTTGTACTAATATATAATATATATTTTCCTTAGTAATCATAAAAACAGAACATGCATGTGGTCTAGGCAAAATAATATATCCAGATCATGCAAACAAAAAACATGCAAAACTAAGGCCGACATTAGGGGGGGGGGGAAATAGTGTATTTGCAGAAGTTCATATTCTGTTTTTATACAAAATATAAAAACAGTGCAACATAATTTGCAGAAATTTAATAAACAAATGCAGTTTTTTACCAAACAGAAAACAATTCCGTGTTGAATTTTAATTTTGTAATTAAACTTTTATAAAATCAAAATTATAGAATTATATTAAATAAAACTATAATTACAGAACGGACTAAATTTGCTTTAAGATTGTTATCTGTAATATATAGTATTATTTAATAATGCATATAAATAAATTATGCAAAAATGGAAAATATAAATCCGAGTCCTTTGAATTCACAAAGTCTCCTTAAAGCAAATTTATTCCCCCACAGATGCTAAGGGTTAATTGAATAATTGCTTCCCAAGATAAAACGGATTTCAATTCTTAATTAGTAGCATTACAAAATTAAGAATCCATCGAACGCAAATTCTATGTTATGTACTCGAACTTTTACTATTAATAATAATGATGCATGAAGAAAACAGAAGAAAACTTACAGTACAATTTTACTGCAGAAAATAGGATTTTGCAATGCAGAACGGGACGGAATTACTGCAGAACGGGAGTTTGCCAAAAACGGGAAACGGTAGAACAGAACGGGATTCTATATTGCAGAAACGGGATTGCAGAAGGGAAGGAACGGGACGGAAATTTCTGACAAAACGGGAATTTGTTATATCTTAAATGATTTCCCACACCATTTATTTATAGGAAAATTTGCATGTAACCGCCGTCAAAACGACGTAGTTTCACAAACCCGCCCGTCACGACCACGACCCGACCCGAGTCAATTTTCTCATTCAAATCTCATTTCCAACAATTTGTTTCTTAATGGAATAGAACGAATCTTGGCTTTTGGAAAAACCCTTGAAGTTCTGAACTACTTTTGTTTAATCTTTAATATTTAGGTCTCAGGTTTAATTTACACGATAAGTGAGTTTATTTTATTTTTTTTATGAAAGTTTGTCTTCTCTTTATATGAAATTTATTTGTGAGTTTATTTCTCCTTCCGTCGTAAAGATTGATTAATTATTAGTTATTAATATTGTAATAGTGTGATGATACACTTGATTACGAGAAATTATTATACTCCCCAAAGTGGGACTTCAAAAAAAAATATTTAATTTGTATTTTAAAATTTAAGTTTATAAATTAATGTGAAGGAAGCCTTGCAAATATATCAATTTCCCTTTTAAAAATGTCAATTTTCTTAATAAAATAGTCTATTTTGTGACAGTGATTTCTATTAGCATATTGTAAAAATTATATAAATGTCATCTTTTAATTGATTTGTATGAGTTATGTCAATTTGAGATTGATTTGGCTAATCTCAAATGAATTTAAAATGATGTGACATTAAATATTTTATTGATACTTTATAATTTATAGTATAGTTGTATATTTAATTTTTGTAATTCTTGTATATTTAACGATGACACTTTTTTTTGCTTAAATATAAATTATTATCTTAAATTATTGACTTTTTCATTTCAGTGATTGACTTTTTAACTTTTTTAATTAAATTATTAAACTACTAATTTTTTTCTATTTAGATCCAATTAAAATTTCACATCAAAAATTAATGATAGAGATGACAAATAAAATACTTGCGTAAAAAATAAATTCCTGTATTTCATCAGAACAATTTCAAAATACAAACAAACAAAAAAAATTAAAAAAAATTAATTCAAATTTCAAATACATGGAACAAGAACCACCCACGCTCTCCTAAACCCAAAACCAACCACCACCGCCGAAAACCTACGACCACGCCATCCTGACCCACCCCCACCACTACCACTATCCCTGCCCCATACCACTGAAAACCTCAACAACATCACCATCTAAACTTCTTCTTTTTTTTTTTCTTTCGAAACCCACTATCACAACTAAAATCAAAAAGTTTACTGATGGAAGAATATTACATGGAGATCTCCGGGAAGAGAAGGGGGTTGCTGCTGCCGTTGCAAGTTCTTCCCAATTACAGTCGTAGTTCCGCCAAATTGCAAATCTTTCCTTTTACCCCTTTCACCCAATTACAGTTACGCCGTGTTGCCGTGCCGTTATAAGTGATGATGGCGATGGGTCCAATACCAGATCTTTTCATTTGTGTGGTCAATACTTGTAATCGTGGTGACGGAGATTTTTCGAGGTAGGTGGAGATGGTGAATCCTAAGTGAAAAGTATGGATTTCGAAGCAGAAGAAAGAGCTTCTTATGTGATTATTGAAAAACGAAAAAAAGGATATCTACCTAGTCATTATTGAAATGTCAGGTAGATTTTTATTTACCGAAAGCATTTTATTTTATTTGTCATGTATAGGGAGTCAAATTATTAATTTTTGATGTGGCATTTTAATTAAATAAAAATAAAAAAAAATTAATAATTTAATTAAAAAAATTAAAAACTCAATTATCGAAGTGAAAAAAAAGTAATATTTTAAAATACTAATTTATATTTAAATTTAAATTTTTGAGGCCCCTTTTTGAAAAGCATAATATACTCATAAGTGGATATCACTGTTACAATATTAAGGAACCAATAAAATACATAAAAAAACACTTCACATAAAAAGAATAAATAATAAAAAAACCACCAAGTAAAACTCAAACCTAAACCATAAAGCTAAGCTAAGACCAGATGACACTTATTTGAGACATTTTTCAAAATCCTAAAATTACCTTATTACTCTAGCAAGCTCCATAATGAATTAATAAGAAAATATATCATTAATTCATAACTTTTCATTCAATTTTATCAATCAACCCTAGCTCAGTCTATATGGAATAAGTTGTGGAGTGTCAATTTCAAACGGGAATAAAATACAGAAAAATATTAAGGAAATCAAATAGTCAAACCTCTTTTTTTTGACCAAGTGAAGTTACTAATACATTTACAATCTTTCACTTGTGAAATTAAGGGAAGATCCAACTTCAACAACCACCAAAATAAGAAACATATACGAGAAATTTGACACCAAACACCATAAAAGATCTATAGATCAATTAATGGAATGTTTCAAACCCTGTAAAAAACACTCAGTTTTATCACACACTTTAAGCATGAGAGCGCCGTTTTAATATGAACCAAAATTTAAAACTCAAAACCAACAAATCGCGAAATAAGCTGTGTGATCACTTCAATCATTTACGAACAATAGAAGAGCCGCAAAAAGCCTACAAATATCAAAACATAAAAGTATAAGAGAGATTACTTCCAATTCCACAATCAGGGTAGAATTCCATCATGTTGTTCCCTTGGACTCTTTCAGAACTGGGGAGAAAAACGGTGATCATTTTAGAAAAATTATCCGGGAAATTCATTTGAACATTTCTAACATTTTAATGATGTTCAGAAATATGGCAGATGGTAGTGGACATGCTGTCCCATTCGCGAGACCCATGACTGCAATCTTGACCTGAACCAGCTACAGCACCTATTTGCCTGCAGTCAGAACTAAAATCCTCACCAAGAAGTGCGCCAATAGCATCTGTCAGTATAGAATGGTCCTTACCACGCTCGGTATTAGGATCAAACCAATTTGAGTCGAGCAGGAAATCTGGCCTGGAAAAAATCATCTGACATGATTTTCCACCCTTTTCATCAGTGTGTGTTGAAACCCATTCAACTTTTTCTTGTTTGACTTTCATTGATTAAAAAAAAACAAGGAATTGAAATTAGAGCCAAGTAATTCCACCCAAAAACTTAAAACTCAATTAACGCCAAAAATCTAGAACAAACTATTCTCACCTGGGGGTGTCTTGACCGACTGGGGTTCATCCAATGAGCTTCCACTGATGGGAGTATATTCACTGAACACTGAGGCAACAGAATGACCAAGAGGAGAGTTTGGGTCAGCATACACAACCCAGTCTGCATCACGAAGCTGTGACGAACTGTAAACCATATCCCCAGGAGTAGTAGAAGCATAGGAAGTCTGCTGGCATGAATTGTTCTTATTTTTCAGAGTTTGCGATTCATACAATACAGATTCCAACAAGCCATTGTTCTGCGGTGAGAGACAATCTGACTTTGTCTGCTCAGTTGGAGGGGTTTGGATCAACGTATCAACAGACTCAAGGGAAGGCAGAGGGGAAGGTGTACCCCAGCCCATTTGAGTATCTGAATATTGGAGTGAAGGGAGCTCCAGCTTCATCGCCCAAGAGATGGGCTCAGAAGAGGAAGAGTTGCCATTTAAAAGGGCATGGCTGCCAGGAAGTAAACACGAGGTTGATGAAAGGTTATGATCATATGAAGAACCCACAAAGGATTTTGCAATTTTCCGAGAACCATCATCCCGATATTGATTGAAGGCTGGAAGAATATCACTGACAATACCGCTGAAACCAGGAAGCATGGGTTCTGTTTCTCGAACACGCTTGAGTGGATGCATCGCTGAGAACAGAAAGCTATTACTACAGGTAGAACCGAGACTACAGGTAGAACCGAGACCTTGGGTAAGCAAGCTACTTCCAGGAATATCAAGGAAAGATGGATAAAACTGTTGGTTTAGTTCCAAATTTTGGAATTCGATGGATGGAATCTCTACGTTACTGGTTGGCAAGAGTTCAGTAAGGGGTGTGTCACCAGTTGAGAATGTGCCTATGTCCTGACTTGGATGATTCTCATTTGATGGTTGTAAACGGATGTCAGGAGGGTAAATAGGTAAACCAGCTCGCTGCCGTCTTTTTATTCTAGTGTTCCAGAAATTCTTTATTTCATTGTCAGTGCGTCCAGGTAACTGAAAGTAAATAATATAATGAGAAATAAACTAACACAACATTCTGGGCAGAACAGCAAAAAACTAACTTAAATTTTAGTTCGACGAATAACAAATTCAGAATATTAAACACTCTGTATAAAGCTGTCTAATATGGAGAAACAAATGTATCATATCGGCTTCTGTTATTGAAAGTAAACCTCATAACTAGATCTTTTTTCTTTTTCCTTAATTTTTTTTTGATAACTTACCTTATAACTAAATGTTTTTTACAAGTATAGAACCGTGAAGACATTTGTGAAATTAGATTGCTTATCAACAACTTATCAGTATATTCATGTATGCATAATTGCACACATCCATACATGTATTCTTTTATTGTCATTTTTACAATTTTATTTACCAAATCTACATCGTTTTGGGTAGTTGTCAAAGCAAATTAGCTGTGGCAGCCACAGCTATATATATATATACATCAATACTATAATTAAATAGAGGCTTAAATATATTTTACTATCCTAAACTATAGGCCGGTGATCCATCTTTTAATTTTGTCAATTAGATGATCGAACTATTAATTTTTTTTAATTTCATTCAATTGGGTCTGCCACGTCAGAAATTACTGACGTGGCTCTCGGAGTGGACCCATCTACCGCTGATGTGTATTAAAAAATTAATTTATTCACCATTTTGTTAAATTAAAATATTCAAGTATGGGTAAATTTGGCAAATAATTTTTTATTCTCCATCAAAACAAATCTCAGACAAATCTCTCCCCATTCTTTCGATCCATAAAACCCCAAATCTTAGAAAATCAAATTTTCTCAACAATGATAAGGAAGAATCTTCTGTGTATGCTTTAGGCTGGAATAGAACGTGATCGAGGGGGACTCGCTTGAGATTTCCTTTGTATGCGAATTGAATGAAAGTTCAAAATATGTCTGATCTCCTTTGTGAGCGAGGCTGGAATAAGCGTTGATGAGGAATGGGGAGCCCATTTTCACATGAAAGTTCAAAATATGAGAGATGCATCCTCAAATCTCGCCGGAAAGCACCGACCCACGAAAGTTGTCTGGAATATTTTCTCTCTCCTAACCTCATGAATGCAAAACGAAACGGTTCCTCTTTGATCTTCCTGCATTTTCCCCATTTTGCAGGCATTAAATATCCCCCAAGTGTCTTTTTGTTTCTCGTTAGATTTTTTTTTAAGTGTAGATCCGGTGAAGAAATTTTCATTACAGAAGATGATACACAGTCATGGATGTCTATAATCTACCTGTTTAAAACTCAAATGGGATTTCAGCTTGTGATTTATGAGTCTTCTTTTTCTAATTTGTTGATCTGATATATTAAATGACTGAAGAACTTCTTTTTCTTTTTTTGCTTTTGGATGCTCAGATTTACATGGACTCTGTTTCCAGCTTGGGTTTTCTGTCTTGATTTGACGGTTTGGATGGTTGGATGTTGGATCTGATCTTGCCAGTGGGTTGATTCCGGTATATAATCTTTATGTGCTTCCGATCTAGCCTCTTGATTTATTAATTATTTTATTAGTGTTCAGATTTGGATGTTTTAGTTGTTCTGTGGCCATCTTGATCCGACATTCTCGTCAGAAACTTGGGCTCCAGTTCACGGTTGGCTATTGAAGAGTTTTTGATGATTTTAGATTTTTTGTTGTTTTTGATCTGAGATGGTATAGATTTTAGATAGTTTTGTTATTTTTATTTAGTTTAAATGGTTAATATAAGTGATTTGACGAATTTTCCCTTATTGTATAATAAATGTGTAAATAGATATTAAAATAATTTTTTTATTTACACATCAGCTGGTGATGGCTCCACTTCGAGAGCCACGTCAGCAATTTCTGACGTGGCGGCTCAATTTGTTGCAATTGAAAAAAATTGATAGTTCAATCACCTAATTGAAAAAATTGAAACTTTGATCCCAGAAGTAGAATATGGCCTATAATTTAGGGTAGTAATTCATATTTAAGCCTTAAATAGAGAATTTAGTTTGTACTCCTTTTTTCTGGTCCTCTATTTTTTTGTCATCCTTTTTTCGGTCCTACTTTTCTTGATTCAACCTTTAGCTTTTTCTACATTATGTTAACTTTTGTTATTCCTACACTAATTCAACTTTCCAACATTCATTCAGGCTAATATAGTTTTACAAGAAAATAATATCATACCTAATATTAATTTTTTTTATTAAACAATAAATATATAATGTATATTGAATGTTTAAGCAAGATTTATACATGTGTATATATATATATTATATGTATACATATATATTAATATATATATATATATATATATATATTTTAATTATTAAAGAAAAAAATTTAATTACTTTATCCAGTAATATATTTGTAAATAACACAATAAAAATTCAACATCATCGTCTCTAAAATAAGATCCCGTGCACGGGGTGTACATGATAGTATATATACAAGGGAGTGATCTACAATCTAAGCTAGTTGTGGCCTTATTTTTAGCCAACTGATCTTTTACCATACATCTAAGAAACGAGCGACCCAAATTAAGAGGTCACTTAAGTATCCGTAAGTAATTCTTGCGGAATGTTTTAAGTATCTGCAACTAATTTATGCTGATAGCTTTTTACATTAAAATACCCAAAATGGTCAGAACACTCATTCTTTCTCCTTAAACTAACTATTTCTTTTTCTTCAATCAAATTTTAAAATTTAATATCTTTTTCTTTGCAAATCCAAAACTATCAACCTACATATTATTGGAAAGGTCTCAAAAAGATCTTTTAAATATTAGGCATTATTGATATGTTTTAATATAGTTAATGCCAAAAGTTGTAGCCAAAGCCTATAATGGTGTATTTCAAAATAAAAAACGTTTAACCTCAATTTTGGTCATTTTAACTAAATCAAAATATATTAACAGTGCATCTTATTTTGAGTATTTTAACGAGAGCTTATTAACGATATAAAGTTGGACAATTTGGGATTTGTAACAAAAAAAGTTGTTTAATTTTAAAGTTCAACTGACGAAAGAGAAAAAAATGGTTTAGGAGAGAATGAGTGCTCTAACCTTTTTTGAGTTTTTTCACACAAAATTGTCCGCAATAATTATTTGCAGATACTTTAAGTGACCTCTTAGTTTGGGTCACTCTTATTTTTTAGATGGACGATAAGAGATCCAAAATTAAAACCACAACCAGCTTGGGTTTGTGATCCTTGTGGATGACTCCCATATATATATATATATATATATATATATATGCCAAATGGGGCAGCACACATGTACATGTGGTATATACAAAAGCAAAGCTGTGCACAAAAATCTGCAACCCCTACAAAAAACGGACCAACAAAAACAGATCTGAGAGCACCACCAAAATTTAAAAATTTAAAAAAAAAAAAGAGCTACTCACAACCCGGTCCCTAAAGAAAACTCCCCAAAAATCTACAAAAGAGGTTATAGAGGAACCAAATCTGCACAATTGGTCTCTCCTTGCTCTATCCAAGTTCTCTCTATCCATATGGTATACCAAAAAATGAGGAACAATCACCAATCTCTTAAATATCTCCCCACCAATCCTAACACCAATAGCACCTTCAGTAGCCCCAAAACTGACCTGGGTATCATGACATCACTCACCTCATCCCCACAAGAGCAAGACCCAAACTCCACGATTCTGAGCAACCTCGCAATGAAACAGTAAATGATCAACAAACACAGTCCTTGAGACACATGATGCATCTATTCACAATGAATTTCTTCCTTCTCCACAAATTCTCGTGTCAAATCGAACCCCAAGAGGATCTAAAACAAAGAACCCAAAATTCTGTGTGGCACCCGAGCACCAAGCATCCAGCCATCAAAATTACTCAATTTCTCTTATAAAGACCCAATCCCGATAGAACAATCTCACTGTAAAAACCCCACTTCCATACTCCTTCAATCTAATTGAGACAGCTCCCCTCCTCGTGGATAAAATGCCCCTACAAGCATAAGTAACTTATCCACCTACTCAACCTCCCAATCCTGAAAAGACTTCAAAAAATCGGTCACCACAGTCATGTAATTGGCTGCCCTAGCCTCAATATCAATGCCCATATAAAAGAGAGCATAACCCTCAACACAATATCGCCAATTCACAAGACAAGCCATAAGCGAATCCTCCTACCATCACCGACCAAAAACTTCACGTGCCTAGCAAAGGCGACCCACCCCCTCATAAATGCCCTACAGCTGATACTATTCAACACTCTGGAAACAGCTTTATGCACTCAAAAGAACTATAGAGGCAGAAGTTATTTTTATTATACCAATTATGTCGCTCTTCTTAAATATTTGTTTTATAAAATAATTATTGTTAAATTATTTTTAACTTCTTACAGTTATCAACAAATCATATGGTATTGGCACAACCATAAAATTTAAAAAGCAGGACAAAAATGAGCAAGGGAAGCAAAAAACTTTAATCGAAGGTTATTTAAGGAGTGGAAATGGGAATGTAAGGACTGAAGGGCATAGAAGTCAGGCTAGTTCGGAAATAGGAAGACTAAAAGAGCTCATTTTGAATTTCTTAAGACTTAATAGTTATATTTCCTCTCTCTATTGTTTTATTCTTTTTTGTTTGCTTCCATTGTGAAGGTGTGATGTGAACGCCCCCCTGGCCTGCTTCTATCTAAATTCAAAGCCATGAACATTCTATGTAGGTACAAAAGTATGTGGGTTTCCACATACCATGTCAAAATCGAACTTCCTATGGACACAACTTAGAAAAATGTGATTAACTAATAATTAAGGGAACAGACGAGTCAGTAAGAGCTACAGTACGATGGATACAATGAGGTATCCACCCAAGTTGTTGATCATCGTGTATGTTAATAAACTCAATAAAAGTAATATATAATGACGAGTTTAGTAAAACAGATCTGTTGCAAAGCACCACTATTCAGCTTGGCATCCAAAAAAAAAATTATATTTGCAAATATTAATTATTTTATGCAAATGCTATTAGCTTCTAGTAATATAACAAGTTTCATTAATCATTGTTCTAAGAAATGCCCTAGGCAACTGCCAGGCATAGGCGGTAGTTAAACGGTTCGATTAGGCCCAGGTTGTTTGAGAAAATGCCAGGTTGAGTAGGTGGACCAAGGCGCCTGTAATATCCTGAATATAGATGAGGTTAGAATAAGAAAATAAAAATTTTCCGGGAAAAAAAAGCGAAAATACTATTCATAAAAATGCTAAATCACTATTCGTTAAGTCAACTTTGGAAAAGTCAAACATTTTTGACTAACCGGGTTAGTTAGAAACCTAACTAGAAGACTAACTAGAAAGTAATGTAAGTTGGATTAACCAAACTAGGTGGAAACTAGGTGGAATTTGTTAAGTTGTAGAGAAAGTGAGGGTATTATGACCATTTAGGAAAGCTTATATGCATATAGCTTATGTATGTATAAGTTTTTCCTAATTAGTTGGAAAATGAGACTTTGCTTCCTAAAATGTGTTGTCCAAAATTGTGTGGTGTGTTGTTGCACATGGGTGACTAGGCTTGTTGACTCACTGATAATGAAGCATGTGACTCACTATAGTGACTAGCCATGTGGGGTGGCTTAACGTCCTAAATACCTCATTCTTAATAAATCCTCGCATATTCACAAGTATTTCAAGAGCAAAAGAGGTTAGAGTAATCATAAGAGAGTTATATTGGTAATTGAGAGAACGAAGAAAAGCTAAGTCTTGCGTTTTCAAGTATCGAAAAGTTAGCACTTAAAGAGGTATGTTATAAATTTAGTTTATATTCTTATGTTCTTGAGTAGAATTCATGAAATAATACATGTTTAGGTTTATGATTATGTAATACAATGTTATCAAGTCATAATAGATAAAAACTAGCTAATTAACACAAGTGGTAACTAGTTAGAGAGATTAAAAGTATGAAATGAGAAACCCCTAATCTTAACTGTTATTGTAAAAGTTATATAAAATCATATGTTTAGAATTTGGTTATGAAATACAAAGTAAAATTGTAAAGGGGGAAGTTAAAAAGACCTAGACGAAAGAATCACTCAAATTTCATTAATATGAATTAAATGAGTCAAGGTATTACTGAAAATATTCTGCTATTGAACAGTAAAAAGAGGGTTGTTCGGAACTTTTTGAGCATGAGAATTTTGGGGTTCGTGCCACTTATAGGGATAGTTAGACCATGTTATACATAGGTCACTGTCCAAACATGAGCCAATTTCGAATTGATATGAATTAGTTATGAATTAAACAAGTTTTGAAATCAATTATCGTATAAGTTAAAAATACGAAGTTAGGTTCATGTTTAAAGGCTAGTTAAGGTGAACTAGAGTAAGAGTCATGTGGTGACTAAATTGTATGTCGATCTCATAAATGATATAGGTTAATCGAGAGACGCAAAATTAGTGTAAACGGTAAAGGATAAAAGACAAGTTTTTTATCCTAAACCTATGTGCAACTATTGCTAATAAGCTTGTTCATATGTGATAGTTGATATGTGAAAATTTTAAGTAGGATATGATGATTGAATGCCAAGTGTTTAATGATATATTGATATGTTATGTCATATGATTATGTTCTATCATTAAGCATAAGTTAACATGATCGTTAACTGAAATTTATGTCAAGTCAAGCATGTTAAATTTATATGAAAGCATAAATTGTCTATATATTATTAGATATACTTGCTGAGCCATAGTGCTAATTCTTGCGAATAAAACTTTATTTGCAGTTAAAGAAGAATGATAAGAAGATCATGAACGTAAAGAAGCGTAGATTAGGTTTCATGTTTTATTTACTTGTATTTGTATTAAGTCATAATAACTTTTGTAATATGAACAAGCAAACCATGTAATCGAAGATTATATGTTATTATCATCAGAATGTTGTTATGTCTTTAATTTGATATAAGTTAGAATTGTTAAAGAGCTATTAATCTGAGTGAAGGTATTGGTAATATGGACTGATCACTCTAAACTTCAGATAGATAGTAAAATATTAATACAATGTTGATAAAGAACTATATATTTGAATGAGGATATTGAATAACGTTGTGAGTGCTGTAAGAACAGAGATCTAGCACCGATGAAGAAACCAAATTCATCGCAAGGTTCCTCTGTTCCAAGTACAAGTGTGTTATTAATATTGTGAAATTCAGATAAATAGGAAATATTGATATGGAGAGATATATCTATAAAAATATGTATAAGTGAAGGTATTAAAAGATATTGAGAGTTCTGTTAGTACTGAGGTTACACTAATGAGCATCGGTAAGATGCCAAAATTACCAGAATGCGTTCCTCTGTTACCAAAAACAATCTTATCATTAATGATGTGAAACTTGATATATATTGAAGTATAGAATGTTTAAATCATAAGGTTAAAAAAAATTGACTGATATATATATATATGGTGTTATCCATATATACAAATAACCTACAAGTTGATACTTGTAGAAAGAATGAGAATGAGATCGAGACTGAGATAAGTTAAGATTTAGGGACGAAGTTAAGGAAATTTATAATTTTATAGTTTGTAATAGACTAATTCAACCAATATGATTATGGGATCATTGGTTAAATTACCAAAGATGTTTAGTTAACGTTGACCCTTGTTTGGGCGGCCAGCGCTCCAATTCGGGGGCGTTACAGTGACCACACAGTTCTCTGTCTTTTAATTTTCTTAGATTTTCCTTCTTCTATTTTAAGAGGGGAAAATTAAACCAAGTCAAATTCGCAAGTTATTAGACCAGATGCTAGTTCACGAATCATGAAATCATGCAAAGAAAACCCTAGTCCTCTAAGAAACCTCGAGCGGTCGCGACTGTGAGATGGAGACAACAGCCATCGGCGACTGTGAGAGGGAGAGATAGTCCAAGGCGGCAATACTGCGCGAGAGAGACACACCAGCCACTAGTCTTCAACCTTGACCTTCACATCAGGTACTAATAATTCTCCCTCGCACATAATCATAGATATATAGATATGTGTAAGCATTTTACCTATCTTTTTCTTCTTTTTTCCCAGTTTCAGCCTTACCATTGTTTAAAATCTGCATTCAGCATTTCAGCTGGGGCCCAGCCTTATCAAAACTTTATATAGGCCAGAGCTGGTTAGCGCTTGGGTCAACAAAGTAAATATGGGATGCATTTTCATACGAGCTTCATTTTTTATAATGACCCAAAAAGAGAGTTAGATAATTACTCAAAATTCTAAAAGCTAAGAATAAAACTTAAAATCTAAGTAAAAAATGGGTAATTGTGTCAAATAACGCATTAGTATTATTACCAATATAACAGAACATCCTTAGTATTATTACAAATATAAACAAAACAATGATAAAACTAAAACGCCTAGACAGTTCAGACGCTAGACGAGCGCCTAGGTCCACCTAACGCTTTTCAGAACATTGTTATTAATATCTTATAGAATAGACATACGTGTTGGATGCCAGAAAGCACAAAGATCCTCTACCATCAATAAAACATAGTACTAAAATGATAACCATTTGACACACTTCAAATCGTTTCCAACCCAGATTATTTACATATGTAGCTTTTCATATTGATTTGACTTAACACAAGTTAAGTTGCAAAGTAAACAATTTGACAAGGACAAAGAATCTGGTTGTCCACCATAAGGCAAACTTGGAACCAAACATAGTATATTTTACATTTTCGATACGGCAGTATTACAAAACATTAAAAGTCATGTATACAGTATACAAAAAGGCATAGAACATCTTCCAATTACAAATTTTAGTATTAAAACATGAATATAATCAATAAAACATTACGGCTACTCCTATAATATATATATAAGAGAGTGCAAACACAGAAACCAAAAGGTATCAGAGAAATGAGATGGCAATAGGAGACAAAAAATACAAGGACTGTTCATTAGGAAAAAAAAAATCAAGGCTCATATGATATATTATAGTTATATTTATATCCTTCTATTACCTTTGGCCCTCCAATAAGCTCGCTCATACTCTCATAGCTCTTGCACGCAAGCGCACACATACAGATAAGCAGAGAAGTGTTGGTAAAAGAAAGCAGAGATCATCGTATATTTAACCATAAATATTTTACGTTTCTCATACTCCCTTTTTCTTTAAGGAATTGAGTCCCTCACATTTTCAGTTTTCCCTTATGTGAAACAAATGCAAAGATAGTTATTATGGCTATATCCTGCCACCAAATCAGCTGCTGAAGCAATTAACTATTAACCATTTGAAAGTAATCATATCAGCCTCCATTACTGCTAAAGTAATCATATCAGCCTCCATTACCGCTATAAATTTCCTGTAATTACCACACTATCACAATCAATAACATCTCATCTTCTACATACACAAGAAATACGCATTGTCAAGTGCCAAGAATCCTCAGTTCTCTGCAGTAAAGCTGCTAAACCACCTCACACCAGATTTGAATAATTTTTAACTTATTCTTATGAGCACTGATGGGCCGAGGGGCAAAAATCTTTTACCCTCCTCTAACCACAATACTAACTTCATAGCTTATTCTAATTTACATAAAACAAATGTACTTGGGCCCTGTTTGTCACAGATTATATCAAAACAGCTTATAGCTTATTTTAAGCAGATTATTTAGTAAATCAATGTATCTTGTTTGGCGTAGCTTTTTTAGAACAGCTTATTATGGAAATGAGGAGTTGTGCATACCAAATAAGCTGAAAAATGTATACATAAATGGTCCAAGAAAGATACTTTTATCTTAAATATTTCATTTTGGGGCCCACTGTTCGAGAAAGAGAATTACTTTTATGTTAAATATTGAATTTTTGTCTTGGGGCCCACAATTAGAGAGAGTGTTGACGTTTTCTTAATTTGCATAAAAGATGTACTAGGAAGTTTATAATAATGACAAATTAAGATGATAACAATACCATTTCTAATTATTGCAGTGCTCTAGACTTAAAGCTATGCACATCCACATGCAATTGGAATCCGGACACAGATTATACAAACATTATTAAATTCCTTGAAATAAAACATTGAATAAAAGATCATAACACACCTCTGCAGCCATTCGAGCCCACTTGTTTCCCATATTCGCATGGAGTTCAATGATGTGACGCTCTTCATCTGGCGTAAATGCACCTTTTTTCAGATCCGGTCTTAGGTGGTTTGCCCAACGTAGACGGCAGCTTTTCCCACAACGGGAAAGTCCTGAGTGCTTTTGGACAGCATTCCAGTTTCCCTCTCCGTGCTTGTTGACGTAATCCACCAAAATGGCATCTTCTGCAGATGTCCAGGGACCTTTTTTAAGTAAACCACCTCCTGCCACGTTTCCTTCGCTACTGACTTCTTCAATTGATGGTGAATCGATGTAACTATTGGCCACCAACCTATCCTCACTTTCACTTGTCATATTGCTCATCCCCTAAAAGAATGTGTAACAAACAAATTATACATCATAAAGGCAAACATCCAAAACAATTTTATAACGTCTACTGTTCAACAGTTGCACTTAATGCCCAAATACAGGGAGAGCACTTTAGACTAAGAAACAGATGGAATGAAGCATTCATCATTGGCATTAATACAAAAAGAATACAAAAAGAACAATACACCTAAATATATTGGTACATAAACCCCTTCTGACTTCCGAAACAAACAGAAATCCAATTTCCAAACTAAAGCCAAATATATTGGTACATAATCAGAACGAATAAATGGATGGCATAATTAACGTAGAATCAGGGCATAATTCATAAAGAACACAAATGGACATTCAGTATAAACTATATTCAACGATCCATTTAACATAAAACCCAAATTCATAAATACAGAAATAAATACTTGCATGGCAGAAAAACTGGCATCTACTTTTTGTTGATAAATTAAAAAAAGATATAAAAATATGCACATATACACATATTTAATGTTACAGAATAGGAAGAATTTTACCTGCGTGAAGCTTTCACAGCTGGAAGAATGATCAGCCCTTCGTAATATGCCAAAGGAATAGTAGTACAGAGAAAATTAAATTGCCCAATAAAATATATCAAATCCAAAGAAAATTGAAGACCCTCAAAACCTTAGAATTGACACAAATCGGGAAGAGTTTTACTAACAATTCTACTAATAAGATCGATTGAATTGATTTGGATAAAAATACAGATGAATCATCAAAAAACCCAAATACAAAGGCATAGCTGGCTACAAATATTAGTCAAGATTTGACCTTCAAATTCACAAAGATAAATGATACATAAATATATGTATGTTAATATATCAAGCTATAGCTCCTGCATTTATTCGACTCTTAAAGATGTGTTTAGATCCACCCAAGTAATACAAGAGTCTCATGCGAAATTGAACTACAAAGTAAAATTCTTGTAATGTTTTGAAAGAAAATGGAAAACTAAAATTCAAAACAATGAAAATGACCACAAAATTATAGAAAAATAATGGTCTCCAAACCCTAGCCGTAATCAGTGAAGAAAGAAGGGCAGAATCCAATCATAGAGTTTCAGATATAAACATATATATATATATTGAAAGAGAGAGAGGCAAAAAGATAAGGGGAGCTGATTTGATTAGGAGATATAGAGTGAGAGAAGTGAGAACAGAGATAAAGTAAAGGTAAGTCGAGAAGAAAGATGGCAAGAGGAGAGCAAAATTAGGAGACAGACCAGGACTGACTCCCAGCTCAAGAAAATGTAGAGATGTTGATGTACTGTAGTTTGTTTATATTACGTTTATAACCTTCTATCTGAAATTCTGAATTTATTGTAAAATTTACTTTATAATCCTTCCGTTTCAAATTATAAATTATTATCGATTTTTCAAATTTAATTTAAGATATTTTTAAATTTAAATTTAATATAATTTATTTAAAATTATAAAATAATGAATTTTATAATTAGTACTATACTTTAAATAATTAATAAACATATTATTGTATCAATTAAAATTAAATAATGTTATGTCAATTTTGAGTTTAAAAAATATCTGAAATTGACTTCAAAAAATAGATTATATTTCAGAACAGAAATAATATATTACTCCCTCCCTTCCATAAAAAATATTTTATGAAATATATAAATATTAAAGATTATTTGTTGTTTATTCTAATAGTGACATAAAAATAATAATAGAGTAGAAAATTTAATATTTCTGCTATTATCTATTAAATAAAAAATAGTTTAAAACAATAAATTTAACAATTGAAAACCCCGATATAAATATTAAAGATTATTTTATGTGTTATTCTAATAGTGGCATAATAATTATAATAATAATAATAATAATAATAATAAACTTGAAAATATAGTATTCCTGCTTGTTAGGGCATGACTTTTAGAGCCCAATTTATGTGATGGGCTAAATTTCGTGTGGAGGTATTTCACCCTGTGTAAGAATCTAAATTGGCAGTTGAGTATTTTAAGAAATCAAAGATTCCTAGTTACATTCAATTTCCAACTTTAAGGGAAGTGTCATAATATGATCTGACTTCCTTTCTTTAAGGAGATTCTTATTTCTATATGGGGAAAGAGGTGTAATCACTATAAATACAAGGCTATACCGTAATCATCAGGCACACAACTTTATTTACAGCATTAGAGCAATAAGTCTCCATTGTTAAACCTTATTCAGCTTGTATTTATTCTAACACCGGAGTTATCCCCTGACGACCCAAGCCGTCAAGTTTTTGGTGTGACTTCGTTTTTATGCAGGATTAGACGCGCTTTTGGTTATTGAAGCATGTGGACGAATTTTGGCTTTAATATTGGCGCTAGAATGATGACTTTTTTAGTGCTTTTATAGTTTTTCATTCACAAGGGAGTTTAGGTTGTAATCATGGTGACAAGTAAGACAGTTTTTGGACATGGTGGGTCGACGACTGACTTATCTGCTCAGTCGAAAGGATCAGTCAAGGACAGGCTGGGTTAGTCCAAAAGCATCCAGGACAAACTCGGACCCCGTAGTCATTTAGTGGGACAAATGGCGGAGATGTCAAGCACCGATTGTTCTCAACGGCCAGGAAGGAGACAAAATCTTATGAACGTGTCGAGGACACTCCGTCCCAAACACGTTGTAACAATCCAGAATTTTTAAATGTAATTTTAAATATTTATTAAATTAAATAAATATTTTAGTTGATGTGTTTATTGTTAAATAAATATTTGTTTAATTTGATTATTTATTAGTTAAATAAATAATTCATGAGTTGTGGGGAATTAACTTGTGTAATATGTTAATTAAGTTAATATTCGATAATTTTGTCTGTTGAAGTAATTAAATTAAAAGATTGATAAATTAATTATTATGAGATTATATTTTAATTTAATTTAATGACTAAATTAGAGAGTTGATTATGATTAAATAAATTATTAAAAGGTCATTTTAATTTAATCTAGTAAGTAAAAGTGATGTATTAAATTATTAAATAAAATTATAATAAAAATTATAATTTTGTGGTAATTTGATAATGTGGTATATTAATATAATAAGTTATTGTTAGTTTTAATTTAACTAAATTTAAATATGGAAATTTAATTAAATAAAGTGTGATAATTAAACTATATAATAAATGAGTTATTAAAATAAATTAAAAGAGTTTTAATTTAGTATTTCTAAACAAGGCTTAAGGATTTAAAATCTTTAATTTTAAACTGGTTTTGCCAAACAAGGCTTAGTGACTTTTAAATTTTAAAAAAAAAATATAACTGATAAGTAATTAGTAGGGTTATTATGGTTGTTACTATTCTCAGTTATTTGGCATATACGTCTGTTTTTTTATTTTACATTTAGTCTAAGCCTAATACTAAAGAAAGAACAAAGTAGAGAAAAGAAGAAAAACAGAGAAAGAAAAGAGAAAGTGAGAAGTCTGTGAGTTTGAAGGAAGGAGTTTGAGAAATCAAAGAAGCTAGTTAATTATCCTTGTTGGTTAAACAAGCAAATTGAAGGTATAATTTTAATTTGTAAAGTTTAGTTTAGTTTTATTTCAAAAGTTCTCTGTGTTTAAGTTTCATGAACAATTAGTTGAAGTATGGGTTAAACATGTTAATTAGTAAACATAAACTATTTTGTGTGGTTTATATATGATTTAGAGTAGTTTACTCCATGAAAGTATAATATATGTGAAGAAATTATGTTTACAGAAAAATATATATATATATGTATCTTTGATATGGCTTATTTTAGAGTCAAAATTGATACTTAATTCATAGTATAAAGTGTAAATTGACTATTGATTGTAAAAATACAAGACGAAATGAAAATAAAGTAATTTAAACTAACTATTTTAGTTGAAAAACGAATTCATGGTGATTAATTTCGCTAAAAATGTCAAAAAGTGATGAAATAGTAAAAATAATGAATTTAAAGGTCATAATTTTGATGTTTATGTGGTTTATATGGTTAGAAACATGTTAGAAACCTTAAGTTATGTTTCTGTAACATTTATGTATTTTATATGTGCTAAAATTTGTTGTTAGAAATGAGTTTTTAGGCCAATTTGGCTTTGTTCTGTGTACTTCGTGAACATTGTCTGCGTGCAACTGTGTCGCGGTGCTGCATCGTCCGTTCCGCAAAGAAACTAGGCACTACAATGCCATTCAATGCATGTTAACGAGTTCAAGTGTTGCAGCGTTGGTTTTGTGTGTAAATAGAAGCGCTGCAGCGCCAGCCAACGCCACAACGCCAATCCTCAGTGCAAACTAGGGCGCTATAGTGCCAGTTAGCAGTTTGGCCCAAAAAATTGATTTTAATTATACAATTCTGTAATTGTTGATACAGTATAATGTTATGACTATTAAAATGTGAATTATCATATTATGGTATTGTTATATTACCAAATATGAAAATTATTATTAAGTAATTAGTAAATTATGTGATAACTGAAGAGTTGTGTTATTGCATTAAAAGTGTGGCTTACCCATGCGGTTAAACCTAAGACTACAAGTCGTACATGAAATAGATATTTAATTATGTACTGAGAACATGTAGTAACTAATTATGTTATGATGATATGTGTATAGGATATTGAGCATCAAGTTATACTATTTAGCTTACACGCAAGACAAGTTTCTGAACCGTAATATATATTCGAGTTTATCCTATTTTACTTACTTTATGCAAGTTCTCTAACCCTAATTTTATTTGAACAAGTTTCTTTATCCTATCTTGATTACAATTATACAAGTTCCTAAACCTTAAACCTTACTTCCTTACATTGAGCAAGTTTCCAAGCTTTACTTTTATATTAAGTAAATTCTTGAAATCTTTTGAGCAAAGTTTTTGATCTTGTTTCCTTGTTAGAAATTCTAACCTTAGCTTACCCAATTGTTCAAGCAATGTTTATTATGTCTTCTTAATGCTTTGAACTTTAACCCTAAAGCATGAACTTGTTGCATTACATTATTCATTTATGGTTTATAACCACTTCGTATTATATTATTGTTGAACCTTTACATTGTCAGTGAACTTTTGATTCAACCAATCCTTAGTTGATGAACGTTGAACTCTAAATTACCCTTGAAACTTTTCCAAAACAAACTTCCTTTGGTGCAGACTCGTATGTTAAACTTAGATGAACAACCTTATTATAGGGGATTTATTAAGTGAAAGCATTTAGATGTTTGTGCACAATACATGGTACGAAGGGCTGATCCCCCTAAGTATGAGAAGAATGTCCATATAGTCTAATGGTTGTTAAAGATTATAAGTAGATATACTTATAATCTAGAACAAAGTTCATGGTCTTGTGACCCTTAGATGATTTTCAGTATCAGTTTTTGATTATCGATATTATAAATTGTTATTCAATTCAATTGAGTTTATTCATTGTCAGTTATTATATTCTTTCAAGTGAGTATTTGTTTTACTCACTCTTGCATATATATATATATATATATATATATAACCATTGCAGCTAAAATTGAGAGGGTTGATGAGCCAACTGTCGACGTCGAGATTTTTATTTGTCCCTTTTCGTTACTTGTTCTTTGGTGTTCTCATGTTATGTGAGATTTGTTTGAAAAAATAAGTGAAAAAGATCCGACATGTATAATGTCGACGATTGGACTGTAAGAGTCGTCAGTTGGTATTTTTAACTGGTTACACCAACGCAACTGAGAAAAGGTTTGCACATTGACCCAATGATGTGACACTGCTAAACGGGTCTGTGAAATTGAGATTCATTTAGGTTTTGGGGATTGATTATGCGGAGGGAAGGTGTTAGGCACCCCCCGACATCCGTGTTGCCACGGTGACCGCCACTTTTCAAGAAACTGTTATATAAATGTGTGTGTGTGTGGATCAATGTGCAATTTATTTGGAAGTAGTGCGATGTCTCGTTCGCACCTATATACAAAGGGATTGAATTTATTGAAAAATTCAGTTTTAAACAGGATATAGCAGTGAAGTTTTGTAAAAGAGGTTTTTCAAACCCTGTGCTCAGTAGTAATTGAGACCTTTTTTACTTTCATTTTATTACTAAATGTTTAACTTGTTTGCTTTTATTTTCGAGATGCGAAGCATCTTCGAGGAAATAATATACAGCTGTGCTGAACTCCTCATGGGCATGAAATCCATCTAAGGAAATTCAGACACCGTAAATAATGTATAAGATGCTTACAGCTAAAAATGTCCATCAAGGGAACCGAATCTAGATTCAGTAGACTGAATCTGTGATCACATGATTCCAAGGCTCACATGATGCCGCAATTTGTATGAAAAGAAGTAAGCAGTTATATATATATAAAAGATGTAAATATATATATACAAACATGATCAACCACCATGAAGCAACTCCATGGGGGATCGAAAATGTAAATATATAAAAGCGGTAAATGAATATATATATATATATATATATATATATATATATATATATATATATATATATATGGACATGATCAACCACCACAAAGCAACTACATGGGGAATCAGAAATGTAAATAAAGTAGTAAATTCGATCAACTGCCACGAAGTAAACTCCAGGCGGGACTAAATGTAAAGAAAGTAGTAAAGACGATCAACCGCCACGAAGTAAACTCCAGGCGGGACGAAATATAAATAAAGCATTAAAGACTACGAAGTAAACTCCAGGCCTGACAGAAATGTAACTATATATATATATATATATATATATATATTATATATATAAAGCGATAAACGCACCGGATATAAAATCCAGGCTCATCGAACAGAGTTCGACAACAGTTCATACATATAAGTGTGTGTGTGTGTGTGTGTGTGTGTATATATATATATATATATATATATATATATATATATATATATATATATATATATATAAGCAATAAACGCCCCGGATGTAAAATCCAGGCTCATCAGACAGAGTCTGGCAACAGTTCATATATATAAGAATATATATATAGAAAAGCAATAAACGCTCCAGATGTAAAATCCAGGCTTATCAGATAGAGTCTGACAAGAATTTATATATATATATATATATATATATATATATAAAAGCAAGTAAACGCTCCAGACATAAGTCTAGGCTCAATCGAGGCATAACTCGATAATATTAGTCCATATATAAATATATACATATATAAGTATATATATACAGACAGAAATAAAAACCACGGACCGAAGTCCGGGCATACACACACAACACGACTCTCAATGTGAAGAATATTGTGTGCAAAGATGAAGAGAAAGGCTTTATAGAGTGTGAGAAAGCTTACAGTGGGCTGCCAATGCAGGCTTCTATGACTCTAGATGGATAAACACTCAGCTCCCGCCGGTAAAAATATAGCTATATGTGAGCTAACAGGTGTTTAAAATGAGAAAACACTCAATATGGGGTGTGTACAGAGCAAATTGGACATGACTTCCTTGCCTTTTTTTATGGCCACCCCAAGCTCTATATTTATATAGCTGAGAGCCGCAAGTGTACCTGCGGCAGCCGTAGATGCACCGGCGGCTACCGGGGCTACCCCGGGCTCCGCGGGTCCTGTCATCTCGAAGTACGTGCACTATGATGTCCGCTCGAACTTGTAGAACTTCAATTTGAGCATCCGAACGAGGTGTATAAGGACTTCTTCGGACTGCTTTTGTCGAGAGTTATGCAATGACATAGGATTAGAGGTTGTACGAAGTCAGGAAAAGGGGACCATACCATTGTCTTCAAACTTCAAATTCTATCCGGTGTGCTACCACGCGTAATAGTCACTCGGGATTGGAACTCTTTGGCTCTTGTGGGACATTGATGCATAGAAATGTATGTATGAAGTGTTGAGACGGCGCGCAGGGGTTGAGGTGGCAAGATGATGATTTTTCCCCTCACTGGGGTTATCTCCGGTTTAGGCTGATAGCAGACGTTGCTCAGGGTTACATCTGAGATTGGACTGCTGCAAGTGTTTGAATTCCCCAAGGTCATCTGTAAGTGTGCCTGTCTTCCCGGTGTTAGCTTTGAGTCTTTGGAATGAGTACCTCGGCAGGAGGTCTGAGATTGAAACTGATTGCATGCATTTAAAACAAGCATTTCCAGAGTTATCGCTGGAACTGCAACGTCATTCCTTGGGGTTATCTCCAAGGACTAAACTCGGGGTTATCTCCGAGGTTTGAAATGATACTCCCAGTGTGTGTTCTGGGTTTGAGACTGAACTTCCGGTAGTATCCGAAATGGATGTGAGCTGTCTTCCAGGGTTATCTCCGAAAGACGAATTTGCCTTTCTGCAATGTTAGTAACATGTGTGCAGAAAATTTTGAGTGTCTACAGATGCCCCTCTTTATCATATTCATGCACTGCAAAGCATGGATAAGATAAAGAATCTTAGACACTTGAAATGCAATAAGATAAACATGATGCTATGTGCAGCAACATGATGCAAATGTGTGAATGAATGATTGCCGGTTCCCTGTTAATCCTGACGGGGATGACAATCAGTAATGTCTCGGACATGCGATCTAATTCTTCAAGGATGTTGACGTTGGGGCTATCACCAAAGTCCTGGATCCTTGATACAGACCTTTTCTTCATAGAGGTGCCTCTCGTGTACAAGAGATTTGTGGGGATAAAGTTTTTTCTGTTTAAGGATGTGTATAACATATTCCATCATCAGTCCTCTCCGATGAGGATGGTCTTTTTTGGTTTGTGTCACCAGCATATACCACGATCTTGTTGTAGTTACTGCCAACAATATGTATTGTCAGGGATGCCTGACCTTCGCTGATGTGTGTATCACTGGATAGATCCCTGTTAGGCAAACTGTCAAGGCTGCTTGATGTTCATTGATGTGTGTATCAATGATTTCATTATGTTGTGACCTTTGCTGGGAAGTATGGCATGGTTGCTTGACCTTTATTGACGCGTATATCAATGATTGAATTGCGTTATAACCCCCGCTGGGGATACTTGAATAAGTTTGACTTAGACGTTGTAACCCCCTCCGGGGATACTTTATCAATGTTTAACTTCGGCGTTGTAACCCCCGCTAGGGATATGCAGACATTGATAAGTTGCTTCGATGGGTTTACTTGCCACCGGCTAAGATAACGTCAAGGTTTCTTGACCTTCATTGATGTGTGTATCAATGGTTAAGAAGGCGCTGTAACCCCCGCTGGGGATACGTAGACATGGATAAGTTACTTCGATGGGTTTACTTGCCACTGGCTGAGATAACGTCAAGGTTGTTTGACCTTCATTGATGTGTGTATCAATGGTTGAGAATGCGTTGTAACCCCCGCCGGGGATACGTAGATGTTTAAAATTTTTGCGTTGTGACCCCCGTCGGGGATACGTAGATGTTTAAAATTTTATGTTGTGACCCCCGCCGGGGAAGGTTTTAGGGCTATAACCATGCATTGACGGCATCAGACCTTTGTGAGGTATTGCCGAGCATGATTTGTAATAGCTGAGGCCACTGGTATAATATACCTTGTATGCAGGAGAATACCAATGAGTGATATGTGGAGCCAGAGTTTGGCCCGTGAAAACCAGGATTCCAGGCTATTCCGCTCAACTGGGTAGCATTTTTATTCCTGATTTGACCTTTTCAGCTTACGAGACCTCTTTTGCAACTCGAACTGAACGGAGCCGGAGGGGTGGGACCCATGTATGGGTGCCGTAGGTACACCTGCGGCCAACTATGGGTATGAAAGGCTTGCGGGTTGCTTTCACAAGTCGCTTTCAAGCTGCGCCGCGAAGGAAATCTGAGAGATCTTCTTCAGACTTGCTGAGTTCGGGCGACTTTCTGCAAATTCTGCTACCACACAAGTGTTCTTCACTGTCCTGATAACGTATGCATGTATTTTTTTCCAGTTTCTATCCGTTGGAAAATGATTTATCACATGAAATGCACTTAGACATATAGTAGTGAATATGCATGCTGATATGACTTTGTAAAAAATATTCAACACAGTAAATGTTAGTATTAAACCATGCTGAACATAATGATGTGAAAAAAATTTGACTTTTGAAACAGTCAAATTGGCACCCTTTTACTGTCATTTCTTATCCTATTTGAGGATAAATGAGTAAAGGTAAAAAAGCAAAAAAATACTGGTAATTAGACTACACTTACATATTTTTTACTGTGATGTATTAATGCATGTAGGGTGTATAGGACTGTGGGCAGGTGTGCTAATGAATGGCCACCTAGTCATGCCTATGTTTATATGGATAGTCCCATTTACAAAGGGGATATTGGGTAAAATCTTTATACGCACAACACGCAAGTATACGTGGTCAACAAGTAATAGAGTGATGAGTAGAATATCGTTCCCACAGAGACTAACTAGCAACAACCTTAACTTACAATTACCAATTTCCTATTAACCCTAATTTTATTAAACAAATCAACTTAATATTTGAAATCAAAGAATCTAAATTTAAAAATAATTGAACTAAACAAAACAAACACAAATATCAAAATCTGGAATTTTAAATAATTAATGAAGAATTAGACTTATGATTTCACCCTAAGCTTCATTCTGATTTTAACACCTTTATTCCAATTCAATGCACTATCCCAATTTATTAATCAAGAACACGAACGTAGTATTAATCACCTCTCGATGCACTAATATCGTATTAACGTCAATCCACAATCAAGATAGAAATCCGTTAAACACCTTAATCAACTAACCCACTATATCTCTATGTGAATTACAATTGAAGAAGGTTTAAGAATAAGTTCTCTATCTAATTACATACGATGTCAAGCATATCTCTACCTTAACATTCATCAAGATTAAGCTATTCACAAAATCATGAACACATGCTATATCAGGTAGGTCTAGATTTGAATATCCTCTCTCGATTCCATCCAATTCCACAAAGAATTGTTGATCAGGCAACTCATAGATTCAAGCTCAAATCAATATAGATAAACTGGAAATAACTTATTAAATTGAAAATCAAAGTTTACAAAATCATTGATTCACTCAAGGATCCATCACAAGCCTAAAAAATGAATTAGTTCATATCCAACGAAATAAACACTGAATAAATAATAGAAATCATTCTTAAATTATAAATAATAGTCTAAGATGAAGAATATTGAAAAACACCCTTCATGTAGCCTAGAATTGCAATCGTCTCGAAAAATCCCTTCGAAATACTCCTCCACGCTTGCTATCAAAAACTCAGCTTAGATCTTCGTAATATGTGTTGTGTGTTCTTGAAGTTGTTATTCCTTGAGTATATCTTGTCCAACACACACATCTCAGCCGAAAGTTTATTCAATTAGAGTTACAATACCATGCAAATAGCTAAAATTCATGCCCAAAAAGAATTGTAAACATAACAGGACACTTCAGCAACAACACCCCCCCCGCCCCGACGGGGGGTCATGTACTATATAAGCCTGCCCCGGCGGGCATCCTTTCTATCTAGCTGGTATGAAGACCCCCCGCCACGGCGGGGGTGTATAGTGTAATGATGCCCGCCCCGGCGGGCTACCTTCCTGCTAACAGAAGATTGAGACCCCCCACCCCGGCGGGGGTCTTTTGTTAGATGACTTTGTTGACTTTCTATCGTTCTTCTAATTATGCTCCAATTGACTTTAATTCACACTGAATAGCTCCAAATGTACGTTGAATGCTATAACCACCATTCTACACATGAAATAACATAAAACAAGTAAAAATGAACATGATCACAAGGATTTAGCAACAAATAAGCATGAAATGGATATTGAATCGCGTATATGAAATCCACTTATCAAAATCTCCCAAACTTAAATCGTGCTAGTCCTCGAGCACAAAACAACTACATGCAATGCAATGAAATGAAATGAATACGACTTAACTTATATGCTTTCAAATCCAACAATATTGCAGAATCAAGATTATCTTAACGGGCTCAGCGAAAACAAGCAACTATACAATACCAATTACCAAAAACCAAACTATAATTCTGTTTTAATCCACGAATCTCAAGCCATCATCACTGGTACAATGTGTGTGTGTGTGTGTGACATCCATTATAACCGATACAGACTCAAATTTAATACATAATCAATTTCTTAGAAGGAATCATGCAGCGTAAATTTAAAAATATCAAAAATAGATAGTTCCAACTAAAATTAAGTAATCACTAATCTCAGGGGTTCAAGCATAGTACTTATACTTTATTCATATATTTTTTTTCTTTTTTTTAAATACGGGGGCTCTTTGCTCTTTTTCCTGTTTTATTCTTTTTATACACATAGCTATGCAATGTCTTATTCCCTTAGGCTTTTCAATGCTACCTTAACGAGCTTTCGACCAACGACTCCTAGACCATTAAGACCTTAGGGCGCTAGGTATAAAGACAATCCCCTCGGGCTTACTTACTCAAGTAACAAAGGCCACAAAACTAGACAAGCATGCCACGGTGTTTATTCATACTATTTTTTTTTGAATAAACTAAAGCTTATATACCCCACATATCATCCTCCAAACTTAGGTTCTTGCCTAACTTTAGCCTTTACTGTCCATCCTTGTCGTTTTGACATTTACTCTAGCATTATCCTTTAGAGACCATTTAGGTATCAATTTGAATTGACCAATTAACATAGATGTTTGTTAATCATGCTATCCTTTTATACCAGTTTCAAACAAGCTCAAGATTCGATTCAGGAACAAAAATTATTTCACAGTTCTAATACTCAAAACTGTATTTGTTAACTTATTGTCAATCACATCATAGGCCCACAAATAATATAAACTACAACATTGATGGACTTACGCAAACACAATATTTACTAACTAATTTTTTATATATATATAGATTGCAAAATGCATTACAAGATTATCTACTATGCAATGAAAAACATTAACCTAAGCTACTCTGAATGCACCTAAGTTAGCATGTAATACTGAAATTAAGATGCAATACAAAACTTTAACATGAGCTAAATGAGCTAAATGCATGCAAACCTGTATTAAAATCCCCCAAACTTAAGTAATACAATGTCCTCATTGGATGAATAGTCAAAATAAGTACATGAGGACTTCCCTGCGTTTGCTTAAGTCTAAGGAGGTGGTTAGTGGTTTTCTTCATCGAAATCACTCGGTGGGAATCTTGGCATTGGTCCGGCCTGTTGGTATAGAAATTGTGCCGTCGGGTTGAAGCTTTGAAGAGTTGTGTTCAAAGAGGAGAAAGATGCGTTCATAGCATCAAACATATGATCTTGCCTCATTGCCAATCGCCTCATTTCCCGACGAGTTACCTTGGTATGCGCATTTATTTGATTTTGGAAATCAAGGAACTGAGAACTGGATATGGCCTCTGCCTGCGGTACCTGCTCAGCCCCTTGATCGCCCATTGCTTCCTCGTCATCTCTCGATGCCTCTGTAGCATCCACGTCGTCTTCCGACGATGACAAAAAAATGAAACCCACACCACGTGGATGTGACTCGCCCCCTGCCCTTACAGAATATCGCACTATTATTCTCGAATCAAGCAACACGAGCGACATTTGTGTGGGCTCGTCATCGGACCATCTCACCCCTACTTGACGACACAACCCACATATGAGTGATGGGTGTGGTAATCCTCCAGAAAAATTTCCACGTAGGCACCGGCGGATGGAGAAACAAATGATAGCTCCGACGTAAATAATGAAATTTGCACCATGGCATATAACAGTAATGCCTTCTCTTTGGTGACGTTTGAAGTGTGTTGGGACGGAAGCAATTTAGCGCATAGGAAGGCATACCAGATTTTGCCATACCGGCTAAGGTCCTTGCTGTGGAACACGGTGCCTCCCTTCCGGCCTTTCATCCAAGACTTTCCTGACTTTGTCATCTCCATGATTATAGCATCAAAGTCTGGATCAGAATCTCGGAGGTGAGCATACTGGTAGTGGCGAGGCACTCGTAGTTGGTAGTAGGTGTTAATGGCGTCGGCACTGAATGGAACCAACCGTCTTCGCACAAATGCTCGAAATGGTTCTTTGTCCTCAGCATTTGAATAAAACCCTTTGACAATGTTAACAACGGCTGGTTCCGTCTCCTCGGTGAATTTGGTCCATCCCTTTTGGTAAATTTGAGGCATCAGCTCCCCATCATTAGGATCCGGTGCCAAACTTTTCTATTTGCTCCTCTCTAACTCTCAATTATACTCTTATGAATTTTCTGTGTCAATTGGTGTGAGAGATTTGATATATATAGGGGTGTTAGGCTGGCTGTTATTGGTGAGTGAAAAGGTGGAGATGAGTGATGGAATTAAGGAATTAATGGGAAGTAGATGTGGTGATAGTGGGTGGTTGTTATGGGACTTAATAGCTGTAGTGGGGAAGTGGAGAAAGGGGGTTATTAGAAAGGGGAGTGAGTGTTATTAGGAAGGGGAGAAGTCTGTATAACTGCCCAAGTTATTTGAATTCCAGGACCCCTGCCCCGACGGGGGGTATTGCACTAGGAAGGCCCGCCCCGGCGGGCTTCTATTCTGTCTTCAGAATTCATGGACCCCCGCCCCGGTGGGGGTTATAGTACTGAACAGGCCCGCCCCGGTGGGCATGCGTACTATCAGTCTCTTTGTTCAGCTTCATGTAGTTCACTTAATTCTCCATTTTCCATCTTGCAAGATTTAACACATGAGAATTAGTATGTGGAGATATTAACGAGACTTTTATTATTCTTCTACCTAGTAATTTAATGAAAACTATGATTAAAAAACTATAAATTGAAAATATTAAAAATAAACTAAAGATTGGGTTGCCTCCCAATTAACGCTTAATTTTAAGTCTTTCAGCCTGACTGCTTCCTGCTTATGTCGTGTCAGTCAATGTGATGGCGATCACGTCGGTGTTGGCTTCGCCACCACAGTAATGCTTTAGACGATGTCCGTTGACTGTGAATGTTTCGAGTGGATTGCGGCTATAGATTTCGACTGCACCATGAGAGAATACCCGCTTGACTGTAAATGGTCCCGACCATCTCGATTTAAGCTTTCTGGGGAACAATCGCAGCCGTGAGTTGAATAATAGTACTGATTGGTTTAGCTCGAATGTTCGACGCAAAATTTTCTGGTCGTGCCATCTTTTGACTTTTTCTTTGTATAGTTTGGCGTTCTCATAGGCGTGAAGGCGAAACTCATCGAGTTCATTCAATTGAAGTAGTCTCTTCTCACCTACAACTGTTTGATCAAAATTGAGTTTTTGCACAGCTCAATATGCCTTATGCTGTAGCTCGATCGGTAAGTGACATGCCTTCCCGTACAGTAGTTGATATGGTGACATCCCGATTGGCGTCTTGTATGCAGTCCGGTAAGCCCATAATGCATCGTCCAATCTAATCGACCAATCTTTCTGACTCGAATTCACCACTTTCTCCAATATCTTTTTGACTTCCCTGTTTGATTCCTCAGCTTGTCCACTGGTTTGAGGGTGATACGTTGTAGCTATCTTGTGGTTGACCCCCATACTTGGCCAAAAGAGCAGTAAAGGACTTATTGCAGAAGTGACTACCTTCGTCATTGATAATTTCCCTTGGCGTGCCAAACCTCGTGAAGATGTTCTTTTGAAGGAATTTGAGAATCACTTTGGCATCGTTTGATGGTAAAGCTGCAGCTTCAACCCACTTTGACATGTAGTCCACTACGAGTAAAATGTATTGATTGTTCAACGACGAGGGGAATGACTCCATAAACTCGATACCCCATACGTCAAAAATATCCACTTCCAGAATTGTTTGTATTGGCTTTTCAATTTGTTAGAGTATATATATATATTTTGATAAAATGCTTTGAATTAATGATTTTGGTTGCAAAACAAAATTACAGTGGTTGTTTTCTTCAAAAATATAAAAAAAATGAGTTTTAGCCAAAAACAATGAAATTGGGTGTGTTAATTTTGTTGTTTATGTTGTTATATGAGTAGAAACATGTTAGGAATCCTTGAATTATGTTTACATCAAGTTTTGTATGAATTATATATAAATCAGTCTGTTAGAAACGAACTTGTAGGACAAAATTGACTTTTTCCTGTGTTGTTGCCGAAGTTGTCAGTCGAGACTGCAGTTTCACGTCGCGGCGCGGCCCAGCAATAGTAGTTTCGCGTTGTAGCTCCAGCACTACACCGCAGCGCGGCCTTGTAGCCTTATTCATCGCGCCGCAGCGCCATGCTCACGCCGTAGCGCCCAGCGAGTTAGCAGAATGGTCTGACAGTGTACTTTTTATACACAAAATTTTAAGAAAAGTTATGTGATGATAGTAGGACTGCTAAATATTGATTTTAATATTTCTATACTATGAATAAGTATGTTATTAACAATTAACTTGTGTTATAACTCGATTATGTGATTAAAAAATCCAATTTTAAATGATGAACATACTTAGTTATGTTTATAAGATGGTAATGACTAATTATGTCATGATGACATATGTTTATAGGATATTGTGATTCGTATTGATTTCGTTTAGCCTACGAGTAAGGCAAGTTCTCTAATTCTACTTTTGTAATTGGAATCAATTATTGTTCCTAATATAATAATGCAAGATTTCTAATTCTTTATCTTGTTGAACTATTTATTATTTCAATTCGATTACCTTATGAATGATGCAAGCTTTCTAAACTTTGGTTTAATGTTGACAAGTTATTCTTGTATTTAACTTGTTGTTTAGCATGCATAACTATTTATACTAATGTTGAGCAATTTCATCGTTCAAACTGTTATGCATGCTTAGTACCCAATTCTAATTTAACCTTGACTTAATATTGTTCAAGCAAGGCATGTTATAATTATTCAAAATATATGCTATTAGATTATTCCTAAAGCATGATTTTGGTTTACCATGTTGATTCAATTACGATTATTCTGTAATATGATGTTATTAATTCAACTAGCCGTCTAGTTGATGATCTTTGAACTTCAAATTACCCTTGAAAGCTTATTCAAACCAAACTCTCTTTGGTGCGAACTTGTACTCCAAATACTGAGATGAACAACCCTATTATTATTATTAGGGGATAACTTACGCGTAGCGTTAAATGTTTGTGCACAATACATGGTACGAAGGGCTGATCCCCCTAAGTACGAGGAGTCCTTATAGTCTTATGACTGTTAAAGTTGGAGTTGAAAGATTACTCGCAACTGTGGACATAGTTCATGGTCTTACGACCCTCGGTTATAGTTATTCTACATTTTAGATTTCAGTTTCTGATTATTGATGATAGAGTACTATTCATTGTTAACGAGCCTATTATTGGCAGTTATTATTACTATACTTTTGTTGATTTCATATTGTATCTAGTGAGCAATTGATTTGATCACTCTTGCATATTTTAAAACTCATTGCAGCTAAAGAAGAGAAGGCAGATGAACCTTCGTCTAGCAAAGGAAAGGGAAAAATGTACAAGTGATGAAGACTTGTACAGACTTCGTTGGCACAGAAGGACGACGAGATTCAGGATCGAGAAGAACGACTGAACAATGCTGAAGAGAAGCTGGTTCACACAGAATAAGAGAACGATCAAATGAGAGCAGAGGTTGCAGAGTTGAAGAGCAAGTTGAGAGAAGAATCTGTAAAAAGGGCAAGAGCCGAAGACGCGTACAGTGAAGCTTATCAACAAGCCGAAATAGAAAAGGGAGACGCACAAGCAAAGAGAAGGAAGATGGAAGAAATGGATAACGTGTTCAACACCGCGATCAATCGAGCTCAAGATCGGGTCATGGGTTATCCAATTCAGTTCGAGACGCTACCCTCGTTCATACTGGACCATCGGATCATGTTCCGAGTTATGGAAGAAGAGCGTCGTAAGTCCTTGCAATATCTTAATAGGACATCGTAGGGAGTGTACTTGAGTTATGCTATGATAAATAATTTGTTAATCCCAAGTGTTATGCAACCTATGGGATATGATGATGATGTCCTGAAACTTTAGTAGTTCAGGAAAATAATGTAAATAGCAGTGATGCTATTGATATGATGTTTTCAAAGAAGTTTTGAATAAAAGATATTATTTTCTTTATCCGAAGTGTTATGTGTAATGGAATGATTACTTTCATGGGGGCAAGCTAAGTAGAAATTACTTGAAAAGAGTTGAGTAATAATCTAATGAATGTAATTTTTAACAGAAAATGCCTCCAAGACGTCAACCATCCCGTCAGAGAACCGCTGAAGGAACCAACAATAATAATGCTGAAGCTAATCCTGTTCAGCAGCTGGTGACATTACTGACAGGTGCACTACAAAATCAACCGCAGAATCAACCTCGGAACCAAGGTGCTACGTTTAAGGACTTCAAGGCAGTTGGACCACCAAAATTCCGTGGATCCATGAACCCAGTTGAAGCACAGACTTGGATTATGGAAATCGAGAAGGTTTTTGATGTTGCTAGGGTAGAGGAGAATCAGAAGACTGCTTTTGCAACATTTATGTTGAAGGAGGAGGCTAGCTATTGGTGGCAGGCCAACAAGACTCGGGAAGGACCAGGAGTAATGACCTGGGATAGGTTTAAGGAGCTGTTCTTCGAGACTTATTTCCCTGAGGGTTCGAAGAGTCAGCTAGAGGTCCAGTTTTTGGAGTTGAAGTAGGGAAAGATGACGGTGTCAGAGTATGTCGCGAAATTCAACGAGTTGGCGAGGTTTGCGCCATATCAGGTCAGCACAGACGAGCGCAAGGCGAAGAGGTTTGAGCAGGGACTGAAACCCTGGTTGTACAATAGGGTTTCCCTGTTCTAATTGAAGACATTTGCAGCAGTGATGGAGAAGGCGATTCTCGCTGAAAGTGGAGGCGAGGCGGTAACAAAGCATAATCCAGAGCAGAGAAAGAAGAAAAGTGATGGTGAAGCTAAGAGTAGTGGTAACGGTAGTAATGGCAACAACCTGAAAAGGAAGTGGAATGGTTATGGATGAGCTGAAAATTAGCAAAGAAACCAGCAAAATAAGAAGTTCAAAGCGTGTGCTACGTGCGAAAAGTTTCATAAGGGAGTGTGTTTGCTGGGGAAACGTGTATACTTTAATTGTGGCCAGGAATCGCCCCAAATTGCACTCAAGCTAAGAAGAATGTGTGCTTCACGTGCGGATCCAAGGATCGCTTTACTCGTGAATGCCACAAGAAGAGATCTTGTGAGACAAATGGGAGTAAGGGAAATGCTAGTGGAGGTGCGTTGGCTATTGTGGGACCACCAAAAATAAATAAGCCCACAGCCAGAACCTTTAACATGACTGTGCAAGATGCTGTGCAATCAAAGGATGTGGTGTCAGGTATTATCCCGATCAATGATATTGACGCTTATGTATTATTTGATTCGGGTGCTACTTGCTCATTTATATCTGATGAATTTGCTATGAGATTAGGATTGCCTAGTGAAGAATTGAATTTCCCTTTAAACATAGAAATTGCGAATAAGGAAGTAGTTCCTGTTAGGTTCGTATACAAGAATTGTAGGGTGAACATTAAGGGAAATATTTTGATGGTAGATTTGATTCCGATCAGGCTAGGAGAGTTTGACGTTATTTTGGGAATGGATTGGTTGTTCAATTACGGAGCGATAATTGACTGCCAAAAGAAATGTGTAAACCTTATGACTCCGTCAAAGGTAGTATTCAATGGTAGCAAATCGCCTAGACAAATGAGATGTCTGACTATTATGTAGGCCAAAAAGTTGTTGAGTCAGGGCTGTGTGAGTTATTTAGCTTACATAGTCGATACTCAGAAGAAGGGTGCGAAACTGGAAGAAATACCAGTGGCTAGGGAATTTGTGGACGTGTTTCCAGAGGATTTGCCAGGACTTCCGCCTGACAGAGAAATCGAGTTCGTGATCGACTTAGCACCAGGAACCGCTCCGATATCGAAAGCCCCGTACAGAATGGCTCCGGTGGAGATGAAAGAACTGATGGTACAACTACAGGAGCAGTTGGACAAGAAATACATTTAGCCGAGTGTGTCACCGTGGGGAGCACCGATGTTATTCGTAAAGAAGAAGAATGGGTCAATGCTTCTTTGCATTGATTATAGAGAGTTAAACAAAGTCTTTATTAAGAATAAGTATCCATTGCCGAGAATAGATGACTTGTTTGATCAATTGAAGGGTGCTAGATATTTCTCAAAAATAGATTTGAGAAGTGGGTATCACCAACTGAAAGTAAGGAAGGAGGATGTACCGAAGACGACATTCCGAACTCGGTATGGACATTACAAATTTTTGGTGATGTCTTTTGGTTTGACAAACGCCCCTGCAGCGTTCATGGATTTGATGAATAGGGTTTTTAAACCATTTTTAGACAAGTTTGTGGTGGTGTTTATTGACGATATTCTGGTGTACTCTAAAACTCAAGAGGAACATGTGAAACATTTACGTCTAACGCTGGAGACGCTAAGAAAAGAAAAGTTGTATGCGAAATTCTCTAAATGTGAATTTTGGCTGGAACATGTACAATTTCTTGGGCACGTAATTGACCTGGATGGAATTTCAGTGGATCCATCAAAGGTCGAAGCTGTGATAATTGGGAACAACTGAGAACTCCATCAGAAGTGAGATGTTTCTTGGGATTAGCAGGGTATTACATACGGTTTATCCAGGATTTCTCCAAGATTGCCACTCCGTTGACAAATTTAACGAGGAAATCTGTAAAATTTGTTTGGACAGAGAAGTGTGAAGAAAGTTTCCAAGAATTGAAAAAGAAGCTAAGTATGGCACCTGTGTTATCATTACCAGATAATACAGGAAATTTTGTGGTATATAGTGATGCTTCACCCAAGGGATTAGGGTGTGTTCTTATGTAAAACGGTAAAGTCATTGCGTATGCATCAAGACAATTGAAAGATTACGAAAAAGGGTATCTGGCTCATGATTTAGAGTTGGCGGCGGTTGTGTTTGCTCTGAAGATATGAAGACACTATCTCTACAGAGAGAAATGTGAGATTTATACAGACCATAAAAGTCTGAAGTATATTTTCACACAGAAGGACCTGAACATGCGTCAAAGAAGATGGATGAAACTGATAAAAGATTATGATTGTGAGATCTTTTATCATCCAGGCAAAGCAAACGTGGTTGCAAATGCCTTGAGTAGGAAAGGCAGGGAAAAGTTAATGTTGTTAACTAATAAGGAGGAGCTTATTACAGCAATGTCAAGGTTAGAGTTGGAAATCAAATTTCCAAGAGAATCCAATGAAAGATGTTACCAGATGGAAGCCAGTCAAACTTTGGTGGATAAAGTGAAGAACGCTCAACTGCAGGATGAGGAATGCAGAAAAATCAGAAAAAGTGTGGTTGAGGAAAAAGAGGTGAAATAAAAGATTGATACCGATGGAATGCTGCGATTTGAAGGACGAATATGGGTTCCAGCAGTACCAGAGGTTAAAGAAGAAATCTTGACCGAAGCTCATAACTCGAGATATTCGATTCATCCGAGAAGTACGAAGATGTATCAAGATTTGCGACGACATTTTTGGTGGCCAAATATAAAAAAAGACGTTGCAGAATGCATTGCAAAGTGCTTGACATGTCAGAGAGTCAAGGCCGAGCATCAAAGACCAAGCGGGTTACTTCAACCGTTGGAGATACCGGAATGGAAATGAGAGCATATCACAATAGATTTTGTGGTAGGTCTTCTAACAACTCAGAAAGGATACGATGCGATATGGGTGATAATGGACAGATTGACAAAATCTGCACACTTTTTGCCAATAAAGATTAGATTTAATCTTGATCAGCTGGCGAAACTATACGTTAAGGAGATCGTTTCAAGACATGGAGTTCCAGTATCAATTGTGTCAGATAGAGATCCGAGGTTCACATCAAACTTCTGGAAGAGACTAGAGGAATGTATGGGAACACAATTGCGAATGAGTACAACATATCACCCGCAAACAGATGGCCAAAGCGAACGAACGATTCAGGCATTAGAAGATATGTTGAGAGCATGCATCATGGATTTCAAAGGAAGTTGGGATGAACAATTACCGTTGGTGGAATTTGCCTACAATAACAGTTATCACGCTAGCATCGGCATGCCGCCTTATGAAGCATTATATGGTAGAAAGTGCAGAACTCCACTGTGCTTGGATGAAGTCGGTGAACGTCAACTGTTAGAACCAGAACTGGTACAACAAACTACTGAGGTTATCAAACTCATCAGAACAAGATTGATAGCTGCTCAAGACAGACAAAAGAAATATGTTGATCAACACAGACAAGATCGTGTATTTGATGTAGGAAGTTACATTTTCCTAAAGGTTTCTCCTTGGAAGGGAAAAATTCATTTTGGTAAGAAGGGGAAACTAAGTCCGAGATTTATTGGACCTTTCGAAGTGTTGCGAAAGGTTGGAGAAGTGGCTTATGAGGTAGCTCTACCTCCGGAGTTGCAAAACATTCATAATGTTTTTCACGTGTCGGTGTTACGACCGTACAAACCTGATTACAAGCATGTGATTGAGTACGAACCATTACAGTTTGAGAAAGACTTGTCCTATGAAGAGGTTCCTATCCAGATAGTCTACAGGAAAGAAAAAGTACTCAGGAATAAGGTGATACCTTCTGTGAAGGTAATTTGGAGGAACCACAATGTCGAAGAGGCTACGTGGGAACTCGAGGCTGAAATGATGAAGAATTACCCTGAGTTATTTGTTTGATCTGTGTCTTCGATTTTGGGGACAGAATCTTTGTAAGTAGGGGAGAATGTGACGAATGAATTGTTTGAATTGTGATTCTGGGGACAGAATCCTTGTAAGAAGGGAATGATGTAACATTCTAGAATTTTAATTATTATATTAAATATTTATTGAATTATTAAATATTTAATGGATGTGTTTATTGTTGAATAAATAATTGTTCAAATTTGAATTGATGTGGTTAATTATTTGTTAAATAAATAATTAAGAAAAATTAATTATTTTACTAATTTAATTTAATTATTAAGTTAGAGAATTTTGATTAATTGAATTACTATTCTTTTTATTGGAATTGTAATTAAAAAAAAGATGTGTTAGTTGATTAAATAAAGTTATAATTATATAAAAAATTATAATTTTGTGATATTGATTTATGTGTTAAAGTGATTTGATAAATTGTTTTTAGAATTAATTTAATTAAGTTAATGTGTGACAAATAACCTTTTATAAAGGAGTTAGTAAAATAACTTAAAGGAGTTTTAATTCCGTTTTGGCCAAACAAGGCCTAATGCCTATTAAGTCTTTAATTTATTTGAGTTTTACCAAACAAGGTGTAAGGTTAATGGGTTATTTTTTTTAGTTAGTAACCAAACAAGCCTTATGGCTTTTGATTTCAAAATTCACATAACTGATATCAGTTATGTTTATAATTATATTATATAATTAATATATATAATATCTATATACGTTATTTGTTAAGACGTATGTTAGAGGAGAGAGGTTAGAGAGAAGAAAGAAAACTCAGAGGAAGAAGAAGAAGAGAAGAAGAAATGAAGAGAGAAAGAAAGGTTAGAGATCGGGTTAGGAGAGGCTTGAGAGAGAAAAGAATAGCCATATCATCTTCTATCAAAGTATTCTCCAATTTCTTTTTAGTTTTAAAAGTCTAGTTTCTCTTCCCAAATTTCTCTATAGAATTTTTGTGTAAGCATGAATTATTGTGTTATGTGGCTTTATATGACTTATTAGTGATGTTAAAATAATTTTCATAAGTTATAATCTATGAATTGTTGATATGTATGTAATTTGGGAAGAAATTTTTTTTTACAGTGAGTTTTTGTGATTATATATTGTTTAGTTAAAATAGAAATTATGGGTTGAATAGTTGTTTTATTGATAAATTGGCTTTTCAATTTGTTAGAGTATATATATATATTGATAAAATGCTTTGAATTAATGGTTTTGGTTGCAAAATAAAATTACAGTGATTGTTTTCTTCAAAAATATCAAAAAATGAGTTTTAGCCAAAAATAATGAAATTGGGTGTGTTAATATTGTTGTTTATGTTGTTATATGAGTAGAAACATGTTAGGAATCCTTGAATTATGTTTACATGAAGTTTTGTATGAATTATATGTAAATCAGTCTATTAGAAACGAACTTGTAGGCCAAAATTGACTTTTTCCTTTGCTGTTGCTGAAGTTGTCAATCGAGACTGCAGTTTCGCGCCGCGGCACGGCCCAACAGTAGTAGTTTTGCGCTGCAGCGCCAGCACCACGCCGCAACGCGGTCTTGTAGCCTTATTCACTGCGCTGCAGCGCCATGCTCACGTCGCAGCGCGACCCACAGTGTAAACTGTGGCGCCGCGAGTTAGCAGAATGGTCTGACAGTGTACTTTTTATACATGAAATTTTAAGAAAAGTTATGTGATGATAGTAAGACTGCTAAATGTTGATTTTAGTATTTCTATACTATGAATAAGTATGTTATTAACAATTAACTTGTGTTATAACTCGATTATGTGATTAAAAAATCCAATTTTAAATGATGAACGTACTTAGTTATGTTTGTACGATGGTAATGACTAATTATGTCATGATGACATATGTTTATAGGATATTGTGATTCGTATTGATTTGGTTTAGCCTACGAGTTAGGTAAGTTCTCTAACTCTACTTTTGTAATTGGAATCAATTATTGTTCCTAATATAATAATGCAAGATTTCTAATTCTTTATCTTGTTGAACTATTTATTGTTTCAATTCGATTACCTTATAAATGATGCAAGCTTTCTAAACTTTGGTTTAATGTTGACAAGTTATTCTTGTTTTTAACTTGTTGTTTAGCATGCACAACTATTTATACTAAAGTTGAGCAATTTCATCGTTCAAACTATTATGCATGCTTAGTACCCAATTCTAATTTAACCTTGACTTAATATTGTTCAAGCAAGGCATTTATAATTATTCAAAATATATGCTATTAGATTATTCCTAAAGCATGATTTTGGTTTACCATGTTGATTCAATTACGATTATTCTGTAATATGATGTTATTAATTCAACTAGCCCTCTAGTTGATGATCGTTGAACTTCAAATTACCCTTGAAAGCTTATTCAAACCAAACTCTCTTTGGTGCGAACTTGTACTCCAAATACTGAGATGAACAACCCTATTATTATTATTAGGGGATAACTTACGCGTAACGTTAAATGTTTGTGCACAATACATTGTACGAAGCGCTGATCCCCCTAAGTACGAAGAGTCCTTATAGTCTTATGACTGTTAAAGTTGGAGTTGAAAGATTACTCGCAACTGTGGACATAGTTCATGGTCTTATGACCCTCAGTTATAGTTATTCTATATTTTGGATTTCAGTTTCTGATTATTGATGATAGAGTACTATTCATTGTTAATGATCCTATTATTGGCAGTTATTATTACTATACTTCTGTTGATTTCATATTGTATCTAGTGAGTAATTGTTTTGCTCACTCTTGCATATTTTAAAACTCATTGTAGCTAAAGAAGAGAAGGCAGATGAACCTTCGTCTAGCAAAGGAAAGGGAAAAATGTGCAAGTGATGAAGACTTGTAATTTTACTTTGATTGAGATGTTAGATTTTTATTATGATGATCTTAGACTTAGTTTTAATGAAGTTTATTTAATTTTCGCATTTGAATGATTGTAATTAAAGGTTAGATAACCTGGGAGATTTTATTATGTAACCCTTTAATGGGAAAGGTTTTATTTATCCAGTTTTATTGTGATTGGGTAGTTAGATATGAATGTTTGATTATGAGAACACCAGATCCTGTGGGAATGAAGTACCTGGATTTGGGGGTGTCACAGGTTGGTATCAAAGCCTTAGGTTATGAACCTTAGGTGGGGGAAAAGCCTTAGGAAGTAACCTTCGAGAAGATAGTGATGATAAACTATTATCGAGTTTCAAGGAGAAAGTAATAAAACACTTATGTGCTTATGTGTTTACAACTTATGTGCTCGTGAGAGTCGAGTAGTGATGATTAATAACTAAAACTTAAAAATCTTGTTGTCAGGATGACTAATATCGGAGAATCCAGTCAGGCTAGGGAGGAAGGACCTCAGATGCCTAGAGAGGAGGAATCTCATGATATTTAAGTGGTTTGGGAACAACTGCTTCCACAAGAGTCAGCTCCATTACTCGCAGTGGTCGAGGATGATGATGATGATGATGTAGAAACAGATGAGGAAGATTCTGTGGAGCTGCTGCAGATGGATGAAGAGGACGAGGAGGAAATGATTCCACTTAACTCAATAGCTGGCCGTATATACGATGAGGTGCATGACCGCAACGTGGAACTTCAAGATACTGTTGAGGAATTGCAAGAGATAGTAGCTGAACAACAGACTTCGTTGGCACAGAAGGACGACGAGATTCAGGATCAAGAAGAACGACTGAACAATGTTGAAGAGAAGCTGGTTCACACTGAAGAAGAGAACGATCAAATGAGAGTAGAGGTTGCAGAGTTGAAGAGCAAGTTGAGAGAAGAATCTGCAAAAAGGGCAAGAGCCGAAGACGCGTACAGTGAAGCTTATCAACAAGCCGAAATAGAAAAGGGAGACGCACAAGCAAAGAGAAGGAAGATGGAAGAAATGGATAACGTGTTCAACACCGCGATCAATCGAGCTCAAGATCGGGTCATGGGTTATCCAATTCAGTTCGAGACGCTACCCTCGTTCATACTGGACCATCGGATCATGTTCCGAGTTATGGAAGAAGAGCGTCGTAAGTCCTTGCAATATCTTAATAGGACATCGTAGGGAGTGTACTTGAGTTATGCTATGATAAATAATTTGTTAATCCCAAGTGTTATGCAACCTATGGGATATGATGATGATGTCCTGAAACTTTAGTAGTTCAGGAAAATAATGTAAATAGCAGTGATGCTATTGATATGATGTTTTCAAAGAAGTTTTGAATAAAAGATATTATTTTCTTTATCCGAAGTGTTATGTGTAATGGAATGATTACTTTCATGGGGGCAAGCTAAGTAGAAATTACTTGAAAAGAGTTGAGTAATAATCTAATGAATGTAATTTTTAACAGAAAATGCCTCCAAGACGTCAACCATCCCGTCAGAGAACCGCTGAAGGAACCAACAATAATAATGCTGAAGCTAATCCTGTTCAGCAGCTGGTGACATTACTGACAGGTGCACTACAAAATCAACCGCAGAATCAACCTCGGAACCAAGGTGCTACGTTTAAGGACTTCAAGGCAGTTGGACCACAAAAATTCCGTGGATCCATGAACCCAGTTGAAGCACAGATTTGGATTATGGAAATCGAGAAGGTTTTTGATGTTGCTAGGGTAGAGGAGAATCAGAAGACTGCTTTTGCGACATTTATGTTGAAGGAGGAGGCTAGCTATTGGTAGCAGGCCAACAAGACTCGGGAAGGACCAGGAGTAATGACCTGGGATAGGTTTAAGGAGCTGTTCTTCGAGACTTATTTCCCTGAGGGTTCGAAGAGTCAGCTAGAGGTCCAGTTTTTGGAGTTGAAGCAGAGAACGATGACGGTGTCGGAGTATGTCGCGAAATTCAACGAGTTGGCTAGGTTTGCGCCATATCGGGTCAACACAGACGAGCGCATGGCGAAGAGGTTTGAGCAGGGACTGAAACCCTGATTGTACATTAGGGTTTCCCTGTTCCAATTGAAGACATTTGCAGCAGTGATAGAGAAGGCGATTCTCACTGAAAGTGGCGGCGAGGCGGTAACAAAGCATAATCAAGAGCAGAAAAAGAAGAAAAGTGAAGGTGAAGCTAAGAGTAGTGGTAACGGTAGTAATGGCAACAACCTGAAAAGGAAGTGGAATGGGAATGGAGGAGCTGGAAATCTGGAAAGAAACCAGCAAAATAAGAAGTTCGAAGCATGTGCTACGTGCGAAAAGTTTCATAAGGGAGTGTGTTTGCTGGGTAAATGTGTATGCTTTAATTGTGGCCAAGAGGGTCACATCGCCCCAAATTGCACTCAAGCTAAGAAGAATGATTGCTTCACGTGCGGATCCAAGGATCACTTTACTCGTGAATGCCCCAAGAAGAGATCTGATGAAACAAATGGGAGTAAGGGAAATGCTACTGGAGGTGCGTTGGCTATTGCGGGACCAACAACAACAAATAAGCCCACAGCCAGAACCTTCAACATGACTGTGCAAGATGCTGTGCAATTAAAGGATGTGGTGTCAGGTATTATCCCGATCAATGATATTGATGTTTATGTATTATTTGATTCGGGTGCTATTTGCTCATTTATATCTGTTGAATTTATTATGAGATTAGGATTGCCTAGTGAAGAATTGAATTTCCCTTTAAACATAGAAATTACGAATAAGGAAGTAGTTCCTGTTAGGTTCGTATACAAGAACTGTAGGGTGAACATTAAGGGAAATATTTTGATGGTAGATTTGATTCCGATCAGGCTAGGAGAGTTTGACGTTATTTTGGGAATGGATTGGTTGTTCAATTATGGAGTGATAATTGACTGCCAAAAGAAATGTGTAAACCTTATGACTTCATCAAAGGTAGTATTCAATGGTAGCAAATCGCCTAGACAAATGAGATGTCTGACTATTATGCAGGCCAAAAAGTTGTTAAGTTAGGACTATGTGGGTTATTTAGCTTACATAGTCGATACTCAGAAGAAGGGTGCGAAACTGGAAGAAATACGAGTGGTTAGGGAATTTGTGAACGTGTTTCTAGAGGATTTTCCAGGACTTCCGCTTGACAGAGAAATCGAGTCCGTGATCAACTTAGCACCAGGAACCACTCCGATATCAAAAGCCCCGTACAGAATGGCTCCGGTGGAGATGAAAGAACTGATGGTACAACTACAGGAGCTGTTGGACAAGAAATACATTCAGCCGAGTGTGTCACCGTGGGGAGCACCGGTGTTATTCGTAAAGAAGTATGGGTCAATGCGTCTTTGCATTGATTATAGAGAGTTAAACAAAGTCACTATTAAGAATAAGTATCCATTGCCGAGAATAGATGACTTGTTTGATCAATTGAAGGGTGCTAGATATTTCTCAAAAATAGATTTGAGAAGTGGGTATCACCAACTGAAAATAAGGAAGGAGGATGTACCGAAGACGGCATTCCGAACTCGGTATGGACATTACAAATTTTTGGTGATGTCTTTTGGTTTGACAAACGCCCCTGCATTGTTCATGGATTTGATGAATAGGGTGTTTAAACCATTTTTAGACAAGTTTGTGGTGGTGTTTATTGACGATATTCTGGTGTACTCTAAAACTCAAGAGGAACATGTGAAACATTTACGTCTAACGCTGGAGACGCTAAGAAAAGAAAAGTTGTATGCGAAATTCTCTAAATGTGAATTTTGGCTGGAAAACGTGTATAATTTCTTGGGCACGTAATTGACCAGGATGGAATTTTAGTGGATCTATCAAAGGTCGAAGCTGTGATAAATTGGGAACAACCCATAACTCCATCAGAAGTGAGAAGTTTCTTGGGATTAACAGGATATTACAGACGGTTTATCCAGGATTTCTCCAAGATTACCACTCCGTTGACAAATTTAACGATGAAATCTCTAAAATTTCTCCTAGTGCAGAACTCCACTGTGCTGGGATGTAGTCGGTGAACGTCAACTGTTAGGACCAGAACTGGTATAACAAACTGCTGAGGTTGTCAAACTCATCAGAACAAGATTGATAGCTACTCAAGATAGACAAAAGAAATATGCTGATCAACACAGACAAGATCGTGTATTCGACGTATGAAGTTACCTCTTCGACATGAAATCAAGGTATCCTTACCACTTCAACATACCAGGTACGTACCCTAATTTCGAGGGCGAAATTTCGTAAGAAGGGGAAATTGTAAGACCCTAACTTTTATGAATAAAAATGAATTTTCTATAAATGTCATTTTTGAATATTATGGAATAAATTTGATATAATGTTATAGTTGTGGGTAATATTTATATTAAATTTATTAATAAAATTTACCTTTAAATATTAAAAGTTATATTTTATAACTTAAAATATTTTTAAATTCTTTATTTTCATTTAAAGGATTTTTATAATATTAAAATCATTTTTAAACTAATTTATTTAATATAATTATTAAATAAATCAAATATCCTTAATATTAAATAATTAATGAAATTGATCTTAAAATATTAAAAGTTATTTTTTATAACTTAAAATATTTTTAAATACTTTATTATCATTTAAAATGATTTTTAATATAATAAAATTATTTTTAATTCATTTATTAAATAAATTAAATATCAATAATATTCAAATAATTATTAATATTTATGGAAAATATGTCAGATTATTAAAAGTTAATTTTTATAACTTAAAATAATTTTTAAATTATTTTTTGTAATTTTCAGAAATTATTTTCTATTTTTAACTTATTTTTGGAAATTAAAATAAATAAAATTAATAAGTCTGTCACTATAACCTTTAGCCACAGAAAATGTCACCTTAGGTGTTCTTGAACACCAAGAACATTCATAAGCAGTGACCGGGATGCCCACTTTGACCAAGTATAATTCATAGTTCAATGTGTTTCTGGGCTAGCTATTGATCAGATCTTGTAGTGTTAATGTAACACTACAAATATCAACCATGTTCTGGGCCAGATTATAACATACAAGCAAATATTAAGCGTTGAACAAACTGTCATAGCTGTTCTTCATTTTCTAAATTACCCAAAAATGAAGAACAGATCGTGATGCCTACTCTGGGCTTCTATTACTTGTAATCCTTATAATGGTTTTGTGATTTAAAAGTTCCAGTGTGTAGACAATATATAAAGGAACAAATTTATCACATAAAATCACTCTAACTACATCAGAATAGCTAGATCTGGTCCGGTCAAAGCATGTCAGAAACCGTGTTCATACGTTTTTTGGGTTTCCCAGAAAACAGAAAACAGAAAACGTGATCAACTAAGCTACTTTGACCGGCCACTACTGTAACGCCCCCAAAACAGGTCCAATCCACCCAACCCATTCTGGGTCGCCACAAAATACATCAACACGATTTCCAAATACAAATCTTCAAATTCTAACTTTTAAACTGTTGTACGGAATACAACCACAGTTAAACTATGAGTTTTAATACAAATATATGTAATTCTCACGGTGCCTCGACCACAACACCTTATAATGGCACTTTACATAAAATTATAGTCAATAACTATTTTAGAAATTAAAATATTTGAAAAATGATCAAGGAAACCTTCGTACATGGGATGCCGTGCAACTAAGTTATGATAGATATCATATGACTCGAGAATTATCCTTGGTTGACCCAATAGACCCCAAAGAAAAATGAGAAGATTATTATCACGTTATTTCCAATGGTGAGTCTTCTCTTGACATATATTTATCTCCATTATCTCCAATTGAGAATTATATTTCAACCAAACTCCGAGATTATATAGGTAGTGCTCATAGATATAATCAACAAGTGCATGTGAACAACCTTTTCTTATGATAACACAAAGTCATATGTCATTAGACATCTTGTATGATAGTGGCAAAACACCCTTCCAAAGTTGGGTTCACCTCACCCTATTCGGTTCACCAAAATCAACGGTTAAAATGACGTATAAAATACAACACACTTATAAAAAATTCTCAATAAAATTATTTCCATACTGTTTTAGGGGAAAGCTCAACAGCTATAGACCATCGTTCTATTTCCCTGTTACCCCTGCTCGTAGGGCTAATCATTCGGTTATAACTGAACTGAATAGGCTATTCGATTATAATCGAAAACCAAAATTTGTTCATTTTTGGTATCCAAACAAGTATAAGAATTACCCATTAACCGAATTATCGAATAACCAAATTTACAATTCTGTTGTTTGGGTAATAACCGAAATTAAAAAATATACTTACAACTTTACAAGTGTTCATTTATTTACCTGTCAAAATTAGAAATGTTGAATCTAATAATAATGTTCAACTAAACTATCATATGACTTGCTTAGCATATCTATCAGAATGTCTGATATTTACATTCATATTCTACAACCAAAAACCCGGTAGAAAAATTAAACACATCCCAATCTTCTAACAACCAAGGTGATGAATAATCCAGTAAATCTTAAAAAAAAACCATCAGCCTGAATAAAAAATTATGTAACTAAACACACAATCAAACAAAACGTCAAAACACAAAAACCCAAATCAAAACGAAATCAAATGAAATTCGTCACAAAATCAAACGAAACTGAGATCAAACGAAATGGCCCCAAATGCAAAACAAAATTTGTCTCCCCCAAATGGCCAAATATATTGACCTACACTGACCACAGTGCACAGAATGATAGAAACACAAAATCAAACAAAATTTGTCACAGATACCAAACCCGAATGACTGGGATTTAGGGGAGAACGAGGTGGCTAGAGAGGCCCAAGGCATCTGTAGTATCCCCAAATCCAGGTCCCAAATCACCGCAGATCCGGTATACTATTTCTATAACTATTTGCGGAAGATATAAACATAAATTGTTTATACATTACATTACACACTATTCCCCACAATCGAGTAACCTTAACTGATTACACAATTCATAAGTTATTTAACACAGACATTATTATCAACTATTCTATTACAAAATAGCTACATATATTGCCCCAAGCTGAACTTGGCATTATCATTTTTCTGTATCCGAACGCATTCGCTTTATCTGCAATGTTTTATCATGATATAGCAAGGGTGAGCATAAAAGTTGCCCAGCAAGTTTAAATACAACAATTTAACGATATATCATGATTGAAGAGTATGAATAATTGGCTAGCTATAATTCAACAATATAATTGTGAACTAGCAGGAACAAAATTTTAACTGAACAAGTATTTTACATGAACAAACATTTCTGAACCAACTGGTAATGAAGGTGATCAGCCTTTCATACCTGACTTATACATGCAAGATGTACAGAGTACAAATTTTCATGGCAATCAACAATGATTAACCATAAGCTTGAAGAAACTACTCTTATTAGAGTTTAGTAAATAGAAAACTTGCCCGAATCGTTGATTACCGCAACGCAATTTAATTTAATCTCTCACGAAAGACCTATCAGTTATAAGATTGATCTTCTAATCAGTATAACATACTTTATTTCATAATACTATCTAATACTTAATCAAATATTAGATAACAACTTAACACATCAATATTATTATCATCCTTTGATAATTATTCAATCACTATATCATATCCCTTATGATTTAACATTCGCTTTTCATATCATAAATTATTCATTAACATGTAATAAGGCAAACACTAATCCAGCACCCTGGATTCTATATCTAACAATCAAATTTATAATTCAGCAACTTGAATTCCAAATCCATCAATTTAAACCTCAATCCAGCAAACCGGATTCAACACATTTTCAATTCAGCAAACTGTATTCTATATCCGTATCACGAAAATACCAAATCAGTGAATTATTCTCCTATCCTTTGGTCAAACATATATACATGTATTTCATGTACAAAAATTATTTTTCCATAATTTTCCAACTTCCTTTGATATTTTTCAAAAATTAATTTCTAGTGCGTAGCTTAAGAAATTAGCTACCTCGTGCTTAACTCCAGTAATGCCCATCTTTTGGCATAACCTTATATATGTTAACGTGATGCTCCATTTTAAATTTCGTGGCAATCGGAGTTGTAGAACTCCGTTTATAACGATTTCCGTCGAAAAATCACAAAAATTGGAACGGTCATAACTTGGTCGTTTTAACTCGGAATCAGCTCATTTTTGGACACGAGCTACATAATATCATATATTTTCATTTCCCAAAAGTTTGGAATTTTTCTCATTAAATAAATGTCCAAAACAGCCCCCGGAAAATTTTGGACAGAAACTTTTTGCACTTTGGCAGTTTTGGAGTCCTTCACCAAAACTTAAATAAAACGAAATCTGTAACTCCGATTAATGATCCGTCAATTTTGTTGGATCCCTATCTTTCTGAAATATAGTTTTCATCTATCACAATCCATATTTGGACATGTTAAGCTCCCGGAATTTAGCCCGGAAGAGGCTGTTACAAAACTGTCCTTTTAACAGTTTTCTTATCTTTGTGTAGTTTGGGAGAAATCCCATAACTTGTTCAATATTAAACCTTTTTGAGTAATTCCAAAGGGATTTTACCCTTAACACATATATCTAGCATTCCAAGAACATAAATCACAAATATCCATCATAGATGTCAAAGATCCAAAAGCTTGATCACACTTTTTAAAAGTTTAACTTTTCCGGAAAATTCCATTTTTCTCTTCCTTTGATTCCAACCAAAATCAACACCCAATATGGTTAGATCAAAATATGACACACTCATCAACATGTATATACATGGTTTTTGAGTTTAGAAACAAAATTTCTTATTTCCTCAAACAAGCATCAAACAAAATCAAAGCTAAGAGAAAAAAAATCATGTTTTCTATCTTTTGAAAAACCTAGCTTCCATTCCACACTTTAGATCAAACTTTTGATCTACAAAAGAGTTGGATCTACATATTAAACACTTATATACACATAGATCTAAGGTTTTAAACCTCAAAATTACAACTTCAAATTGTCAAAAAAATCAAAACATAAAGGAAATAGACTACATAAATAGACATTTTTGTTATACCTTTAGCTATAATCCTCTTTCTTTTGATGGCCCTCTTTCTTTGCTTTCCAAAGTAGGAGATTAGGTTATTGGACATCAAAGGATCCTCTCTTCTCCCTCCATGGAAATGGCCGAACACCACCCCTTCCTCTCTCTCTCTCTCTCTTTGGTTCTAAACCACTTGGAAGTAAGATGAAAAAGAAATGAGATAGATTTTATTAAGTGTAGTTTTTTTATCAATTTGTCCAAACTCACTCTCCTTTTTCTCTTACTCCATCCGGCCATGCCTTATTTTGATCCACCAATTCTCTCTTTCTCCCTTTCAATTACCAAGATTTACTTACAAGTAATTCCAAAGTGTTGGCCTAATCAAAAATGGACACATAGGGGGAGTTGGTAGGGAAGTTGGTCACCAACTAAAGTTAGCTATTAATACACATTCTTCCCCTCTTATTTCCTTCTCTAGCAACCGGCCATGTGGCCTTAGAATGCTCCAAGTCTTGCTTTATTTACTAAATGCTTATTTGATTTAACAAACGTCCAAAAATTCCTCTCCCACTTGGCTAAAAGTAGGGTTATTCCTTTACTGTATTTCTTGGCCTCTAACCAATATCATTCGCCAACACTTGGGCTATAAAATATACATAATCCACTACATTTAATTCTTATCCAACCCAATTAATTTAATTAGGGTTTTCATTTCTCCATTAAAACACCAATCCTTGCTCATGAACATTATTTCCTTAACCCAATTAGACTTGCTATAATTAGGTTATAAAATTAATCATTTGAGATGTATAAAATAAATCTCTTAGAATTAGTAAGTATTCTAAATACCACAATTCTCTTTTTCCATAACCCTTAAGTTATTAAATCCTTCATTCCTAATATATATAATTAGGGTTTTCACTAGTTTCTTTTGTTTGTTTATATAATAAACAAATATAAACCATCACAGAATGTTCATATTCCTTACACACAACTTTTTAACCCTTAGGGTTTAATACTCCGTATTAGGATTCCCAAATCAGGGTTTAAATTCTCGAAATTAAAACTAGGGTTTCAGAATATATCGTTAGGGTTTTCTAACTTAATCACCATATTCATATCATGAATTTAGGGTTTCGGATTCCCGGAACTAAAATTAAAGTTTCTGAGCGTACCGTTAGGGTTTCTAACAGTTCGTTAGATTTTTCTAACTTAATAAACGTATGATTAACATAACTTTAGGATTTTCTAAAGTTATAACTTATCTGATCAATCCTTGATCTTAAATCATTATGGTTAACATATGTAACCAAATATACCGACTAGTATTCACTTCGATACTTATCCCTGATAATTCCTCAAATGAATTTTAAATCTACCAAAAGCTTATACCTCATTACTAGACTATCACTTACAGTCTATCACATAATTCAAGTCTTGTCCAAAACTTTTGAAATTCTTGTAATTTCATTACATAATTGCCAATTCCATACACTTATTTCCTGTCTAGGTCCTAATATTGAACCTTAAATCAATCAATTATGATTTTAAAATTTTGTCCAAATTCTCGGGTTGTCACATTCACCCCTCCTTCTAAGAATTTCGTCCCCGAAATTCACCTTACACCTTACACCGCGCACCTTACACCATTTATACTAAGCGATCACACAAGACCTTGAACTTATTTTCTCGGGTATCTATCAAAGATACTCAAACTTCTCGGGTATCTATCAAAGATACTCAAACTTCTCGGGTATCTGGGTATCTATTAAAGATACTCAAACTTCTCGGGTATCTATCAAAGATACTCAAACTTCTCGGGTATCTATCAAAGATTTACTTTGATATATACTCAAATTTCTCGGGTATCTATTAAAGATACTCAAAACGCGAGCAAAGATCAAATTCACACTAAGTATTCCTATATTTACAACTCAATCACATTTTTATCATCTCTGCACCAGGTTACATGGTACATGAGTGATAATTAAAAACAAATTTTGATATTTCAAATCATTTGCTTAAACATTCTATCTGTTCTTATAATCCTTAATGCTTCATTTATAACTTTGCTATACCCCAGTTCATCAAACTTACCACACATTATGGGTTCAGTAACTTGCCACAATCATATGGGTTTAAGAACTTATCCTAGTCAGACCATAGGCGTCCATTCGCTGAGGGGTTCAAAACATACCATATGATTATGAGTCATGAACTTACCATAAGTATGAGTTTTAAGAACTCGTAACTTAACCTTATATCCTTTACCTAATCGTTATGCACATAAGAAAAGAATCACCTTCTCAACATGCATATAACAAATAGCGCGACATTAGGTTCCAATGATTATCATTACCAGAAACTAAGTGGTTGTCAAACCAAACTCGACCACTAATCAATATAGGAAGCTAAGCGGACAATTCCCCGCACATATAAAGAATTGGTCAACCTAACCACTATATCGACCAAGAAGCTAAGTGATTCTAAAACCAAGTACAAATTCCCCGCCCATACAAGGAATCATACAACTCAGCTACTGACATGAGTCCTCAATTGAAATCCCACATAATTCTAGCTCTACACTTACTCCATAAGAATTTTATTTAATCCGTATTAACAATTCATAACTCTTTCATGAGTTTTCAAAGTACAACTGATACACAACATCTTGCTGTAAACTTTTCAATCATCAGATTGATTCTTTTCCCACATCATAACCTTATCAGATCACGGGGTGATCTTATCGTATATATTACGATTTATTTCTATGCATTGATCGTTTTGTTTTACGATCTACTATCCCTGCACTTTCAGTCCTTTAGACTCGATCTATTCACCATTACTGTTCAATTTTATTATCAGAGTTAGGGAACTCTGTGCTTTACACTCGCCGAGATTCGTCTTTGAATCTTAACGACCAACTAACTCTATTTGAGTTAGTCTTATCCTAATCCCTGCGGTTATTGGTCTTAGGTATTCTAAGCTTCATAACCAACAGCTCTGATACCAACTGTAGTATCCCCAAATCCGGGTCCCAAATCACCGCAGATCCGGTATACTATTTCTATAACTATTTGCGGAAGATATAAACATAAATTGTTTATACATTACATTACACACTATTCCCCAAAATCGAGTAACCTTAACTGATTACACAATTCATAAGTTATTTAACACAGAAAATATTATCAACTATTCTATTACAAAATAACTGCATATATTGCCCCAAGCTGAACTTGGCATTATCATTTTCCTGTATCCGAACGCATTCGTTTTATCTGCAATGTTTTATCATGATATAGCAAGGGTGAGCATAAAAGTTGCCCAGCAAGTTTATATACAACAATTTAACGATATATCATGATTGAAGAGTATGAATAATTGGCTAGCTATAATTCAACAATATAATTGTGAACTAGCAGGAACAAAAATTTGACTGAACAAGTATTTTACATGAACAAACATTTCTGAACCAACTGGTAATGAAGGTGATCAGCCTTTCATACCTGACTTATACATGCAAGATGTACAGAGTACAAATTGTCATGGCAATCAGCAATGATTAACCATAAGCTTGAAGAAACTACTCTTATTAGAGTTTAGTAAATAGAAAACTTGCCTGAACCGTTGATTACCGCAACACAATTTAATTTAATCTCTCACGAAAGACCTATCAGTTATAAGATTGATCTTTTAATCAGTATAACATACTTTATTCCATAATACTATCTAATACTTAATCAAATATTAGATAACAACTTAACACATCAATATTATTATCATTCTTTGATAATTATTCAATCACTATATCATATCCCTTATGATTTAACACTCGCTTTTCATATCATAAATTATTCATTAACATGTAATAAGGCAAACACTAATCCAGCACCCTGGATTCTATATCTAACAACCAAATTTATAATTCAGTAACTTGAATTCCAAATCCATCAATTTAAACCTCAATCCAGCAAACCGGATTCAACACATTTTCAATTCAGCAAACTGTATTCTATATCTGTATCACGAAAATACCAAATTAGTGAATTATTCTCCTATCTTTTGATCAAACATATATACATGTATTTCATGCACAAAAATTATTTTTCCATAATTTTCCAACTTCCTTTGGTATTTTTCAAAAATTAATTTCTAGTGCATAGCTTAAGAAATTAGCTACCTCGTGCTTAACTCCAGTAATGCCCATCTTTTGGCATAACCTTATATATGTTAACGTGATGCTCCATTTTAAATTTCGTGGCAATCGGAGTTGTAGAACTCCGTTTATAGCGATTTCCGTCGGAAAATCACAAAAATTGGAACGGTCATAACTTGGTCGTTTTAACTCGGAATCAGCTCATTTTTGGACACGAGCTACATAATATCATATATTGTCATTTCCCAAAAGTCTGGAATTTTTCTCATTAAATAAATGTCCAAAACAGCCCCCGGAAAATTTTGGGCAGAAACTTTTTGCACTTTGGCAGTTTTGGAGTCCTTCACCAAAACTTAAATAAAATGAAATCCGTAACTCCGATTAATGATCCGTCAATTTTTTTGGATCCCTATCTTTCCAAAATACAGTTTTCATCTATCACAATCCATATTTGGACATGTTAAGCTCCCGGAATTTAGCCCGGAAGGGGCTGTTACAAAACTATCCTTTTAACAGTTTTCTTATCTTTGTGTAGTTTGGGAGAAATCCCATAACTTGTTCAATATTCAACCTTTTTGAGTAATTCCTAGGGGATTTTACCCTTAACACATATATCTAGCATCCCAAGAACATAAATCACAAATATCCATCATAGATTTCAAAGATCCAAAAGTTTGATCACACTTTTTAAAAGTTTAACTTTTCCGGAAAATTCCATTTTTCTCTTCCTTTGATTCCAACCAAAATCAACACCCAATATGGTTAGATCAAAATATGACACACTCATCAACATGTATATACATGGTTTTTGAGTTTAGAAACAAAATTTCTTATTTCCTCAAACAAGCATCAAACAAAATCAAAGCTAAGAGAAAAAAATCATGTTTTCTATCTTTTGAAAAACCTAGATTCCATTCCACACTTTAGATCTAACTGTTGATCTACAAAAGAGTTGGATCTAAATATTAAACACTTATATACACATAGATCTAAGGTTTTAAACATAGATCCCGGAACTAAAATTAAAGTTTCTGAGCGTACCGTTAGGGTTTCTAACAGTTCGTTAGATTTTTCTAACTTAATAAACGTATGATTAACATAACTTTAGGGTTTTCTAAAGTTATAACTTATCTGATCAATCCTTGATCTTAAATTATTATGGTTAACATATGTAACCAAATATACCGACTAGTATTCACTTCGATACTTATCCCTGATAATTCTTCAAAAGAATTTTAAATCTACCTAAAGCTTATACCTCATTACTAGACTATCACTTACAGTCTATTACATAATTCAAGTCTTGTCCAAAACTTTTGAAATTCTTGGAATTTTGTTACATAACTGCCAATTCCATACACTTATTTCCTGTCTAGGTCCTAATATTGAACCTTAAATCAATCAATTATGATTTTAAAATTTTGTCCAAATTCTCGGGTTGTCACAGCATCGGAAGAAGTCACTACCTCGCTGGTGGTCTCCACCATATGTCGCCGTCGCACAAAAAAGAAAAATGAGTTGGACTTTTCGAGGATGAGACCAGGAGGATGAGTGGCGGACTGACGTCGATAGGGCTGTCAGAGAGGTTTCTCCAGCGAGAGATCGAAAGGCCAAAGCGGAAGGGACTCAGGAAAGTAAGATCTTAGATCTGAAATTCTGAATGAGTCTCTTTTAATTTTTAATCTGCTTATTTCTTTATTTATAATTCAGGTATTCGATTAACCGAATAACCCAAAATTGAAAACCAAACCCGAAATTGAAAATGGAAAATAAAATTGAATATAACCGAATTATAAAAAATACCCGAATAACCGAAAAAATTGGTTTAAAAAATGGGGTTCGGTTCGGTAATTTAGTTTTATCTATTTTTTGCTCACTCCTACCTGCTCGACCCAACTACACTCTTATTACCTGAAAGGAATTGTGCAGTAAAAGGATGAGCACAACTAGCCTAGTAAAAAATATCATGACTAAAGATAATTAAATTATCAATAGCCTTCGTCGGTAATAAATCATAGATTTAGAACATATGGTAGATGATAAAACTTTTCAACCATAGTGGCAGCGGAACGAGCAATCCATTAGAAGAGTCAAATAACCATAAAGTCTATTATAGTATCCATATTAAAAGTCCACCAACAATATTTTATCCCCGTAACATCCATAAACAGTTATTGTCCACAATCATGTGAATAACTCATAATTTTAATTGTGATTCTAAATTCCTCTTCGCACCCAGGATGAAGATAATTTTTATCACCTGTCTTTACCTGAAACATCAAAAATCATGGTTATACCAAATCACAGTTCATGTTCATAATCATACTAATAAAATCATATTTGCACTACGGGCCAAAGATATTCATTAATAGTTCATCTTTACACTACAGGCCAAAGACATACAACTGTATTTTAGAAGAGTCAAGTAGAGCATGATATCTACTATCTTCTACGAATTAAAAGTTTATTATCAATATTTTATTGCTAAGACTCAGCTCAATAAATAATCCACACCACTGAATTATCCATGCACTACAGACCAAGGATATTCATTAGTATCACAACTACGAATTATCCATGCATTAGGGGCCAAAGATATTCGTGTTTTCCCCAATGGTAATGAACATGTCAAATAAAAATTCATCTTTGCACCCTTGGCCAAAGAGAAAGCATGGTTATGATCATACCAACATCTGTCCATCAATGTACTATGGGCTAATGAGGACTTTTACCACGTCATTTGTAACATTATGGTCATGATTATACCAAATAATTCGTGGTCATAATCATACCAATCAACAGTCCATCTATGTACGTAAGCCACAAATGAATTTCATCACAATATAAGCATGAGGATGATAACAATGATATAAGAATTCAATTAAATGAAAGCAAGGATAAATTTTTAAGGATTTATAATCTAATTTATCCAGGATTCAATAATATCCAAATTATCAACATGATACTGCTTTGTAGAGTAAAATTCAAGAATAATATTTATTTATCAAAAATAATTTGGACAGAAAAGAAATATATTTTTCGGGTGAATAGTACCCCGTAAATAGTACCCTATGAATAGTACTTTGGGAATAATATCTCGTGAATAGTACCCCAACAAGAAAAGTGTCTCAAATACCCAAGTGAATAATATTTGAGTGAATAGTAACCCATGACAAATGTCAGGATTCGCTGCTACAACTTATACAAAAGTTAAAAATATTGCATTACACACATATACTTATCATATATATACAACACCGAACACACCTATTTAACTATTACTAGTACCACTTATTCACTACGCCTTTTTCTTGATCTTGGACAACCTTTCACCTGACGACCTTCTATTCCACAAATAAAACAGACACCTTACTTCAGACTGGGACAATGAGGAGAGATATGTTCTTCATGTTCACAATTATAACAAACATTTTTCCCTTTCTTGCATAAGCCTTTATGTTTCTTGTTACAGTTTGTACACTTTTCTATTTTGTTTGGGTTCCCTTGGTTAGATCCAGAATTTCCAATAACGCTATCTTTTATCTTTATTTTCCCTTTCTTGCTCGGAGCTACACACAATTTGTTGCTTTTAGCTTCCATTTGATCAATTTAGATTTTAAGCTTATCTTATTCTTCCATTATTTCTATTAATGCCTTTCGTAATTGACTATTTAGTAGCTTTTCTATTTCCCACAACTTTTCTAAAGAAGAAACCTGATCCTGCAGATTCTTTACTTCAATTGATGCTTGATCAGCTTCAACTTTTGTGTCTGAATCACTATATATTAAGACTACCATTTCTGGATCTGGTACTACATTTTCCACAATAACCACCTCATCAGGGTTGCTTTCAAAGTGAGCCTCTATTTCATCTATTGGCATTGTTATTGGCTTGGTTATGGAGATTGGCTCCTTTTTTATGATCTGAGGGTATCCTAACCCTTTTCTACCTGGCATCTACACATAAATTATCTTGATTAGCATATAATATATACACACATCAAATAATTATTTTATATAAGTTATCTTTTATTTTGTTTGACGATGAATTTATTTAATTCATCTCCTTTTAAACTCTATATAAGTTATTTGTATAATTCACTAAGACTAACAAGAGCAATTATAGAGAAAGAAGTTATAAAGAGAAAGAAGAAGTGAAGTCTGCTACTTCACTATTCTAGTATCCAGTATTCTTCTGAGGTAAGGGGTATTATTTCTTTCGTATTCATAAGGGATACTATTTTTGTTCAGTATTCATAAGGAATAATATTTTCTTCCATACTCTCTAGTAAATGAGTAATATTATTTCATCTCATATTCCTGATTATGCCCTCATTTTGTTAAAGTACCGTAAAATTAGTAGAATATCCTTGATATTTGCGCTTCATCCAGTATCTTTTCATGAAAATATTATTCTAAGCTTTCTTGATAATTATTGATCTATTCATGCTAGAATATTATTCATGAGTTACTATTTACAAGTTAGTATTCACTCGAGTATTCGAGACACTTTTCATGTCGGAGTACTATTCATGAGTTACTATTCAAGGGTTACTATTCACTCAAATATTATTTACTTAGGTATTTAAGGCACTTTTCTTGTCAGGGTACTATTCACGAGGTACTATTTCCGAAATACTATTCATAGGATACTATTTACGAAGTATTATTCACCCGAAAAATATATTTCTTTTCTGTCCAAATTTTTTTTAAAAATAAATATTATTCTTGAATTTTACTCTACAAAGCAGTACCATGTTGACAATTTGGATATTATTTTTGTTTGACGATGAATTTATTTAATTCATCTCCTTTTAAACTCTATATGAGTTATTTGTATTTTCAACGTTTCCCTCTGTCCTAAGGTTATAGCCTAAGGTCTACCCCTACCTAAGGTTTCTAACCTATAGCTCTGATACCAACTTGTGACGCCCCTAAATTCAGGTACTTGAAACCCGAACTCGGTGCTTCACGATATCATTTCTATAAGTAGAATAATAATAGTAATAACATAAATATCATACTTAATTTACATATCAGAGTTATCTAAATCCCAGGTACGTGACCTTTAAAACATTTATTACATGATAGTTAATAAATATTATCATCTTAACAAAGTTTAACTATTACATAAAATAACGTAGAACTTATTCTGCAACCTTTCCTTTTCCTTTGTCTTTGTTAGAACCTTCAGGTCCTTCCCGCTTAGCTGAAAACATTTAAATTAAGCAAGGTTGAACGTTTGAGTGCCCAACAAGTAATATCAGACAATAAACTTTAGCTGGAAGAAGTTAGTGTTTTTTTGTGAATGACACTTCTATAATGAATCAACATTTATGAAGTAAGTTGAAGCATCCATAAACAACATATCAATTTTATTTTAAAATTTTGAAACTAGGTACTGACTATTAATGAAGACCAGTCGACAGACTATGAACATTATTTTTAATTTTCGAAAAGGTTAAACAAAACTTCATCTGTAAACCGTCATACGAGCACGGAGGTGATCAGCCCGTTATGCCCTGTATCGACCAATACTACATGTTTGATTTCGTCCAGCATATCCACCTTAGGCACAAAAAAGTTTCCCATATTCGGGATGTTCATACTTAGTTTGAATCTGAACCAAAATAATTCAGTTGGATATTAATAAGGTTCTATCATGTTCAACGATATTTTTAAATCTGTGTCTAGTTGAGTCAAATAGCTTAGACGACTTTTTAATTAACCTATACATACTAGAAACCAATAAGTATGTATCAACATGTGAATAAATACAATAATTATCCAAGTGAGGTCATTTATATAACCATGCTTACAAATTAACGAACAGAATAAATATCAGGATTGTACAATAATATTGCATTGATAAATAATGATCAGATAATTTAAGAACTTGTATGAATGCAAATGTTTGGATACATAATCAATAACAATAGAGTTAATAATCTGGCATAATAATAATATAATTCTAAAACTTTCTTACTTATGTCCATAGCATAAAGTAAATGCAAAGGGTAGGATACTTGCCTGGTCTGCTACTTACAGTTACGCAACTTAGGTTTATCTTTTATATCAAGACCTATCATTATTAAGATCATTCTTTTGATTAGAATAACATATCATAACACATAGTACTGTTATTTGCAGTCAACACATAACCTAATCACATTGTCACGTAGTTATATCAGTCATTGGATCACAAACATACACTTATACAGTCAAACTAACTATGTCCAGATCAATTTCTAAAATATTTCGGTGTACCGACGGCTTTATCAGGTAATTATCAAGTCTAAAAACTCTATTCTATGGTTCAATATTCACTTAGATAATTTAAATATCAGTCATATTATTTTTAAATGACTTATAATAATTTTCAAACAATTATTATAATTTATCATAATTTTTCAAACACGGAAATTATTATTAAATTATTTAAATATTAAATAGTTGAATTATCATTAATATATAAATATTATTAAAATATTAATGAAACCATTGCCAAAATATTAAAGTTATTTATAATAACTCAAAATACTTTTAAAGTATTAATATTATCCTTAAATAATTTTTAAAATAATTATAATTATTTTAAAATAATTATCATTAATATTTAAATATTAATGTATTATTCATCAAAATATTAAAAGTCTTTTATTATAACTTCAAATATTTTTAAACCATTTATATCCTTTTAAAATAATTTTTAAATTAATAAAACTATTTTTAAACTATTTATTTAATATGATTATTAAATAAATCTAATATCATTAATATTAAATTTATTAATGAAATTTACTTTTAAATATTAATAGTTGTATTTTATAACTTAAAATATTTTTAAACTCTTTATTTTCATTTAAAATAATTTTTATAATATTAAAATCATTTTTAAACTAATTTATTTAATATAATTATGAAATAAATCTAATATCATTAATATTAAATAATTAATAAAATTTATCTTAAAATATTAAAAGTTATGTTTTATAACTTAAAATATTTTTAAATACTTTATTATCATTTAAAATGATTTTTAATATAATAAAATTGTTTTTAATTAATTTATTTAATGCATTTATTAAATAAATTAAATATCAATAATATTCAAATAATTATTAATATTTATGGAAAATATGTCAAATTATGAAAAGTTAATTTTTATAACTTAAAATAATTTTTGTAATTTTCAGAAATTATTTTTTATTTTTAAATAATTTTTAGAAATTAAAATAAATAAAATTAATAAGTCTGTCACTATAGCCTTTTGCGACAGAAAGTGTCGCCTTAGGTGTTCTTCAATACCAAGAACATTCATAAACAGTCATCGGGATGCCCACTTTGACCAAGTATAATTAATAGTTCAATGTGTTTCTAGGCTAACTATTGATCAGATCTTGTAGTATTAATGTAACACTACAAGTATCAACCAAGTTCTAGGCCAGATTACAAGATACAAGCAAGATATTAAGCCTTGAACAAACTATCAGTGTAAGATCCCAAATTTTATAAAATGAAAGTATTCAATTTTCTTATAATTATTCTTTTATTTAGTAAATGGTTAAATTGAGAAAGGGTTAAAGTTAAGGGTGATATGTGAAAATTTTGCAAAGTAAGCAAGTTGATATAAAATATGCGTTGTGTCGGGAAATATTCGATTGGTCGAGGAATATTCGTTTTAACAGGGAATATTCGTACGACGACAAAATCATTGGTGAACCCCACAAAGGAAGTATTGTCGTAGTTAGAAAACGACAGAAATATCTTTTTATAAAAATAATGGCGAAAGTTTTACCGTTAAACTGTTGAACTACCCGGTAGTAAAAGTAAAGTAATACGCGTGGTTGCAAAGTAGCACACAGTATTGATTATTGATGTTTACTTGAGAAGTCACTTAGTTATAATCAATTATTGGTACAGTAATTGTTGCATTATATCTTTCATATTATTGATTCAATTATTGTCACTTTGCATAATATTTATTATTATTAAATTAATAATTGAGATGACAAAGTTATTCATATTATTATTTGTAATATTGACGATGTCTATAAAGTTCTATTGAGGAGAGGTTGGGTCACCTAATTGCGCGCCAATATGGAGAAATCCTTATCGTAAAACCCCCTCTTTCCTGGGAATGATCTGGTTGTTAAATATTGTGAGTTATAATATTAATGATGAATAAGTTCGTGTTGATTAAAGATGAATTTGATATTTCCATTGTGTTGGGATTATTAGTGTTGGTGGAAATCGATAATAATTAATTTCCGGAGGTTAAATTGACCAATCGGGCAATTAATCGGATAAATGAGCAATTAATTGCTATGAATTCTCATGCATATAACTATTTTTTCACATGTATGTACTATTGATTCACATGCACGTACTCTTAGGGAAGGTTGTGACGTCCACAAAATAGGTATACATCACCTATCTTGAGTCGCCAAATACATTGTACAAAATTCAAATACAACTTAATTATACAACAGTCGTGTAAAATACGAAAAAATATATGCTGTGAGTTTTAATACAAATATTATCATCTAGACAATATCCACACTCAATTGAGTTCTCATTACATTTATTATCACACTATTTAACAGAATAGTGAGGACTACTAATGCTATTATCTGGATCGTCACCCCGTTCCCCGACTAGTCCCTGCTAAGTTCTCATTTCCTGAAGAGAACAATGAAAGTAAAAGGGTGAGCTCAACTATCCCAGTAAGAAATATTATGACTAAGATAATACAGAATAAATTATCGTTAGCCTTCAACAATGTTAAACTGATACAATATAACAAACATCAAGTTTAACTGCAGCGGAACAAGCAATCCATTAAAAGAGTCAAGTAGAGAATAAAATCTAATATCTTTTATGATTTAAAAGGTTTTTCTTCACTTTTATCGCTGGGACTCAGCTTAATAAATCATCCACATCATCCCTGCACTACGACCAAGGATATTAATTAGTATCACAACCACAAATTATCCATGCACTACGGGCCAAGGATATTCGTGTATTCATCAATGGTCATGATCATGCCAACAACTGTCCATCAATACACTACGACCAATGAGGACTTTTACCACATCATTTGTAACATTACGGTTATGATTATACCGATTAATCTTTGGTCATAATCATACCAAGTCCATCTATGCACTACAGGCCACAAATGACTTTCAACATAATATAAACATGATGATGATGACAATGATATAATAATTCAATAAAACAAGTTCAAGAATTAATTTATCTAGGAACTAATAACGTCCAAATTTTCAACATGATACTTCTTTGTAGAGTAAAATTCAAGAATGCTCAGAATAATATTTCCATGAAAAGATACTGGATGAAGCGCAAATATCAAGGATATTACACTAATTTCATGGAGTATAGAATTTAAAACTTTAACCAACTGAGTATAATAAAGAATGGAATAACAAAAGAAATCACCAGGCATGCGATAGACCGTACATACAGGTTATTCCAACAGAATAATAAATAACGAAACTAGGTCATGCGTAAATGCACAGACAGGATATTCCAACAGAATAATAAATAACGGAACCAGGTCAGGCGAAATTCGCACCGATAGGATGTTCCAATAGAATAATATATAACAGAACCATGTCATGCGTAAACACACATACAAGATGTTCCAACAGAATAATAAAGAATGGAATAACAGAAGAATTTCACCATGTATGCGGTACTTTGCATAGACAGGTTATTACAACATAATGATAAAGAATGGAATAACAGAAGAATTTCACCAAGTATAGGGTAGACTGCGTATACAGTTTATTCCAACAGAATAAAAAAAATGAAATAACAGAAGTTCTCTTCATGAATACGAAAGAAATAATACCCCTTACCTTAGAACAACTGGATATAGGAGTAGTAAAGTAGCAGAATACTTTTCTTCTTTCTCTCTATAGTTTCTCTCTCTAGAGTTTCAGTGAATTCGTAAGAAATAATGAAGGAATGAGCTTCTATTTATAGGAGAATGGACTGAATAGTAACTAATTCCTAAACGGTCCAGATTGATTTACTTTTAAACGGACGGTCCAGATTGGTTTACTAAAAAATATTTTAATAAAACAAAATCTTTTAAATAAAATATAATATATTCTATTTATAATCTAATAAAATGAATAACTTTATAAAAGTATTCTGTTTTACATAAAAAGATTTTACTATACAAACACTATGCAGGCACTATGCAAACACTATGCATAATAAAATATAATATATTCTATTTATAGTTTAATAAAACGAATAACTTTATAAAAGTATTCTATTTTATATTAAAAGCTTTTCTATTTTATTAAATTAATAATACTGATAAAACAAAACTTAATCATCATTATTATAATTCACACTATTAATCGACCTGGTCATTCCCAGGAAAGAGGGAGCTTTCCAATAAGGATATCTCCCTATTGGCGCGTAATTAGGTGACCAAACCTCTCCTTGGTAGAACTTCTAGACATCGTTAATATTGCAAATAATAATAATAATAACTTCTTTGTCTCAATTATTGATTTAATAATATATAAAATATCGTCAATAATTGAATCAATCAACGTGAGATACTATGTAACAAATACTGAAGCAATAATTGAACAAAACTGAGTGACTTCGCATGTAAGCATCAATAATCAATATCGTGTGCTACTATGCAATCACGCGTATTACTGTACTTTTACTACCGAGTAGTTCAACAGTTTTAACGGTAAAACTTCAGCCGTTATTTTCATAAAAATATTTTTGTCGTTTTCTCAATCCGACAATAATTTCGTTATGGGGTTCCCCAATGATTGTGCCGTCGTACGAATATTCCCTGTTAAAACGATTATTCTTCGACCAATAGAATATTATATACAACTTGCGTACTTCGTAAAATTTATAACTATTCCCCACAGCTATAATATTATATCAAATTCATTCCATAATATTCAAAAATGATAATTATAGAAAATTCATCTTTATTCATAAAAGTTGGGGTCTTACAATCTCCCCTTCTTATGAAATTTCTCCCTCGAAATTAGGGTACGTACCTAGTATGTCGAAGAGGTAAGGATACCTTGATTTTATTTTAGATTCTAACTCCCAGGTCATTTCCTCAACATCGTGGTTCCTCCATAAAACTTTAACTTGAGGTATAACCTTGGAGCGTAGAATATGTTCCTTCTTATCCAAGATTTGAACAGGAACCTCTTCATACGTTAAATCTTCCGCTATTTCGTCCGGTTCTAAGTCAATAATGTGGTTCGGGTCTTTCACATATTTACGTAACATGGATATATAAAAAACGTTATGAACACGAGATATACTTGGCGGTAAAACGAGTCTATAGGCTACAGTCCCTACTCGATCGAGGATTAAAAATGGGCCAATGAATCGAGGATTGAGCTTTCCTCTCTTTCCAAATCTCATAACTCTTTTCTATGGAGCAACACGTAACAACACATGATCTCCAATATCAAATTCCACGTCCTTTCAAAGAAGATCAGCATAACTCTTTTATCGGTCTCGTGAGGTTTTTATACGTTGTCGGATCGTTTGAATATTTTTCGTAGTCATATGTACCAACTTTGGTCCCAAAAACGTTGCTTCACCCACCTCATCCCAGCGTACTGGAGAACGACACTTTCTTCCATACAACGCTTCGAATGGAGCCATGTCAATACTTGCTTGATAGTTGTTGTTGTAGGAAAACTCCAACAATGGTAAGAACTTGTCCCAACTTACCTTGAAGTCAAGGACACAGAGTCTTAATAAATATTCAAGAGTTTGAATAGTCCTCTCTGATTGTCCATCTGTCAGAGGATAATATGCTGAACTAAATCATAAATCTGTGCCCATAGCTTTTTGTAAACTAACCCAAAATCATAAAGTGAATCTTGGGTCTCGATCAGAAACTATGGATACTGGCATACCATGCAATCTTACAATCTCGTTTATGTACATACGAGCAAGACGTTCAAGTGTATAAGTTTCTCGTATTGGTAAGAAATGAACAGACTTGGTCAATCTATCAGCAATGACCCAAATTGCATCTATGCCTTGAGAAACCTTGGGAAGACCAGTAACGAAATCCATGGTAATGTGCTCCCACTTCCATTCTGGAATTTCAAGTGGTTGCAATGGACCTTTTGGTACTTGATGCTCTGCCTTAACTCGTTGACAAGTTAAAAACCTTGAGATAAACAACGCTATCTCTCTCTTCATATTGCCCTACCAAAATGTATGTCGAAGATCATGATACATTTTGGTACTCCCAGGATGGATTGCAAATGGTGTGTTGTGCGCCTCCATTATGATTTTATACTTTAACTCAGGATCGTTAGGAACACAATGTCTGGAGTTGACTTGAAGTATTCCTTCTTCATCGATTCTTGCTTCCGGCATAGCACCTTCTTGTACTTTTTTCCTCATATGCATCAGCTCCAGGTCTGTAGCTTGAGCTGCTTTAACTTTATCGATTAAAGTCGGTTCTACTCGTATATTCGCCATTATCACGTGGATCCCTAGATTCTTTATCTCTATATCCATCCTTTACAAGTCATATAAAATGGGCCTGTGTGTTGACAATATCGTACTCATACTCGCATATGATCTTCTACTCAATGCGTTAGCTGCCACGTTTTCTTTTCCAGGATGGTATTGGATGGTATGATCATAATCTTTCAACAGTTCAAGCCAACGTCGTTGTCACATGTTGAGTTCCTTTTGAGTGAAGAAATATTTGAGGCTTTTATGATCCGTACAGATCTCCTCTTTCTCTCCATACAAGTAATGCCTCCAAATTTTAAGTGCGAACACAACAGCTGCCAGCTCTAGACCATGAGTAGGATAATTCCTCTCATATTCTTTGAGTTGTCGAGAGGCATAAGCTATGACTTTCCCGTGTTGCATGAGAACACATCCTAACCCTTTGGCTGAAGCATCACTGTAGATGACAAATCCCTCCGAGTCAGATGGTATTGTCAGAACAAGTGTTGAAATGAGTCTTTTCTTGAGTTCTTAAAAACTCTTCTCACATTCCTCGTTCCAACCAAATTTTGTATCTTTTCGAGTCAGCTAAGTTAAGGGAGTAGCGATTCGAGAAAACCCTTCTACGAATCTCCAACAATAACCAGCTAAGCCGAGAAAGCTACGTACTTTGGTCACTGATTTATGTTTCTCCCAGCTTTGAATAGCTTCAATCTTTGCTGGGTCAACATATATTCCATGACTTGATACCACGTGCCCAAGGAATGCTACTTCCTCAAGCCAGAACTCACATTTCTTCAACTTGGCATAAAGCTTATATTCACGAAGCTTTTGAAGTATCAGCCTCAAGTGTTTCTCATGATCTTCACGGCTTTTGGAATAAATAAGGATGTCATCAATAAAGACGACCACAAAGTGATCAAAATATTCCTTGAATACTCAGTTCATCATATCCATGAAGGCAGCAGGAGCACTAGTCAATCCAAAAGACATGACTAGGAATTCATAATCCCCGTATCGAGTTCTGAAAGCCGTCTTTGTAATGTCATCGGTTCTAATCTTCAATTGGTGATATCCGGAACGAAGATCAATCTTTGAAAAAAAATTGGCGCCTTGAAACTGGTCAAACAATTCATCAATGCGAGGCAATGAATATCTATTTTTGATAGTGACATGGTTCAACTCCCGATAATCAATACAAAGTCGCATACTCCCATCTTTCTTCTTCACGAATAGAACAGGAGCTCCCCAAGGAGACGTACTAGGACGAATGAAACCGATGTCTAATAATTCCTGTAGTTGGGTCTTTAACTCCTGAAGTTCAATAGGAGCCATTCGATATGGGGCTTTGGAAATAGGTTTTGTACCGGGTTCAAGGTAGTTACAAAATTCAATTTCACGCTCTAGGGGTAGGCCAGGAAGTTTTTCAGGGAATACGTCAGGAAATTCATTAACAATAGAAATATTATTCAAAACTGACGTATTTTTGTTTAGATCCGTGACATGAGCTAAGAAAGCTTGACATCTGTTTTTCAATAAATGAATAGCTTTATGGCTTGAGATGACAGTGATTGATTTTAATGGTTTGGTTGCTGAAATTCGCATAATAGGTTAGTTAGGAATATGAAAGCTAACAACCTTACGAAAATAATTAATTTTTGCAAGATGAGTAGTTAACCAATCAATCCCTAGAATTACGTCAAATGCAAGTATTTTTAATGAAATAAGATCGACAGGTAATGTGAGGGTACCAATTTGAACCTAACAAGACTTATAAATAGTGGATGTAATGAAAGTTTCTACCAATGTAGTTTCAACAGATAAGTCAAAGTCCAATTTCTCTTGAGTCAAATTTAAACATTGAGCGCAAGTAGGAGAAATAAAAGAATGGGTAGAACTGGTTTCAAATAAGGTATAACCTTTTCTAGAGTTTTTGATAAGCTTACCCGTGATGATCTCGTTCGGGTTCCTTGCTTTCTGGGAGGTTACGACAAATGCTCTCCCTTGCTCTACTGACTTTGAATTTTCTGGGACATCCTTTGGTGTCTCCATCCTAGCTGAACTTGTCTTTAGTGAACGATAAAATTGGGCTAGGTGACCTTCTCTTCCACGATTATAACATGCTTTGGACGACATCACGCAGTTTGGAATGATGTGTCCCTCCCCTCCTCATTTGAAGCATATGATAGGTGGTCCTTCTCATTCCTTAACAACGGGTGCTGGTGCTGACGTCTTTCCATCATTGTTGAATCTCCTCTTCTTTAAATGTCCATTCTTATTATTTTGGCCATGATTACCACCGAAGTGGTTACCATTTCTGGCATGCTGATTCCCTCCACGCTTATTATCACCGCTTCGATGACTGTTATCACTGGTATTATCATTTTTCCGGCTGCTCTCTTTTGGTTGGGTTGACTCATTATCGCGCTCCAATAACTGAGCCCTATTAACAACATCTGAATACAAACACAGTTTATGAGAGATAAAATATTGACGTATCTAAGGTTTCAAACCTCTTAGAAACATTCACATCATTCTTTCCTCATTATCAACCAAATGGGACATAAAGCGGGACAACTCGGCAAACTTGGCTTCGTACTGCGACACGGTCATATTTGTTTTTGCTCCAGCTTGATGAACTCTACCTCTTTTTAATGTGATGAATACTTTTGGGAAAGTACTTGTCGTTGAAAAATTCGTGGAACTTCTCCCAGGTCATCTTCAGTGCGGCAGGTTGAGTACATTTTAAAAATTCCCACCTGTAATCTGCCTCTGCACGTAACATGAAGGTGGAAAAGGGAACCTTTTGCTCCTCGGAGCATCCCAAGACATCAAATATCTTGCAGATCTGCTTTATGTACGTCTTCGCCTTAAGTGGTTTTGTTTCTCCAAAAAACTCCGGTAGTCCCAGTTCCTTGAACTGCTTAGCGGTGACCGTCTGAGAGTTGCCAGTGTTTCTACCTGCATTTTGTATAGGAGCCGCTCTTGCCTGATGTTGCATGAATTGCATAAAACCTCTGAACATTCCACCATTCATCATCTAGTCAATGTTGTTGTTTGCCTGAGGATTGTTGCCTTCCTGATGAACATTATCCTGATTATTAATCTGTGGAGACTCAACGGTCTCCTGTGCTCCATTGATGTTCTCAACATTCTCGGATGTCATTTTCAAATGCTGCCACAAAACAAGGGTTAATTAACATATAACATATTATCCCTATACTCTGACCGACCAATTAAATACCAAATAAACTTAGGTAGGTCATACTAGTGAAGGAATTCCCCTTCTCTCCCCTCCTAGTTCTTGTCTCACATCTTAGCCTGGGATCATATCCCTAAGCTTTGATACCAACTGTGACGCCCCCAAAATAGGTATACATCACCTATCTTGATTCGCTAAATACATGGTACAAAATTCAAATACAACTTAATTATACAACAGTCGTGTAAAATACGACAAAACATATGCTGTGAGTTTTAATACAAATATTGTCATCTAAACAATATCCACACTCAATTGAGTCCTCATTACATTTATTATCACACTATTTAACAGAATAGTGAGGACTACTAATGCTATTATCTGGACCGTCACTCTGTTTCCTGACTAGTCCCTGTTACGTTCTCATTTCCTGAAGAGAACAATGAAAGTAAAAGGGTGAGCTCAACTAGCCCAGTAAGAAATATTATGACTAAGATAATACAGAATAAATTATCGTTAGCCTTCAACAATGTTAAACTGATACAATATAACAAACATCAAGTTTAACTGCAGCGGAACAAACAATCCATTAAAAGAGTCAAGTAGAGAATAAAATCTTATATCTTTTATGATTTAAAAGGTTTTTCATCACTTTTATCGCTGGGACTCAGCTTAAAAAATAATCCAAATCATCCCTCCACTACGGCCAATGATATTCATTAGTATCACAACCACAAATTATCCATGCACTACGTGCCAAGGATATTCGTGTATTCATCAATGGTCATGATCATGCCAACAACTGTCCATCAATGCACTACGGCCAATGAGGACTTTTACCACAACATTTGTAACATTACGGTCATAATTATACCGATTAATCCCTGGTCATAATCATACCAAGTCCATTTATGCATTACAGGCCACAGATGACTTTCAACATAATATAAACATGAGGATGATAACAATGATATAAGAATTAAATAAAACAACTTCAAGAATTAATTTATCTAGGAACTAATAACGTCCAAATTGTCAACATGATACTTCTTTGTAGAGTAAAATTCAAGAATGCTCAGAAGAATATTTTCATGAAAAAATACTGGATGAAGTGTAAATATCAAGGATATTCCACTAATTTTATGAAGTATAGAAGTCAAAACTTTAACCAACTGAGTATAATAAAGAATGGAATAATAAAAGAAATCACCAGGCATGCGATAGACCGTACATACAGGTTATTCCAACAGAATAATAAATAACGAAACTAGGTCACGCGTAAACGCACAGATAGGATATTCCAACAGAATAATAAATAACGGAACCAGGTCAGGCGAAATTCGCACCGACAGGATGTTCCAATAGAATAATATATAACGGAACCATGTCATGCGTAAACACACAGACAAGACGTTCCAACAGAATAATAAAGAATGGAATAACAGAAGAATTTCACCATGTATGCGGTACTTCGCATAGACAGGTTATTACAACATAATGATAAAGAATGGAATAACAGAAGAATTTCACCAAGTATAGGGTAGACCGCGTATACAGGTTATTCCAACAGAATAAAAAAATAGAATAACAGAAGTTCTCTTCATGAATACGAAAGAAATAATACCCCTTACCTTAGAACAACTGGATATATGAGTAGTAAAGTAGCAGAATATTTTTCGTCTTTCTCTCTACAGTTTCTCTCTCTAGAGTTTCAGTGAATTCGTAAGAAATAATGAAGGAATGAGCTTCTATTTATAGGAGAATGGACTGAATAGTAACTAATTCCTAAACGGTCAAGATTGATTTACTTTTAAACGGACGGTCCAGATTGGTTTACTATAAAATATTCTAATAAAACAAAATCTTTTAAATAAAATATAATATATTCTATTTATAATCTAATAAAACGAATAACTTTATTAAAGTATTCTGTTTTATATAAAAAGATTTTACTATACAAATACTATGCAAACACTATGCATAATAAAATATAATATATTCTATTTATAGTCTAATAAAACGAATAACTTTATAAAAGTATTCTGTTTTATATAAAAATCTTTTATGTTTTATTACATTAATAATACTAATAAAACAAAACTTCATCATCATTATTATAATTCACACTATTAATTGACCAGGCCGTTCCCAGGAAAGAGTGGGCTTTTCAATAAGAATTTCTCCATATTGGCGCGCAATTAGGTGACCAAACCTCTCCTCGGCAGAACTTCTAGACATCATTAATATTTTAAATAATAATATTAATAATTTTGTCGTCTCAATTATTGATTTAATAATATATAAAATATCGACAATAATTGAATCAATTAACGTGAGATACTATGCAACAATTACTGAAGCAATAATTGAACAAAACTGAGTGACTTTTCACGTAAGCATCAATAATCAATACCGTGTGCTACTATGCAACCACGCGTATTATTGTACTTTTACTACCGAGTAGTTCAACAGTTTTAAAGGTAAAACTTTCGCCGTTATTTTCATAAAAATATTTTTGTCGTTTTCTCAATCTGACAATAATTCCGTTGTGGGGTTCACCAATGATTGTGCCATCGTACGAATATTCCCTGTTAAAATGAATATTTCCCGACCAATTGAATATTATATAACAACTTGTGTACTTTGAAAAATTTATAACTATTAACCACAACTATAACATTATATCAAATTCATTCCATAATATTCAAAAATGATAATTATAGAAAATTCATCTTTATTCATAAAAGTTAGGGTCTTACAAAGGTGGTGCAAGATTGATAATACTTGCATGACTAAATTAAAAATAGAGGTATAGATGAAGGTACTATACTGTAACTATTTTTTCACATGTATAGAACTATTGATTCACATGACTGAACTATTGATTCACATGATGTACTATTAGGGAAGGTGGTGGAATTTTGATAATACTTGCAGGACTAAATTAAAAATGAAGGAAAAGATGAAGGTATTATACTGTAATATTTTGAGCCCCAAAATGTGCAATTATCGAAACTATATTTTCTTATAAATAGAAGCTCATTCTTCTTTCATTCTCACCAATTCACTAAGACTCACATAAGCAATTATAGAGAGAAAAGCTATATAGAGAGAGAAGCTATAGAGAAAAAGAAGAAGAGTAGTCTGATACTTCACTATTCTAGTATCCAGTCTTCTTCTGAGTTAAGGGATATTATTTATTTCATATTCTGAAGATATATTATTTTTTGTATTCGCATGAATATTATTTTCGTTTAATATTCGTAAGGAATATCATCTTCGTTCAATATTCGTAGGAATATTATTTTCGTTCAACAGTCGTAAGGGGTATTATTTATTTTATATTCTAAATAGATATTATTTTTTGTATTCGTATGAATATTATTTTCATTCATTATTCGTAAGGAATATCATCTTCGTTCAATATTCGTAGGAATATTATTTTCGTTCAACAGTCGTAAGAGATATTATATTTTTCAGTATTCGTAGAAATAATATTTTCTTCCATACTCTGTAGTATGTGAGTAATATTATTTCGTTTCATATTCCTAATTCTACACTCATTCTTTTAAAGTATTGATTCTATACTCCGTGAAATTAGTAGAATATCCTTGATATTTGCACTTCATCCAGTATCTTTTCATGGAAATATTATTATGAGCTTTCTTGATAATTATTGATCTTTTCATACCGGAATACTATTCATGAGTTACTATTTACGGGTTACTTTTCACCCGGTTACTAGTCACTCAAATATTATTCACTCGGGTATTCGGAGTATTTTTCATGCCGGAGTACTATTCACGAGTTACTATTCACCCAGTTACTATTCACTCGAATATTATTCAGTCGGGTATTTGGGGCACTTTTCATGCTGGGGTACTATTCACGAGGTACTATTCACTCAGGTACTATTCACAGGGTATTATTCACGGGTACTATTCATCCAAAAAATATATTTCTTTTCTGTCCAGATTATCTTTGATACATGAATATTATTCATTAATTTTACTCCACAAAGCTGTATCATGTTGACAATTTGGATATTTTTAAACTCTAGATAAATTTAAAGTCTTTAATATTTATCCTTGATTTTGTTTGATTAATGCTTATATCATTGTCATCATCCTCATGCTTATATTGTGATGAACGTTATCTTTGGCTTACGTGCATAGATGGACTGTTGATTGCTATGATTATGACCATGGATCATTCGGTATAATCGTGACCCGCAATGTTACAAATGATGTAGTAGAAGTCCTCATTGTCCTGTAGTGCATTGATTGACAGTTGTTGGTATGATTATGAAAAGGAATTATTCGGTATAATCATGACCATTAATGATTACATGAATATCATTGGCCCATAGTGTAGGGATGATTCGATGATGTGGTTTATTTATTAAGCTGAGTCTATGCGATAAATTGATGATAATTTTTTTTAAAATCATAGAAGATAGTAGATATCATGCTCTACTTGATTCTTCTAATGGATTGCTTGTTCCACTACAGTTAAACTTGATGTTTATTATATTTTATTTGTTTAACACTATTGAAGACTAATGATAATTTATTCTGCATTATCTTAGTCATAATATTTCTTACTGGGCTAGTTGAGCTCACCCTTTTGCTTTCATTGTTCTCTTCAGGAAATGAGAACGTAGTCAGGACTAGTCAGGGAACGGAGTGATGGTCCGAGATGGTGTTATAGTAGTCCTCACTATTCTATAAAATAGTGTGACAATAAATGTAACGAGGACTCTATTTGAGAGTGGATATTGTCTAGAAGGCAATATTCTTGTTTAAACTCTCAGCTATGTTTTGTCGTATTTTGCACGACAATTGTATAATTAAGTTTTTATTTAATTTATGTACCATGTATTTGATGACTCAAGATGGGTGATGTATACCTATTTTGGGGGCGTCACAGTCAGAGTTGTTCTTCATTTTCTAGGTTACCCAGAAATGAAGAACAGTTCGTGAGGCCTACTTTGGGCTTCCACTACTTGTAATCCTTGTAATGGTTTTGTGATTTAAGAGTTCTAGTGTGTAGACAACATGTAAAGGAAGAGATCTATCACATAAAGTCACTCTAACTACATCACAATTGCTAGATCTGGTTCGGTCAAAGCATGTCAGAAATCATGTTCATACATTTTCTGGGTTTCCCAGAAAAAAGAAAATGTGATCAACTTAGCTACTTTGACCGGCCACTACTTTATTTCTATTAATCATTTAGGTGATCTAAAGGCATGATTTTGAAGTTCATATAACATACTACAACTTAGATACATGACATATAACAAATCATTAATCCACTGTCAGATTCGAGCCCATGAACTTGTTGTCAGTCGTTTTTAGGCACGTTCTGGGCTGCCCAGATTCACTTGGTTATGGTCGGTCAACTGACTTTGACCATCAATAACATGCAATTTTTACATCATCTGGACTTGATTCAAGTTCCAGATCGAAGCCTACATGACATACTACAAATACCAACCTTTAAACAAACAAAAGTTTACACATACAAAGATCTATGTGGTCTGACATTTGGTTGCCATACCTTATTTTCCAGATTTTGAAAAACATTAAATTCGAGCCTATAGATGTTATGGATCTAATAAATACCAACCCAGATCAACTATATGCACTACATACAACGTGTTTAAACACAAAATCATAACATCTAACACCTCAAGGAAGATCAAATTCTAGGTTAGGGTTTTATACCTTTTTTGCTCAATCTTGTTTCTTAGCTTTCTAATTTGATATGAAAGTGGCAGGGCTTGTTTTTGGGAATGATTTACTAAAGAAATTCGTAGGGTTGGAGAGAGAGAGAGAGAGAGAGAGAGAGAGAGAGAGAGAGAGTTGGTTGAGAGATTGTGTTCAAATGGGCTAAATAATGGACTTTTCTCTCTTTAATGTTATATATATTATGTATGCAATTAATTGGTTGAGCAAAAAGGGCTGATTGCTAGAGTTATTAAGCACATGGGAAAGTCAAGAGTGATTCACCAACTAAAGCTTTGGCCAATTCTACAAGTTAGCTACTAAATAATGCAAGAGGGTATTATGGTCATTTGGCTCTTAATTTTTATGGCTAAATTGTAACTTGGAAAACCCTTAAGGTTTCACAGGTTTGGCACACTGATTTTGTAGGATTTCTAATTAGAGCTAAATAGGAATTTAAAGTTTCTAAAAGTGGGAATTAGGGTTCCCTAATTATATTAGGTTTCCTAATTATCTAGACTTACAAATTAGGTTTAAAGATTTACTAATTAGCATTAAGATAACTAAATTAGTAATTAGGGTTTTTAATTTGATATTTAGGGTTCCTAATTTTTAAAATTAGAGTTTTTAATAATTAGGGTTCCTAAATAATAAATAGGGTTTCCCTAATTATGTTAAATTCTATAATACTTGACATTAGACACAATAACATCATCACTTATTAGTCTTAAAGTCTTATTTGACTTTCGAACTAGGGTTTATTAACTAACATTAAGGTTTTCTAATAATGTACTATAACTGTTCCACAAATAAACATTACACACATAATGTATATATTTATAACATTGAAATATAATTAATATTATATTATTATTCTCATTCCTTATTCAAAATTGAAAATTAGGGTTTTGAATCCATATCTGACTTTACATCGTCTATACAATTATTAATTAAGTTAAAATAATTAACTTAATTAATCTGAATAAATTCATATAATAAAATAGTTATTGTAACAATTCTAATTATCATTTCATATATTATTTAAATAATATAATAATCATATTTTCATGAAAAAATAATTAATAGAAATATTTTTAATAAAAAATTAATTATTATAAGAATATAATTTATAAAGATCAATAATTCCTTAAAAATAATTTTTGAAATTATTCATGTAATAAATAAATTTTATTTATCACATAAACATACAAATTACCTAGCAGTTATTCCCACTTTTGATTTAAAAAAAAATTATACGCAAAATTTCTTATTTAATTATAATGAAAATATTGGGTTATCACAACTTCCATCTTTTTGAGGGGGCATTGGGTTTGAACTTGGCTTCTCACCACTTGTTAGCAGAGGACAGATCCAGGGTGTATGCATGTTTGGATAAGCGTGAGCTAGCAGAGTTTTTTGTTAGCCATTTGGGCTGTTTGACAGAGTATTCTGCATGGATGGAGACAGAGACCACATCAGTTGTTGTTGTATCCATAGAGCCGGGGATTGATTCGGAGGGTGGAGAGCCTATAGAGGACATTGATTTTCCCGTCGAGGAGGAGCTTTTTTTGCTGGGTTGCCAGCAGCTGTGATGTATTCTCCCAGTGTGACCGCTACTGTTACCCCGCATTCAGCAGAGTATTTAGAGTAGAGTCTTCATTTGATGACATTTGAGAGAGATCAGGCTAGGGCCTTGATGTTGACAGCCCTTGCTGGAGAGATGCCGCTCTATTAGAGAGAGTGAGAGGATGCCTTAGCTTATAGATACACCGCTATTACTGAGCGGGATGAGGCTAGATGATCCAGAGATGCATTAATTATTGAGCGTGATGACACTATATCTGATTGGGACGTAGCCATTACAGATAGTACTACAGTGAGATTCCTTACCACTGGCATTATTGTCGAGATGAGTGCATACATCAATGAGCACCATGCCACCATGCAGTTGGCTGTGGATCTGTTGGCTCGTGTAGATACCCTTGGGCAGGAGCTCATAGTGTTACCTCTTTCTTCGGAGAGAGATGCCATGTTAGACTTGATAGCCCGCATATACATTGATTTGTAGATGGGCTTGTATGTTCCTGCACAAACTAACTTAGCCATTTTTTCATGTATAGTACATATAATATATATCAAACAGTATTATATATGGCAGGGAAATATATTTTGCTTCACTTCCCTTTTAGTTGTGCCTTATTACGTGCTTGATATTTGCCTGCTTCTTCAAGACTTGTGATCTTAATGTATTCTAAACTCATCCTTGATGGGTGGACATTGAGATGTCTTAGGATCTTTCAGAATGGATCGTTGATATGTGTGTTGTCGACGTTGGGATTTTTATTTATCCCTTTCGTTAATTGTTTTTTGGTGTTCTCATGTTAATGTGAGACTTGCACCAACGCAACTGAAAAGGTTTGCACATTGACCTAATGATGTGACACTGCTAAACGGGTCTGTGAAACCAAGATTCATTTAGGGTTCGGGGGCATGGTTATGCGGAGGGAGGGTGTTAGGCACCCCTCGACATCTGTGTTGCCACGGTGTCCGTCACTTCTCAAAGAAACTGTTATATGAATGTGTGTGTGTGTGGATCAATGTGCAATTATTTAAAAGTAATGCGAGGCCTCGTTCGCACCTATATACACAAGGTTTGAATTCATAAAAAAATTCAGTCTTAACCAAGATATAGCAATGAAGTTTTGTAAAATAGGTTTTGTCAAACCCTGTGCTCAATAGTAATTGAGGCCTTTGATACTTCCATTTTATTAAATGTTCGGCTTGTTTGTTTTTATTTTCGAGATGCGAAGCATCTACGATAAAATAATATACAGTAGTGCCGAACTCCTTATGGGCATGACAACCATCCAAGGAAATTCGTACACTGTAAATAATGTACAAGGTGCTTCCAGCTGAAAAAGTCCATCACGGGAACCAAATCTAGATTCAGTGGACTGAATCTGTGATCACATGATTCCTAGGCTCACATGATACTGCAATTTGTATGGAAAGTAGTAAGCCGTTATATATATAAAAGTGATATATATATATATATATATATATGTGTGTGTGTGTGTGTGTGTGTGTGTGTGTGATCAGCCACCACGAAGCAACTCCATGGTGGATCGGAAATGTAAATAAAGCAGTAAATGCCATCAACCGCCATGAAGTAAACTCCGGGCGGGACTTGATATGGGGTGTGTAGAAAGAAAATTGGACAAGACTTCCTCGCCTATTTTTTAAATGGCTGACCCCAAGCCCCATATTTATAGACTGCTAGTCGCAGGTGTACCTGCGACTGCCGCAGATGTACCTACGGCTGCCCGAGCTACCCCGGGTTCTGCAGGTCCCATCGTCTCAAAGTACGTGCACTCGTGCACTGTAATATCTGCTCGAACTTGCAAAACTTCAATCCGAGCATTTGAATGAGGAATATGTGACCTTCTTTGGACTGCTTGTGTCAATAGTTATGCAATGACATGGAATAGAGGTTGTACAAAGTCAGGAAGAGGGGATCATGCCCATGATCTTCAAGATTCAAATTCTATCCAGTGTGCTGTCACGCGTAATAGTCACTCGGGATTGGATATCCTGGTTCTTGAAGGACATATTTGTATGTATGTATGTATGTATTGAAGTGTCGAGACGACGCGCAGATGTTGAAGTAGCAAGATGACGTTTGACTCCTCATCGGTGTTATCGCCGATTTAAGTTGAAAGCAGACGTTGCTCAGGGTTACATCTGAGATTGGACTGCTGTAAGTGTTGAATGCTGCAATGTCATCTTGTGGATACCTGTCTTCTCGGTTTTAGCTCCGGTGTCTGTGGTATGAGTGCCTCAGTAGGAGGTTTGATTTATGCTGATCACATGTATTTGAAACAAACATTTCTGGGGTTATCGCCAAGGACGAAACTCGGGGTTATCTCCGCGGTTGGAAATGATGTTCTCGGTGTGTGTTCCGGGGTTGAGAATGATACTCCCAGTAGTATCCGAAATGGATGTGAGCTGTCTTCCAGGGTTATCTCTGAAAGACGATTCTACCCTCCTGTAATGTTAGTAATAGTTGTGCTGAAAATTTTGAGTGTCTACAGATGCCCCTCTTTATCATACTCATACAATGCAAGGCATGGATAGGATACATAATCCTAAACACTTGAAATGCAACGGATAAACATGATGCTATGTGCAGCAACATGATGCAAATGTATGAATGAAATGATTGTCAGTTGATCCTGTTGGGATGACAATCATTGATGCCTTGGACATGCGATCCAAGTCTTCAAGGATGTTGACGTTAGGGCCATCACCAAAGTCATGAATCCCAGATATAGACTTCATTCTCCATAGAGGTACCTCTTATATGAAAGAGATCTGTGGGGATAGAGCTTTGTCTATTTGAGGATGTGTATATCATATCCCACCATCCTGTCGGAGTTACTGTCAACAATATGAACTTGTCAAGGCTGTTCCACCTTCGCTGATGTGTTTATCACCGGATAAATCCCTGCTGTGCAAATTATCAAGGCTACTTGACGTTCATTGATGTTTGTATCAATGATTTCATTGAGTCGTACCCCTTGTTATGGATACACAAGCATGAATACTTGGCTTCGATGGATTTATCTGCCATCGGATGAGATAACGTTAAGGTTGCTTGACCTTCATTGATTTGTGTATCAATGGCCGAATTGCGTTGCAACCCCCCGCCAGGGATTGTTGTCATCGATTCGTGACTGTGATGTTGTAAGGCCCGTCGGGGATTCATCTTTAATTTGTAACTTCAGCGTTGTAACCCCCGTCGGGGATACGTCTTTAGTTTGTAGTTTCGTAGATTATGTGTGGTAACCCCCGCCTGGGATACGTCAGGGTTGCCTGGCATTCATTGACGGCATCAGATCTTTATGAGGTATTTTCGAGCATGATTTGTGAAAGTTGAGGCCACTAGTATCGTATACCTTGTATGCAGGTGAATACCAATGTGGAACATGTGGAGCCAGAGTTTGACCCATGAACACCAGGATTTCGGGCTATTTCACTTAATCGCGTAGCGCTTTTATTCCTGATTTGGTCTTTTCATCTTACAAGACCTCCTTTACAACTCTAACTGGAGCGAGCCGGAGGTGTGGGACCCACAAAAGAGTGCTGCAGGTACACCTGGAGCAGTCGCAGGTGGACCTGAGGCCAACCGTGGCTATACAAAGCCAATGGGTTGCTTTCATAAGTTATTTTGAAGCTGTGCGATGAAGGATATCTGAGAGCTTTTCCTCGGTCCTATTGAGTTCGAGCAACTTTCTGCATATTCTGCCACCGTACAAGCGTTCTTCACTTTCCTGGTAATATATGGATGTATTCTTTTCCAGTTTCTATCCGTTAGAAAATGACTTATCACATAAAATTCATTTAGACACATAGTAGTGAATATTCATGCTGATATACTCTGATAAAAAATATTCATCACAGTAAATGTTAGTATTAAACTATGCTGAGCATAATGATGTGAAATTTTTTAGACTTTTGAAACAGTCAAATTGGCACCTTTTACTGTCATTTCTTATCCTATATGAGGACAAATGAGTAAAGGTAGAAAAGTAAAATAACCCTGGTAATTAGATTACACTTACAGATTTTCTATTGTAATGCATGTAGGATGTATATGATTGCTGATAGGTGTGCTACTAAATGGCCACCTAGTCATGCCTATGTGCATGTGGATAGTCCCATTTACAAAGGGGCTATGGCAAAAATTTTCCAAAATGTAGGTATTGGATAGTCATGCATTTTTAACTCTACTGTAGATATATGTTAAAACAATGCAAGCATGCATGTAGTCATAAGATGTATTTTAAAATGCTCTAGGTAAGAATTTACCACACCCTTTCTGAGGTGATTTGGAGACTTATTGTCCAGATATTATGGATCTGGATCAACCGAGTAGTTCCCATAGGACCACTTCTGGTGTATGGAAGAGGGCTTCTGAAGTACCTCGACCCCGTTCTGTTAGACAGCCGAGTCGTTTGGTGGAGGCGGTGATTCGTCCTATCAGGGTTAAAATGCCGGATGTCGAGGACGATGAAGAGGATGTACCTTTTGAGGTTCTTGCTCTTATAGCACGTATTCCCCGTAGGGAGTTGCCAGGAATTTAAGTGGCAAACCCAGATCTTCTGGGTGACTTGAGTCGGCATCCTTCAGTATACCTGCACGCAAATGAGGTATGAAGTTAGATCTTAATCTTCTTTGTTTCCTATTGATGAGGAGTGAAGGGTTCTAATGTTGATCTGCATTTGATGTAGGTTCCCGGCTTCACACAGCCTCGAGGGAACTGGTTCAACATCCACTCTATGTATCAGGCCTTTTATGATGACTATAGAGAGATTGTCCATGGCTGGGGATTCAGGACGTTCTTTTCTATCCTTCCCCGTCGCTGTCCCTGGGGTTACCTCATGGCATTGTCTAGGTGCTGGTTTCACCAGACTCAATCACTCCATTTGCTGGACTGTGAAGTGATGATGACGCCGATGGATTGGCGATTTATCACAGGAATGGAGTTTGGAGGGGATCCCGTGCCTTGTATGGTGGATATTACCCCTACTGCTGTCAGATCCTTGTTAGAAGTTCCGGTAGAGGAGCTCAAGGGCAGGACTGTACGTACAGGTCCTTTTAGTGTAGATACTATGAGCGGGCTATTGAGTGAGCCTGTGATAGCCCCGAATCCAGGCCCCAAATCGCTGCAGATTCGGTATACTATTTCTATAACTAATTACGGAAGATATAAACATAAATTGTTTATACATTAAATTTTACACACATTTCCCCAAAATCGAGTAACCTTAACTTAAATACAATTCATAAACTTTCTATCACATAACAATATTTATCAAAATATACTATTACAAAATAGCCGCACATTTATCCTAAGCTGAACTTGGCATTAACCTTTTCCTGTATCCGAACGCATTCCCCTTATCTGCAATGTTTTATCATGATATAGCAAGGGTGAGCATGAAAGTTGCCCAGCAAGTTTATATACAACAATATAACGATATATCATGATTGAAGAGTATGAATAATGAGCTTGCTATAATTCATCAATATAATTGAAAACTAGCACGAACACATTTTTGACTGAACAAGTTTTAAACATGAACAAACATTTCTGAACCAACTGGTAATGAAGGTGATCAACCTTTCATACCTGACTTATACATGCAAGATATACAGAGTACAATTTTCATGGCAATCAGCAATGATTAACCATAAGCTTGAATAAAATACTCTTATTAGAGTTAAGTACAAAGAAACTTGCTTGAACCGTTGATTACCGCAACACAATTTTTAATGCTTTAACCGAAGACCTAATATTAATAATATAGATCTTCAATAATTAGAATAATATCATCACAATATAATACTGTTATATTTATATCCACAAAATAACCTAAACACATTACCACATAATCCTATCAGTCTATAATACACATAAGACTTAGCATCAAATTAGACTATTAAGTTTGAGTTGATACCGACACAAATTTATCATCCCGACGGTCTAGTCGGACAACACTCGAGTTTAAGTTCAGTTAAACTCTGCTTAAGCACTTAACCATGCCATAGAATCACATTTATATGATTTAACACTCGTTTTTTCATTTCATAAGTTATTCGTTAACACCTTGTAAGTTAAATACTAATCCAGCAACCTGGATTCTAAATCTAGCAACTAAATTACCAACTCAGTACCCTGGATTCCAAATCCAGCAACCTGAATTCCAAATCCAGCAATCTAAACTGCAATCCAGCAAACTGGATTCAACATATTATATAATCCAGCAAGCTGTATTCTATATCCGTGTCACGAAAATACCAAATCAGTTTATTATTTTCCTATCCTTTGTCCAAACACATATACACATTTCATACATAAAAAGTATTTTTTTTTAATTTTCTAACTTCCTTTGATATTTTTCAAAAATTAATTCTAGTGCGTAGCTTAAGAAATTAGCTACCTCGTGCTTAACTCCAAACATTCCCATCTCATAGGATAACCTTATATATGTTAACGTGATGCTCCATTTTAAATTTCGTGGCAATCGGAGTTGTAGAACTCCGTTTATAGCGATTTCTGTCAGAAAATCACAAAAATTGTAATGGTCATAACTTGGACGTTTTAACTCGGAATCATCTCATTTTTGGACACGAGCTACATAATACCATATATTTCCATTTCCCAAAAGCCTAGAATTTTTCTCATTAAATAAATGTCCAAAACAGCCCCCTGAAAATTTTGGGCAGCAACTTTTTGTCATTTAGCACTTTTGGAGTCCTTCACCAAAACTTAAATAAAATGAAATCTATTACTCCGATTAATGATCCGTCAATTTTGTTGGGTTTGTATCTTTCCAAACTACAGTTTTCATCTATCACAATCCATATTTGGACATGTTAAGCTCCCGGAATTTAGCCCGGAAATGGCTGTTCAAAACTGTCCTTCTAACAATTTTCTTAACTTTGAGTAGGTTGGGAAAAATTCCATAACTTGCTCATTTTTCAACCTATTTGAGAGATTCCAAAGGGTTTTTATCCTTAACACATAGATCTAGCATTCAAAGAACATAAATCATAAATATCCATCATAGATTTCAAGAAAAATCAAAACCTAGCTCTCACTTTAAAAGTTTAAACTTTTCCGGAAAAATTACATTTTTCTCTTCCTTTGATTTCCACCAATTTAACACCCATTAAGGGTAGATCCAAACAATAAACACTTATTAACATGTATATACATAGTTTCTGAGTTTAGAAACAAAGTTTCTTATTTCATCAAACAAGCATCAACACAATCAAAGCTAAGAAAAAATTTAGGTTTTCTATGTTTTGAAAAACCTAGTTTCCATTCCACACTTTAGATCTAACTTTTGATCTACAAAAGAGTTGGATCTACATATTAAACACTTTTAAACACCAAGATCTAAGGTTATAAGCCTCAAGATCAAAACTTCAAGTTGTCAAAAATCAAATCAAAACACAAAGGAAATTAGCCAACACAAGTAGAAATTTTTGTTATACCTTTGCTTGATTTTCTTTCTCCTTCAAAATATGAGATGGATCTTGATTGTATAAAAACCACAATCTCCCTCTCTCTCTTGGTATGGCCGAACTCCCCCCCCCCCTCTCTCTCTCTCTTTGGTTTCTCTTAGATGCAAAGTAAGAAATGAGAAATGGAAGAGAAACAAACTAAGCTAGATTTTTTAATGAAGTGTGGATTTTTAATTTTTTCCAAACCCACTCTCTTTCTCACCTTGTGTCATCCGGCCATGTGGTCTCAATTACTCCCATCAATTCACTCTCTTTTTAACCACTAAATCATTGCTTACAAGAGAGAACAAAGTGTTGGCCAATTAACATGTTGACACATAAGAGGAGTTAGTATGAGTTGGTCACCAACTAAAGTGAATAAACCACATTCATCCCTCCTTTCCTACCTTCTCTAAATAGCCGGCCATGTGGCCTTTTTAAGCTCCAAGTTTGGTTTCTTGTAAATGAAATATCTATTATCCCAAATGTCTAAAGTGCCATTCCTTCAATTGGGCTCCAAAATTGGGCCATCACTTATAAATCTTTTGGGCTTAACAATAAAAATATTTGGGTCATTCCATTAATATATTGCTTGGCCTCTAACTAATTTCTTTGGCCAACACTTGGGCTATAAAATATACATAATCCACTACCTTAAATTCTTATCCAACCCACATAATTTAATTAGGATTTTCACTTCCTCAATTATAACATAAATCCTTGCTCATGCACACTTATTTCCTTAACCCAATTAGACTTGCTATAATTAGGTTATAAAATTAATCATTTGAGATATATATAAAATAAATCTCTAAAAATTTGTATATAATTAAATACTATTATTCTCCCACATATTAACACTTAAGCTTTTAACACTTAGCTTTTAAATTCCCAAATTAGGGTTTTAAATATCCGAATTAGGGTTTCGGATTTTCGAAACTAAAATTAAAGTTTCTGAGCGTATCGTTAGGGTTTCTAACAGTTCATTGACGTTCTTAATATATACTTAGGGTTTGACACATAAATAATTAATCTGGTCAACCCTTGACCCTTAACCACATTTAGTACATATACATATTCACATAAATCCTTAATCCTGAATAATTCACCTATATCCTTCACCGAATTTTGAAATCCTCAAAATTCAATCCCAATAACACCAAACGCATACACTTATCTTCTGTCTAGGTCTATATTTAACCTTAAATTAATCATTTAAGATTTTCATAAATTGTCCAAATTCTTGGGTTGTCACATTCACCCCTCCTTATAAGAATTTCGTCCCCGAAATTCACCTTACACCTTACACCTTACACCATGCACCTTACACCATCACACATATCACATGCTACCCAATACACCACTCACAAGAGTAAAAGGTTTAAAACTGTGCTGATGAATCGTATAGACTATTTATTTGTCATTTTCGCAAAGGTTTATGGAAATTCATCCGCAAACCGTCATAACTTACAGACAAAAAGGGTGATTAGCCCGTTATGCCCTGTACTGGCCAAGTACTGCTGGTCGGAACAATTTGTTCCTCTTATCCGCCTTAAGTGCACAAAATTTCTTACCTCAGTCTTATTTGATTCCGCAGCAAAACAATTTGGTTCAGGAAATTTCTTTCAATAAACACTTGGAGTTTTTGAAAACATTTTTTTTAGAATGACGTCATGATGCCGCACTGTATTTAACAGTTCGTTGAGGTTTTCGTCATTTTGTGACTTTGTTATACTACATCATACTGTAGTGGGCTGACGATCCTTAGATCACATCCAGCACCAAGTAATTCTGCATTGATAACTCCATGGTACATAAGTGATAAATAAAAACAATTTTTTTTAAAAGGCACATAGTGCGTATTTAGCTTGATGTCAAAAATTTGAAGTTTAGCATAGTTAGGGTTTAGGAAAACCTAAGTCTCCACTAATGATCATTTGTTTAACAATATATCTGTTCCTATAATCCTTAAAACTCCATTCACACACAACTATACCCAGTTCATAAACCCACACTTATGAGTTTATAACCTGGCCACAATTATATGAGTTTAAGAACTTTCCTAGACAGACCTTTGGCGTCCATTCGCTGAGCGGTTTATAAACATTTCATATAACTATGCGTCAAGAATGTCAAATAAGTATGAGTTTTAAGAACTCGTACTTAAACCTATATTCTCTACCTATGACCTATCTATCTGTTATACACATGAGAAAGGAATTACCCTCTTAACATGCATATAGTAAATAGCGCGACACAAACATTTTAATGATTATCAATGCCAGAAACTAAGTGGTTGTCAAACCAAACTCGGCCACTAATCAATATAGGAAGCTAAGTGAACAATTCCCCACCCATACAAAGAATTGGTCAACCTAACCACTACATCGACCAGGAAGCTAAGTGATTCTAAAACCAAGTACAAATTCCCCGCCCATACAAGGAATCATACAACTCAGCGGCTAACACGAGTCCTCAATTGAATCCCCACCTAATCTTAACACCTTTTTTTCCAATACGAATTCAATTCGTATTCATAATCCATAACTCTTTCATGAGTTTTCATAGTACAATTTCATAGTACAACTGTTACACAGCATCTTGCTGTAAACTTTTCAATTATCAGATTGATTCTTTCAGGCTATCATAACCTTATCAGATCACGGGGTGATCTTATCGTATATATTACGATTCAATTCCATGCACTATGATCGTTTTGTTTTATGATCTTTTATCCCTGCACTTTTAGTCTTTTAGACTCGATCTATTCACCATTAATGTTCAACTTTATTATCAGAGTTAAGGAACTCTGTGTCTTTACACTCGCCGAGATTCATCTTTGAATCTTACCGACACACTAACTCGACTTGAGTCAGTACTTAATCTTAATCACTGCGGTATTTGGTCTCAGGTATTCCTACCTAAGATTCATAACCAACAGCTTTGATACCAACTATAGCACTCATGGTACTTCCAACCATAGCACCCCACAGTGATACCTATCAACTTGCTACCGACTCGCTCGGCGTCCCCTACGGAAAGTCTGGCTTCGGTGCCTTCCCTTAAAGGGATGTCACCAGATAAAGGCTCGGGGCTCTTTGCAAATTCATGCTTATAGCTCTGATACCAACTGTGATATCCCCACCTAATCTTAACCCCCTTTTTCCATACGAATTTCATTTAATCCGTATTCATAATCCATAACTCTTTCATGAGTTTTCATAGTACAATTTCATAGTACAACTGATACACAGCATCTTGCTGTAAGCTTTTCAATCATCAGATTGATTCTTTTCCCATATCATAACCTTATTAGATCACGGGGTGATCTTATCGTATATATTACGATTTATTTCTATGCCTTGATCGTTTTGTTTTACGATCTTTTATCCCTACACTTTCAGTCTTTTAGACTCGATCTATTCTCCATTACTGTTCAACTTTATTATCAGAGTTAGGGAACTCTATGTCTTTGCACTCGCCGAGATTCGTCTTTGAATCTTACCCACCAATTAACTCTATTTGAGTTAGTCTTATCCTAATCACTGCGGTTATTGGTCTCAGGTTTTCCTACCTAAGCTTCATAACCAACAGCTCTGATACCAACTGTAATAGCCCCGAATTCGGGTTCCAAATCGCCGCGGATTTGGTACACTAATTCTTTCACTAATTGCGGAAGATATAAACATAAATTGTTTATACATTAAACTTACACATAATCCCCAAGGTCGAGTAACCTTAACTTAATACACATTTCATAACTTTCTAACATATAATAGTTTATCAAACTATACTATTACAAAATAGCTGCACATTTATCCCAAGCTGAACTTGGCATTAATCTTTTTCTGTATCCGAACGCATTCGCCTTATCTGCAATGTTTTATCATGATATAGCAAGGGTGAGCATAAAAGTTGCCCAGCAAGTTTAAGTACAATAATATAACGATATATCATGATTGAAGAGTATGAATAATTGGCTGGCTATAATTCAATAATATAATTGTGAACTAGCAGGAACAAAATTTTGACTGAACAAGTATTTTACATGAACAAACATTTCTGAACCAACTGGTAATGAAGGTGGTCAGCCTTTCATACCTGACTTATACATGCAAGATGTACAGAGTACAAATTTCATGGCAATCCGCAATGATTAACCATAAGCTTGAAGAAACTACTCTTATTAGAGTTAAGTAAAAAGAAACTTGCCTGAACCGTTGATTACCGCAACGTAATTTTTAACGCTTTAACCGAAGACCTAATATTAATAACATAGATCTTCAATAATTAGAATAATATCATCACAGTATAATACTGTTATATTTATATCCACAGAATAACCTAAACACATTACCACATAACCATATCAGTCTATAATTCACATAAGACTTAGTATCAGTTAGACTATTAAGTTTGAGTTGAAACTGGCACAATTTTAACATCTCGACGGTCTAGTCGGTCAACACTCGAGTTTAAGTTCAGTTAAACTCTGCTTAAGCACTTAACCATGCCATAGAATCACATTTATATGATTTAACACTCGCTTTTTCATTTCATAAGTTATTCGCTAACACTTAGTAAGTTAAATACTAATCCAGCAACCTAGATTCTAAATCTAGCAACCAAATTTCTAATTCAGCAATCTGGATTCACCAATCAATAAATTCAGTCAACTTCTTTTCAATCCATCAAGCTGTATTCATCAGATTTTCTAATCCAGCAAACTGGATTCACAAATTACACAATCCAGCAAGCTGAATTCTATATCCGTTTTACAAAAATACCAAATCAGTTTATTATTTTCCAATCCTTTGGCCAAACATATATACGTGTATTTCATACACAAAAAGTATTTTTCCATAATTTTCCAACTTCCTTTGATATTTTTTCAAAAATTAATTCTAGTGCGTAGCTTAAGAAATTAGCTACGTCGTGCTTAACTCCAAACATTCCAATCTCTTGGCATAGCCGTATATATTTTAACATGATGCTCCATTTTAAATTTCGTGGCAATCGTAGTTGTAGAACTCCGTTTATAGCGATTTTCGTCGGAAAATCACAAAAATTGTAATGGTCATAACTTGGTCGTTTTAACTCGGAATTAGCTCATTTTTGGAAACGAGCTACTTAATACCATATATTTTCATTTTCCAAAAGCCTGGAATTTTTCTCATTAAATAAATGTCCGAAACAGCCCCCAGAAAATTTAGGCAGCAACTTTTTGTCATTTGGCAGTTTTGGAGTCCTTTACTAAAACTTAAATAGAATGAAATCTATAACTCTGATTAATTATCCGTCAATTTTTTTGGGTTCGTATCGTTCCGAACTACAATTTTCATCTATCACAATCCATATTTGGACATGTTAAGCTCCCGGAAATTAGCCCGGAAGTGGCTATTACAAACTGTCATTCTAACAGTTTTTATTACCTTTGTGTAGTTTGGGAGAAATCCCATAACTTGTTCAATATTCAACCTATTTGAGTAATTCCAAAGGGATTTTACCCTTAACACATATATCTAGTATCCCAACAACATAAATCATAAATATCCATCATAGATTTCAAGAAAAATCAAAACCTAGCTCTCACTTTAAAAGTTCAAACTTTTCCGGAAAAATTACATTTTTCTCTTCCTTTGATTTCCACCAATTTAACATCTATTATGGGTAGATCCAAAAAATAAACACATATTAACATGTATATACATGGTTTTTGAGTTGAGAACTATAGATTCAAGTTTTGATTTACAACCATCAAAAATTAACTAAACAAAAAGGTTTATACCTTTTCTTACTTGCTCTCCTTCTTCTTCTTCTTCATAGCTTCTTCCATGGATGAATCTTTGGTTTATGAAGATCAAAAACTCCTCTTCTTCTCATCTTGGAGCTGCCGAAGCCTCCCTTCTCTCACTCTCTCCCTTTGTAGTTTATTTGCTAGCTAAAAAGAAGTAATAGGATGAGAGAGAAATGGATTTTGTGGTTTAGTAAAAATTGTATAGATATAATTGTATATCTATCATTCATTCCCCCACTCACCCTCTCTTTTTCTCCCATGCATGATCCGGCCATGTGCCTTAATTCTCCACTCATTCTCTTTTTCTTTCCTTAGCAATCATTACCTAAGCATTGCTTGCAAGAATAAAAAAAGATGTGGGCAAATAAATAAATAACACATGTGAGGAGTTGTTCACCAACTAAAGTGAACAATTAATACATTCATCTCCCCTTATTTCCTTGCTCTCTATAACCGGCCATGTAGCATTACTAGATCCCACTAATTCTTGCTCTTTCTCCCTTAAACCACCAAGCTTTTACTTGGAATAAATGCCAAAGTGTTGGCTTAAACAAATGAGGACACATGGGGGAGTTGGTAGAAGTTGGTAACCAACTAAAGAAAATAATCATAACATTCATTCCCCCTCCATTTTGCTCACCTAGGTCCGACCACTTGGCCTTAGATTGTCCCAATTTTTGGCTTTCTTTTTAATGCCTTAATTGATTTACTAAATGTCCAAAAATTCCTCTCCCACTTGGGCTAAAAGTTGAGCCATTCCTTTAATGTTTTGGGTTTTCCAAAATAAAAATATTTAGGTCACTCAATTAATGTATTGCTTAACCAATTTTATTGACCAACACTTGGGCTATAAAATATATATAGTCCAATGCCTTAAATTCTTATCCAACCCAAATAATTTAATTAGGGTTTTTACTTTCTCAATTATAACTTAAATCCTTACTCACAAGCCCATTCATTTCCTTAACCCAATTAGAATTGTTATAATTAGGTTATAAAATTAATCATTTGAGATATATAAAATAATTCTCCTAGAATTAGTAAGTATTCTAAATACCACAATTCTCTTTTTCCATAATCCTTAAGTTATTAAATCCTTTATTCCTAATATATAATTAGGGTTACACTAGTTTCTTTTGTTTGTTTATATAATAAACAAATATAAACCATCACATAATGTTCATATTCATTACTCACATAACTATTAATCCTTAGGATTTTATACATAACATTAGAGTTTCTAATTTAGCAATTAGGGTTATCTCTAATATATTATCAAAATACATAAGCCATTATATTTAGCCTTTGATTTCCCAAATTAGGGTTTCTGAACATATCATTAGGGTTTTCTAACTTAATCACCATATTCATATCATGAATTTTGGGTTTCGGATTCCCGGAACAGAAACTAGGGTTTCAGAACCGATTTCTACAATTTCTTATCCATTGCTAGGGTTTTCTAACAGAACGTTGACGTTCTTAATATATACTTAGGGTTTGACACATATATAATTAATCTGGTCAACCCTTGACCCTTACCCACATTTACTACACATACATAACGATTTTCACAGAACTTAATCACATAAATTCTTAATCTTGAATAATTCACCTAAATCCTTCACAGAATTTTGAAATCCTCAAAATTCTATCCTAATAACATCAAATGTATACACTTATCTTCTGTCTAGGTCTATTATTTGACCTTAAATCAATCATTTAAGATTTTCATAAATTGTCCAAATTCTTGGGTTGTCACATTCACCCCTCCTTATAAGAATTTCGTCCTCGAAATTCACCTTACACCTTACACCATGCACACATATTTCACATGCTACCCAATACACCACTCACAAGAGTAAAAGGTTTAAAATTGAACTGAGGGGTCATATAGACCATGAACACATAGTTTTAACGGTATTTATACCGTAAAACAAAACATTACTTGGTCTGTTTACAATCACAAAGAAGGTAAACTACCATTACTAGTACTTTAGGTGATTAGCCTATCGTACACTTACGCTATGCATAACGTAATAATTATTTTTAGCGAATATTTACGATATTAGATTGGATTATTTATCCAAACAACATAGTTCACCTCAGTCTTATCATAGGATTCCGTTCCAAAGCAATTTGGTAAATTAAACTTTTTGAAAACATTTTCGAGAATGACGTCATGATGCCGTACTGTATTTACAGTCCGTTGAGGATTTCGTCATTTTGTGACTTTGTTATACTACATCATACTGTAGTGGGCTGACGATCCTTAGATCACATCCAGCACCAAGTAATTCTGCATTGATAACTCCATCATTTTTATCATCTCTGCACCAGGTTACATGGTACATAAGTGATAGATAAAAATAATTTTTTTTAAAAGACACATAGTGCGTATTTAGCTTGATGTCAAAAATTTGAAGTTTAGCATAGCTAGGGTTTAAGAAAACCTAAGTCTCCACTAATGATCATTTGCTCAAACATTCTATCTGTTACTATTATCCTCAATACTCCAATCACACATAACTATACCCAGTTCATAAAACCACACTTATGAGTCCATAAATTGCCACAATCATATGAGTTCACGAACTTTCCTAGACAGACCTTTGGCGTCCATTCGCTGAGGGGTTCATAAGCATTTTATATAACTATGCGTCAAGAATGTCACATAAGTATGAGTTTTAAGAACTCGTACTTAAACCTATATTCTCTACCTATGACCTATCTATCTGTTATACACATGAGAAAGGAATCATCCTCTTAACACGCATATAGCAAATAGCGCGACACAAACATTTCAATGATTATCAGTGCCAGAAACTAAGTGGTTGTCAAACCAAACTCGGCCACTAATCAATATAGGAAGCTAAGTGAACAATTCCCCGCCCATACAAAGAATTGGTCAACCTAACTACTACATCGACCAGGAAGCAAAGTGATTCTAAAACCAAGTACAAATTCCCCATCCATACGAAGAATCATACAACTCAGCTACTGATACCAACTGTAGTAGCCCTGAATCCGGGTCCCAAATCACCGCAGATCCGGTATACTATTTCTATAACTAATTGCGGAAGATATAAACATAAATTGTTTATACATTACACTTTACACATTAACCCAAGGTCGAGTAACCTTATATATGTTAACGTGATGCTCTATTTTAAATTTCGTGGCAATCGGAGTTGTAGAACTCCGTTTATAGCGATTTCCGTCGGAAAATCACAAAAAATAGAACGGTCTTAACTTGGTCGTTTTAACTCGGAATCAGCTCATTTTTGGACACGAGCTACATAATACCATATATTTTCATTTCCCAAAAGCCTAGACATTTTCTCATTAAATAAATGTCCGAAACACCCCCCTGAAAATGATGGGCAGCAACTTTTTGTCATTTAGCTGTTTTGGAGTCCTTCACCAAAACTTAAATAAAATGAAATCTATAACTCCGATTAATGATCCGTCAATTTTGTTGGGTTCGTATCTTTCCGAACTACAGTTTTCATCTATCATAATCCATATTTTGACATCTTAAGCTCCCGGAATTTAGCCCGGAAGTGGCTGTTCAAAACTGTCCTTCTAACAATTTTCTTAACTTTGAGTAGTTTGGGAAAAATCCATAACTTGCTCATTTTTCAACCTATTTGAGAGATTCCAAAGGGTTTTTATCCTTCACACATAGATCTAGCATTCCAAGAATATAAATCATAAATATCCATCATAGAGTTCAAGAAAAATCAAAACCTAGCTCTCACTTTAAAAGTTTAAACTTTTCCGGAAAAATTACATTTTTCTCTTCCTTTGATTTCCACCAATTTAACACCCATTATGGGTAGATACAAACAATAAACACTTATTAACATATATATACATAGGTTTTGAGCTTAGAAACAAAATTTCTTATTTCATCAAACAAGCATCAACAAAATCAAAGCTAAGAAAAAATTTAGTTTTTCTATCTTTTGAAAAACCTAGTTTCCATTCCACACTTTAGATCTAACTTTTGATCTACAAAAGAGTTGGATCTACATATTAAACACTTTTAAACACCAAGATCTAAGGTTATAAGCCTCAAGATCACAACTTCAAGTTGTCAAAGATCAAATCAAAACACAAAGGAAATTAGCCAACACAAGAAGAAATTTTTGTTATACCTTTGCTTGATTTTCTTTCTCCTTCAAAATATGAGATGGATCTTGATTGTATGAAAACCACAATCTCCCTCTCTCTCTTGGTGTGGCCGAACTCCCCCCCCTCCCTCTCTCTCTCTCTCTTTGGTTTCTCTTAGATGCAAAGTAAGAAATGAGAAATGAAAGAGAAACAAACTAAGCTAGATTTTTTAATGAAGTGTAGATTTTTAATTTTTTCCAAATCCACTCTCTTTCTCACCTTGTGTCATCCGGCCATGTGGTCTCAATTACTCCCATCAATTCACTCTCTTTCTAACCACTAAATCATTGCTTACAAGAGAGAACAAAGTGTTGGCCAATTAACATGTTGACACATAAGAGGAGTTAGTATGAGTTGGTCACCAACTAAAGTGAATAAACCACATTCATCCCTCCTTTCCTACCTTCTCTAAATAGCCGGCCATGTGGCCTTTTTAAGCTCCAAGTTTGGTTTCTTGTAAATGAAATATCTATTATCCCAAATGTCTAAAGTGTCATTCCTTCAATTGGGCTCCAAAATTGGGCCATCACTTATAAATCTTTTGGGCTTAACAATAAAAATATTTGGGTCATTCCATTAATGTATTGCTTGGCCTCTAACTAATTTCTTTGACCAACACATGGGCTATAAAATATACATAATCCACTACCTTAAATTCTTATCCAACCCACATAATTTAATTAGGATTTTCACTTCCTCAATTATAACATAAATCCTTGCTCATGCACGCTTATTTCTTTAACCCAATTAGACTTGCTATAATTAGGTTATAAAATTAATCATTTGAGATATATATAAAATAAATCTCTTAAAATTAGTATATAATTAAATACTATTATTCTCCCACATATTTACACTTAAGCTTTTAACACTTAGCTTTTAAATTCGCAAATTAGGGTTTTAAATATCCGAATTAGGGTTTCGGATTTTCGAAACTAAAATTAAAGTTTCTGAGCGTATCGTTAGGGTTTCTAACAGTTCATTGACGTTCTTAATATATACTTAGGGTTTGACACATAAATAATTAATCTGGTCAACCCTTGACCCTTAACCACATTTAGTACACATACATATTCACATAAATCCTTAATCCTGAATAATTCACCTATATCCTTCACCGAATTTTGAAATCCTCAAAATTCAATCCCAATAACACCAAACGCATACACTTATCTTCTGTCTAGGTCCATATTTGACCTCAAATCAATCATTTAAGATTTTCATAAATTGTCCAAATTCTTGGGTTGTCACATAGCCTATACCCGATGATGTGAGAGTCAGGGACCGTATTCTTTGGCGATTGTTCCCGATGATCATTAGGGGCTACTTCATAGCAGATAATTCTTCTATGGTGTCCTTCGCTTTGATCAGCGCCACTCAACACGTGGATTATATAGGAGACTCTGATTGGGTTCCTACACCTTTGTCTACTTCCTCAGGGGAATGCGCATGCGATCGCAAGGTTTGACCGAGGCATGGTTAGGATTTAACCCATTTCTGTTGGTGAGTATTTCTCTTGTCTTTTCCCATGTACAGGTTAAGAGTGCTGACTGACAGCAGATGTTTTCCTTTGTGTTGGCAGTTTTTGGCCTATGAGAGGCTTCCACGTTTACGTCTTGTGAGCGTGTTAGGTTTAGACACTTATCCACGAGGACCGTGATTGCATCATTCTATACTGGCGGAGGTCCCTGTTGCTGAGGGTTTCACCCATTATGTCCTAAAACTGGAGTTTTTTACAGTGGATGTCATCACATGAGCTCTCTACTCTAGGGAGCATTTGAGTGTTGGGTTTGAGGACGGATACCCGATTGGAGTTGAGTATGTTATGTCCACCCGCAGGATTTCTCTCTTTACAGATGGAGGATGTGAGCTCTACTTAGGAGAGCATGCTATCTGGAGCACTACAAGAGATATTCACATGCCGATCTTGCCTCCTGCCAGGCGTTATTGGCCTATTTCACAGTCACCCATCACTGATATCCCATTGTTGGGGATTGATGGATACACATTATCATAGGGCCCCTATACTGTGACGCCCTCAAATCCAGGTACTTGAAACCCGAACTCGGTGCTTCACGATACCATTTCTATGAGCGGAATAATACTAATAATAATAACAATAATATAGATTTTCAAACTTAATTTACATATTATCAGAGTTTAGTTCCCAAGTACGAAACCTTTAAACATTCGTTACATGATAATAATAATAATATTTATTATCCTTATCATAAAGTCAGACCATTACATAAAATAACTTAAACATTTAATCATCAACTTTCCCTTTTCCCTTGTTCTTGGCAGATCCTTCGGGTTGTTCACACTTAGCTGAAAACATTTAAAATTAAGCAAGAATGAGCATTCAAGTGCCCAGCAAGTAATAACAACAATAATATTTAACTGAAAGGATTAAATGTTTTCTTTGAAAGATACTTCTACAACGGATCAACAGTTGTGAAGTAAGCTGAACCAATAATCAACAAAATGTCATTTCGATTTCAAATTTTTGAAACTACGTATTGACTATAAATGAGAATCAGTTGACAGATTATGAACATTATTTTCTATTTTCGAAAAGGTTTAAACAGAAATTCATCTGTAAACCGTCATTGCTTATAGGCACGAGGGTGATCAGCCCGTTATGCCCTGTTTTGATCAATACTACATTGCTAGAACGATATTATCGTTCATCCTTTGTCCACCGTAGCGCATAAAAATTTCCCATGATTGGGATGTTCATAACAGTCTTGAATCCATACCAAAACAATTCGGTTGGATAAGTTTTATCTTATTCAACAACAACTTTAAATATATGTCTAGCTGGATCAAATAGCTTAGACGACTTTTATTTCAATGTATACATACCAGGCAACTATAAGTATGTATCAACATGTGATAAAATATAATGATTATCCAAGTGGGGACACTTGTATAACCATGTTATCGAAATTAACGAACATAATAAATAACTTGATCAATATTAACAGGATAAAAGAAATTGTACAACAATTATTGCTTAATAGCTTGCTTATACAGAATCATTGCATAAGTATATACAAAGGTTGAAATATTTGAACAGTTCAGATATTATCTTACGCATGTCCTTAGCATAAAGTAAATGCAAAGGGTTAGATACTTGCCTTGTTTGCTGCTTACACAACTTAGATATATCTTTTCTATCAAGTCCTATCATTAAATAGATCATTGTCTGATTAGAATAATATATTATATCATATAATACTGCTTATTGCAGTCAGCACATTCCTAATCACATTGTCACATAACTTTAACACCATTGAATCACAAATAATCAGTTATACTTTCAATCTAGCTAAGTCCAGATCAATTTCTGAAATATGTCGGTCTACCGACAACTTTATTGGGTAAATATCGAGTCTATGACTCTATACAGTTATACAATATCCACTTAGATATCTTAAACAACCGTTATAACATTTTTCATGACCTTATATTAATTATAAAATAATTATTACCATTTACCATAATTTTTGAAATATCAGAATCATTGTTAAATGATTTAAATATCAAACAATTCTATTATCATTAATATTTAATTAATATTAAACTATTAATGAAATCATTGCCAAAATATTAAAGTCATTAATAATAACTTAAAATAGTTTTAAAACATTTATATTACCCTTAAATAATTTTTAAAACATTTAAAATCATCATTAAATAATTACCATTAATATTTAAATATTAATTTATCATTATCCAAATATTAAATGTTATTAATTACAACTTAAAATATTTTTAATTCATTTATATCCTTTTTAAATGATTTTTAAATAAATAAAACCATTTTAAACTATTTATTTAATATAATTATTAAATAAATTTAATATCATTAATCATTAAATAAATATCATTAATATTAAATTATTAATAAAATTATCCTTTAAATATTAAAAGTTATAGATTATAACTTAAAATATTTTTAAATACTTTATTTTCATTTAAAATGATTATTATAATATTAAAATCATTTTTAAACTAAATTATTTAATATAATTATTAAATAATTTTAATATCATTAATAATAATTAATTAATGAAATTTACCTTTAAATATTAAAAGTTATATTTTATAACTTAAAATATTTTTAAATACCTTATTCTTATTTAAAATGATTTTTAATTTAATAAAATCATTTTTAATTCATTTATTTAATTCATTTAATAAATAATTTAATTATCATTAATATTAATTTATTAATAAAAATTATCACATAATATTAAAAGTTATCAAAAATAACTTTAATTATTTTCTTATACCATAATATAATTTTAAATGATTTTTCAAATATTAAAATCATTTTTAAATAATTTATTTAATATTATAATTAAATAAATTAAATACTTTTAATATTCTAAAAATATTAAATATTTATGAAATATATTTAAAATAATAAAAAACTAATTTTTAGAATTTAAAATAATTTTTAATAATTTATTTTGTATTTTTAATAATTAAAAACTATTTTTTTCTATTTATTTAATAATTTCTGAAAATTTAATTAATATCTGTCGCTAAAGACCACCTATAGCGACAGAACCGTCGCTATAGGTGTTCTTGGTGTTCTTCATGCCAACCCAGAAAACGTGATAGTGATCGAGCTTGCTAGTTTGACTGACTGCAATTTCGTGTGTGATGTGTTTATGGGCTCGGTTTTGGTCAGATCATGTAGAGAAAATGTAAGACTACAAGATCCAGCAACAAATAGGCTTATAACATGCATAACCAACGAGATCTGAGCCCTTAAAGTGGGTGTCAGACCTGTTCTTCATTTTCTGGGTTACCCAAAAATGAAGAACAGTTCGTCCATCCTCTTTTGGGCTTCCACAACTTGCAAGATATGATATGTTTTAGTGATTTAAAAGCTGCAGTATATACACCAGTACAAAGTACCTAATAGACAACACTTAATAGAAAACGTTTTTTATAAAAACGTTGTAGTATTTTTTTCTACAACGTTTTTTAAAAAAACGTTGTAGATATATATGCAAAAACGTTATCTATTTAAAAGGGCATTTTTTTTAATTAGATAACGTTTTTTTTAAAAAGCGTTATGTTTGTAAAAGAACACGGAGCAAAAAAAAGGGTGAAAATAACCTATCACTTGTTAACGCGAGAATAGAATTAGTCTATTGTACCTAAAAACCCTAGCTAGCCTCTCTTCTCTCTCGCTCCCTACCTCCACAACCAGTAGTCGCCGCTGCTCGCCCCTTGGTTTCGATTAAAACCCTTGAATCCAACATAGCCACCGACGGAAATGGCAAAGTTCAAAGCCCTAATGCTGTTGAGGGGAAAAAGAGGAAGAGAATCAAAGAGAAAGATGAAGTATCTGATATTGAGTTGGCTTCCTTGGGTGAAGGTTCAGTGGCTCCATTAGAGATTAGCAAATTGAAGAAAAAAACGAAATCTAGTGTTGAATCAGAAAGTTTTGGGTATGAGTCGAAGGCTTTGTCAAAGAAAGCAAAAGGGAAGAATCATCCAAAACTCTGTTACTCTCGCCTCATCTCAGATCTCGAAGACTCGAACTCTGAATCGGAAGTCGGTGACGACGGGCGACGATGAGTCCTCTTCGGCTCCTCCTTTTCTTATATTTTTATGTATATACTTATATAAATCTGTGTATGTATGTATAACTACCACATTCAGTCACATCAACTCTGTTGAGTAAAAAATACTGGAAGCAAGCAGGATTTCTGATAAAATGGATGATGCCAAAAGAGGAACTTATAAAGTGCCATCACTACCTCCACCGTGTCCTAAATCGCAGCCAGAGTACCCAGATTTGTATGGGAAGCGCTGAGAGTTGGATAAGGTTCAGATGTTGGAGAGAGAAATTGGTTTTCTTGAGGTTTGTTTTTTTGTTTATTTTCTTGCAGCTTGACCGTTTGATGTTCTTTTGATAGTCCAGTTTTATTAACGACAAAGATTGAAGTGAAGCTTTAGGTTAAATTAGGGGTATGTTCTGATTGGGATGATGTAATCTAATTTGTTTTCTTCTTATAATGAATTCAGATTTGTCAATGATAGAATCGATTGACAATGAGTGGTTCTTTTTTTGTCCCAAAGATTGGAAGTATTAGAACGGACAACGATCCAACAGAGCGACGGTGGCTGGGTACTGGAAAGCCACAGGTAAAGACAGGTTTATCAAGTCATGTAAAGGAAGGAATGTGATTGGGAGGAAGAAGACTCTAGTCTTCTATATTGGCCGTGCTCCTAACGGTGAGAGGACACATTGGGTAATCCATGAGTACTGCGCTACTGATGAGGCCCTTAATGGCACACATCTCGGTCAGGTTCAACATTTGATCCTAATCTTTTACTTATGGGTTTTTATGTAGTTTTTCTTTTTTTCTCATATTGACGCTATTGTATAATTTTTTTAGTTCTTGCGTTATTTCATTAATATCTTCTTTCTTTAATCTGTTAGGTTATATTGCTATTCAACAGCTACATTCAGTTATGTGTTTTGAATATATAGTTGAATTGGTATTTAAGAGTAAGTTATTGTAAACGTGATGGTTGACTTACCTTGATTAGTTCAATCACTCATTTGAAAAAGTTACCGTGCACTCTTTTCATAGAGAGTTCCATGGTTGATGATATCACCTCAAAATTGATGGGCATGGGTAGGGATACATGTAAATTAGTTGTTAATGATGAAATGCTTACCAAATCAGTATTGAAATCATGAAAGATTATTGTATAAGATTTAGTGCAATTAAATTCATCTATTTTTAAGGAAGTAAAGTGATAAGAGTTGATTGAGCTTTTAAAGAAACAGACTGAAAATCTTAGTTTGAACTTTAACTCATAATACAAGTTTTTGTTTTGTTTGTAGTTTATGGAGATTCTGATTTTTCTTCACCTCCAATTTTTTTAGAAGTTGTTGTTTACTTAGATTTTGAATATCCTGGCTAAATTCAAAGTATGATTATTTTGCTATGTCTTCTTCTCATGCAGAATGCATTTGTACTCTATCGTCTTTTTAAGTAGCATGACGGGAAGCAAGATGAGATGGTTGAAAGTTCAAACTGTTATGAAGTTGAGCAGAATGTTTATTCTTCTATTGTTGTTAAATCGTATGCCAAAGATACTCAATCAGAGCCAGAGACCCAAATGTTGAGTGGACAACCCCCAATGGAATCAGTAAGTATTAAAGGGTGTGCAGATGAAAATGCTAAAAAGACGATTCATGACTACTCTTTAACTATGGATCAGTACAACCATTGATGTACTGCTGATGAGGCTGAAGGTCAAGTGCTAGATGCTATCCAGGTGAGAAGAGAAGCTGATTTTATCTTAAATTGTGCAACCTTGATTCTAAATTAGTCTTCAATTAAGTACTTATATATTTTTCTTGTTTCATTCTGCAGCCGGATCCATACTTGAAAAATGCGTTGAGAGGTTTTTATGATCTGCCACAGCCTCCTGATTCAAAAATCTTCTCCTCGTTACACTCACAGTTGATGAATGAGCTTGGATCTTCCTACTTTTCTCAGTTGCATTTAGAATATGGGTCTTGGCGAGCAGGATGAATTTTATGCATCTCATATAGTATACGTAATCATGCAATGTGAAGATATATTTTCCCTTGAGGTAATTTTAATTACAGTCTATGAAATATTGTAATTATAACATGATGAGATTCTGCATGACTATATTGTATAATAATACAAAAATTCTTTTATCTGATGGAAGTGAATGTAATTGCAAGAGGGTGTTGCGACAAAATGGAGAGGGAAAACAAGCGTATCATATTGTCTCAATAGGAAAAAAGTGTGCTGATCTGTGGCCAAGGATTGCAAGTGCTGCTAATGATATTGTTTAGGTGCAGGAACTACTAGTGGGGTTTGGATTAGTTATGTTGGCCTTTCTCACAAGGTTCTCTATTAGGTTTTATATTTACAGATGTTAGTTGGATTTGGCAGTGGGATTTTGTAAGGACTAAGATCTGATTTTTGTTTGTTTAAGACGCCATATATGTTATTTGATATTTTATCATCACTTAATATTTTACAAGAATTATGTGTGGTTGGATTACTTGGAATCTTTGATAAATGATTGAAGTTTCAACTCTTTTAATCATTCAGGCTACAATATGCTAATCTTTCAGGCATTAGCATATTGCAGATGCATTGGTAATGTAGGTGATCCACAATTTTTTTTCTTTTTTTAATCTACAACATTTTTAAACGTTGTGTAAATGTATCTAAACGTTGTCTGATATACTAAACAACAACGTTTTTATCTAAAAAACGCCGTGGAATCGTACCTTCTACAACGTTTTTAAGCATTTGTTAATTTTAAAAAAACAAATCTACAACGTTTTTTTCTTAAAAAACGTTGTGTATTGTGCTTAACTACAACGTTTTAAAAACGTTGTGTAAGGGTGTCAAATAGACAACACCCTTAACTACGACGTTTTTCTGACTGAAACCACAACGTTTTTTTCGCGTTGTCTATTTAGTGTTTTGTAGTAGTGATAAAACACATGTAACACTATAGATCCATCACAAAACATCACTAAAACAACAATAGAACAGCCAGATGCGACTAGGTCAAACCATGTCAGACGACATGTTCAAGTGTTTTCTGGGTTACCCAGAAAATAGCTTTTCATGTTCGTCCGGCATGGTTTGACCATAGATTACTAATTCCCTGCTTGATTAAAAGAAGATTTTAAGGCATAAAAATGTAGTCCATATACAAGACTACAACATAGATCCAACAAATCAACAAAACAATTAACAACAAGCAAGATCTGAGCCGTTGAACTTCCTGTCAGACGAATCTGGGCAAGTTCTTGACTGCCAGAAAGTTCCGGTCAATGCCGGTCAACGTGGTTTGACCACTAATAACTTTCTACTGGCTTAAGGTTTGACTTTTATTACAATTTCAGATCAAAGATCTTCCAGCATACTACCAGATAAAAGCTTAAAAACACAAAAACACATAACAGGACGAGATCTATGGGACCTGACATTTGGTTGTCAAACCATATTTCTCACTTTTCCAGATTTTACAAATCTTCAAATCCGAGACTCTAGATGTTATGGATCTAACATCTAGCAACCCAGATCATCATTAGACACTATAACAAACATGTTTAACAAAAAAAATCTAACATCTAACAACAAAATTTTGGGCAGAATTTATGCTAGGGTTTATACCTCCTTATGAACAATCTTTGATTCTGTGCTTCTGATTTGGTTGTGATGTTCGTGGGGCTTGGTTATGGAACTGTAATACCTTATAATTTCATTGGTTTTGAGGGAGAGAAATAAGTTGAGTGTTGAGAGAGAAAATGAGCTTGCAAATGATTTTTTTTCTCTCTCCAATGCTATAAATACAAGGGCTAGATACATGTAATGCTGATATAGAGACTGATGTGCTGGTGTTTTAAGTCAAGATAGTTGTTACATTAGGTCACCAACCCACCCTATTGTCAAAACCTACATATTAGACTTCAATAATGTATAGAGGGGCAATTTGGTCATTTGTATTTCCCATTTAATGGCAAAAATGGAAATTGACAAACCCTTAGGGTTTGGCCCTTAGGGTTTAACCCTTAGGGTTTAACCCTAAGATTTAGTACATAGCATTTGTAGGATTTAGCAATTAGGATTTGTGCCAAAAAAATAAAATAAAAAAAAATTATTTTAGTTTTTAAAATTTAAAAATTAAGATTGTTAATTAGATTAGGTTTACTAATTACGTTATACATGAATGTTAGAGTTTAGTACCCCTAATCATAATTACCCTTGCCAATTTGGCAATTAGTGATTACAATTTTTAGTAATTAGGGCTACTAAAATATATAATTAAAGTTTCTATTAATTAAATTAGGGTTCTTGATATAAATTTAAATTCTTTATTTATACATGGACATTAGGGTATTATATCGTAATTAACTTTACCACTTGAATAATTAGTGCTTAAAATTAACAATTAGGGTTCAAAGAAATATCGATTAGGGTTTCTGTTTCACAATTAGGTTTTCGCGACAAAATTAGGATTTTTCCTAATTAGCGCTTCATGAAGTAATACGTAAACAAATATCATATAACACAGATATTTAATAATCGTAAATTTCTCATTTAAATTGATAAATAGGGTTAAATCAATTAATGCTAGGGTTTGGTCAATATACCATAATTGACCATCCATCAACAGTATAATTTTTACAGTACATATTAATAGCACTGAAAAATCAAAATATCATAATATTATTATCATTCCTTGATAATAACCCAAAATTAGGTTTTGGATTCCATATCTGATTTTATCTGCCATAATTAACCTTATAATTAAGTAAAAATAATTTACTTAATAACTTAAAAAAAATTCTTATAATAAAATAATTATTATAATTATTCTAAAATCATTTCATATATTATTTAAATAATATAAACATATAATTTCATGGAAAAATAATTAATAAACCATTTCTAATATAGAATTAATTACTATAAGAATATCATTTATAATAACCAATATTTCTAAAATAAATTTATTTATAATTAATAATGTAATAAATAAATTTTATTTATCAAACATATAATTATAATTACACATTACCTTGGCACATATCATTCATATTTATTTTTAATAAAAAAAAAATTATACGCAAAATTTATGATTTATTTATATAGAAAAATCGGGTTATTACATATACTCAGGAGATGTTCCGACATTTGTGGTTCCCTTGTACCATTGGAGCTCAGACCCGCGCCACATAGTTTATGGGGGATATGGTTCCAGGATCCGTGATGATGATGAATTGACTAGCCCGTGTCAGAGATTCGTCTCATGTGACACACATTGACAGTTTGACCCGGCAGTTGGACCGGGCACATTTCTTTATCCGGCATTTGGGCAGAGATCCTTTAGAGGCAGATACTTTTGATCCTTCTAGCTTTGGCGCTGGCCCCTCAGGTGACCCATATGGCTTTGCCGGTGCAGATCCTCCCTTGTATAGGCCTGACATCCCTATAGATAAAGATCCAGTGACTCAGGAAGAGTTACATCAGGTGGATAGGATCGACAATGTGGACATCGATACCATTGACTTCTTCTGATGTATATTTCTCATTATCTCTTTTGATAGGCATTTGTTAGCTGCTGGGTAGCATCGCCCCATTCTCGCTATATCTTTGGATAAGCCTCTATTGAGATGTTGGGTAGCTTCACCCCATTTCCCTATATTTTAGCTGTACAGAGATGCATTAGATGATGATATACTTAGGAATGTATGTACATTTTCCATTATCTATATCATATTGATATCTATTGTATTATGCATGCTATTATGTTATGCATATGTATATATGTCCAGAGATATTCAACATTGACCCCTGGATGATCTTATGACACGGCCCGTATAGATGTCTTCTTCGATAGTTAGCTGTATTGATCATACCCCACCATGTTTGGTGGCATCTGGTATGCGCTCATGGTTTGATAGTATGTCACCACCAGACAGGGTGACTGTAGATTATTTGCTGCAGCATACTATGACCTTGTTGATGCTTCAGGTTCCCACAGGGTTCATAGACAGTATGTTAGAGCACTGGGTACCAGACAGACTGGTTTTCTGGTTTGGCACCTGAGAGTTGACTCCTACTCTGGAGGAGTATGGACGATTGATGATTCTGCCACGGACAGACCTCGCATGCAGATGGCGATTAGGGATATGAGTAGGCAGTTCATGACCCTCATCGGCTTGAGGCACAGAGTGGTACAGGACGAGATTACATCCAGCCACGTGATATCCCAGTGTTTTCTGATTGACAAGAGGATAGTTATGCATGGCATTCCGGGGATTTCACCACACCGAAGGATTAGTGGCGTTTGGCCAGAGTATATGTACTTCTGTTGTGCGTATTGTCATATGTCTACATGCCACGGTACATGGATGAGCTGAACATCGGGGTTGTTAGGGCAGTGAGAGCTCTCAGGGAGGGTCATACCATTGTACCTATGATTGTTGCAGAGACACTGAGGTCAGCTACATACTGCTGCACTTGTCCACTAGGAGTATTCATAGGTAGCTCAGTCATGCTGTACGTGTGGTTTATATCACACTTGGGATCGATTGGGGCTTTCAGACGGCATGGATATTGTTTCACCCATGATATAGCGATGTCGTACTCCTTCCAGCCTGCAGAGTTTATAGATACTGCGTCTTAGTAAACTTTTCTGGTAGGGATTGGAGATCCATTCATTATATTACCGTGTACAGGGCTTAGCTCACCCTATAACTTCATTACTCATGCTCCAGGCATTGATTATCTACCTCTAGCAGGTTTGAGAGGGATGATCACCTACCACCCACTGGCATGATGTGTCAGTTTGACCAGATTTAGGATTTTCACCTATATGAGGGGGCAGTGATTCAGCGTTTCGCTTCTCGCCACATATCATCAGCGGACAGATCCAGGTTGCGTGCCTGTTAGGATCAGCGAGAGCTAGCTGAGTTTTCTGTTAGCCATCCAGGTTGTTCTGCAGAGTATTCAGAATGGATGGAGATAGAGACTACATCGGCTGCGGTGGTATCCACAGTGCAGGATAGTGAGTCTGACGATGAGGAGCCTATGGAGGAGGCTGACATTCCCATCGATGGGGACTTGATTGCTGGGCTGCCAACATTTGTAATGGATTCTCCCACTCCGAGTGCCACTGTTACTCAGTATTCAGCACAACATTTGTTGCAGAGCTTACATCTGATGACCTATAAGAGAGATCATACTAAGGCCGCGATGTTGACAGCTCTTGATGAGAGAGACACCGCTTTGTTAGAGAGGGATGAGGCTATATCAGCCAGGGATGCATTGGTCGTGGAGCGGAATGCCACCCTATCTGCTAGGGATGTGGCCATCGCAGATAGTACCTCTGTGAGATCCCAGATGACTGGTAATTTTTCTGATATGAGTGCATACATTGATGAGCATCAGGCCATCTTGTAGTTAGCCTTAGATTTGCTAGCTCATATAGATACCCTTGGGCAGGAGCTTGAAGCTTTACCTCCGTCTTTAGAGAGGGATGCTATGTTAGATCTGATAGTTCGTATGCACAAAGATCCGTAGATAGCTTTGTATTTTCCTTCACATACTAGCTTAGCCATTTTGTCATGTATAACACATATGTATATATCAAACAATAGTATACATGGCAGAGAAATATTTTTTTATTTACTTCCCTTTTAGTTGTGCCATGATATTTGCTTGATATTTTCCTGTTTCTTCAGGGCCTTGTGATCTTGATGCATTCTGGACTTATCCTTGATATGTGGACATTGAGCCATCGCAGGATCTCTTAGAATGGATCATTAATCTGTATGAATCCCTACCATCTTTGGTGTCTTGGGACTGGTTCTGTATGGAAATGTGGAGAGGAATGTGGCTTTTTTTCTCTGAGATTGACCGCACCACAGATGGTCGCCATTACTTCTATTTGTGAGAAGCCTAGTTAATTCCATCTTTTATGGATGGGTATTGCTCTTTGAGGTACAACCACAGCTTAGATGGTCACTGAATCTCCTATTTATGAGGAGAGGTTAGGTAATTCCATCCCCTTTGGTCTGAAGCCGATACAATGCGGTGTATTTGAAGGTTGATCCCAGTACCGTGTGACAAGTATTTTTGTTCCGGTAGGGGTTAGACTGAACCATAAATGGATGCCTACGTACTCCTATTGAAGAGGAGATCAAGTCTGCGTAGTTCAAACCTGGTGTAAGAGGTTCAACGCTAAACGTGAAAGGCATAGAGGTGTAGAAATGTTTTTGTTGTTTTTGTTTTTGTAGAGAAAGGGTAGAAATGTTTTTGTCATTTTTTGTTTATTGCAACCGGGCCATATAGAATATGGTTGCCTACGTACTCCTATTGAAGACGAGATCAGGTCGACGTAGTTTGTCCCTCAGGACGAATCGCAGCTAAAGAGAAGTGTGAATCCCGTGCGCATGCTATACTGCGGGGAGAAGAAAGTTTGATCCCATAATGGGGACAAACTGCAGATGTGGAAAAAGTTTGATCCTGTTTTCAATACAAACTGTAAGCATAGAAAAGTTTAATCCCGTATCTGGGATAAACTGCAGGTGTGAAAGGTTTAATCCTGTGTGTAGGATAACCAAACTTGTATGAAGGTTTGAAACAAAGCGGAATCAGGCTTCTAATTCCTAGTGGGGTAAAACCAGGATGCTGGTTTGAAGTGTATGTTTCCCTGAGGGGCAGAAGAGTTTGTAAAAAGAGGGTTAAAAAACAGGAATGACTGGTAATTGGATGATCAATACCAGGATGTTTGCTTGATGGTAACTTCAGACATAGTACCGTTTCACGGTGTCCGAGTTGATAAGTTGTGGAAATTCATCGCCATCCACTTCCTGTAGTCTGAGAGCACCTCCTATCAATACTTCCTTGACAACAAACGATCCTTCCCAGTTAGGAGCGAATTTTCCCAAAGATTGATCTTGGTTGTCAATGATCTTCTTCAAAACCAAGTCATGTTGCTTGAATATTCGTAGTCGGACTTTTCTGTTGTAGGATTGTGCGATCCTTTGCTGATATAATTGACCATGGAAGATTTTCGCGGTTCGCCTTTCGTCTATCAACGACAATTTATGATACTTGTCTTGTACCCATTAGTCTTCATCCAACTGAGCATCCATCAATACTCTAAGGGATTCCATTTCCACTTCTATAGGGAGCACTGCTTCCATCCCATAGGCTAATGAGTAGAGGGTTGCCCCAGTGGAAGTTCACATAGAAGTTCTGTAGGCTAATAAAGTCAGAGGCAAGAGGTCAGGCCACCCTTTATGATTGGCAGACATTTTCTTCACGATCTTCTTGATATTTTTATTATCCACTTCAACAGCACCATTCATCTTTGGATGGTAGATGACGGAGTTAAGGTGTTTGATGTGGAATTTACTGCATAACTCCTCCATCATTTTGTTGTTGAGGTTCTTAGCATTGTCTGACACAATGACCTCTACTTGTCTATATCGACAGATGACATTATTTTTAATGAAAGCAATGATGAATTATTTAGTAACCTTAAGGAAGGAGGCTGCTTCTACCCCCTTGGTGAAGTAACCGATCATGGTGAATATGAATCGATGTCCATTACTGGCTTTGGGATCGATGGGCCCGATCACATCTATTCCCCACATTGAGAAGGGCCATGGCGAACTTATATTGTGGAGTTCCCTTGGCATGGATAACATTCCCATGAATTTGGCATTGATAGCACCTCTTGACGTGATCATCACAGTCAACTTTGAGTGTTAGCCAATAATATCTTATTCTTATAATTTTCTTGACAAGTAAGGGGTCGCTCATGTGTGGGCCACATAGTCCACCATGAGTCTCATTCATGAGCCTCTGAGCTTGGTCTTTGTCCAGACATCTGAGGGGACCTAATCCTGCATCTCTCTTGTAGAGTGCATCTCCGCTCAGGTAGAATTTCATAGCAAGTCGATGGATTAGCCTCTTCTCAGTTAGGCTCGCTTCAACGGGTGTAGATCCATCTCGCAGATACTCCTTGATATGCTGATACCAATGGTGGTGGATGGGAGGTAGCTCATCCCATACTTCTCCAACGTAGTTCCCATAAGATGGGGCCTTTTCCAGGGCAAATGCGATGCTTGGTATGTTTTCCTTATCAGGTATGTGAACCAAGAAGGCCAACGTTGCTAGTGCATCCACAAAATCATTCCTATTGCGAGGAATGTGTAGAAAGAAGAATTCTTCGAACTCCAAAGGCATCTGTAAAACTTGCTGATGGTAAGGCAACAAATGTAATTCTTTGGTTTGATAGATTCTTGTGGATTGTTTGATCACCAATTCGGAATCCCCAAAGACAGTTAACCGCCTGATGCCCATTGAACGGGCAAGTTTTAGCCCCATGATACAACCTTCATACTCAACTGTGTTGTTGGTGCTGTCAAACTGCAATTTGACGGCGACGGGATACTTCTCCCCCGTACCGGATATTAGAACTTCTCTAGCTCTAGAGCCTTCTATGTTAACAGCTCTATCAAAATACATTTTCCATGTGTGTCATGCATCGTACTGATGGTATTATTGAACTATCATTACCCCTTAATCGGGGAAGTATGTTTCCAAGGGTTTGTAGTCCCCTGCAGGTGTGGCGGCCAGTTGATCCGCAATTCCTTGACTTGTGACAGACTTTTGCGTCACGTAGACGATGTCAAATTGTTGTAGGATCAACTTCCATCTGGACAGTTGAAAATTCAGTATGGGCTTACTGAACACATACTTGAGAGGATCTATGCGGGATATAAGATGGGTTTTGTGACCATGGAGATAATGCTGTAATCTCATGGAAGCCCATGCCAAAGCACAATAAGTCTTCTCAATAAGAGTGTACTTGTGTTCACTAGTGCTATTTTTTTTACTGAGGTAATAGATATCTCGTTCTTGGGCCCTATCATCTTTTTGCCCCAGCATGCAGCCCATGGCATTATCATTAATGGACAAGTACATAAATATGGGAACATCATCCCTGGGAGGTACCAAAACAGGAGCATTAACCAACTGTTCTTTAATGGTAAGGAAGGCCTTCTTGCACTCATCATTCCATTTCATGGAGGAGTTCTTCCTTAATAGCTTGAAGATGGGCTCACAGGTTGCTATGAGTTGAGAGATAAATCTGCTAATGAAGTTGATTCGTCCCAAAGATCATCGTATTTCCTTCTCTGTCTGAGGAATGGGCATTTCCTTGATGGCCTAGATTTTGGTAGGATCCAGTTTAATTCCTTTGTGGCTGACTAGGAAACCTAGCAACCTGCCTGAATTGACACTAAAGGCGCACTTAGCTGGATTCAACTTCAAGTTGTACTTACGCAACCTGTTGAATAACTTTCTGGGATGGTCTAGGTGATCTTCATCCTTTCGGGACTTGACAATGATGTCATCCACATAGATCTCTATCTCTTTATGCATTAAATCATAGAAAAGAGCCATCATAGCTCGCTGGTAGGTTGGCCCGGCATTGATGAGGCCGAATGACAACCGTCTATAGCAAAAAGTTCCTCAAGGCGTGATGAAAGAAGTTTTCTCACGGTCTTCCTCAGCAACAAAAATTTGATGGTACCCCGCGAAGCAATCCGCAAAAGAGTACATGCCATACTGAGCAGTATTGTCAATCAGGATATGGATAAAGGGCAGGAGAAAGCTATCTTTCAGGTAAGCTTTGTTCAAATCCTGGTTATCCACGCAAACTCGCACATTTCCTCCAGGTTTAGGCACGGGAACAATGTTGGATATCCACTTCGGATATGTAGACACCATGATGATTCCATCTTGAAATTGTTTCATAATTTCTTCTTTGACTTTCAAACTCCACTCAGGTTTCAATCACCTGAGCTTCTACCTAACTGGCTTGAATCCTTCTTTAATGGGAAGGCGATGAAGAACAATGTCAGTGGACAAATCCACCATGTCTTCATGAGACCATTCAAACACATCCTGAAATTGGGTTAATAGCATAACTATGTCATTCCGTTGGTTTGGAGTGAGGTCTAAACCAATCTGGATTAGCTTAGGGTTTTCTAAAGTTCCAAGATTGAAAGGAGTGGTTTGGTCAAGGTTGGGTTTAGGCTTATCTGTGACCCATTCCTTAATCTCCTGAGGTGTCTCAATGTCCTCTTGTATGTCCATCAAGTCTGAGTCCAACTTTGCATTAAAGTTACAACCCTTGTGGAGAGAAGGCAGATCACCAGCAAGTACATGCACATCTAAATTCGAAGTCCTGAAATCAAAAGATGCTTTCAATTAATATATGAAACTATTTAATCATACAAAGTGTTAACATGTACTGATAAAATAATAGCTAATACTGTATAGAAAAGCAAGCAATTAAAGTTATCTACAGGGCAGAGGGATTTTCTGCCCGTTTTACCCTCGTCGACCAATGCATTGAGTGCTGCTCCAATTATCGAGGGCAAAGTCCTGATAGACTGCAGTGATAAGGGGGATGACATTGCCCTCCTTCTCCCGACTGATAACCATGATGTCTGGGCAATCATCATCTGGGGTATATCGGTTTGTATGTTAATCATGAACAATGATGCGTATGCCAGACATCATCAAAGTGATGTCATGTTTGCGTTTCCGTTCCTTCTTCCACTTTGGGATCGGGAATCAACACCTCTTTTGCTTTGAATGGTACTGGTTTGGGAAACAGCATAGTCATAACATGTGCTGGCACCTTGACTGGAGACTGTATCAGCTCATGAGGTGCAGATGGAAAACATCGTTGTGTGGCAAAAGTTTGAGGAACCGGCCTGTGTTTATGCAGATTCCTATAACTGAAACAGGTAGAATAGCCTAGTCCGGCTGTCCCAGTTTAACTAGACACTTGAATAGGGTGCTTAATACCCTGCTGATTTTTACCATGCCCTTGTCTAGGCTAATGATCCAATGACATCATTTCTTGAGTAGCCGACATAACCTTGACAGAAATCTTGGCTATGGGAAGTGGTATTCCAATAGGATGATATTGAGTGTTACTCACTTCCAAGGTATGAAAATGGGTCGACTCAACTTCAGAGTTGAAACTGATGATTGGCAGATCTCCTTGTTCAGGATACTCCGGCTCGGCATTGACAGTGACTAGACTGTTGTTAAAAATGTATTTGAGTTGTTGATGTAATGTGGATGGAATAGCTCCAGCCATGTGTATCCATGGTCTCCACAATAGCAGGTTGTATCCTTAGTCTATCTTGAGGATGTGGAAGGATACATTGAATGTATTTGTACCAATCTCAATTGGCAGCTCAATCTTTCCGATAGAATTTCGCCAGGATCCATCAAAAGCTTTGATCACCGTATAACTGCTTTGGATCCGGTTGAGATTAACATTCATCTTCACCAAGGTGGACATATGTTCAGAGATGAACCTTCATCTATCAAAACTCCAGCTAACATGTATCCGGAGGATAATACTGTGATGTGCAGTGGTTTGCAATGACCGGTCCCTTCGGGAGGTATATCATCATCAGTTAAGGATGTCACATTGTTGTTGAAAATGTGATCAACCATATGTTGGAATTTTTCCACATCCACTGATTTTGGTAAGTATGCTTCTTCCAAAACCTTGAGTAAAATCTTCCGATGATCTTCGGAAGAGAAAACCAAGTCCAGAATTGATATTTGATGTGGAGCTTCTCTTAAGCTTAGAACAACTTTGGCTTCATTATGGCCCATAGTGCGGAGGAATTTTTCAATCTTCTCCATGGGAATCTTCCCCTTTGATTTGAGGGTAGGCTTGATAACCCTGTGAGGAAGGGACAATGGATTATCCTTCAACACTATAGCAGTAGTATGAGACGTGGATCCTTCAGCTTCTCCATAATTCCATGGAACTTTGTGTAAGCTGACAACAGGATATTGTGGTCTGTAATGTAACAAAATTGGCTCAGGTGTGGCCACTTTCAAAGGATTGTCAGCTCCTTTGAGTTGAATTTCTTGAATGGGAAATGTTTTGACAGTCTTATCATCTTCGTCGGATATAACTGCTACTGATCCCTTCTATGTAATCCCACTTTCAAGTTACACGGTATTTTCGTCTGTCGGCTGTAGGATACCGCTATCAATGAGATTTTGAATGAGATGGCAGAGTGCCCAGCATTCGTCTGTGCTGTGACTGTGAGAATAGGAATGATATTGACACACTCCATAAAGGTTAAACCATCCTGCACGGGGATTGATTAGAGACAGAAGGGATGTAATTCTTCCTTCATTGATCAGTATTTGAAATATTTCCTCCATAGGTTGGCCTAGATAGGTGAACTCCCTCTAATTGGCAAAATACCAACTGGCTTTAGCATTTTCTCGCTTTGCAACCTTATCCTTTATAGCTTCACTTTCTGAAGGTGAGGGTGGATCATTTATAAAAAATGGAAGGAGATAGGCATGCTCATGCTTGATTAATTGGCGTGTGAATTGATGCTGATGGGTCACCAGTTCTGCCAATTGCTCAATTTGTTTACAAAGAGCTTTTATCTTTTGTTCCATAGTAAACTGGAACTTTGTTTAATCCCATTTGTCAACACCATCTTTGATGGTTTGGGATGTTTCACCGTTAAGACTGGAATTCTGTTCAGCGCCCCAACTAATCATGTTAACCTCTTCTTCTTTATGTTAAGGAAGGGGGTTGTCTTGCACATGAGGTTGATCTGGTTTGGTGACTACAATCTCACCATTGTTTATCAAGTCCTGGATCTTGTGTTTCAAGGCCCAACAATCTTGAGTATCATGTACAGGTGCTCCGACATGATAAGCACACTTCTGAGTAGCGTTAAAACCCTTCCCATTGGGGTTGGCTGGTGGAAGAAGACGTGTCATTTTCTTTTGAGTGGTCAGAAGAACAAGGATATTCTCGAGTGAGTCCCCTAAGGGTGTGAACGTTCGAAGTCGCTTTACTTCTCCACTCTTAGGCAGTGGAGGGTTTGAAGACTGTGCTTGGAAAGGGGAGTAGTTTCTCCTCTATATAGGCATGTTTTGATTGCCTTTCTATCCTTGTAGTATCAAGGAAACATCCTCCTCTTTCTTTTTATGGACCCTCCGGGGGTTGTTTCCATAAGATCCAGACTAGATGTGCTCAGCAACTGCTTTGAGAGTGGCAAGGTCTTGAATCTTCCCAGACTTCAATCCCATCTCAGCCATTTCTCCGTGTTTGATCATTTCAGAGAATGGTTTGCCAATACCAGCTAGAAATCTTTCATAGAAAGGAGCTTCTTGCGCATCTATGAAAGTCATGACCATTTCTAATTCTATCATGGAAGGAATAACTTGAGCAGCTTGGCGCATCCACCTTTGAGCATACTCTTTGAATAACTCATTAGACTGCTTCTTGACCTTGGTAATTTGGTATCAGTCAGGAGCCATCAGAGATTGAAAACTGTATTGAGTGAGGAAGGCGTGAGCTAATTCTTCCCAACTATGGATCTTTGAATTGTCTAATCTGGTATACCATGAACGGGCTTCACTAGTTAGACTCTTTTAGAACAGCTGCATTCTGAGCTTTTCATCTTCCGCATAAGATCCAAGTTCTCCAATTAACACTTTTAAATGTGTATAAGGATCCCCTAACCCGTCATATTTTTCAAAATCAGGGGTTTTGAATTTCTCTGGATAATGAACACCAGGAAATATGCAAAGGTCAGCATATGAAACACTTCCATGCGTTTCAATCCCTTTGAGAACACAGATAGTTTCCACAAATTTGGAGGACCTTATTCCTGATGTCACCAGTGTTTGGATCTCCTTTGAGATGGGTGTTTTCAGAGTCTTTGTTGATTGTATCCAACTGAGGTTCTGGAATTTTTTTTTCCAAACCTTGGGCTCCCCCTTGTGTAGAGGATTTTGTATGTGTAGGTATCTTTGTACCCTGAGTAGACTGATGCAATTATTTGAGAAGAACAGCCAAGTCTGTGATTTGTTTACTCAATCCGTCAAATTCATCTCGGGAAACAGTATTAGACTGGTCAGAAGAAGACATGATTGGATGTAGGCTTGTGGCCTTTTCGGATTTTGATCGGGTAACAAGCCCAATTGCTTCCCTACAAAAGACTTATGTAGTTTAGTCTTAGGGATAATGTAAATGTTATCAAAATGTATCCGTTTTTAGGAATATGGTCCTGTAAAAAACGGTTGTTAATTGATAACATGTCATGAATGCACATACATTCTTCATATTCTCCATTACATCTGGATGAACATGGAATAAAATTACAAGTAAATGCTTTTGCAAGTAATTGAAAATGGAGAGCATGAAGAGACTTTCCTCCACGTTTGGATTAACAGAGGTTGACCTATCTTCGGGTTACTCTCGCGACTTTTTGGCATGAAGGTTCCCAGATCATCGCAATCTACTTGACGGAAAGTTAATCCGGTCATTCAACTGGAGCGAATCTGGGTGGTGCCTTTCCTGAGCCTCGTTGGAATTAGTCTTTCTACGAGTTCAGTAATCAAATAAATATAGGATAACCTCCTGGTGGAGGGACCACACAACATACATTCACGTACTACGTGTCTCACCGTTTATGCAAAATGATGACATGTGTGAAGCACTAATATCACAGATAGATAATTAGTAGTGTAGTAATTAAGATGCATTAGTACACATTCATCAGAAATGTAAATGCAACATTCACACACAAGCATATAACAGTTTGGAAAAGCTTGCAATAGTGGCTTACGCCCTCTTACTGGAGTCCCCAGCAGAGTCACCACCTGTCGACGTCGAGATTTTTATTTGTCCCTTTTCGTTACTTGTTCTTTGGTGTTCTCATGTTAATGTGAAATTTGTTTGAAAAAATAAGTGAAAAAGGTCTGACATGTGTAATGTCGACGATTGGACTTTAAGAGTCGCCAGTTGGTGTTTTTAACTGGTTGCACCAACGTAACCGAAAAGGTTTGCACATTGACCTAGTGATGTGACACTGCTAAACGGGTCTGTGAAATCGAGATTCATTTAGGGTTCGGGGGGTTGGTTATGCGGAGGGAAGGTGTTAGACATCTCCCGACATCCGTGTTGCCACAGTGACCGCCACTTCTCAAAAAACTGTTATATGAATGTGTGTGTGTGTGTGGATCAATGTGCAATTATTTGAATGTAGTGCGAGGCCTCATCCGCACCTATATACACAAGGTTTGAATTTATAGAAAAATTCAGTTTTAACCAAGATATAACAATGAAGTTTTGTAAAATAGGTTTTTCAAACCATGTGCTCAATAGTAATTGAGGCCTTTGATACTTCCATTTTATTAAATGTTCGGCTTGTTTGCTTTTATTTTTGAGATGCGAAGCATCTACGAGAAAATAATATATAGCAGTGCCGAACTCCTTATGGGGATGACAGCCATCCAAGGAAATTCGTACACTATAAATAATGTACAAGCTGCTTACAGTTGAAAAAGTCCATCACAGGAGCTGAATCTAGATTCAGTGAACTGAATCTGTGATCACATGATTCTTAGGCTCACATGATACTGCAATTTGTATGGAAATCAGTAAGCGATTATATATATACAAGTGGTATATATATATATATATATATATATATATATATATATATATATATATATATATATATATATATGCATGATCATCCACCACGAATCAATTCCATGGGGAATCAAAAATGTAAATAAAGCAGTAAATGTCATCAACCACCACGAAGTAAAGTCCAAGCGGGACTTTAATGTAAATAAAGCTGTAAAAGCTATCAACTGCCACGAAGTGAACTCCAGGCAGGACGAAATGTAAATATATATATATATAAGTAGTAAATGCTCCGGATATAAAATTCAGGCTCATCAGATATGTCCGACAACAATTATATATATGTATATATATATATATATATATATATATATATATATATATATATATATATATAAAGCAAGTAAACGCACCAGATGTAAAATTCAGGCTCATCAGACAAAGTCTGACCACAATTCATATATATATATATATATATATAGCAATTAAATGCTCCAGACCGAAGTCTAGGCTCAATCGAGGCATAACTCGATGATGATTGTACGTATATATATATATATATATATATATATATATATATATATATATATATATATATATATATATATATATATATATATATATATATATATATAAGTAGTAAATGCTCCGGATATAAAATTTAGGCTCATCAGATATGTCCGACAACAATTACATATATATATATATATATATATATATATATATATACAGACAGAAATGAAAACCACGGACCGAAGTCCGGGCATACGCACACAACACGACTCTCAATGTATAGAATAGTATGTGCAAATGTAAATAAAAAGGCTTTATAGAGTGTAAGAAGGCTTATAGTGGGCTGCCAAAGTAGACTTCTATGACTCTATATGGATGAATACTCAGCTCCTGCTGGTAAATTTATAATTGTATGTGGGCTAACAGGTGTTTAAAAAAGACAAACACTCAATATGGGGTGTGTAGAAAGCAAATTGGACAGAACTTCCTCGCCTTTTTTTTTAAATGGCTGACCCCAAGCTCCATATTTATAGACTGCTAGTCGCAGGTGTACCTGCAGCGGCCGCATATGCACCTACGGTTGCCCGAGTTGCCTGGGGTTCCGCGGGTCCTATCGTCTCAAAGTACATGCACTCGTGCACTGTAATGTCAGCTCGAACTTGTAGAACTTCAATCCGAGCATTCGAACAAGGTATATGTGACCTTCTTTGGACTGCTTGTGTCAAGAGTTACTCAATGACATGGAATAGAGGTTGTACGAAGTCAGTAAGAGGGGATCATGCCCATGATCTTCAAGATTCAAATTCTATCCATTGTGCTATCACGCGTAATAGTCACTCGGGATTTGATATCCTGGTTCTTGAAGGAAATAGTTGTATGTATGTATGTATGTATGTATTGAAGTGTCAAGACGATGCGCATATGTTGAAGTAGTAAGATTACGTTTTGACCCCTCATCGGTGTTATCGCCGATTTAAGTTGAAAACAGACGTTGATCAGGGTTACATTTGAGAATGGACTGCTGCAAGTGTTGAATGCCGCAATGTCATCTTGTGGATACCTGCCTGCCCGGTGTTAGCTCCGGTGTCTGCGGTATGAGTGCCTCAGCAGGAGGTTTAATTGAAGCTGATCGCATATATTTGAAACACACATTTTCGGGGTTATCTCCAAGGACGAAACTCAGGGTTATCTCTGAGGTTGGAAATGACATTCCCGGTGTGTGTTCCGGGGTTTAGACTGATACTCCCAGTAGTATCCAGAATGGATGCGAGCTATCTTCCAAGGTTATCTCTGAAAGACGATTCTGCCCTCTTGTAATGTTAGTAATAGTTGTGTAAAAAAATTCGAGTGTCTACATGTGTATCCCTACCCTTTGGTGTCTTGGGACTGGTTTCTGTATGTAGTAATGGAGAGGAGTATGGCTTTCTTCTGTGAGGCTGACTGCACCATAGATGGTCGCTGGTACTCCTTTGTATGGGGGAGCCCTGGTAGTTCCGTCTCTTATGGATTGGTGTTTCTCGTTAAGGACTCAACCGCATCGTAGATGGTCGCCAATTCTCCCATTTGTGTGGGGAGATCAGTTTGTTCCATCCCTTTGGTCTGATGCTGAGGAAATATGATGGATTAAAGGTTGATCTCAGTACCATGTGACAAGTATTTTTGTTTTGGTAGGGGGTAAGACCAAACCATAAATGGCTACCTACGTACTCCTATTGAAGAGGAGATCAGGTGTACGTAGTTCAAACCTGGTGTAAGAGGTTCAACACTGTATGTGAAAAGGTGTAGTAAGGTGTTTTTGTTTTTGTTTATGTTGTTGTTTTTTGTTTTTTTATTGCAACCGGACAATATAAAATGGCTATTTACGTACACCCGTGTATTGGGGAGATCAGGTCGACGTAGTTTGCCCCATATGCAGGACGGATTGCAACCGAAAAAAGTTTGATCCCATGTTCAGGATAAACTGCAGGTGAAAATTTTGATCCCGTGTACAGGAAAAACTGCAGGTGAAAAGTTTTATCCCTGGTGGGATAAAACTGCATGTGTGAACGTTTAATCCCTGGTGGGATAACCTGAAAGGTTTGAAATGAAGGGGAGTGAAAGATCTGATGATCTGAAAACCAGGTTGCTGGTTTAAAAAGTGTTTTTGTCCCTAATGGGGCAGATGGGTATGAAAAAGGGTTGTATGTAGTGAAGGGTTAGAAAACCTGAAGTGACTGGTAATCTGGTGATCCAAAACCAGTATGTTTGCTTGATGGTAACCTCGGACATAGTACCATTTCACTGTGTCCGAGTTGATGAGTTATGGAAATTCATCACCGTCCATTTCCTGTAATCTGAGAGCACCTCCTGTCAATTCTTCCTTGACAACAAATGAGCCTTCCCAGTTTGGAGCGAATTTTCCCTTGGATTGATCTAGTTTGTCAATGATCTTCTTTAAAACCAAGTGATTTTATTTAAACTATCATAGATGGACTTTTTTGTTGTAGGATCTGGAGATCATTTGTTAGTATAATTGACCATGGAAGATAGCATTGGTTCGCCTTTCGTCTATTAGAGACAGTTGGTGATACCTATCTTGTAACCATTGGTCTTCATCTAGCTGAGCGTATATCAACACTCAAAAGGATTTCATTTCCACCTCTATGGGGAGCACTGCTTCCATCCCATAGGAAAATTGGTAGGGGATTGCCCCCAGTGGAAGTACGCATTGAAGTTTTGTAAGCTAATAGTGTGACGACCCCAAAATAGGTATACATCTCCCATCTTGAGTCGCCAAATACATGGTACATAAATCAAATACAAACTTAATTATACAACTGTCGTGTAAAATACGACAAAACATAGCTGAGTTTTTACATGAATATTGTCTATAGACAGTATACAAACTCAAATGGAGTCCTCATTACAATTATTATCGCACTGTTTCATAGAATAGTGAGGACTACTAATTCTATCATCTGGACCATCACTCTATTCCCCGACTAGTCCCAACTATATTCTCATTTCCTGAAGAGAACAGTGAAAGAAAGGGTGAGCTCAACTAGCCCAGTAAGAAATATTATGACTAAGATAATGCAGAATAAATTATCCTTAGACTTCAACAGTGTTAAACTGATAAAATACAATAAACATCAAGTTTAACGGCAGCGGAATAAGCAATCCATTAGAAGAATCAAGTAGAACATAATGTCTACTATCTTCTTTAGATTAAAAGTCCATCGTTAATATTTCATTCATGTAATACTCATCAACAGTTCTTTGTTATACCCAAGACAAAAAGAACTATCATCACCTGTCTTCACCTAAACCACCAAAGATTATAGTTAAATCCACAATTCATATTTATAATCATGTGAATCAACAGTTTTTTCTTTCCACAAAGGCTTAATAGAACGTTTACTCAAAGAACAATAACATAAAACTACCAAAACATACCAAAGATATTCAAATGTAATAGCATTCCAATCCAATCCAATCCGTTGATATTCAAATGTAATAACATTTGAATATTCAAATGTTATTACATTTAAATGTAATAAATGTAATAACAAATCATACCAAAACATACTAAAGATATTCAAATGTAATAACATTGATCATACCAATCTGTTGTCTACCTTTGCACTACGGGCCAAAGATATTTAACTATAAAACTAATGGTCATGATCATACCAATCAATTGTGTGTCAGTGCACTACGGCAAAAGACATTCAATTGTTAACTAATGGTCATGATCCTGCTAATCACATCATCGAATTATACATGCACTACGGGCCAAGGATATTCATTATTATCATCAGTGGTTATGACCATGTCATACACCTGTCCATCTTTGAACTTAAGCCAAAGATATACAACTATAAAACCAATAATCAACAGTCCATCTTTGCACGTAAGCCAAAAATATACAACTGTAAAATTAATAATCAACATTCCATCTTTGAACGTAAACCAAAGATGACTTTCATCACAATATAAGCATGAGGATGATGACAATGATAGAAGCATTAATCAAGCAAAATCAAGGATAAATATTAAAGACTTTAAATTTATCCAGAGTTTAAAAATATCCAAATTGTCAACATGATACTTCTTTGTGGAGTAAAATTCAAGAATAATATTCATGTACCAAAAATAATTTGGACAAAAATTAAATATATTTTTCGGGTAAATAGTAACCCGTGAATAGTAAATCGTGAATAGTAACTCATGAATAGTAACTCGAAAATAGTACTTCGTATTTGTACCTAGTACCTTATATATAAATAATGCCATATACGCAAATAGTGTCATATGCATGAATAGTGTCGTATACATGAATAGTAACCCCGACACAAAAGATAAAGTTTCACAATAAAATCCATATCAATATTTATAACACTTTAATCCAAATGTTATAAATCACTTAATAATCTCATATTCTAATATTATTAATATTACCATAATATTTTAATCATTTCTTAAACTTATAAATAATTTATTTTAATTATTTACACTTTACTAATTAATGCATTTAATCATCCTAAAATGCCAAACTCATAAGATTTCATCACCAATAACCAAAACTCTTATAAAAAATCTGCATATACCTTATATAGGATTCTCAAGCCATAAAATTCCATTTTCCAATTTTCTTACTTAACATAACATATTTAATTCATTTACTCATAACTAGTCCATTTTCATGAAAAATACCAAATTAGTACAAATAAATTTTCTTTTCTAGGATTTAGCAGAATATAGTCCCATATTGAACATATATTTTTCTCAGAGTTTTTAAAATTCTTTTACTATTTTTCATATGACTAAAACTGCCGAATATTTAGACATTTATGAAAAATTGTACTTTTTTCCAAAAATTTCGAAATTTACAGGGTATACTGTTGTTATATAGATGTACTCCTGTAGCAGCCCCGAATCCGGGCCCCGAATCGCCGCGGATACGGTATACTAATTCTTTCACTAATTGCGGAAGATATAAACATAAATTATTTATACAATACATTACACACTATTTTACCCAAGTCGAGTAACCTTAACTTAAACACCATTCATATAATATCTATTATACAATAATATTTATCACAATATATTATTACAAACAAGCCGCACTTTATATCCCAAGCTGAACTTGGTCTTAACCTTTTTCCTGTATCCGAACACGTTCGCCTTATCTGCAATATTTTATCATGATATAGCAAGGGTGAGCATAAAAGTTGCCCAGCAAGTTTAAATACAACAATATAACAATATATCATGATTGAAGAGTATGAATAATAAGCTGACTATAATTCATCAATATAGTTGAGAATTATCACGAACAAACTTTTGACCGAACAAGTTTTAAACATGAACAAACATTTCTGAACCAACTAGTAATGAAGGTGATCAGCCTTTCATACCTGACTTATACATGCAAGATATACAGAGTACAATTTTCATGGCAATCAACAACGATTAACCATCAGCTTGAATAAAACACTCTTATTAGAGTTAAGTATAAGAAAACTTGCCTGAACCGTTGATTACCGCAACGCAATTAATAACGATTTACCCGAAGACCTAATATTAATAATATAGATCTCCAATATTAGAATAATATCATCACAGTATAATACTGTTAAATTTATACACACAGAATAACCTAAACACATAGCACATAACCCTATCAGTCTTTACAACACATAAGACTTAGTATCAGGTCAAACTATTTCAGTCTGACTTGAAACCGACACAATTCTAACATCCCGACGGTCTAGTCGGACAAAAATCGAGTTTAAGTTCAATTAAACTCTGTCTAACCACTTGTCCATTGTCACAGATAATTTTCTTAGCAGACAAAACATTTTTCCTAGGCTCGTAATAATTTTCGGATAATTATTACCATTTATCAACATTTTTCAATCCTTACAACAATATTTAAATAAATTAAATACTACATAATACCTTAATCATTAATATTTATTTAATATAAAATATTAATGAAAATCATTACATAATATTATAATAAAATTATAATATCACAAAGTATTTTTAATACTTTAAAATCATAATTATATGATTTTTAAACCATTAAATCTATTATCCGATAATTAATATTAGTATTAAAATATTAATATTTTCATGTCAAAATATCAAAAGTTATAATTTATAACTTAAAATATTTTTATAACACTTAAATCATTTTTATATGATTTATAAAGCATTAACTCTAATTTTCCATAATTTATTTAATATATCTATTAAATAAACTAATTATCATTAATATTGATTAATTAATGAAATTCATTCCAAAATATTAAAAGTCATCAAAAATAACTTAAAATATTTTCTTATACCATTAAATAATTTTTCATGATTTTTCATGAATTAAAATCATTTTTAAATAATTTATTTAATATTATAATTAAATAAATAAATACCAATTATATTCCAAAAATATTATATATTTTCAAAATATACTCAAAATAGTTAAAAACTATTTTTCAGACTTTAAAATAATTTTTCAGAATTTATTTTGTATTTTTAATAATTAAAAACCATTTTTTTCTAATTTTTTTAATCATTTTCCAGAAAATAATAAATAAACCGTCGCTAAAGGCCTATAGCGACACTTTCTGTCGCTATAGGTGTTCTTCAGCTGTTCTTGAGTGTTCTTATCAGTGTTCGAGGGTCCTTGTTTGACCGGTTTTATTTCTATGTTCTCATTGATTTCTGGGCTAGAATTCGTGTTAACGTTATAGTACTAACGTAATACTACAATCACCAACTTGTTTCATGGCCAAACAATATCATATCCGAGAGATCTAAGTCTCCAAAGTTACTGACAACGCTGTTCTTCATTTTTTGGGTTTTCCAGAAAATGAAGAACAGATAAGGGTGCTAGGTTTAGGTCATTATAGTTTTCGTTCTGAGCTTTTTATGTGTGATATTAAGGTTCAAATATGTAGCAGAGATGTCAGTGTACAAGGTTGTAACAACCGATCATCATAACAATAATTAATTCACAAGATTCAAGCTGGTCAAAGTGCATGCTAAAAACTGCCTTTGAAGATTTCTAGGTTACCCAAAATCTTCATCCGGCGTGATGGTCAACGCCCGTTTGACCACGAATTTCTACAATTATATTACTGATCTGTGTAAACTAAAGTCTTTAGGATGTAGTATTCATGTCATACTTTAACTGTTAAACAACAACCGGACCAAATACATTACCAGAAGCAAAATCCAAGGCATTGAACATCTTGTCAGAAGAAATCTGGAAATTTTGGGTTACCCAGAAACAGATTATTTGCTCGGTCAATGTACTTTGACCGATCATATCTTTCAATCTACACATGATATGGGCTTGATTCAAGTTCCAGATCATAGCCCATACAACATTCTACAAGTTTAAAACTTAAAACACAACAAACAATTAACACACATAGATCTAGAAACCCTGACATGTGACTGTCAGACAACATTTTCCAACTTTTTCCAGATTTTTATAAACATTAGATCCGAGCATCTAGGTGTTATGGATCCATGATCCAACAACCCAGATCTCTAATTGACACCTTATAAAACATCTTTAACCAACAAACAACAACATTAAACATCAAAATCATAAATTTCAAAATTTAGGGTTTTTTATACCTTTTTTCTTTGATTTTGATTCTTGATCCTTGATTCTGACTTTGGCTTGGTATGAACTGACCCTAGCTTATCATTTAACTCTCTTTTACTCCCACCCACGAAATTTACGAGAGAGAATGATCTTGGTTGTTTTTGAGAAATAATGTAGCATTTTCTCTCTCTTTAATCTAATATATGAATTAGATACAATGTATGATCAGATCCAGCTGCTGATCTAGTTGAAATAAGTCATAAGCTAGGGCTAGGGTTTAGCTAGGGTTGTTCACCAACCCATGATCTTGGCTAGATTTGCAAGTTGTCTAAAAAAAAATAATCTAAAAAGGGCATAAATGTCCTTTCCTTAAATTTCTAGAATTGTATTTGATGAAACCCTTAAGCTTTAGGGTTTGGATCATTTTGGGTTTTGGTTTTAATCCTTAACTTTGCAAAAATTTTAATTTCTAAAATTTCCGAATTTCGGTTATAAAAATAGAAAATTAACATTTTTAACTTATAATTAGAATTTTCTAATTATATTAAAATATCTTAATCACACTTTAAATCTTGCTAGTTGCTAGTTAGGATTAGCATTTCCTAATTACAATTGCTAATTAAGCAATTATGGTCAAAATGGTCATTAGGGTTCAAAACCCTTGAATTAGGGTTTTTAATAGAAAAATTTTGATTTTCTAATTAAGAAATTAAATCTCGTAATTAGATTAGAGTTTTCTAATTACTCATAAATTGAAATAATTAGGATTATGGTTTCCTAATTAGCATTGCTAATTTTAGCAATTAAATCCACCATTGAATAATTAGGGTTTTTGACGGAACAATTAGGGTTCCATAAATTGAAAATTATGGTTTGTTAATTAATTAACCTTTACCCTAATTAATACATAATTAATACCATATAAGCATTATAATTCTCCGTTATATTCCCAGATTAGGGTTTCATTTTATCAGAATCTGAAATTAGGGTTTTCAGATCTGATATTAGGGTTTTCTTATAATCAATTAAGATTTTAGATAATTCATTAGGGTTTTCCCTAATTAATTTTAATATTAATGACGTTTAACCTTAAACATATCATTGCATTCCTAATATAGGGTTTTTAATATCCGAATTAGGGTTTCGGACTTCCGAAACTGAAACTAGGGTTTCCAGAACCGATTTCTAGGGTTTCTTATCAGACGTTAGGGTTTTTTATTCGAACGCTATCGTTCTTAATATATATACTTAGGGTTTGTCACAGATATAATTTATCTGATCAACCCATGACCCTTAACCACATTCTGAACACATCATTAACCATAATTACAGAATTTAATCACATAAATTCTTAATCCTGAATAATTCACATATATCCTTTACAGAATTTTGAAACCCTCAAAATTCCATCCCAATAACATTAAACGCATACACTTAATTTTTGTCTAGGTCTAATATTTGACCTTAAATCAATAATTTAAGATTTTAATAATTTGCCCAAATTCTCGGGTTGTCACAACTCCCAATAAAAATTTCACCAATTTTGAAGTTAACCACAATGAGTTATAAGGGTTTACTTTTAAAATAGTCTTTTCCCATAAAATTCATAACTCCTAATCTAAACATTCAAAAATTGCCTTTTTGGACACAATCTAAAAAACTCATCAAATTATCATTTCAGTTTTTTTCAAAATTTTTGAGGGTTGAAAAAATTACGAAACTGTCCTTGGCAAAAACCCCTTACTTACAACGGTTGAACGAAAATAATATTCCTTACGAATATTGAACGAAAATAATATTCCTTACAAATATTAAACAAATATAATGAATATTGAATGATAATAATATTCATACGAATACGAAAAATAATATTTCTTCAGAATATAAAAATAATAACCCTTTCCTTAGAAGAAGACTGGATAATGCAGTAGTGAAGTAGCATACTACTCTTCTTCTTTCTCTTTATAGCTTCTCTTTCTATAGCTTCTATCTCTATAATTTCTCTTGTGAGACTTAGTGAATTGGTGAGAAATGAAGGAAGAATGAGCTTCTATTTATAGGAAAATATAGTTTCGATAACTGCACGTTTTGGGGCTCGAAATATTACAGTACAATACCTTCAACTTTTCATTCATTTTTAATTTAATCCTGCAAGTATTATCAAACTTTCACCGCCTCCCCTAATAGTAAATCATGTGAATCAATAGTAAATCATATGACTCAATAGTTATAAACATGAGAAAAAATTAATTATAGTATAGTACCTTCATCTATACTTCTATTTTTAATTTAGTCATGTAAGTATTATCAATTTTGGACCAACTCCCCTAATATTAAATCATGTGAATCAATATTACACACATGTGAACACATAATTATAAGTATGTGAATTAATAGCAATTAATTTCTTATTTATCCGATTAATTACCCGATTGGTCAATATAACTTCCAGACATCAATTATCATCGAAATAAATGTCGATTTTCACTAACACCAATAATCCTAACACAATGGAACTATCAATTTCATCTTTAATTAACATGAACTTATTCATAATTAATATTATAACTCACAATATTTAACAACCAGGTCGTTCCCAGAAAAGAGAGGGCTTTTTGATAAGGATTTCTCCTTATTGGCTTGCAATTAGGTGACCAAACCTCTCCTTGACAGAACTTCTAGACATTGTCAATATTACAAATAATAATATGAATAACTTTGGCATCTCAATTACTGATTTAATAATATAACATATTATGCAGATGATACTGTGACAACAATTGAATCAATAATATGAGAGTTATGATGCAGCAATTACTGTAGCAATAATTAAGTATAACTGAGTGATTTCTCACGTAAGCATCAATAATTAATATCTTGAAAAATTTTCACATATCACCCTTAACTTTAAACTTTTATCAACTTAACTATTTACCAAAATAGAAAAATTGAATACTTTTATTTCATAAAATTCAGGATCTCACAATCTCCCCTCCTTATGAAATTTTTCCCTCAGAATTTAAATACCTGGTAGTTCGAAGAGATGAGAATACCTTGCTTTCTTTTCATTTTGTACCTTCCTGGTTATTTCCTCTCTATCATGATTTTCCCATTTCTCATCTCCTGTATTTTAGATATCATTCTAGAATATAGATTCAAAATAAGGGTTAATTGACATGCTATATATTATCTCTATATTCTGACCGACCATTTGAATAACAAATAAACATAGGTAGGTCATACTAGCGTCGGAATTTCCTGTCTCTCCCCTCCTAGTTCTTGTCTCACATCTAAGCCAGAGATCATATCCCTAAGCTCTGATACCAACTGTGACGCCCCCAAAACAGGTATACATCACCCATCTTGAGTCGCCAAATACATGGTACATAAATCAAATACAAACTTAATTATACAATTGTCGTGTAAAATACGACAAAACATAGCTGAGTTTTTACATGAATATTGTCTCATAGACAGTATACAAACTCAAATGGAGTCCTCATTACAATTATTATCACACTGTTTCATAGAATAGTGAGAACTACTAATGCTATCATCTGGAACATCACTACATTCCCCGAGTAGTCCCAGCTATATTCTCATTTCCTGAAGAGAACAGTGAAAGAAATGGTGAGCTCAACTAACCCAGTAAGAAATAGTATGACTAAGATAAATGCAGAATAAAATATCCTTAGCCTTCAACGGTGTTAAATTGATAAAATATAATAAACATCAAGTTTAACTGCAGCGAAATAAACAATCCATTAGAAAAGTCAAGTAGAACATAATGTCTACTATCTCCTCTAGATTAAAAGTCCATAGTTAATATTTCATTCCTGTATTACTCATCAATATTTCTTTGTTATACCCAAGACAAAAAGAACTATCATCACCTGTCTTCACCTAAACACCCAAAGATTATAGTTAAATCCACAATTTATAGTTATAATCATGTAAATCAACAGTTTCTTCTTGCCACACAGGCTTAATAGAACATTTACTCAATATCCTTACCATAAAGGCTAAAGATATTCAAATGTAATTACAATAATCATACCAATCAGTTTTCTACCTTTGCACTACGGGCCAAAGATATTCAACTATAAACTAATGGTCATGATCATACTAATCAATTGTCTGTCGGTGCACTACGGCCAAAGACATTCAACTGTTAACTAATGGTCATGATCTTGCCAATCACATCATCGAATTATTCATGCACTACGGGCCAAGGATATTCGTTATTATCACTAGTGGTTATGATCATGTCATACACCTGTCCATCTTTGCACGTAAGCCAAAGATATACAACTATAAAACCAATAATCAATAGTCCATCTTTGCACGTAAGACAAAAATATACAACTGTAAAACCAATAATCAACAGTCCATCTATGCACGTAAGCCAAAGATGATTTTTATCACAATATAAGCATGAGGATTGTCGACGTCGGGATTTTATTTATCCCTTTTAGTTATTTGTTCTTTGGTGTTCTCATGTTAATGTGAGATTTATTTGAAAAAATAAGTGAAAAAGGTCCGACAAGCGTAATGTCGACAATTGGACTTTAAGAGTTGCCACTTGGTGTTTTTAACTGGTTGCACCAACGCAACCGAAAAGGTTTGCATATTGACCCTGTGATGAGACACTGCTAAACGGGTCTTTGAAACCAAGATTCATTTAGGGTTCGGGGGCTTGGTTATGCGGAGGGAAGGTGTTAGGCACCCCCCGACATCCGTGTTGCCAATGTGACTGCCACTTCTCAAAGAAAATGTTATATGAATGTGTGTGTGTGTGTGTGTGGATCAATGTGTAATTATTTGAAAGTACTGTGAGGCCTCGTTCGCACCTATATACACAAGGTTTGAATTTATAGAAAAATTTAGTTTTAACCAAGATATAGCCATGAGGTTTTGTAAAATAGGTTTTTCAAACCCTGTGCTCAATAGTAATTGAGGCCTTTGATACTTTCATTTTATTAAATGTTCGGCTTGTTTACTTTTATTTTCGAGATGCGAAACATCTACGAGAAAATAATATACAGCAGTGCCGAACTCCTTATGGGCATGACGGCCATCCAAGGAAATCTGTACACTGTAAATAATGTACAAGCTGCTTACAACCAAAAAAGTCCATCACGGGAACCGAATTTAGATTCAGTGGACTGAATCTGTGATCACATGATTCCTAGATCACATGATATTGCAATTTGTAAGGAAATCTGTAACCAGTTATATATATAAAAGCCGTAATATATATATATATATATATATATATATATTTATATATTTATATATATATATGTGTGTGTGTGTGTGTGTGTGTGTGCATGATCAGCCACCACGAAGCAACTCCATTGGGGATGAAAAATATAAATAAAGCAGTAAATGCCATCAACCACCACGAAGTAAACTCCAGGCGGGACTTGAGTGAAAATAAAGCTGTAAAAGCTATCAACTGCTACGAACTGAACTCCGGGCAAAACGACATGTATATATATATAAGCAGTAAATGCTCCGGATATGAAATTCAGGCTCATCGGATATGTTCGACAACAATTATATATATGTATATATGTATATAAAAGCAAGCAAACGCACCGGATGTAAAATTCAGGCTCATCAGACAATGTCTGACCACAATTCGTATATATATACATCAGCCAATAAATGCTCCAGATCGAAGTTTAGGCTCAATCGAGGCATAACTCGATAATGTTAATACGTATAATATATATATATATATATAGACAGAAATGAAAACCACAGACCGAAGTCCGGGCATACGCACAAAACACAACTCTCAATGTATAGAATAGTGTGTGCAAATGTAAATAAAAAAGCTTTATAGAGTGTAAGAAGGCTTACAGTGGGCTGCTAAGGCAGACTTCTATGACTCTATATGGATGAATACTCAGCTCCCGCTGGTAAATTTATAACTGTATGTGGGCTAACAAGTGTTTAAAAAGAACTAACACTCAATATGGAGTGTGTAGAAAGAAAATTGGACATGGTTTTCTCGTCTTTTTTTCTTTTAAATGGCTGACCCCAAGCTCCATATTTATAGACTGCTAGCCGCAGGTGTACCTGCGGCTATCGCAGATGCACCTGCGGCTTCCCGAGCTGCCAGGGGTTTTGCGGGTCCTGTCGTCTCGAAGTACGTGCACGTGTGCACTGTAATGTCTATTCGAACTTGAAGAACTTCAATCCGAGCATCCGAACAAGGTATATGTGACCTTCTTCGGACTGCTTGTGTCAAGAGTTATGCAATGACATGGAATAGAGGTTGTACGGAGTCTAGAAGAGGGGACCATGCCCATGATCTTCAAGCTTCAAATTTTATCCGGTGTGCTGTCACGCGTAATAGTCACTCGGGATTGGATATCCTTGTTCTTGAAGGACATAGTTGTATGTATGTATGTATTGAAGTGTCGAGACGACGCGCAGATGTTGAAGTAGCAAGATGAAGTTTTGACTCCTTATCGGTGTTATCGCCGATTTAAGTTAAAAGCAAACATTGCTCAGGGTTACATCTGAGATTGGACTGCTGCAAGTGTTGAATGTCGTAATGTCATCTTGTGGATACATGTCTGCCCGGTGTTAGCTCTGGTGTCTGCTGTATGAGTGCCTCAACAGGAAATTTGGTTGAAGCTGATCGCATGTATTAGAAACAAACATTTCCGGGGTTATCGCCAAGGATGAAACTCGGGGTTATCTCTGAGGTTGGAAATGATGTTCTCGGTGTGTGTTTCGGGGTTGAGACTGATACTCCCGGTAGTAGCCGGAATGGATGTGAACTGTCTTCCAAGGTTATCTCCGAAAGACGATTCTGCCCTCCTTTAATGTTAGTAATAGTTGTGCAGAAAATTTCGAGTGTCTACAAGGATGATAACAATGATATAAGCATTAATCAAACAAAACCAAGGATAAATATTAAAGACTTTAAATTTATCCAGAGTTTAAAAATATCCAAATTGTCAACATGATACTGCTTTGTGGAGTAAAATTCAAGAATAATATTCATGAACCAAAAATAATTTGTACAGAAAAGAAATATATTTTTCTAGTAAATAGTACCCCATGAATAGTAACTCGTTAATAGTAACTCATGAATAGTAACTCATAAATAATACTCCGTATTCCGTATACATAAATAATGTCATATATGCAAATAGTGCTATATACATGAAGAGTGTCGTATACGTGAATAGTATCGTATACGTAAATAGTAACCCCGACACAAAAGATAAAGTTTCACAATAAATTTCATATCAATATTTATAACACCTTAATTCAAATGTTATAAATCACTTAATAATCTCATAATCTAATATTATTAATATTACCACAATATTTTAATCATTTCTTAAACTTATAAACAATTTATTTTAATTGTTTACACTTTACTAATTAATGCATTTAATCATCCTAAAATGCAAAACTCATAAGATTTCATCACCAATAACCAAAACTGTCATAAAAAATCTGCATATACCTTATATAGGATTCTCAAGCCATAAAATCCTATTTTCTAATTTTCTTACTTCACATGACATATTTAATTCATATACTCATAACTAGTCCATTTTCATGAAAAATACCAAATCAGTACAAACAAATATTCTTTTTTGGGATTTAGCATAATATAGTCTCATATTGAACATATATTTTTCTCAGAATTTTTAAAATTCATTTACTATTTTTCATATGACTAAAACTGCTGAATATTTAGACATTTATCAAAAATTATACTTTTGTCCAAAAATTCTAAAATTTATAAGGTATAGTGTTGTTATATAGATGTACTCCCAATAAAAATTTCACCAATTTTAGAGTTAATCACAAGGAGTTATAAGGGTTTACTTTGAATAACTTTGTCGTCTCAATTATTGATTTAATAATATAACATATTATGCAGATGATATTGTGACAACAATTGAATCAATAATATGAGAGATATGATGCAGTAATTATTGTAGCAATAATTTAGTATAACTGAGTGATTTTTCACGTAAGCATCAATAATTAATACCGTGTGCTACTATGCAACCACACGTATTACTGTACTTTTACTGCCGATTATTGTATGACAACTTGCTTACTTTAAAAAAATTTCACATATCACCCTTAACTTTAAACTTTTATCAATTTAACTATTTACCAAAATAGAAAAATTGAATGCTTTTATTTCATAAAATTCGGGATCTCACAAATAGAGTCAGAGGAAAGAGGTCAGGCCATCCTTTGTGATTGGCAGACATCTTTTGCATAATTTTTTTGATGTTCATATTAGTCGCATCAATAACACCATTCATCTTTGGATGATAGATGATGGAGTTGAGATGTTTGATGTGGAATTGTCTTTATAACTCTTCCATCATTTTGTTGTTAAGGTTCTTAGCATTGTCTGAAACAATTACCTCTAGTTGTCCATATCGATAAATGACATTGTTTCTGATAAAACCAATTATGACTTCTTTAGTAACCCTGGGGAAGGAGGCCGCTTCTACCCACTTGTTGAAGTAGTCAATCATGGTGAAGATAAATCGATGCCCGTTACTGGCTCTGAGCTTGATGGGATCGATCACGTCCATTCCCCACATTGAGAGGGGCCAAGGTGAACTTATATTGTGGAGCTCCCTTGGAGGGGCGTTGATAGTATTCCAATGAATTTGGCATTAATAACATCTCTTGACGTGATCATCACAATCAGCCTTGAGAGAAAGTCAGTAATGCTCTGTTCTGATGATCTTTTTAACAAGTATAGGGTCGCTTATGTGTGGGCCACATACTTCACCATGGATTTCATTCATGAGCCTCTGAGTTTGGTCCATGTCCAGACATCTAAGGAGACCTAGTTCTGGATCTCATTTGTAGAGTGCATCTCCGCTAAGGTAGAATTTCTTAGCCATTCAATAGACCCATTTTTTCTCAGCAGAACCCCTTAGTGGGTGTTGATCTATCTCATAAATACTCTTTGATGTGCTAATACCAAGGGTGTTGGATGGGAGGTAGCTCATCTGATACTTCTACGATGTAATTCCCATAGGACGAAGCCTTTTGCAGGACAAATGTGATGCTTGGAATGTTTTCCATGTCAGGTATGTTGATCAAGGAGGCCAAAGTTATTAGCGCATCCGCAAAGTCATTCTTATTCCAAGGAATGTGTAGGAAGTTTATTTCTTCAAACTCCGAAGCCATCTGGATAACCTTCCAATGGTAAGGTAGCAAATGTAGTTCTTTGGTGTGATAGATCCTCGTGGTTTTTCTGATTACCAATTTAAAATTTCCAAAGATAGTTAACCACCTGATTCCCAATGATTGGGAAAGTTTTAGCCCCATTATATAGCCTTCATACTCAGCTGTGTTGTTGGTTCAGACAAACTACAATTTAACGGCAACAGGATATTGCTCCCCCCACTACAAGAAAAAGGTCTATCAGCGACCGCCTATCGGCAATAGCACGCAGTCGCAAATAACTATCAACGACTGAATGTGGTCGCTGATAGTCATCGCATAAAATCTGGTCACTGGGATGCACATTAGTGACCACTATTAGCGATCGATATATCTGCAACCGATATGAGCGACCGAAATGAAAAATCTAGTTGCTAAGCTGAGTCAGCATGATCCAGGGCCAAAGCTAATGTGGTCCACGTGGCAGCGACTGCAGGCGGTCGATGATACCCTCAATTGTTTAGCCGCCGCTAATAACTATCAGCGACTGCATGCGGTCGCTGATATGAAAAAAAATAAAAACTAGCTTTTTGCTGTTTTGCAGAATTCCCAAAAACCTATTCCTGTTTTGTACCTACTTTATCCCAACACATATACACAACAAGAAAACAGCATACACAATAATATAAACATCCATCGTCCACCAACACATACACCAAACTAGTATATAAAACTTTAAAAACCAATATGATTTGAATAAATATAATAACATTTCAATACTTGTTTAAGTAACATACAAACATCCAAAGAATGAATATACAAGTACAAGCTTATACTATAACTACAAAACTAATCTAAAGCAGGTACGTCAAGCATCACCGCCTCCTTGATCACCCTGTAATTAACAAAATAGTAAAACAAGTTACAAATATAGTAACTATGTTTATACTGGTATATATTACGACAATACATACAACAAATTGATTTTATACCTCGTCGCCATCCCCATGATATCCTGCTACTGCTATCGCTACTGCTTCAGCTAACTGCTCAGGACTCAGAGCCCCCAGATGCCAGCTTAATATCTTCAGAAGATCTCAATCTCGACATATAGCTCTCACACAGTCAGCCAGAGTATGAACAGCTGGATGGATTGATGACTATGAAGACTGGGTAGAAGAGCAGCCTGAGCCACTGAAGGATGGGCGTCGTCGTTGTCCTTGACCTTTAATGTAGTTCTTCTTCACAACAGACGCCCTCTCCCACAACTCTTGATTAATAGGCGAACGTGGAGTGCCTTCAGGATAGCGCTCATTCAATAAACGCTTATAAGTATCATGTCATTATGTTAACGATTAAATAGTTAAAAATAAATTCTGTAAGCATTGATAAACAAGATAAAATTTTTAAAACTTATTACCGCTATCTGGATAGCATTAGGCAGACCATCACGGGTGGCCACGTACACATCCAACTAATGGATAGGCTGACCTTGAGACTGAGACTCCTATAAAAAAATGTTTAAAATATTACTAAGTAAAAATGTGATATTTTCTACAATTCATGATTGTAAACATATTAAAACTTGTAAATACGTACCCTGGCAGTGATATGCTGCAACTGTGAAATATTGTAGCCCTTGTATGTTCCTTTAGACTTTTCGCCATCGGGTACACCCGAGGATCTGTTGGTGGCAGTAGTTTTTCATTTTTTCACCCAGCTCTCAGCTCTCCATTGGGCACACATCTCAGCCCATATAGACTGGGTGCACCACCAGGGGCTATGCTCGTGTATGTAATCCTCTCTCTGGCCTGGATGGTCGATTTCGGCATTGTGAAGGGCTTTTTGTCTTTCTTTGTTCAAATTATCTTTGGTGCGGACCGCGCACTTCTGCCAGAATAATATTTGTATCACTGAAGCCTGCGCGTCCTCCCATTTATACCGTTTCTGCAAATAAAATAACAATAATAACATTACTAAACAATTATCGTTTGAATATTATATTATCTGTCATAATTAAAAAAATATACCTGAAATTCAGCCCAAACAGCATCCTTGTGGGTGATAGGTGTGCTCGCCCACATAATCACAGGTGTAGGCCAATTCTGTAAACACAGCTGTGATATGCACTTGACGATCTTATTATCTAAAAAATCACTATAATATAGAACAATTTACATCAATGATAAGTAGATATATTAAAGCAATTTACATCTAAGTTATAATACTTATGAACATTTTTCAAACTTATACTTATAATACTTAAAAAAAATCGCCATAGTCTCCCCTACAATAAAGACTAGCCACATGCACGACGGCATGCATATATGGACATTTCTAGGCACCCAAGACACAAACCAAGAGAAATATACAAATTTTCAATTTAATAAGTCCAAAACACTAACGATTGAATACAAATTAAAGTAGTAAAACAGTCATACCCATATACATTACCATTATAATACCAATCAAAACATTACCAATATACAATTATACATGAATTATGGATTGAATTATGGATAAACTTAATTCCTAGTTATGTTTTATGTCATACTCATGTTCATGGTTTTGTAGATCTTGACGATCTTATTATCTGAAAAATCATTATAACATACAACAATTTACATCAACGATAAGTAGATATATTAAAGCAATTTACATCTAAGTTATATATATCTTGTATAAATAGAATCTTAAATGCTTATATATAAATGATATATGTAGGACATACGTGCTATTCGGAGGAGGGTGAATCTGAATAAGAATCTGATCATCCGGATTAGTAGGGGCCTTGGGCACATGATTAGGCCCCCTACCCAAGCTGCGCTTTTTCTGCGCTTCTTCAGAAGCCATCTGTATATTACAAATTTCAAGATGTTATTATGAGTCATATTTGATTACATGTATATATGGCAATAAACATGACAGTGATATAAAAATGTATATATATGAATATCAAATGACAATAAACAAAGTTGCATTTAAATAGTTTAGTACATAAACATGACAGTGATACAAACATGTATATATATGAATATAAAACGATAATAAACAAAAGTTGCATTTAAATAGTTTAGTACATAAACATAACAATGATATAAAAAACATGTAATGCTAAACATGCATTTCATTTGTTCAAGTGTCAGTGTCTGATTCAGAATCATCTTGTATACGTGTTGTAGATTCATAACCATCATCTGCTTCATATTCAGTGTCATATTCAGTCAACATACTCTTAATGGCCTTCAAGAGCAACTCAAAACACTCATGGCTCATGTTGTGATTAGCCTTGATGTTAAGTAATGTCGCCACTGCAGACAATGTACTGTGTTTGGTGCAACCATGCCACAATGGCTCGCTACCCTCGTCTAAGAACTTAAAGAAGTCTTTGGAATTAGAATTCATAGGTTGATCTCTGCCTTGTTCCCAATCAAAATCTGGCCCTGCAATATCATGAACCATTTCATTCATTCGATGAGTACTACTGCCCGAATTTTGTACTTCTGTGATGCCACCATCTCTTCTCTACCCATGTACCCAACAGCATTCTTCGTAATTTTTTTTGAACCCAAAAATAAGTAAATGATAGTTTACAACATCTCTGTCCATATAATTTACATTCTTACACTTCAAACATAGACATTGTATCTGTGACTTACCATTCATACATTCCGGGTGACTATATGCATACTCCAAAAACACTTGGCAACCAGCTCTAAATTCAGCTCTAGCACCTATTTGGGCATTTGACTTTCGTTGTGCCATCTAACTATGGTCTGAATAGAGGTCCATGATTCCGCGGTACCTACTACAGACAACATTATAAATGTTAACATATGACTTAAGCATACTTGTAAGCATGCATATGATTAACATTTAAGCATACTTGTAAGCATATGAGTTGAGTATACTTGTAACCATATGACTTGAGCATACTCGTAAGCATATGAATGACATTTAAGCATACTTGATGTTAACGAATGAATGAAAATTAAAGCAGTATGAGAAACTTTAAATGTTATTAAATTTAGTATGAGAAACTAAGTAAATGCTACTTAGTTTAATAGTTATATTATATCATGTTATTTTATTTTAATTTGTTTTAAATTTGTTTTTATTGTTTATCATAAGTGAATACGTAAGGTATTTCATTCATGCCAGCTTTATATCAGAGTTTGCTAACTCATTTATATAACTTTTGAGTATCTTAGAGATTCATTCATATCAACTACTGTGCTAAGGCACCTAACATATTTTAAGATTATACCCCTCATGGTCCCTTTCTATAATCTTTTATGTTTTGGGATAGTCACAACTTGGTTGAGCAATTTATAGATTTTATAACATTTTGTAGCTTTATTCTTGTATACATAAGTGTTAAATACCCTTGTTTTTCTGTTATAGCCAAAAAAAGTCTCTTTATTGACCAAGTGTGTCTAGTTACCTTCTCTGTTGCACTAACAGTTCCCTAGCACTACCTATTTTGGCTTAACAGCCCCCTAATAGCTTACCATGCTAACAACCAAGCTTGACTTGGCCCTGTGAGGCTTGGCTAAGCTTGGCGTAGTCTCGTGTGGCCTCGCGGCCCCAAGCCCAACCCATCAGCTCCAACATCCCCTTAATAGGCTCTAGTGGATCACCAATAGGCTCGTTAATACTATAAATGTTCGCAACTACCCGACCAATAATTTTTTTTTACCAGAGTCTCCCCTATAATATGGACTAGCCACATGCACGACGGCATGTATATAAAGTCATTTCTAGGCACCCAAGACACAAACCAAGAGTCCACATAGACGATCTTGCATAAGTTTAAGTAATGTGAAGAAAAGCCTAACTATTACCCATAGACGATCTTGCATAAGTATAGTTCTCATATAGTCATATATTTGACTATAATTTCATAAACAGCCCACATGTAGGTAAAAGAAACCATTAGGCATTCAAACAACTTTAAAATCATGATAATAAAAGGTAGTTCAGGCATGATTAAGTACTAAATTATACTAACAGTTCCCAAGCCTTCCATTATAAATATTATTACATCAAATAATTGCTACAAATATCAATACCTATAATATGATGGCTATTCAAATTGACTGAAAATAAAAGAAGAAATAGAGCAAACAAACTTACTGGCGTAGAGTATCAGTGATAAACTGCTGTGTTGAGGATACACTTTTTTGAAAACCCCTAACACGAGAACCTCTTTATACTGCAAATTACATCATATAAATCAGATTGAAGAAAACGTTATAATGCAGTAGACTCAACGCAATCGCAATGAGCACATAATGATAATATCAGGAATGATAACAATTGAAAAGTTTCATTGAACAATACTCTAAGATTCCTAATCGCTAAAATATCCCCAATGCTTCCTTCCAATATCTATTTGAACAATACCCTGAAATCAAACTATTCCAATCTAGCATACATATCAATCAAAACATTACCAATAAGCTAATTTCTATATATAAGAGCAAATAACACAATCAACAGAACCAATTCCATAACATCCTATTCAAATTCCAACTGATTATTAGAGCATCCCCAATTCATATCTAAGTCAAACAAATCAAAAGTTCAAGCACCAATAATAACAAAAATGAAAAAAAAAATTAGGCTATGTTTCATAATAACAGTTTTTTATAAATTTTAAAATTAACTTTAATTAGTTCATTTTCATTAGTTGCCTTTTAATCTTAATTAACAGTGCAAATGTGACAAAACTTGGCTCTTTTATTGGCATATTCATTTTTGATTTAGGGTTTATCTAAACCACATTCAATTAACAAATTAACAAGGTTTCTAGTGGATTTTAAGTGGGTTACCTTTGTAGAGGTGGTGGCAGGTGGGTGGCAGGTGGTAGGAAGCGGTGGCAGCGCGAACTTCTTCTCCTTCTTATCTTCTCCCCCCTTTCTCCCTCTTCCCTCTATTTTGGACCTCCCTATTTTCTTTTCTCTGTGTTTTGTGCGAACGAATGCTGGCTACTGATAACATTTAGTTTGATCAGCGACCGCTATCAGCGACCACATGCGGTCGCTAAATTTTAATGACATGGACTTATCAGCGACCGCATGCGGTCGCTGATTTAAAGTGGTCGCATAAAACCTTGGCGCTAATATTTCGTGCCAAATTTTACGAGGCAAATTTATAATAGCAACCTCTCAGCGACCACATGCGATCGCTGATAGTAATTAGAGACTAGATTAACGTATGGTCGCAGATGTCGGTCGTTATTAATAGTATCAGCGACCGGATATCCGGTCGCTGATAGTCTTGGTCGTTGTTAGACCTTTTTCTTGGTCGCTGATAGTCTTGGTCACTGATAGTCTAGAACTGTCCTGGCCCCAAATCTTTCAAAATTTATAGCTCCATCAAAATACATGATCCGTGATTGGTGTATATTGTACTGATGGTGTTGCTGGACTGTCATTACCCTTTCATTGAGGAAGTATGTTTCCAAGGGTTTGAAATCACCTAAAAGTGCGGCGGCCAGTTGATCTGTAATTCCTTGACCTTTGATAGACACTTGCGTCACGTAGACGATGTCAAATTGTTGTAGGATCAACTGCCATCTGGACAGCCTATAATTTAACATGGGTTTACTGAACACATATTTGAGAGGATCCACGCAGGATATGAGATGGGTTGTGTGACCATGGAGGCAATGTTGTAACCTCATGGAAGCCCATGTTAAATCATAACAAGTCTTCTTAATTAGAGTGTACATGTGTTCACTGCTGCTGAATCTTTTGCTGAGGTAGTAGATAGCTCGCTCTTGGCCTCTATTGTCTTTCTGTCCCAGCATATAGCCCATGGCATTGTTATTGATGGACAAGTAGATGAATAGGGGAACACCATCCTTGGGCGGTGCCAAAATAGGAGCTTTGACTAGCTGCTCTTTGATTGTAAGAAAGGATTTCTTACACTCATCATTCCATTTTATGGAGGAGTTCTTCCTTAACAGCTTGAAGATAGGCTCACAGGTTGCTGTGAGTTGGGAGATGAAATGGCTAATGAAGTTGATCCTTCCCAAAAATCCCCATATTTCCTTCTCTGTTTTAGAAATGGACATTTCCGTGATGGCCTGGATTTGGTGGGATCCAGCTCGATCCCTTTGTGGCTGACTAGAAAACCTAACAACTTTCTTGATTTAATGCCAAAGTCACACTTGGATGGATTAAACTTTAGGTTGTACTTACGCAACCTATTGAAGAGTTTTCTAAGATGGCCTATGTGGTCTTCTTCCCTTCGGGACTTGACAATGACGTCATCCACATAGATCTTTATCTCTTTACGTATTAAGTCGTGAAAAAGATCCATCATAGCTCTCTGATAGGTAGCTCCGGCATTGATGAGGCCGAATGACAACCGTCTATAGCAAAAGGTTCCCCAAGGCATGATGAATGCAGTTTTCTCACGATCCTCTTCAGTAACCATGAATTGATGGTACCCCACAAAATAATCAGCAAAGGAGTACATGTCGTATTGAGCAGTATTGTAAATGAGAATATGGATAAATGGTACGGGAAAGCTATCCTTAAGGCAAGCTTTATTCAGATCCCGGTAATCCGTGTAAACTCGCACCTTTCCTCCTGGTTTAGGCACGGGGACTATGTTGGATAGCCATTTATGGTATGTGGACACCATGATGATGCCAGATTGAAATTATTTCACAATTTCTTCTTTAAACTCCACTCAGGTTTTAATCGCCTGAGCTTCTGTCTGTGTGGCTTGAATCCCTCTTTAATGGGGAGGCGATGAATTACAATGTTAGTGGACAAACCCACCATGTCTTCATGAGACCATGAAATTACATCCTGGAATTGGGTTAATAGCGTAACCATATCATTCCTTTGGTTTGGAGTGAGGTCTGTACTAATCTGGATTAGCATAGGGTTTTCTAAGGTTCCGAGGTTGAAAGAGGAAGTTTGATCAAGATTTGGTTTGGGTTTTTCCTCAACCTATTCTTTGATCTCCTAAGGTATCTCATAGTCCTCTTTTACTTCCATCAAGTCTGAGTCCAACTTTACATCAAAGTTACAGTCCTTGTGGAGAATAGGCACTTTATCAACAAGTATAGGCACATCTAAATTTAGAGTCCTAAAACAAAAATGCTTTCACTTAATATATGAAATTATTCAATCATACAAAATGTTAGCATGTAATGACAAAACAACTGCTAATACTGTATAGAAAAGTAAGAAGTTATTGCTATCTATAGGGTAGAGGGATTTTTTGCTCTTTATACCCTTATCGGCAAATGCATGGAATGCTGCTCCAATTGCCAAGGGTGAAGTCCTATTAGACAGCAGTGATGAAGGGGCTTTCATCGTCCTCCTTCTCCCGAATGATGACCATGATATCTGGACAATCATCGTCTAAGATATTTCTATTCATACCCTTAGTATGGACAATGATGCGTATGTTTGACAACTGCCTAGCGATGTCTTGTTTACATCTTCATTCCCTTTCTTTCACTTTGGGATCAGGAATCAAGACATCTTTTGCTTTGACTGGTATCAGTTTGGGAAATAACATAGTCATTACATGTGCATGCACCTTTACCGGAGACCGTACAGGCTCAGGATCTATAGGTTCAGATAATCATCGTGTGGCTGAAACTGAAGGAATCTGTTTATGCTTATGAAGAATCCTGTGACTGGAGCTAGCAGAATATCCTAGTCCAGCTGTCCCAGTTTGACTGTGAACTTGAATTGAATGCTTAATACCTTGATGATCTTTGCCCAACCCTTGTCTAGGTTGATGACCCAATGACATCATCTCTTGAGTTGCCGACATTACCTTGGTAGAAATCTTGGGTATTAGAGATGGTGCCCCAATAGGATGATAGTGAGTGTTTCTCACCTCTAGGGCATGAAAACTGATCGGTTCAACTTCTGCATTAAAGCTGATGAGTGGTATGTCACCTTATTCAGGACATTCTGGCTCAGCATTGACAGTGACTAGGTTATTGTTAATGATGTATTTGAGTTACTGATGGAGGGTAGAAGGGACAGCTCCAGCCATGTGAATCCACGGTATTCCCAAGAGCAAATTGTATCCTGTGGCTATTTTGAGCCTGTGAAAGGACACACGAAAAGTACGTGGACCAATCTCCACAGGAAGTTCAATCTTTCCGATAGCATTACGTCGAGATCCATCAAAAGCTTTAATAACCGTATGGCTGCTTCTGATCCTCTTGAGATTGATGTTCAGCTTCTTCAAAGTGGCATAAGGACATATATTTAAAGATGAAACTTCATCTATCAAAACTCATCCCACCATGTATACGGGGGAAAAAACCACATTTTGCAACGACTTGCAATGACTAATCCCTTCAGGATGTATGTCGTCATCAGTGAAAGATATCACATTATTGTCAAAGATGTGATCAACCAGATGCTGGAATTTTTCAACATCCACTGATTTCGGCAAGTGGGCTTCTTCTAAAACCTTTAGCAAGACCTTCCTATGATCTTCAGAAGATAAAACCAAGTCAGTATAGAAATTTGTTGTGGAGATTCTCTCAAGCTTAAAACCACATTGGCTTTATTATGGCCCATAGTATGGAGAAACTTCTCAATCTTCTCTATGGGAACTTTCCCCTTTGATCTGATGGTAGGCTTCATCACCCGTTGGGGAAGATACATTGGATTTTCCTTCAACACTGCAATAGTTATATGGGATGTGGATCCTTCAGCCTCTCCATAATTTCATGGTACTTTTTCAGGCTGATAATAAGATACTGTGGCCTAGATGGCAATGCAATTGTCTTTGGCGCAGCCACTTTCAAAGGATTGTCAACACCTTTAAGTTGAATTGCTTGTATTGTGGGTGGTATTAGTGTATATAACTGCTATGACCTCCTTCCATTTGGTAGGAAATGTGTCCCCACTCTCAAGTAACACATTGTTATTATCTGCCAACTACAGGACACCACTGTCAATTAGATTATGAATAAGATGGCGGAGAACCCAACATTCTTCAGTGCAATATCTGCGAGAGTGGGAGTGATATTGACATACTCCATTAGAATTGAACAATCTTGAACGGAGATTGATTGGAAGTATCAGAGCTGTGATTCTTCCTTCATTGATCAGCATCTGAAATATCACCTCCATCGGTTGGCCCATATAGTAAATTCCCTCTTGCTGGAAAACTCTCGACAGGCTTTGGCACTTGCTCTTTTGGAAATTTTATCCTCCATAATTTCACTTTCTGGAGTCAATGATGGAGTATTTGTTGTGACACCCCCAAAATTGGTATACATCACCCATCTTGAGTAGCCAGATACATGGTACATAAATCAAATACAAACTTAATTATACAACAGTCGTGCAAAATACGACGACATATATACTATGAGTTTCAATACAAATATTGTAACGTACATAATACGAAAATATTCATACTCAAATTAATACATGCCATATAAAGTACATCAGCAAATATTTCAAGTTTCCAAAGGGACACATGAAGATTTCTGCTCTCTTCATTTTACTGCGGTGCACTTTTGACACTTTTCGGGTCGGGTTCTCATCACCCTATTGTTGTTCACCAAAATCAATTATTAAGTGACATATAAAATACGACAAACACATCTTAGGTCCACAATACAATTGTATATTGCATGTCATGCCATAGTGAGGACTACTAATGCTATCATCTGGACTGTCAATCCGGTCCCCGACTCGTCCTAGCTATATTCTCATTTCCTGAAGAGAACAGTGAAGGAAAGGGTGAACTCAACTAGCCCAGTAAGAAATATTATGACTAAGATAATGCAGAATAAGTTATCATTAGCCTTCAACAATGTTAAACTGATAAAATACAATAGACATCAAGTTTAAATCCAGCGAAACAAGCAATCCATTAGAAAAGTCAAGTAGAGAATAAAATCTACTATCTTCTATGATTTAAAATGTTTTCATCAATTTTTATCGCTTAGACTCATCTTAATAAATAAACCACATCATCGAATCATCCCTGTACTACGGGCCAAAGGAAATCATCAATGGTCATGACTATACCGAATAATCCCTGGTCATAATCATACCAAAAACTGTCCATAAATGCACTACAAGCTACTGAGGATTTTTACCACATCATTCGTCACATTATGATCCTGATTACACCGAATAATCCCTTGTCATAATCACACCAAGTCCATCTATGCACATAAGCCAAAGATGACTTCCATCACAATATAAACATAAGAATGATGACAATAATATAATCATTAAACAAACAAAAATAAGGATAAATAATAAAGATTTTAAATTTATCCAAATATTATCAATCACTTAATAAACTCATAATCTAATATTATTAATATTATAATAATATTTTAATCACTTCATAAACTTATAAACAATTTATTTCAATTGTTTACACTCTACCAAATAATGCATTTAATAATTCAAAAATTCTATACTCATAAGATTTCATAACCAATGATCAAATCACTTATCAAAAATCTGCATATACCCTATATAGGATTCCCAAGCCATAAAATCCTATTTAGCAATTTTGTTACTTTACAAAACATATTTAATTTATTTACTCATAACTAGTTTATTTTCATGAAAAATACCAAATCAGTCCTAAAATTATTTCATTTTTGGGATTTAACAGAATATAGTCCCATATTGAACATATATTTTTCTCGGAATTTTTAAAATTCATTTACTATTTTTCAAAAATCAAATTCTAATTAATACCTTAAGAAATTAGCTACCTCAAGTTTAACTCTAGAAATTCCCAAATCTTGGCAGGATCTTATACATGTTAACGTGATCTTCCAGTTTAAATTTCATGGTCATCGGAGTTATAGAACTCCAGTTATAGCATTTTTCGTCGAAAAAACCTAAATATTGAAATAGTCATAACTTACTCATTTTAAGTCGGAATGAGCTCATTTTTCGATAGGAGGTACTTTATACCATATATTTACATGTCCCAAAAGGACAAAATTTTTCTCACAAATTAAGTGGCCAAAACAGCCCTTTTAAACTTCTGGACAATAGCCTTTTTTTAAATTTTCAATTTTTGACCCCTTTGCTAAAAGAAGCCCACACAAAAATCTACAACATCTTTTCCAGTCATTCCACTTGGATGAGTTAGAAAACTCATAGATCTAACTGTAGGACTTGACCACACTCAAAAATTTGAAATAGAATAGGAGATATGGTCAATTGAATTTCATATTCCATTTTCAGTAAAATCTGATTTTCAATCCTTTGTGATTTCTAAGAAACTTTCATGTTTTCACATAATAACCAACATAACTTATCATAACACTTACTAATACTACATATACCCATGATTTTCATCAATCCAATGCTTTTATTATAACTTTCATCATAATCAACAGTCCAATGCTTATATTATGACTTTCATCATAATCCACGTAAACAGATCATTTCCACAATTTAATCAGAAATGAATATAAAGGATTATTCACCATACATGTGGTAATCCACATATACAGGTTATTCCAACAGAATAATAACGAATGTAATAACTGAAGGATTCATCATGCGTGCGATAGACTGCACAGACAGGTTATTCCCAACAGAATAATAAAGAATGGAACCAGGTCATGCGTAAACGCACCGAGAGGATATTCCGACAGAATAATAAATAATGGAATAACAACAGAATTCACCATGCATGTGATAGACCGAACAGACAGGTTATTCCAACAGAATGATAAATAATGGAACCAGGTCATGCGTAAACACGCCGACAGTATATTCCGACAGAATAATAAATAACATAATAATAGAAGAATTTCACCATGTATGCGGTACTTCGCATATACAGGTTATTCCAATAGAATAATAAGGAATGGAATAACAGAAGAATTTCACCAAGTATAGGGTAGTCCCCGTATACAGGTTATTCCAATAAAATAATAAAGAATGTAATAACAGAAGTTCTCTTCATGAATACGAAAGAAATAATACCTCTTACGGTACAATAAATTGTATCCCTTACCTTATAAAGAAGAGTACTCTGACGGGTAGGGCGGGGATACACTTGAAGAAAACTTGAACTACGCTCAAAGCTTTCTTAAACTCTAAAGAAATATGCTCAAGATTATAGAAGAAGAATTCTCTCTATAGTTTCTCTCTCTATAGTTTCAGTGAATTCGTCAGAAATAATGAAGGAATGAGCTTCTATTTATAGGAGAATAGACTGAATAGTAACTAATTCCTGAACGGTCCAGATTGATTTACCTTTAAACGGAAGGTCCAGATTAGTTTACTATAAAATATTCTAATAAAACAAAAATTTTTAAATAAAATATAATATATTCTATTTATAATCTAATAAAACGAATAACTTTATAAAAGTATTTTGTTTTATATAAAAAGATTTTACTATGCAAATACTATGCAGGCACTATGCAAACACTATGCACAATAAAATATAATATATTTTAATTATTGTCTAATAAAACAAATAACTTTATAAAAGTATTCTATTTTATATAAAAAGCTTTTCTATTTTATTACATTAATAATACTAATAAAAAAAACTTCATCATCATTATTATAATTCACACTATTAATCGACCAGGTCGTTCCTAGGAAAGAGGGGGCTTTCCAATAAGGATTTCTTCCCATTGGCGCGCAATTAGGTGACCAAACCTCTCATTGGTAGAACTTTTAGACATCGTTAATATTGTAAATATTAATATTAATAACTCTGTCATCTCAATTATTGATTTAATAATATATAAAATATCGACAATAATTAAATCAAATAATGTGAGATACTATGCAACAATTATTGAAGCAATAATTGAACAAAACTAAGTGACTTCTCACGTAAGCATCAATAATCAATACCGTGTGCTACTATACAACCACGCGTATTACTGTACTTTTACTACCGAGTAGTTCAACAGTATTAACAGTAAAACTTTCGCTGCTATTTTTAATAAAATATATTTGTCATTTTCTCAATCCGACAATAATTCTGTTGTGGGGTCCACCAATGATTATACCGTCGTACGGATATTCCCCGATAAAAAGAATATTTCCCAACCAATCGAATATTATATAAAAACTTGCATACTTCGCAAAATTTATAAATATTAACCACAACTATAACATTATATTAAATCCACACCATAATAAAAAAAAATCGAGAAATTTAAATCTTTATTCGTAAAATTTGAGATTTTACAATCTCCCCTCCTTATGAAATTTCGCCCTCAAAATTTACGTACGTACCAGGTATGCCGAACAAATGAGGATACCTCGTTAGATTCTAACTCTTGAGGTATAACCTTTGAGTGTTGAATATGATCCTTCTTATCCAAGATTTTAACAGGTACATCTTCATATGTTAAATTATCCGCTATCTCGTCTGGTTCTAAATCAATAATGTGGTTCGGGTCGTCCACATATTTACGTAACATCGATACGTTAAAAATGTTATGAACACACGAAATACTTGGCGGTAAAATGAGTCTATAAGCCACAGTTCCTACTTAATCGAGGATTTCAAATGGACCAATTAAATCGAGGGTCGACATTTCCTCTCTTCATCAATTCTTGCTTCTAGAATAACGCCCTCTTGAACCTTATTTTTTCACATTCATCAGCTTCGGGTGTGTAGTTTGAGCGGCTTTAACTTTATCGATTAAAATCGATTCTACTCGTATATTCATTATCATCACATAGGTTTGTATATTCACACTCATAAATGCATACGATCATCTACTCAATGCGTCAGCTACCACGTTCGCTTTTCCACGATGGTATTGAATGGTACGATCGTAATCTTCAACAGCTCGAGTCAAAGTCTTATGCGCATGTTACGTTCGTTTTAGTTGAAGAAATATTTAAGGGTTTTAGAAATGGGGTTTTGTACTGGGGTCAGTACAAAATTCGATTTCACACTCTAGGGTAGGCCAAGAAGTCTTCAGAAATACGTTAAGAAATTTATTAACGATAGAAATATCATTCAAAACTGTGACCCTCAACCAAGACTTGGATATCACGTCATATTTATACCTATCAACTTGCCACCGTTATTCACGATGTCCCCCTATGGATAGTCTTGCTTCGGTGCATTCCACAAATGGAAGTCAACAATGAAAGGATCGGGGCTCTTTACATATGGCTTGATATAACAGTGATTAACTTTAGTGGTTTGGTTGCTTGAATTCGTATAACAAGTTGGTTAGGAATATAAAAGCTAACAACCTTACGAAAAGAATGATGAGTAGTTAACCAATCGATTCTAAAAATCACATCAAAGGCAAGTATTTTTAAAGAGATAAGATCGACAGGTAACGTGAAAGTGTCGATTTGAATCAAACAAGAATTATAAATAATGGATGTAACGAAGGTTTTTCTTAACAGAGTTTTAACAGATAAGTCAAAGTCTAATTTCTCAATAGCCAAGTTCAAACATTGAACACAACTAGATGAAATACAAGAGTGGGTAGAACCGGTATCAAATAAGGTATAGACTTCGTAAGCGTTTATGATTAACTTACCCGTGACAACTTCGTTCGGCTTTCTCGACAAACACTCTCACTTAAACTACCGGCTTTGAATTGTCTGGGACATCCTTTGGCGTCACCATCCCAGCTGGACTTGACTTCACTACACGAAAAAATCGAGCTAGGTGACCTTCTCTTCTGTAATTGAACCACGCTTTGGATTACTGCGTACAGTTTGGACGGATGTGTCCCTCCTGTTCGCATTTGAAATATACGACCATTGGTTATTCTTCTTCCTTTGAAATGGGTGCTGATGCTGCTGTCTTTCCATCATTATTGAACCTTCTCTTCTTGAAATTTCCACTTCTATTATCTTGGCCATGATTACCACCGAAGTGGTTACCATTCTTGGCATGATAATTTCCCCCACGATGGTTATCATTGTTCCGATGGCCGTTGCCACCGGTACAATTATTATTATGTTGTTGGTTGTTGCCTTTTGGTTCTGCTGACTCATTATCACCCTCCATTAACTGAGCCCTATTCACAACATCTGAATATAAACAAAGTTTGTGAGAAATGAGGTATTGACGTATATCGTGTTTTAAACCTCGCAGAAACATTCGCGTCATTCGTTCCTCATTATCGACCAAATGGGATGCAAACTGGGATAATTCCAAAAATTTAGCCTCGTACTGCGACACGGTCTTATTGTTTTTCTCCAGCTTGATAAATTCCACCTCCTTCATGTGACGAATACTTTCAGGAAAGTACTTGTCGTTGAACAATTCTTGAAATTTCTCCCAAGACATCTTGAGTGCGTCAGGCTGGGTACGTTTGATAGATTCCCACCAATGATCTGCTTCTTCACGCAACATAAAGGTGGCGAATGGAACTTTATACTCCTCTGAGCATTCCAAGACATCAAATATCTTGGTGATCTGCTTAATCCACGTCTCTACCTTAAGTGGGTCTGGCTTTCCCAAAAACTCTGATGGTCCCAGCTCCTTGAACTGCTTAGCGGTGACCAACCGTGGGTTGCCATTGTTTCCACCTGCATTATGAACATGAGTCTCTCTCATTTGGTGATGCATGAATTCTAAAAAGCTCCTGAACGTATCCTCGTTCGTCATTTGATCAGTGTTGTTGTTTACAGGAGGATTATCGCCTTCCTGTTGCACATTATTCTGGCTATTGATCAGCGGTGACTCAATGGTCTCATGTGCTCTATTGCTTACCTCAACATTTTCAGATGCCATTTTCAAATACTGCCCCAAAAGAAGGGTTAATTAACAAATCACATATTATCCCTATACTCTGACCGACCAATTAAATAACAAATAAACTTAGGTAGGTCATACTAGCGAAGGAATTCCCCGTCTCTCCCCTCCTAGTTCTTGTCTCACATCTCAGCCAGGGATCATATCCCTAAGCTTTGATACCAACTATGACGCCCCCAAAATTAGTATACATCACCCATCTTGAGTCGCCAGATACATGGTACATAAATCAAATACAAACTTAATTATACAACAGTCGTGCAAAATACGACGACATATATACTGTGAGTTTCAATACAAATATTGTAACGTACATAATATGACAATATTCATACTCAAATTAATACATGCCATATAAAGTACAACAGCAAATATTTCAGGTTTCCAAAGGGACACGAGAAGAATTCTGCTCTCTTCATTTTACTGCAGTGCACTTTTGACACTTTAAGGGTTGGGTTCTCATCACCCTATTGTTGTTCACCAAAATCAATTATTAAGTGACGTATAAAATACGACACACACATCTTAGGTCCTCCATACAATTATATATTGCATATTAAGCCATAGTGAGGACTATTAATGTTATCATTTGGACTATCAATCTGTTCCCCGACTCGTCCCAGCTATATTCTTATTTCCTGAAGAGAACAGTGAAGGAAAGGGTGAGCTCAACTAGCCCAGTAAGAAATATTATGACTAAGATAATGCAGAATAAGTTATCATTAGCCTTCAACAATGTTAAAATGATAAAATACAATAGACATAAAGTTTAACTCCAGCGAAACAAGCAATCCATTAGAAAAGTTAAGTAGAAAATAAAATCTACTATCTTCTATGATTTAAAATGTTTTCATCAATTTTTATCGCTGAGACTTATCTTAATAAATAAATCACATCATCGAATCATCCATGCACTACGGGCCAAGGGAAATCATCAATGGTCATGACTATACCGAATAATCCCTGGTCATAATCATAACAAAAATTATCCATCAATGCACTACAGGCCACTGTGGATTTTTACCACATCATTCGTCACATTACGATCCTGATTACATCGAATAATCCCTGGTCATAATCACACCAAGTCCATCTATGCACGTAAGCCAAAGATGACTTTCATCACAATATAAACAAGAGAATGATGACAATGATATAATCATTAATCAAACGAAAACAAGAATAAATATTAAAGACTTTAAATTTATCCAAATATTATCAATCACTTAATAAACTCATAATCTAATATTATTAATATTATAACAATATTTTAATCACTTCATAAACTTATAAACAATTTATTTCAATTGTTTACACTCTACCAAATAATGTATTTAATCATTCAAAAATGCTATACTCATAAGATTTCATCACCAATGATCAAATCCCTTATCAAAAATCTGCATATACCCTATATAGGATTCTCAAGCCATAAAATCCTATTTACCAATTTTGTTACTTTACATAATATATTTAATTCATTTACTCAGAACTAGTTCATTTTCATGAAAAATACCAAATCAGACCCAAAAATATTTCATTTCTGGGATTTAACAGAATATAGTCCCATATTGAACATATATTTTTCTAGGAATTTTTAAAATTCATTTACTATTTTTCAAAAATCAATTTCTAATTAATTACTTAAGAAATCAGCTACCTCAAGTTTAACTCTAGAAATTCACAAATCTTTGCAGGATCTTATACATGTTAACGTAATCTTCCAGTTTAAATTTCATGGTCATCAGAGTTATAGAACTCTATTTATAGCGTTTTTCGTCGGAAAAACCTAAATATTAAAATAGTCATAACTTGCTCATTTTAAGTCGGAATGAGCTCATTTTTCTATAGGAGGTACTTTATATCATATATTTACATGTCTCAAAAGGACAGAATTTTTCTCACAAATTAAGTGGCCAAAACAGCCCTTTTAAACTTCTGGGCAGTAGCCTTTTTTGAAATTTTCAATTTTTGACTCCTTTGCTAAAAGAAGTACACACGAAAATCTACAACATCTTTTCCAGTTATTCCACTTGGATAAGTTAGAAAACTCATAGATCTAACTGTAGGACTTGACAACACTCAAAAATTCGAAATAGAATAGGAGATATGGTCAATTGAATTTCATATTCCATTTTTAGCAAAATCTGATTTTCAATCATTTGTGATTTCTAAGAAACTTTCATGTTTTCACATAATAACCAACATAACTTATCATAACACTTATTAATACTACATATACCCATGATTTTCATCAGTCCAATGCTTTTATTATGACTTTCATCATAATCAACAGTCCAATGCTTATATTATGATTTTCATCATAATCCACGTAAACAGATCATTTCCACAATTTAATAAGAAATGAATATAAAGAATTATTCACCATGCATGTGGTAATCCACATATACAGGTTATTCCAACAGAATAATAACAAATGGAATAACAGAAGGATTCATCATGCGTGCGATAAACTTCACAGACAGGTTATTCCCAACAGAATAATAAAGAATGGAACCAGGTCATGCGTAAACGCACAGACATGATATTCCGACATAATAATAAATAATGGAATAACAACGGAATTCACCATGCATGCGATAGACCGCACAGACAGGTTATTCCAACAGAATGATAAATAATGGAACCAGGTCATGCGTAAACGCACCGACAGGATATTCCGACATAATAATAAAGAATAGAATAATAGAAGAATTTCACCATGTATGTGGTACTTCGCATATACAGGTTATTCAAACAGAATAATAAGGAATGGAATAACAGAAGAATTTCACCAAGTATAGGGTAGTTCCCGTATACATGTTATTCCAACAAAATAATAAAGAATGGAATAACAGAAGTTCTCTTCATGAATACGAAAGAAATAATACCTCTTACGGTACAACAAATTGTATCCCTTACCTTATAAAGAAGAGTACTCCGACGGGTAGGGCGGGGATATACTTGAAGAAAACTTGAACTACGCTCAAAGCTTTCTTAAACTCTAAAGAAATATGCTCAAGATTATAGAAGAAGAATTCTCTCTATAGTTTCAGTGAATTCGTCAGAAATAATGAAGGAATGAGCTTCTATTTATAGGAGAATAGACTGAATAGTAACTAATTCCTGAACGGTCCAGATTGATTTACCTTTAAACGGAAGGTCCAGATTAGTTTACTATAAAATATTCTAATAAAACAAAATCTTTTAAATAAAATATAATATATTCTATTTATAATCTAATAAAACGAATAACTTTATAAAAGTATTTTATTTTATATAAAAAGATTTTATTATTCAAACACTATGCAGGCACTATGCAAACACTATGCATAATAAAATATAATATATTCTAATTATTGTCTAATAAAACAAATAACTTTATAAAAGTATTCTTTTTTATATAAAAAGCTTTTCTATTTTATTACATTAATAATACTAATAAAATAAACTTCATCATCATTATTATAATTCACACTATTAATCGACCAAGTCGTTCCCAGGAAAGAGGGGGCTTTCCAATAAGGATTTCTCCCTATTGGCGTGCAATTAGGTGACCAAACCTCTCCGTGGCAGAACTTCTAGACATTGTTAATATTGCAAATAATAATATTAATAACTCTGTTATCTCAATTATAGATTTAATAATATATAAAATATCAACAATAATTGAATCAAATAACGTGAGATACTATGCAACAATTACTGAAGCAATAATTGAACAAAACTGAGTGACTTCTCGCGTAAGCTTCAATAATCAATACTGTGTGCTACTATGCAACCATGCGTATTACTCTACTTTTACTATCGAGTATTTCAATAGTATTAATGGTAAAACTTCTGCCGTTATTTTCAATAAAATATTTTTGTCATTTTCTCAATCCGACAATAATTCTGTTGTGGGGTCCACCAATGATTATACCTTCGTACGGATATTCCCCGATAAAAAGAATATTTTCCAACTAATCGAATATTATATAACAACTTGCAAACTTTGCAAAATTTATAAATATTAACCACAACTATAACATTATATTAAATTCACACCATAATAAAAAAAATATTTCGAGAAATTTAAATCTTTATTCGTAAAATTTGGGATTTTACATTTGTAACTAGAGGAAGGAGACTAGCATGCTCCTGGATGACTAATTGGCGTGTGACTTAGTGATGATGGATCACCAGTTCTGCCAATTGGTTAACTTGCTCACACAAAGCCTTTATTTTTTCAATCCATCATAAACTGGAACTGTGCATAATCCCATTTATCAGCACCATCCTTGTTAATTTAGGAGGATTCACCACCGTAATTGGAACTCTATCCACTGCTCCAATTAATCATATTAACCTCTTCCTCTTTGTGTTGAGGAACAGAGTTGTCTTACACATGAGGTTGGTCGGGTTTAGTCACCACGATCTCACCGTTATCAATTAAATCCTGAATCTTGTGTTTTAAGGCCTAGCAATCCTGAGTATCATGTCCTGGAGCTCCAGCATGATAGGCACACTTTTGGGTAGCATTGAAACCCTTCCCATTAGGGTTGGCTGGTGGAAGAAGATGGGTAATTTTCTTCTGAGGGGGCAGAAGATTAAGAATATTCTCGAGTGAGTCCCCTAAGGGTGTGAACACTCGATTGCGTTGGACTTCTCCACTCTTTGGCAATGTAGGGTTGGAAGACTGTGCTTGAAAAGGGAAATAGTTTCTGTGACACCCCTAAAATAGGTATACATCACCCATCTTAGGTCGCCAAATACATAGTACTGAATACAAATACAAACTTAATTATACAACATGAGCTGAGAGTTTTTACACAAATATTATCTTTTAGACAATATCCAAACTCAAATGGAGTCCTCATTACATTTATTGTCACACTATCTTATAGAATAGTGAGAACTACTATAATACCATCTCATTCCATCACTCCGTTCCCTGACTAGTTTCGGCTACGTTCTCATTTCCTGAAGAGAACAATGGAAGTAAAAGGGTTAGCTCAACTAGGCTAATAAGTAATATTATGACTAAGATAATGCAGAATAAGTTATCATTAGCCTTCAACAATGTTAAACTAATAGAATATAATAGACAACAAGTTTAACTGCAACGGAACAAGCAATCCATTAGAAGAGTCAAGTAGAGCATGATATCTACTATCTTCTATGATTTAAAAAGTTTATCATTAACTTTATCGCTGGGACTCGACTTAGTAAATAAATCACATCATTGAATCATCCCTGTACTACTGGCCAAGGATATTCATTAGTATCACGTCCATAAATTATTCTTGCACTACGGGCCAAGATTATTCGTGTAATCATCAATGGTCATGATTATACCGAATTATCCCTGGTCATAATTATACCAATTAAAAGTCCATCATGCACGTAAGCCAAAGATTACTTTCATCACAATATAAGCATGAGGATGATGACAATGATATAAGAATTCATTTAAAAGAAAGCAAAGGATAAATTTTTAAAGATTTATAACTTACTTTATTCAAAATTCAGTAATGTCCAAATTGTTAACATGATACTGCTTTATGGAGTAAAATTCAAGAATAATATCCATGTATCAAAAATATTTTGGACAGAAAAGAAATAAATTTTTTACTGAATAGTACCCCGTGAATAGTACCTTATGAACAGTACTTCGAGAATAGTACCCCCAACATAAAAAGTGCTCCGAATACCCGAGTAGACAATATTTAAGTGAATAGTAACTGGGTGAATAGTAACCCATGAATAGTAACTCGTTAATAGTACCTCAGCATGAAAAGTGCCATGAATACCTTAGTGAATAATATTATAGTGAATAGTAATCGGGTGAATAGTAACCCATGAATAATACCTCGGGTGAAAATATTGATATTTAATAAGAAAGTTCAGATCAATATTCCACTAATTTCAAGGATTATAGTAGCAATACTTACCATAGTAAGTTTAGATTTAAGTATATGAAAAGAAATAACATACGAAACTACAAATGGATTTTCACATGTCATACGGTACGTAGTGCGCGTAGACAGGTTATTCTGACATATTAAAGGGTGAATACGAAAAAATAATACCCCTTACCATAGTAGAAGGCTGGATACTGCAATAGTGAAGTAGCATAATACTCTTCTTCTTGCTCTCTATAGTTTCTCTCTCTATAGTGTCTCTTGTGAATCTGAGTGAATTGGTGAGAATGAAATAAGAATTAAGCTTCTATTTATAGGAGAATGGACTAAATAGTAACTGATTTATGAACGGTCCAGATTGATTTACTATTAGAACGAACAGTTCATATTGATTACTTTTAAAACCACCATCGACGACCCAGATTGATTTACTTTTAAAACCACCACCGATGGTCCAGATTGATTTACTTTTAAAACCACCATCGATGGTCCAGATTGATTTATTATTAAAACCACCATCGATGGTCCAGATTGATTTATTATTAAAACAACCATCAATGGTCCAGATTGATTAACTATTAAAACCACCATCAATGGTCCAGATTGATTTAACTTATTACACTTTAGTACCCCTAAAGTTTCCCAAGTTTGTATTATTCCCCTCTAACTTTTGTAATTCACTTATCTTCAATAAACACATTCTTAATACTTCAACAATTATTCATCATTAATATTATAACTCATAATATTTAACAACCATATCATTCCCAGGAAAGAGGGGACTTTCAGATAAGGATTTCTCCCTATTGGCGCGCAATTAGGTGACCAAACCTCTCCTCGACAGAACTTTCTAGACATCATCAATATTGCAAATAATAATATGAATAACTTTGTCGTCTCAATTATTGATTTAATAATATAAAAATATTAATACTGTGACAATAATTGAATCAAATAACGTGAGATACTATGCAGTAATTACTATAGCAATAATTGAGTATAACTGAGTGACTTCTCACGTAAGCAATAATAATCAATATTTTGTGCTACTATGCAATAACACGTATTACGGTACTTTTACCACCGGGTAGTTCAATAGTTTAACGGTAAAACTTTTGCCGTTATTTTTATAAAAAGATAATTCTGTCATTTTCTAACTACGACAATACTTCCGTTGTGGGTTCCACCAATGATTGTACCGTCATATGAATATTCCCAGTTAAAACGAATATTCCCTGACCAATCGAATATTCCCCGACACAACGAATATTTTATATCAACTTGCTTATTTTGCACACCATAATATTCAAAAATATATTTCGAGAAAAATTATTCTTTATTCAAAAAAGTTGGGGTCTTACAACCTCCCTTTCTTATGAAATTTCGTCCTCAAAATTAAGGTACGTACCTGGTATGTCGAAGAGGTGAGGATACCTTGATTTCATTTCAGATTCAAACTCCCAGGTCATTTCCTCCACATCATGGTTTCTCCATAAAACTTTGACTTGAGGTATAACCTTATAGCGTAGAATATGATCCTTCTTATCCATGATTTTAACAGGAACCTCCTCATACGTTAATCTTCCGCTATCTCATCCGATTCTAATTCAATAATGTGGTTCGGGTCTTTCACATATTTACGTAACATAGATATGTGAAAAACATTATGAACACGAGACATACTTGGCGGTAAGACAAGTCTATAGGCCACAGTTCCTACTCAATCGAGGACTAAAAATGGGGCAATGAATCAAGGATTGAACTTTCCTCTCTTTCCAAATCTCGTAACTCCTTTCCATGGAGCAACACGTAACAACACATGATCTCCAATATTGAATTCCACGTCCTTTCGATGAAGATCAGCATAACTCTTTTGTCGATCTTGTGAGATTTTTATACGTTGTCGGATCGTTTGAATCTTTTCCATAGTCATACGTACCAACTCCAGTCCCAACAATGTTCCTTCACCCACCTCATCCCAACATACTGGAGAACGACACTTTCTTTCATACAATGCCTCAAATGGAGCCATGCAAATACTTGCTTGATAACTATTGTTGTAGGAAAACTCCACCAATGGTAAGAACTTGTCCCAACTTCCTTTGAAGTCAAGGACGCAAAGTCTTAATAAATCCTCAAGAGTTTGAATAGTTCTCTCCGACTTCCCGTCCGTTTGAGGATGATACGCCGAACTAAATCATAAATTCGTGCACATAGCTTTTTTCAAACTAACCCAAATCTTGAAGTTAATCTTGGGTCTCAATCAGAAACTATGGATACTGGCATACCATGCAATCTTACAATCTCGTTTATATACATACGAGAAAGATGTTCAAGTGTATAAGTTTCTCGTATCGGTAAGAAATAACCAGACTTGGTCAATCTATCAACAATGACCCAAATCACATATATGCCTTGAGAAACCTTGGGAAGACGAGTAACGAAATCCATAGTAATGTGCTCCCACTTCCATTCTGGAATTTCAAGTGGTTGCAATGGACCTTTTGGCACTTGATGCTCCACCTTAACTCGTTGACAAGTTAGACACCTTGAGATAAACATCGCTATCTCTCTCTTCATATTTCTCCACCAAAAGGTATCTAAAGATTACGATACATTTTGGTACTCCCAGGATGGATTGAAAACGGTGTTTTGTGTGCCTCCATCATGATTTTATACTTTAAGTAAGAATCATTAGGAACATAAAGTCTGGAGTTGACTCGAAGTATTCCTTCTTCATCGATTTTTTCTTCTGAGATAACGTCTTCTTTCACCTTCTTCTTCACACTCATCATCTCTGAGTCTATAGCTTGAGCAGCTTTAACTTTATCGATTAAAGTCAGTTCTACTCGTATATTCATCATCATCACATGGGTTCTTTGCGTCTTTAACTCTATCTCCATCTTTTATAAGTCATACGAAATGAGTCTTTGTGTTAACAACATCACACTCGTAACCACATACGATCTTCTACTCAACTTGTCAACTATCATGTTTACTCTTCCACGATGATATTGAATGGTATGGTCGTAATCTTCAATAGCTCGAGCCAACGTATTCAATGCATGGAATGTTCCTTTTAGGAGAAGAAATATTTGAGGGTTTTGTATCGTATTCAAGGTTGATATAAAATTTGATTTTATACTCTAGGGGTAGGCTAGGAAGTTCTTCGGGATATACGTCAGGAAATTTATTAACAACAAAAATATCATTCAAATCAGACATATTTTTGTTTAAATTTGTGACAAGGCCTAAGAAAGCTTGACATCCATTTTTCAATAAAAGAATAGCTTTATGACTTAAGATGACAGTGATTGACTTTAATGGTTTGGTTGCTTAAATTCTCATAATAGGTTGGTTAGGAATATGAAAGCTAACAACCTTACAAAAATAATTAATTTTAGTATGATGAGTAGTCAACCAATCAGTTCCTAAAACCACATCAATTGCAAGTATTTTTAAAGAGATAAGATCGATAGGTAATGTACGGTTACCAATTTGAATCAAACAAGACTTATAAATAGTGGATGTAATGAAGTTTTCTCCCAACGAAGTTTCAACAGATAAATCAAAGTCTAATTTCTTTGTAGTCGAGTTTAAACGTTGAGCGCAAGTAAGAGAAATAAGAGAATGGGTAGAACCGGTATCAAATAAGGTATAGACTTCGCTAGAGTTTATGATTAGCTTACCTGTGATCACATCATTTAGATTCCTCGCTTTTTGGGAGGTTACAACAAATGCTCTCCCATGAACTACCGGTTTTATCTTGTCTGGGACGAACTTTGATTCCTCCATCCCAGCTGGACTAAACTTTGGTGCACGAAAAAATCAGGCTAGGTGAAAATACAGCAAAATATAAGCTCATAAGTGTTTGAAATTAGAAAGCACTCAGTTTATAGTGTGTACAGAATAAATTGGGTAGATATAGAGGGGGGAAGCCGCAAGTGTACCTGCAGCAGCCACAGATGCACCTGCGGCTACCCGAGGTGCCCCGGGCTCTGCGGGTCCCGTCGTCTCAAAGTACGTGCACGAATGCAACGTGATGTCTGCTAAAACTTTTAGAATTTCAATCTGAGAATCCGATTGAGGTGTATAAGATATTTTTCAGCATGATGTTGTCGAGAGTTACACAATGACATGGGATTAGAGGTTGTACGAAGTCAGGAAGCTGGGGCCATGCCCAAGTCTTCAGGCTTCAAATTCTATCCGGTGTGTTGTCTTGTGTAATAGTCACTCGGGATTGGAGCGCTGGTTCTTGTAGGACATTACTGTATAGAATGTATGTTAAACTGTTATTGAGATGACGCAATATGTGATCGAGGAGGCAAAATGATGATTTTGTCCCTCACCGGGGTTATCTCTGGTTTGGGCTGATGTAGTAGTCATTGCTCAGGGTTATCTCTGAGATTGGGCTGCTGTGAGTATTGAAGGTCCACAGGGTTGTCTCTAAGATGTGCCTGACCTCCTGAGATTATCTTCGGGGTTAGAACTGAGTGCCTAGGGGTTATCATAGAGGTTGAAGCTGACTACAAAAGTTGAGATGAGCTTTTTTGGGGTTATCTCCAGAACTGCAACTGCACTCCTTGGTGTTATTTCTGAGGTTGGAACTAAAAATTCTGGGGTTATCTCCAGGACTGAGTATCTCGGGGTGGTCTCCGTGATGGAAAACTAATAATTCTGGGGTTATCTCCGAAACTAGAATGCATTCCTTGGGGTTGGCTCCGAGGTTAGAACTGAAAATCTTGGGGTTGTCTCCGAGATGGTAAAACTGATAATTCTGGGGTTATCTCCAGAATTGGATCTGCTTTGTCCTCCAGGGTTATCTCTGAAAGACGATTCTTCCCTCCTACACTATTTATACCAAGAATGCAAAATTTCGAGTGTCTACAAGGGGGTCTATTTATAGACCAAGACAGCAGCCGATTAATCAATGATAGTTGTGCGTCTACCTACGGTAGACTAGGCTGCCTCAGGCTTTGAGGGTCCAGTCATCTTAAAGTACGTGTATTCAGACGATGCACTGTCTACTAAAACCTTCATAACTTTCAATCCGGGTATCCGATGGAAGCGTACTGTACCTTTTCAAAAAGCCATTGACGAGAGCTACACAATGACATGGGATTAGATAATGTCCAAATCCGAAAAATGGGTCCATGATCAGATCTCCAAGTCTTCGTAGTCTATCCGTTGAGTTATCTAATGCAATTTTCTCTCTTGATTTGAGCTATAGTTCTTGTGGGACTTCTTTTGACACAGTTTGAGTTGAACTGAGTTGAAATGATTTTAAGGTGGAAAAATGACCATTTTACCCCTCCCGGGGCTGTCTTCGGCTTTGATACAGTTGTAGCAGTCTTTTCTCAAGGTTATCTTTGAGATTAGCCTATTTTGACTCTGACAGTACTCAAGGCTATCTTTGAGGTTGGTTTGACCCCCCGGGGTTGACTCCAGGCTTTGAAATTGATCCCACGGGGTTATCTTTTGGGTTAGAAACTGATCACCAGGGGTTATCTCTTGGATTAAAACTGGATCTCTCGGGGTTATCCCGGGGTTAGAACTGGATCTCCCCGGGTTATCTCCAGGGTTGAAACTAAATCTTACAAGGTTATCTCTGGGGTTGGAATTGTATCTCTCGGGGTTATCTCCGGGTTTGAAGCTGGATTTCCTAGGATTATCTCCAGAACTGGAACTGGATCTCTCAGGGTTATCTCAGGGACTGAAACTTGAATCTCCTAGGGTTATGTCCAAGGTTGGAAACTTGATCTCCTGGGGTTATCTCCAGGGTTCGAAATAAGATCTCTCGTGGTTATCTTCGGGGTTGGAACTTGATCTCCTAGGGTTATCTCTGAGGTTAGAACTAGATTTCCTGGGGTTATCTCCGAGGTTGGAAACTAGATCTCCCGGGGTTATCTCTAGGATTGGAACTGGATCTCCAGGGGTTATCTTCAGGGTTGGAACTAGATCTCCTATGGTTATCTCCAAAACTAAAAACTGAATCTCTCGGGGTTATCTCCGGGGTTGGAAACTGGATCTGACTTCTAGGGTTATCTCTAGAAGACAATTTTGCTCGCCGGCATGGTTAGTAATATGAATGCAAAATTTTGAGTGTCTACATTAAGCACTAGGGCTTATTTGAAATAATTTAATGATATAGCAAGAGTGAGCAACTACTTTTCTCAACAACTCTAAATACAAGAAAGAAATATATATCATGATTGGAAAAAGAATATAGCTTTAGAATTTTTCAACAATATATAATAATGTGAAAGAATGAGAATCAAGTTTCAATAGATGAATAATTGAATCAATAATGCTGAGTGGCCAACCATGACTATGAACAAATACTTTGGCAATCAAGGTGATCATTCTTTCATACCTGATGAACATATTAAACTTGCACTAAGTGCGAATAACAATAATTATCTTTGATGTGGAATAATTGACAATAATTATTCCACTAACATACTTGAAAAATAAATAATACAACGATTCTTAAAATAAATTATCTAAAATTTAGCCACATAATTAAACATTAGATAATTCCTTAATTTATTAGTAATATTATTGTCCTTTGCAAAATATTTTAATCACGTAATCATCATCTTAAAACTCTTGTATAATATTATTAATTATTTAATAATATTTTATTCATTTCTTAATATTATCAATCACTTAAAAATATCTTAATCATTTAAAAATATTATTAATTATTTAATAATATTTTAATCATTTACTAATATTATTAATTACTTAATAATATTTTATTCAATTACTAATATTATTAATCATTTAATAATATTTTAATCAATTACTAATATTATGAATTATTTTAATATTATTAATCATTTAATATTATCTTAATCATTTATAAATATTATTAGTCATTTAATAACACTATAATCAATTACTAATATTATTAATTATTTAATAATATTTTATTCACTTACTAATATTATTAATCATTTAATAATATTTTAATTATTTACCAAATTTATTAATCATTTATAAACAATTTAATTTATTTGTTTATCTCTTACTATTTAATTTATTTAACACACATATCATGCCATGTATAAATCATTTTATCAAAAATGACCAAATTTACCTTAAATAGTCTTAATACATCATATAATGATTATTAATCAATAAAATCATATTTACAAGGTTTATAACTTAATTTTCTCATTTATTCTTAACTCATTCATAGGCATGAAAAATACCTACTTACCTTATTGTCTTTTTCTCTTCTGGACACACATATATACATATATTCCATACACAAAAATAATTTTTCTGGAATTTTTCAATTTCCTTTAGTATTTATCGAAAGTCCGCTTTTAAATTGTAACTTAGGAAAATTAGCTATATCATGTTGAACTCCGAAAATTCCTAAATCTTGTTAAAATCTTACACATACTAACATGAACTTCTAATTTAAATTTTGTGGGAGTTATAAAACTCAAGTTATAGTCGTTTCTGTCAGAAAACCCCTATAATTGAAATAGACATAACTCAATCGATTTAAGTCAGAAAAAGCTCATCTTTAGACAAGAGCTATGTTATGTCATATATTTTCATTTCCCAAAAGGCCTAAAATTATTTCAATAATTAAATATCTGAAAATGCCCCTAGAAATGTTTGAACATATTATTTTTTTGGTTTTTTTTCCCAGATTTTGTCGATAGGAAGTGTTTTGCTAATAATCATGCCACGATCAGCTCGTTTAATATTTTTGAGTGATTCCACTTGGTTTCATCAGATAACTCATGTATCTAACTCATGGCTTTAACGGATCTCAAAAATAATTTACAGATTTAAAATGGTAAAGGTCCAAATTGGACTAAAATTTAGAGTTTTTGGGCTAAAAACAATTTTTGTTCTTCTTTGTTATTCAGGCTCATCAACCCATAAAATAGCAAGATCTAAGCATGAAACATCATAAAACATGTATATCTAGTGCCATATGGTTTAATATCATAAGTTCATCATTTAATCCAAAAATTATCTCATAAATACCCACAAAACTACCTAGGGTTTGAGTTTTGGAGATTTTTATACCTAGTTTTTTGTGCTAATCTTCTTCTCCTTCTCCCAAAGTAGTGGATGATGCTTGATGGCATGAGGAAAACTCCTCTTCTTCTTCCTCCTAAGTACCCACGACAGTTCCCTTTGTTTTTCTCTCTTAATATTTCCTCGTTCTCACTATTTTAGAACTTAAGGACGAAATGAAGTAAACTTTTTAATGGCAAATGAAAAGGGGGCTATTTATAGCTAGAGAAATTATACACACACACACACACATATATATATATATATATATATATATATATACACATCATATCCTTACAAATCTTCAATATCTCTACTAAATCACAAGTTATGGATTTAATTTTAATTACGCTAGGGCTAAGGAGGCAAGGGCTATATGGACTGGGTAAAAAACTTTTGATTTTTTGAAGAAAAAATTAAATGAACCATGTGCTCTATTCTCTCCTCTATGCCCAATCTTCCTAGCCTATTTTCTCCCATTTTTAATTTTTATTTAATGCTTTATTTGCACATTAAATATTCTAGAATTCTCATTTCATTTGGGCCAAAGTTTGGGCCATTTCATTTATTTTTTTGGGCTCCCATTTAAATTATTTTGGCCATATAAATTAACATAGGTCCAACACATTAATTTTATCTTACCCTAGTTATTTAATTAGGGTTTTTAGTCTACTTACGTTGGACTTTAAATAGTTACTCATATAGATTTAATTATACAACCCAGTTAGAATTGCTTTAATTAGATTAAAATAATGATAAAATTGTGATAATAAAAATAAATCTCTTAGGTTAGTTCATTAGTGCATATATTTAAATACTTGGACTTTTATTAAATATAACACTTAGATTATTTAATTATTATACCTAATATATATAATTAGGGTAAAAGACATTTCCTTTCCATTGCTCATTGTATGATTAATTTAATAAATTGTTCCTCTTATTTGGCTGCAACATAGATAGTACACCTCTAAGTATATATGTATCTATATATACACCTTCTCTTTAACCTTATAATATATCTTCATTTGAAATTTATTTCCTTAATAAATTTTCCACATACCTCATTGTAAAAATTTCTTACATAATCACTTTCATCGATCAATTCACAAAAATTTAAAGGTATACACCTCTAAGTATACATATAAATCCATTCTAGGTTTTAAATTTTCATAACCCATATTTTCTCACTTTTATTCTCCATCTTCTCATTTCTTACTCTTCCACCTTTCTGTAGACACTCAAAATTTCATTTTTCTGTTACTAAATATATAGGAGGGCAAACACGTCTTTTTTGCACTCTAGAGATAACCCTGGAATAATACAACATTAAATCAAACCACGAAGACAGCACCGTGGGACATCATATCAACCTTGGAGACAACCCCGAGGAAAGATAGAATCAACAGCAGTTAAAACTCGAAGATAGCCCCGAAGGTCAACCAAAAGCCCCGTTAACCCTGGAGACAACCCCCGAAAAGGCAAAATAGTCATTTTGATGATTCAACTTCAACAACCATAAAACAGCTACAAATAGGGTTACAAAGAGTCTTGCAGCACTTTCAAGCGCAAACTACGTAAAACAGCTCAATGGATTACCTGCGAAGACCCGATGATGCCATTTTGGTAATGGACCCATCTTCTTGGATTTAGAAAAGGGAAAGCCTTATGTCATTGCATAGCTCTCGGAGAGAGCTTTCCAGAATAGTATGACACATATCCCTCGGAGGATTCTCGAATTGCAAGTTATAAGTGTTTCAGCAGATTGTATATCGATTGAGATTGCACGTACTTTGAGGTGATGGGACCCACTAGGCCCTTCCACATGTATACTCATGGAATTTTCTGGTTTACCTAAAGAAGCCTATGGATTTATATACATGCTACCCATCAGCTTGTAGAGTGTTGTGTAAAATCTAATTACGCACAACACGCAAGTATACGTGGTCAACAAATAATAAAGTGATAAGTTAAGTATCGTTCCCACAGAGAATTATTTAATAAAAATCACCAAGTACTAACCCGTAACCAACTCAATCTTATTTAAACGAATGAATTTAAAATTATATAAATTAAACTACTATTAAATTCCACTAATTAAATTAAGAATAAGGAGATTTAAGATCACAACTTCACTTATTGCTTCATTTAAGTTAACACACTTCTCATCAATTATTCTCTATCCTGAATTGTTAATCAAGAATACTAAAGTAGTATTAACCACCTTTTGATGCACTAATACCGTATTAACGTTAGTCCACAATTAAGATAGAAATTCGTTAAACGCCTTAATCAACTTACCCACTATATCTCTATGTGAATTACAATTGAAGAAGGTTTAAGATTAAGTTCTCTATCCGATTATATGCGATGTCAAGCATATATCTACCTTAACAGTCATCAAGTTTAAGCTACTAACAAAATCATGAACACATGCTATTATGATTAGATCTAAATCAATACTTCATCTCTCGAGTTCATATAGATTATCACGGTAATTGATGGCCAATCAATTAAACAATTAAGTCCAAATCACAATAGACAATCCTCACGATAGAACATAACAATTGATAACGAAGCATATTAAAATAAACTACACAATAAGATCCATTGTAATCTCAAACAAAGAATTAGCTCATTATTATTGAATTAAAACTAAGAATCCACAATTGAATACACATTAAAAGATAAAGATAAAATAAGATAAGAAGATAGAATCTATTGTCTGTAGATTTGACGCTCCCTCCTTGCTCCTACTTTGAATCTTCAATGCTTTCCAAGTTGCTTCAATCTCCAAAACTTATTAGAACTAGGGTTTTTCCCAAAATACTCTAATCTAATATAATGGAATTCTTCCAAAAACTTTCCAATCTCCTTGCAAATCTCCTCCTTTTATATGTCTCTTTATATGTATTTAAGTCCTCTTGGAAGTCCTTGAATCAAACAACTCAAAACAATCATTATCGACTCAAATTCGGACAAAAACTACTCATTATGAGCATAGGCAAGCCCCGGCTTGCTATTTCCCTTATAAATAGCAAGCCCCGGCTTGCTAGTGGCCTGCTATTCCGCTCAGACCCCAAGCCATGGCTGGATCTTTAGGCACAAAAGGGCAAGCCTTGGCTTGGGTGCAAACTGCGAATTTTTTTTCTGCTCCAGCGTCCTCTGGTAAAACGGTCATAACTTTTGATCCGGGAAGCGTTACGGGGCCTGCTACCTATCGAATCGGAGCTATCGACGAGATATACAACTTTGATTCTTTGAGGTTTGAGAAATAACGAAACAGATGAAGGTCGAAATTGGACTGGAAGTGACTGATATGGAAATGGCCACCCAAAACAATGAAGTTCAACGACGTCCGTTGGTAGAAATGTCATAACTCTTTCATCTGAACTCCGATTGAAATGGTTCAAGATGTTCCAGAAAGCTAAGAAGAAGCTCTAAAATATAGTCTAAGTTCAAAGCCAAGAACATGAAAGCCCAAATGATGTCCAGATTGCTTTTCTTTGCATTTTCCTTACTTTTCCTTACCAATAGTCGCTCGCACCGCTTCCAAACGTATAACCTACAAAATGAACACAAAATGCATGAAAAGTAACTAAGAAACATGAATATAAGCAACTAATTCAAGTAAAAGATACAGGATAAGTAGGTATAAAACCTACTTATCATAGAGGAAGAAGGAAAAAAATATTGAGGGTCCGAGAGAGAGAAATCAGGCCATTTATGATCGAAAGTTAGCTTTTCTTCAGTTTAATTTTTGTAAAATTTCTTTTTAAACACTCATATACATATATACTATAACATATCAAGTTTTAACCAGTGAAAAATGAGTTTTGAGGCGCTTAAAAATGTTCAATATCTCATCTCGTGCAAAGATATAAAGATCTCTTCAGATCTGTTACTTTTTCTTGCTTTAATATATATATATATATATATATATATATATATATATATATATATTCTTATACTATTTAATATTGCTTGAATTGAAAATTTATTGCCTTTTATTACTTTTGAAAGTCCAATAATAATCTAGAAGGGGGGTTGAATAGATTATTACAGATTTAAAAATATATAAGGCCTTGTCGACGTCGGGATTTTTATTTGTCCCTTTTCGTTACTTGTTCTTTGATGTTCTCATGTTATGTGAGATTTATTTGAAAAAATAAGTGAAAAAAGTCCGACATGTATAATGTCAACGATTTTACTTTAAGAGTCGCCAGTTGGTGTTTTTAACTGGTTGCACCAATGCAACTGAGAAAAGGTTTGCACATTGATCCAGTGATGTGACACTGCTAAACGGGTCTGTAAAACCGAGATTCATTTGGGTTCGGGGGCTTGATTATACGGAGGGAAGGTGTTAGGCACCCCCCCCCCCGACATCCTTGTTTCCATGGTGACCGCCACTTTTCAAAAAACTATTATATGAATATATATATGTGTGTGTGGATCAATGTGCAATTTATTTGGAAGTAGTGTGAGGCCTCGTGCGCACCTATATACAAAGGGTTTTAATTTGTATAAAAATTCAGTTTTAAACAAGATATAGCAATGAGGTTTTATAAAAGAAGTTTTTTAAACCCTGTGCTCAATAGTAATTGAGACCTTTTCATATTTCTATTTTATTGTTAAATGTTCGGCTTGTTTGCTTTTATTATCGAGATGCGAAGCATCTTCGAAAAAATAATATACAGCAGTGCCGAACTTCTCATGGGCATGATAGCCATCTAAGGAAATTCAAACACCGTGAATAATTTACAAGCTGCTTACAGCTGAAAATGTCCACCACAGAAACCGAATCTAGATTCAGTAGACTGAATCTGTGATCACATGATTCCTAGGCAGGTATGATGCCGCAATTTGTATGAAAAGCAGTAAGCAGTTATATATATATATATAAACTGTAAATATATATATATATATATATATATATATATATATAAACTGTAAATATATATATATATACATACATGATCAACCATCACAAAGAACCTCCATAGGGGATCAAAAATGTAAATAAGCAGTAAATGCGATCAACCGTCATAAAGTAAACTCCAGATGGGACTAAATGTAAATAAAGCAGTAAAGATGATCAACCACCACGAAGTAAAGTCCAAGCGGGACTAAATGTAAATAAAGCAGTAAAAGGTCACGAAGTAAACTCCAGGCCTGACAGAAATGTAAATATATATATACATAAGCAAGTAAACGCTCTAGATGTAAAATCCAGGCTCATCAGACAGAGTCTGACAACAGTTTATATAAGTATATATATATATAAGCAAATAAACGCTCCAGACATAAGTTTAGGCTCAATCGAGGCATAACTCGATAATGTTAGTCCATATATAAAAACATATACATAAATAAGTATATATATACAAACAGAAATGAAAACCACGGACTGAAGTCTGGACATACACACACAATATGACTCTCAATGTGAAGAATGGTGTGTGCAAAGATGAAAAAAAGGCTTATAGAGTGTGAGAAGGCTTATAGTGGGCTTCCAAGGTAGGCTTCTATGACTCTAGATGAATAAACACTCAGCTCCTACCGGTAAAATATAGCTATATATGAGCTAACAGGTGCTTAAAATGAGAAAGTACTCAATATGGGGTGTGTACAGAGCAAATTGAATAGGGCTTCCTCGCCTCTTTTTCTCTTACAAATGGCCACCCCATGCTCTATATTTATAGAGCTAGGGGTCATAGGTGAAGCCGCAGATGCACCTGCGGCTACCCGGGGTGCCCCGTGCTCCGTTGGTCTCTTTGTCTCGAAGTACGTGCACTCATGTACTGTGATGTCCGCTAGAACTTGCAAAACTTCAATCCGAGCATCCAAACAAGGTGAATAAGACCTGCTTCGGACCGCTTTTGTCGAGAGTTACGCTATGACATGGGATTAGATGTTGTACAAAGTCAGGAAGAGAGGACCATGCCCATGGTCTTCAAGCTTCAAATTCTATCCGGTGTGCTTCCACGCGTAATAGTCACTCGGGATTGGAACTCCTTGGCTCTTGCAGGACATTGTTGTGTAGAAAAGTATGTATAAAGTGTTGAGACGGTGCGCTGGGGGTTGAGGTGGGTAGATGATGATTTTGCCCCTCATCGGGGTTATCTCTGGTTTGGGCTGATAGCAGACGTTGCTCAGGGTTACATCTGAGATTAGGACTGCTGCAAGTGTTTGAATTCCGTAGGGTCATCTGTAAGTGTGCCTGTCTTCCCGGTGTTAGCTCCAGGGTCTTTGGAATGAGTGCTTCGGCAGGAGGCCTGAGATTGAAGCTGATTGCATGCATTTGAAACAAGCATTTTTGGGGTTATCGCTGGAACTACAATGAAATTCCTTAGGGTTATCTCCAAGGATGAAACACGGGGTTATCTCTGAGGTTTGTACCTGATGCTCCCGGTGTGTGTTCTAGGTTTGAGACTAAAATTCTGGTGGTATCCGGAATGGATGTGAGCTGTCTTCCAGGGTTATCTACGAAAGACGAATCTGCCCTCTTGTAATGTCAGTAACAGGTGTGAAATTTTTTTTGAGTGTCTACAGATGCCCCTCTTTATCATATTCATGCAATGCAAGGCATAGATAGGATAAAGAATCCTAGACACTTGAAATTTAAACAAGATAAACATGATGTTATGCACAGCAACATGATGTAAATGTATAATGCATGATGGAATGATTGTCAGTTCCCCCATAATCCTGTTGGGATGACAATCAGTGATGCCTGGGATATATGATTCAAGTCTTCCAAGATGTGGACATTGGGGCTATCACCAAAATATTGAATCCTTGATACAGACTTTACTCCAAAGTTGTGTCTCTCGTGTGCAAGAGATCTGTGAGGATAAAGCTTTGTCTGTTTGAGGATGTCTATAACATATTCCATCATCAGTCCTCTCAGATGAGGATGGTCTTTTCTAGTTTGTGTCACCAGTATATACCACGATCTTTGTTGGAGTTACTACCAACAGTATGTATCGTCAGGGTTGCCTGACCTTCACTAATGTCTGTATCACCGGATAGATCCCTATTGGGTGAACTTTCAAGGTTGCTTGACCTTCATTGATGTGTGTATCAATGGTTGCATCACGTTGTGACCCTCGCTGAGGATTCGTTCATAGACGAATACTGCATTGTAACCCCCCGCCGGGGATACGTGGATGAATGAAATCTACGTTGTGACCCCCGCCTGGGATACTTTATCAACGATTGAAATCGGTGTTGTGACCCCTGCCGGGGAAGGTGTTTTAGGGCTATGACCCTGCACTGACGGCATCGGACCTTTATGAGGTATTGTCGAGCATGACTTGTAAAAGCTGAAGTCACTGGTATAGTATACCTTTTATTCAGGTGAATTACAATGAGTGATATGTGGAGCTAGAGTTTTGGCCCGTGAAAACTAGGATTCCAGGCTATTCCGCTCAATCGGGTAGCATTTTTATTCCTGATTTGGTATTTTTAGCTTGCGAAACCTCCTTTACAACTCAAACTAAATGGAGCCGGAGGGGTGGGACCCATGTATGGGTGTCCGCAGGTACACCTGCAGTAGCCGCAGGTGGACCTGCGACAAATTGTGACTATTTAAAAGATGCATATTGCTTTCATAAGTCACTTTCAAGTAGCACCACGAAGGAAATTTGAGAGCTCTTTTTCAGACTTACTGAGTTTGGGCGACTTTCTGCAAATTCTACTACTGTACAAGTGTTCTACACTGTTCTGGTAATGTATGCATGTATTCTTTTCCAGTTTATATCCGTTGGAAAATAATTTATCACATAAAATGCATCTAGACACATAGTAGTGAATATGCATGCTGATTTGACTTTATAAAAAATATTCAACATAGTAAAGGTTAGTATTAAACCGTGCTGAACATAATGATGTGAGAAAATTTAACTTTTGAAATAGTCAAATTGGCACCTTTTACTGTCATTTCTTATCCTATTTGAGGACAAATGAGTAAAGGTAGAAAAGTAAAATAATCCTAGTAATTAGACTACACTTACGGATTTTTTACTATGATGTATTAATGCATGTAGGATGTATATGACTGTAGGTAGGTGTGCTACTAAATGGCCACCTAGTTATGCTTATGTGCATGTGGATAGTCCTATTTACAAAGGGGACTATGGATAAATTTTCCAAAATGTAGGCATTGGATAGTCATGCATTTTAACTCTACTGTAGACGTATGTTAAAATAATGCATGCATGCATGTAGTCATAAAATGCATTTTGAAAAGCTCCAGATAAGAATTTACAACACCCTTTTTGAGGTGATTTGGAGACTTGTTGTCTAGATATTATGGATCTGGATCAGCCTAGTAGTTCCCGCAGGACCACTTCGGGTGTACGGAGGAGGGCTTTTGAAGTGCCACGACCCTATTCTGTTAGACAACCTCTTCGTTTGGTGGCGGCAGTGATACGTCCTATCCGGGTTGAAGTGCCAGATGTAGAGGACGAAGATGAGGATGTACCTGGTTGAGGTTCCTGCTCCTGCTGCATATTTTCCCTGAAGGGATTTTCCAGGCATTCAAGTAGCAAAACTAGAGCTCCTGGATGATTTGAGTCGACACCCTTCAGTTTACCTGCACGCAAACGAGGTATGAAGTTAGATCTTAATATTCCTTCTTTCCTATTGATGAGGATTAAAGGGTTTCTGATGTTGATCTGTATTTGATGTAGGTTCCCGGCTTTACACAACCTCGAGGGAACTAGTTCAGCATCCACTTTATGTATCAGGCTTTGCACAATGACTATAGAGCTATTGTACATGGCTGGGGATTCGGGATGTTTTTTTCCATTCTTCCCCGTCGTTGTCCCTTGGTTACCTCAGAGCATTGTCTGAGCGCTGGTTTCACCAGACTCAGTCACTCCATTTGTTGGCCTGTGAGGTGATGATGACACCGATGGATTGGTAGTTTATCACAGGTATGGAGTTTGGAAGGGCACTGGTGCCTTGTACGGTGGATATCACCCCCACTATGTCAAATCCTTGCTAGGAGTTCCAAAAGAGCGCTCAAGGGTAGGACTGTATGTACAGATCCTTTGAGCATAGATGCTATGAGCGGGCTATTGAGTGAGCCCATACCCGATGATGTGAGAGTCAGGGATCGCATTCTTCGGCGATTGTTCCTGATGAACATTAGGGGCTGCTTCATAGCAGATAACTCTTCTACGGTGTCCTTCGCTTTGATCAGCGCCACCCGACACGTGAATCATATCAGAGAGTATGATTGTGGTTCCTACACCTTCGCCTACATCCTCAGAGGAATGCGCATACGCTCGCAGGGTTTGACTGAGGCTTGGTTAGAATTCTACTCATTTCTGTTGGTGAGTATTTCTCTTGTCTTTTCCCATGTACAAGTTAAGAATGTTAACTGACAACAGATGTTTTTCCTTTGTGTTGGTAGTTCTGGGCCTATGAGAGGCTTCCATGTTTGCGTCCTATGAGTGAGTTAGGCTTAGATACCTATCCACGAGGACGAAGATGGCATCATTCCATACTGGCGGAGGTCCTTATTGCTGAGAGTTTTACTCATTATCGCCTATAGCTGGAGTTGTTAACAACGAATGTCATCACATGGGTTCCCTATTCTGGGGAGCACTTGAGTGTTGGATTTGAGGATGGGTACACGACTGGAGTTGAGTACATGATTTCCACCCGTAGGATTCCTCTCTTCATAGATGGAGGATGGGAGCTCTACTTAGGAGAGCGTGCTATCACGAGCACTACAGGAGAGATTCGTATTCCGATCTTGCCTCCTGTCAGGCGTTATTTGCCTGTTTTGCAGTCACCCGTCATTGATATCTCATTGTTGGGTGTTGACGGTTTTACAGTGTCAGAGGCTCCCTGCACTCAGGAGATGTTCCAGCATTGGTGGTTCCCTCGTACCATTGGAGCCCAGACCCGCGCCACTTAGTTCATGGGGGATATGGTTCCAGGATCCGTGATGATGACGGATTGGCTAGCATGTGTCCGAGATCTGACTCATTTGACACAGATTGACAGTTTTACCCGGCAATTAGACCGGGCACATTTCTTTATCCGGCACTTGGGTAGAGATCCTTCAGAGGCAGATACTTTTGATCCTTTCAGCTCTGGCGCTGGCCCCTTAGGTGACCCATATGGCTTTATCGGTGCAGATCCTCCCTTGTATAGGCCTGACATCCCTGTGGATAGAGATCCAGTGACTCAGGAGGAGTTACATAAGGTGGATATGATTGATGATATAGACATTAACACCATTGACTTCTTCTGATTTATATTCTCATTATCTCTTTTGATAGGCCTCTGTTAGACATTGGGTAGCTTTAGCCCATTCTCGTTATATCTTTTGATAGGCCTCTGTTAGTTGTAGGGCAGGTTTGCCCCATTTCCCTATATTTTAGCTGTATAGAGACATACTAGATGATGATATACTTATGAATGTATGTACAATTTTCCATTCCCTATATCATATTGCTATCTATTGTATCATGCATGTTATTATGTTATGCATACGTATGTATGTTCAGAGATATTCAGCATTGACCCCTGGATGGTCTTATGACAAGACTCGTACAGATGTCTTCCTCGACAGTTAGCCGTATTGATCATACCTCACCATTTTTGGTGGCATTTGGTATGCAATCGTGGTATGATAGCATGTCACCATCAGACAGGGTGACTATATATGGTTTGTTGCAGCATATTATGACCTTGTTGATGTTTCAGGTTTCTGCAGGATTCATAGAGGGCATGCTGGAGCACTGGGTATCGGAGAGGTATGTTTTTCGATTTGGGACCCAGGAGTTAACTCCTACTTTGGAGGAGTATGCACGTTTGATGATGCTGCCATTAGACAGACCTTGCGTGTATATGGCAGTCAGAGACATGAGTAGGCAGTTCATGACCCTCACTGAATTGAGGCGTAGGGTGGTGCAGAATGAGCTCACATCTGGCCACGTCATATCCTAACATTATCTGTTTGACAAATTTAGCTCTGAGGATAGTTATAAACAACATTCCGAGGATTTCACCATATTGGAGGATCATTGGCTTTCGGCCAGAGTGGATGTACTGTTGTTATGCTGTATTGTCATATGTCTATATGCCACAGGTATATGGATGAGTTGGACATAGGGGTCATTATGGCAGTGAGAGCTCTTAAGGAGGGTCACACCATTATATCGATGATTATAGCAGAGACTCTGAGGTCAGCTACATACTGATGTACTTATTCGATAGGAGTGTTTACAGGCAGCTCGGTCATGCTTTACTGTGTGGTTTATGTCACACTTGAGACCGATTGGCACTTTTAGACATCATGGATATTGTTTTACCCATGATGTAGCCATGTCTTACTCCTTTCAACTTGTGGAGTGTACAGATGCTGCATCTTGGTCAACTTTCCTGGCAGGGATTGGAGATCCATTTGATATTGTCGTGTACAGGGCTTAGTTCACCCTATAACTTCATTACTCATGCTCCGGGCATGGATTATCTTCCTCTGGCTAGTTTGAGGGGTATGATTACTTACCATCCATTAGCCGTGATGTGTCAGTTTGACAAATTTTAGGACTTCCATCCATTTGAGGGGGCATTGAGTCAGTGCTTCGCTTCACGCCACTTATCAGCAGAGGATAGATCCAGGTTGTATGCTTGTTGGGATTAGAGTGAGCTGGTTGAGTTTTCTATCAGTCATTTGGGTTGTTCTGCAGAGTATTCCGCATGGATGGAGACAGAGACTGCATCGGCTACGGTAGTATCCACAGTGTAGGAGACTAATTTCGACGATGAGGAGCCTATTGAGGAAACCTATATTCCCATCGAAGAGGATTTAACTACTGGGTTGTGAATATTTATGATGGATTCTCCCACTACGAGTGTTACTGTCATTCAGCATTCAGCATAGTATTTGGAGCAGAGTCTACATCTGATGACCTTTGAGAAAGATTAGGCTATGACCTTGATGTTGACAGCTCTTGATGAGAGAGATACAACTCTATTAGAGAGAGATGAGGCCAGATCAGCCAGAGATGAAGTGATTGAAGAGCAGGATGTCATAGACAGTACTTCAGTGAGATCCCTTATGACTGGCATCCTTGCCGATATAAGTGCATATATCGATGAGCATCATGCCACCATTCAGTTAGCCTCGGATCTGCTAGCTCGCATAGATACCATTGGGTAGGAGCATGTAGCGTTACCTTCTTCTTTGAAGAGGGATGCTATGTTAGATCTGATAGTCCGTATACACACAAATCCATAGATAGACTTGTATTTTTCCTGCACAGACTAGCTTAACCATTTTGTCATGTACATCACATATTGTATATATCAAACAGTATTATATATGGTAGGGAAATATATTTTGATTCACTTCCCTTTCAGTTGTGCCTTGATACTTGCTTGATATTTGCATGTTTCTTTAAGGCTTGTGATCTTGATGCATTCTGAACTCATCCTTGATATGTGGACATTAAGACGTCGTAGGATCTTTGATAACGAATAACTGATCTGTGTGTATCCCTACCATCTTTGGTGTCTTGGGACTAGTTTCTATATTGAAATATAGAGAAGAGTGTGGCTTTTCCTCTCTGAGATTGACCGCACCACAGATGGTCACTAGTACTCCTATTTGAGAGGAGCCTAGTTAATTCCATCTCTTATGGATAGACAATGACTCTTTGAGGCACAACCGCAGCTTAGATGGTCACCTGAATCTCCTATTTGTGATGAGAGGTTTGGTAATTGCATCCCTTTGGTCTGAAGCCGATGAAATGTGGTGGATTGAAGTTTGAGCCCAGTACCGCTGACAAGTATTGTGTTTTGGTAGGGGGCTAGACCGAACCATAAATGGCTGCCTATGTAATCCTATTAAAGAGGAGATCAGGTCTGCGTAGTTCGAACTTGGTGTAAGAGGTTCAACACTGAATGTGAAAGGCAGTTGAGTGTAAAAGCTTTATTAATGAAGAAGGGTGTAGAAGTATTTTTGTCATTTTTGTTTATGTAGAGAAAGGGGCAAAAATGTTTTTATTGTTTTTTTTATTGTGACTAGGCCATATAGAATATGGTTGCCTACGTACTCCCGGGTATCAAGGAGATCAGGTCGATGTAGTTCGCCCCTCAGGACGAATTATAGTCAAAGAGAAGTATAAATCCCATGTGCAGGCTGTAACGCCCCCCCATATCTATACTCCCACGGTATCCAATATGGTGCTTACTATGAATAGATATATAATGCATTTAAATCTATACACCCATGGTATCTGATTATAAGATTACATTAAATAGAGGGACTATCAGATATAATTCTCATATATCCAAAATTCACAGTATCCCATAACAGATGCTAATTCTCGAGAGAACTATTACTGTGTTTGGATACCCTCACTTGGATATATGAACTGTATCTCTGACTAAAGTCTATCTATCCAAAATTCAGAGTACCAGTAATAACATGAACAGTCCATATTACTAATACCCTCACCCAGATGTATAGTTTAAGCCAAGCAAATTTATACTATCGTATCAATAGTAACTATCTATCTAAAATCCAGAGTATCAATAACAACATGAACAGTCCATACTATTAATACCCTCACTCAGATAAATAGTTCCCAAGGATCTCAACTAGATTCGAAGAATTCTAATTTTACATCTATATATGTAAGAAAACACGGTTGTAGAAATAAAAGATGTTAAATATATATATATATATATATATATATATATAATATTAAGATTTGATTACATGATTCTCACAATGATTTTCTTATTACAAGGTATTCAAACAGACAAGAATATAATCTAATCTATATAGGGACGCTTCCCTTTATCTACTCCAGATGTTCCAGGGTTACCATCTAAAACAGCAAAGGGAATAGTTTGCAAGGGTGAGCTATGATATGCTCAGCAAGTTTTGTATTTATAACAATATATGATTTGAAAAAATACAACAATTCAAATTTCGATTGATAGTTGTCACCATTTCACTTATGGATTTATATTTCTTTTAGTCACACAGACTTAGAATTTTTTTTGAAGATATTAGATAGGGGATCAGCCTATTCAACATCCTAGGAGTATGTATCTCATCCTACCAGTGCTCAAATGCACCCAACTTAGTGTCAATATATTATCGACCGAAGATCCCATACGGGATGCCCAACTTCAGATTATGATGTCTTACCAATCAATTTGGTTTGACACAATAATTTAATCTTAACAATTCATATGAATAAGCAATTCATTTCTTAGTTATGCTGAAGCTATAGCAATAACCTTATAATAAAAGGTTAATTCAATTGTAGGTGTAGTATATTATATCAACAGCATATCAAGATAAAAATCTTGTTCAATAGGTTCAAGACATTTATATGAGTAATTTAAGGTTAAGAAGAACTTACAAAAGTAATAACTTGGGTATATGAAACTTGCCTGAGCGTAGATCAGTCAAGTTATGCTATTCAATCCTAATAAATACATACGATGTTCATATACATAAATCTAACACGTTAGTATTGATAACAATACTCAAATATAACATTTATATAATATCGGGTTAGATTCAATAGGGTTTCGGTGTTTAATACTTTACCGAATATTGAATAAGTTGATAAATGCACTAAATTTTATTTATTATAATTTTAGATAATTTATATATCCATTATAATAATTTTTAGAAGTTTAAAATAGTTTTAAAACATTTATTTATCCTTTAAATGATTTTTAAATCATTTATTATTTCTATTTTAGGTAATTAATATTTACTTAAAATTTTATAAAAACATTGTTTATTATTTTTAAATAATTTATAATCATTTATTATAATTTTCATATCATTAGTAATATTTTTCCATAATTATTTAATATTTATAAATAAATATTCTAATTTCTTTATTAATAAGTTAATTATTAATAATATCTAAATAAAATAAAATAATTATTAAATTTCTGTAAAAATATTAGAATTTAATTATAATTATTTAATATGATTTTTAAAACTGTTTTTATATTTATTTATTAATTATTTCTAATTTTTATAATTTATTTTTAGAAAAATTAATTTTTGTCTTTCGCTAAAGCCCTTCAGTGACAGAAAGTGTCGCTGTAGGTGTTCTTAAGTTTCTAGGCAACAGTTCGGTTATGGTCGAGTGACCAGTTTGACCACTAAATAAAATGCTACTGATAATAATTCTTGGTTTGTTCAAGAGTTGATGTTTTAGTACTCATACAGTAGTACAACATGAATCAAAAATTTAGGCTTTAACCTAAATATAACAAAAAGTTATAGAGGCTCAAAGTCACTGTCAGAGCTGTACTTCAGTTTCTGGGTAACCTAGAACAGTAGTCATGGCCGGTCAACGGTTTTGTAGCTTAAATATCTTTGATTCTGTGTATTAGATGTGTGTGGTGTTTGTTGTAACATGTAGTATATATGTCAGGGTACATACATATAACATTAACATGAACAAAGCATAACTCTAAGGTCTCTAATTATGTTGGTCAAAGTACAACCAAACGCTATTCTTCGTGTTCTTCAGTTTTTTGGGCAGCCCAGAAAACTTGGTCAAGCTTGGTCAACGACTTTTGACCATTAAATCCATTAATCCTATTAGTTGTTTTAGCAGTTTGAGATCATAGATATGTAGTACATATAACAGGGTATTGATCTATACCAAAACATTACAAAAACATCAGACAGAAAACGATTAAAAAGGTTGGTCAAAGTAGCCGGTTCGACTGTTCTTAAATTTTCTAGGTTCCCAGAAAACTGCAATCTGTGAACGGTCAACCCACTTTGACTACCTATAACTTGAAATCTATGATTCAAATGAACCTATTTTCTTTTCCAGATTAAAGACCTACTAACAGGCTACAAATACCAAACAATTAACAGTCCAAAACAATAACACATTTGAATCTATAGGCCCTGACATTCGTCTGTCAGACTTAGTTTTCAAAATTTCCAAATTTCTTAAAACACTTGATTAAGGCATCTAGATGTTATGAAAATGTGTTCTACCAATCTAACATACTTTCTAACATATTAATACATAATTCTAAATATCTAAACAACAAAATTAACAAAGGATCAAAGAGCTAACTATGAACTAGGGTTTGTACCTTTTCTTGAATGATTTTCGATTCTAGCTTCTGATTTGGTTGTTGTTATCACCTAGGCTTGATTTGGTAAGTTTATAAGTGTAACTAGGCTTAGAAATTTCGTGAGTTTTCTCAGCTCTAAGGTTTCTATTTATAGAATTCTTCAACTTGGTTTTTTGGTCATTTTTGAGTAACTTGCCTCTACAAATATCTGATACAAAGTTACTTGTGCTGCTTAGGGTTTGTTATCAGCTCATGTGTAGCCTTGGAACTTGGTTGGATGACTCCTAACCTACTTGTAAGCTAGTTAGGTTTTTTTAGTAGCTTACTTTTGTCCAAATCTTCACTAATCTTGATTAAGGTTTTGTTTTTAATGATTAGTAATGTTAAGTGATGTTTATTAGTACCTAATTGAAGTTTACTAACCATGCTTAGGTGTTAAGATAAGCTAATTAGGGTTAGGTTAGCTAATTAGGGTTAGGGTTTTGCTAATTAGGGTTAGCGTTTGTTAATCTAGGATTGTTAACCTAAATTTCTCACTAATCCTAACAAGCACGACAAAGCGTTTTGTCAGTGTAAGCACGACAAAGAAACTTGTCAAAATAATTTTACCGAAAAGTCCGATTACGAAAAGAAAAAAAAATTTAAGCACGAGGTGTCAAGCACGACGTTTTTCGGACAAAAAATTATTTTGTCAAATTATTAAACAAGTATATATTAACACATAACATATTCAGAATGGAGAAATTTTATTTATATAACGGGATTTTACACATACGAGCCTTATTAGGGTTTTGGGTTCTTACATTCACCCCAACTAATAAGAATTTCGTCCTCGAAATTATAATACAAGTCAAGTAAATAATTGAGGATAATTCTCGCACAATTTATCTTCAAGTTCCCATGTAGCTTCTTCAACGTTCTGATTTCTCCAGATTACTTTGACCGAGGCTATCAGCTTTATTTCTCAGGACTTGCTCTTTACGATCGATGATCTGCACAGGTTCTTCTATATCAGAAAGATCTTCTTCTATTTGGATTGGCTCATATTGTATAACATGTTTATAATCAGGTTTATATGGTCATAATACAGACACATGAAACACATTATGAATATGATTCAACTCAGGAGGTAGTGCTATTTTATAAGCAACTTCACTAGCCCTCCTCAAAATTTCAAAAGGTCCAATGAATCTCGGACTTAGTTTTCCTTTTTTGCCAAAATGTATCTTGCCTTTCCAAGGTGATACCTTCAAGAATACGTGGCTTCTTACGTTAAAGTTTTGTTTTTGACGATGTGGGTCAACGTATTTTCTTTGTCGATCTTGAGATTGTTATAATCGTTGACGGATAATTCTGACGATTTCAGTTGTTTGTTGAATTATTTCAGGTCCTAACATTTGTCTTTCCCCGATTTCATCCCAACATAAATGTGTTCTACACCTCCTTCCATATAAATCTTCATAGGGTGGCATACCTATGCTAGCATGATAACTATTGTTATAGGCAAATTCAACTAAGGGTAACTGATCTTCCCAACTTCCTTTGAAGTCTATGATACAAGTTCTTAACATATCCTCTAATGTTTGTATGGTTCTCTCACTCTGTCCATCAGTCTGAGAATGATAAGCTGTACTCAATCTTAATTATGTTCCTAAATATTTCTGAAGGCTTTTTCAAAAATTTGAAGTAAAACGTGGATCTCGATCTGATACTATGGAAACAGGTACTCCATGCCTAGAGATAATTTCATTGATGTACAGTTTTGGAAGGTGATCTAGGTTATGAGTAATTTTAATAGGTAAAAAGTGAGCTGATTTTGTTAAACGTTCAACTATTACCCAAATGGCATTATGGCCCTTTTGTGTAGTTGGAAGACCAACAACTAAATCCATAGTTATATGTTCCCACTTTCACTCAAGAATTTGTAAGGGTTGAAGTAAACCACTCGGCTTTTGATGCTCAGCCTTAACCCTTTGAAACGTGAGACATTTACTTACCCATTCAGCTATTTCTCTTTTCATGTTCGACCACCAAAAGTGTCGACTTAAATCCTTATACATTTTTTTACTACCAAGATGTATGGAAAATTTAGAATTATGAGCTTCGTTTAAAATTTCATCTTTTAAAGCTTGGTTTAATGGAACCCAAATTCTATTTTCATATCTTATTATTCCATCCTGATCTATTCTTAATTTGTTATACTTGATATGATTTATATTAGACTTATACTTCTGACATTCTTCATCTTTCTCCTGTATCTCTTTAACTTTAATTATCTTTTATAAACCGTCGATAATAACCCGCCAAACTGAGAAAACTTCGTACTTCTATTGGAGTTATTGGTTGTTCCCAATTCACAACCGTTTCAATCTTATCTGGATCTACAAATATTCCATTCTTGTCAATCACATGACCTAAAAATTGAACTCTCTTCAACCAGAATTCACATTTGGAAAATTTTGCATAAAGTTGTTCCTTTCGTAAAATCTCTAAAACGACTCTCAAGTGTTCAGTATGCTCTTCCCGTGTTTTCGAGTATACCGGAATATCATCGATAAACACTACAACAAATTTGTCCAAGCATGGTTAAAACACTCGATTCATTAAATCCATAAATGTTGCCGGTGCATTAGTTAATCCAAAAGACATTACAAGAAACTCATAATGTCCATAGCGTGTCCTAAACGTTGTTTTCGGCACATCCTCCTTTTTACCTTTAATTGATGATAACCTGTTCTAAGGTCAATTTTTGAAAAATGTTCGGTCCCTTTTAATTGGTCAAACAAATCATCAATCATTGGTAAAAGATATTTATTTTTAATAGTTAATTTATTTAGCTCTCTATAGTCTATACATAGTCTAGTTCCATCCTTCTTCTTTACAGACAACATTGGTGCTCTCCAAGGTGAAACACTAGGTTGTATGTACTTTTTATCTAAGAGTTCTTGTAATTGTATTAGTAACTCTTTCAGTTCTACAGGTGCCATTCTATACAGTGCCTTAGAAACTGGTTTCGTTCCTGGTGAAAGATCAATGACGAACTCAATTTCCCTTTCTGGAGGTAAACCTGGTAAGTCATCCGGAAATACATCAAGAAATTCCTTAACTATAGGCATTTGATCTAGTTTTACTCCTTCCTGTCGAGTATTAACTATATAGGCCAAATATCCTAAACAACCTTTTCTAAGTAATCTTTCTGCCTGGATTATGGTCAGACATCGAGATTGCTTAGGTGAACAACTACCGTTGAACACTACCTTTGACTTCAAAGTAGTCAAAAGGTTTATACATTTTTGATGACAATCAATCATCGCGTTATGATTAACTAACCAATCCATTCCTAAAATTACATCAAATTCTCCCAACTGAATTGGTATCAAATCTACTTTAAAATTATGTCCTTTTATTACCACACTACAGTTCCTGTATATGGTCTTAACCAGAATCCTTTCATTATTAGCAATTTCTACACAGAATGGTTTGTCTAAATTTTCACAAGGTATATTCAAGTTTGTAGAAAAAAATTTAGACACAAAAGAACATGTAGCACCAGAATCGAATAACACATATACATTTAAAGTGTTAATAGGGATGATACATGTCACCACGTCCTGTGAAGCAACAGCATCCCTCACCAACATATTAAATGTTCTCGCGGTAGGTCGATTCTGAACCCCAACTGCAGCTATTTTTGATTGATTATTCTCTGGTATTCTAACCCCCTTTCCTCCTTGATTCCTAGGTTTGGGACAATTCTTTGAAAAATGGTCCAACGAACCACAATTAAAACATTTATTTTTATTTGGAAGAGAACACTAGGGAGAAAAATGTCCCAACTGTCCACAATTAAAACATTTGTTATGAAAGCATTCTCCTTTATGTTTCTTACCACAAGTAGGACAAAGTTTAATGATATTATTACTAAAATTATTATTAGTATTACCTATCTTTTTCCCCGGGTTGTTAGAAAAAGTATTATCCCATTTTCGTTTGTTATTAAACCCACCTGAATTGGGTTCTATCCCAGGTTTTCCTTTTTCATTCTGACTTTTCTTGTCCTGGTGAAACTTAACAAGACTTTCATTCTCACTTTCAGCTATAGTAGCTTTCTCTAGTATTTTGGAGAAGGTCTTAATTTGAAGTACTGACAACCTACTTCGAATATGAGGTTTTAAACCCTCCAGAAACCTACGAGTCTTTCTAAGTTCAATGGTTACATGATGAGGAGCAAACCTGGATAGTTCATTAAACTTGGTTGTATACTGGGTTACAGTCAGGTCTCCTTGTTTTAAATCTAGAAATTTTATTTCCATTCTATCTTTCAGGGATTGGGAAAAATAGTTTTCAACGAAAAACTCTTTGAATCTATCCCAAGGAATAATTTCAGTTTCTACCCAACCTTTGGTTGTTTCCCACCAATAATTAGCCTCACCTTTCAAGAAAAAGGTTGCAAAAGTTGTCTTCTAATTATTATTGACATTAGTTACTAGGAAAAATTTCTCTATTTCAAAAATCCACATTTGTGCCTCTACAGGTTCTGATGTACCTTTAAATTCGGTGGTCCAACTAATTTAAAATCTTTAAAAGATGTATTTTGGTTTGTTGGTCTATTCATAGCTCCTAACATAAGGTCTACTAACTGCTGGGTAGAATTATCATCATTATTCATTTCTCTCCGGGGTCTTCTGGTTGGTGGCTTGATTCTATATAAACCAATAACAAAATTCACATAAGAATTTGAGTAATACAAACATATTGTTTATTTTATATATCACAACGGTATTACACAACAACTTCATAGTTAAACATACTACTATCTTATAAAGTACAGATTACATTACAAACTTTGAATGCTTCTTTATTATACTAATATAAAGCTTTCAACCACCTATACTAATCTCTAGAATTCATTGATATCATCAAAGGAATCCTGAATCATGTGACAAACCATAGATCGATCGATGAGATATGCAGTCTTCTTCTCCTCTACCGGATATCAAACTACACGGTGCTGAAAATCATTAAAAGTATCTCTAACACCCAGAGATGTTTTAAGAAGTCTTGACTGAATTTCGTTTATGCACCTCTGAGCATGGTGAAGTTGTACTTTTAGTCGTTGACTATGTCCCCTCTCATGTTGTAGCATTCCCTCAGCTATATCAGCTATAAACCTCATTTTATTATTCTCATATTCTATTATCTTCAGCAGTGATATCATTGCTTCATCATGCTCATCAATTCTCATTAACTCACTGGATCCTCCTCTTCCTCAGCATCTAACAATTGTTGATCATGAAGTAATTCCTCATCTTCTGCATCACTAGCTATAATTGACTCAATTTGTGGTGGATTGTTAGCTATTACCATCTCTTCAGCATTGGAGTTGGCCATCTATAAAAGAAAAATCCTTTAATACTGGTATAGAAATTTACACAACATAATCATTTTAATGTTATATTTTACGTGGAATTAAAATTAATTTTTTTTACGGACTCGAAGACTATATACTAAGATTTCTCTTCCTTATATCTATAGCCTTGAAGCCTTGATACCATTAAATTGTAACGCCCCCCCCCCCATATCTATACTCCCACGGTATCCGATATGGTGCTTACTATGAATCGATATATAATGCATTTAAATCTATACAGCCATGGTATCTGATTATAAGATTACATTCAATAGAGTCCATCAGATATAATTCCCATATATCCAAAATTCATAGTATCCCATAACAGATGTTAATTCTCAAGAGAACTATTACTGTGTTTGGATACCCCCACTTGGATATATGAACTGTATCTGTGACTAGAGTCTATCTATCCGAAATTCAGAGTACCAGTAATAACATGAACAGTCCATATTACTAATACCCTCACCCAGATGTATAGTTTAAGCCAAGCAAATTTATACTATCGTATCGATAGTAACTATCTATCCGAAATACAGAGTATCAATAACAACATGAACAGTCTATGTTATTAATAACCTCACTCAGATAAATAGTTCCCAATGATGTCAACTAGATTCGAAGAATTCTAATTTTACATCTATATATGTAAGAAAACATGGTTGCAGAAATAAAAGATGTTATATATATATATATATATATATATATATATATATAATATCAAGATTCGATTACATGATTCTGATAATGAGTTTCTAATTATAAGGTATTCAAACAGATAAGAATATAATCTAATCTATGTAGGGACGCTTCCCTTTGTCTACTCCAGATGTTCCATGGTTACCATCTAAAACTACAAAGGGAATAATTTCTAAGGGTAAGCTATGACATGCTCAGCCAGTTTTGAATTTATAACAATATATGATTTGAAGAAATACAACAATTCAAATTTTGACTGATAGTTGTCACCATTTCACTTATGGATTTATGTTTCTGTCAATCACACAGACTTAGAAATTTTGTTCAGATATGAGATAGGGGATCAGCCTATTCAACATCCTAGGAGTATGCATCTCATCCTACCAGTGCTCAAATGCACCCAACTTAGTGTCAATATATTATCGACCGAAGGTCCAATACGGGATGCCCAACTTCAGATTAGGATGCCTTACCAATCAATTTGGTTTGACACAACAATTTAATCTTAACAATTCATATGAATAAGCAATTCATTTCTTAGTTATGTTGAAGCTATAGCAATAACCTTACAATAAAAAGGTATTTCAATTGTAGGTGTAGTATATTATATCAACAGCATATCAAGATAAAAATCTTGTTCAATAGGTTCAAGACATTTACATAAGTAATTTAAGGTTACGAAGAACTTGCAAAAGTAATAACTTGAGTATAGGAAACTTGCCTGAACGTAGATCAGTCAAGTTATGCTATTCAATCCTTAATAAATACCTACGATGTTCATATATATAAATCTAACACATTAGTATTGATAACAGTACTCAAATATATCATTTATATAATATCGGGTTAGATTCAATAGGGTTTCGGTGTTTAATACTTTACCGAATATTGAATAAGTTGATAAATGGACTAAATTTTATTTATTATAATTTTAGATAATTTATATATCCATTATAATAATTTTTAGAAGTTTAAAATAGTTTTACAACATTTATTTATCCTTTAAATGATTTTTAAATCATTTATTTCTATTTTTAGGTAATTAATATTTACTTAAAATTTTATAAAAACAATGTTTATTATTTTTAAATAATTTATAATCATTTATTATAATTTTCATATCATTAGTATTATTTTTCCATAATTATTTAATATTTGTAAATAAATATTCAAATTTCTTTATTAATAAGTTATATATTAATAATATCTAAATAAAATAAAATAATTATTGAATTTATGTAAAAATATCAGAATTTAATTATAATTATTTAATATAATTTTTAAAACTGTTTTTATATTTATTTATTAATTATTTCTAATTTTTATAATTTATTTTTAGAAAAATTAATTCATGTATGTCGCTAAAACCCTTCAGTGACAGAAAGTGTCGTTGTAGGTGTTCTTGAATTTCTGGGCAACAGTTCGGTCAAGGTCGAGTGACCAGTTTGACCACTAGATAAAATGCTACTGATAATGATTCTTGGTTTGTTCAAGAGTTGATGTTGTAGTACTCATACAGTAGTACAACATGAATCAAAATTTAGGCTTTAACCTAAATATAACAAGAAGTTATAGAGGCTCAAAATCACTGTCAGAGCTGTTCTTCAGTTTCTAGGTAACCCAGAACAGTAGTCATGGCCAGTCAACGGTTTTGTGGCTTGAATATCTTTGATTCTGTGTATTAGATGTGTGTGGTGTTTGTTGTAACATGTAGTATATATGTCCGGGTACATATATATAACATTAACATGAACAAAGCATAACTCTAAGGTCTTTAATTATGCTGGTCAAAGTATAGCCAAACATTGTTCTTCGCGTTCTTCAGTTTTCTGGGCAGCCTAGAAAACTTGGTCAAGCTTGGTCAAAGACTTTTGACCATTAATTCCAGTAATCCTATTAGTTGTTTTAGCGGTTTGAGATCATAGATATGTAGTACATATAACAGGGTATTGAACTATAACAAAACATTACAAAACATCAAACAGAAAACGATTAAAAAGTTTGGTCAAAGTAACCGGTTCGACTATTCTTGAGTTTTCTGGGTAACCCAGAAAACTACAATCCGTGAACGGTCAACGTACTTTGACTACCTATAACTTGAAATCTATGCTGCAAATGAACCTGTTTTCTTTTTCAGATTAAAGACCTACTAACAGGCTACAAATACCAAACAATTAACAGAACAAAACATAAACACATATGAATCTATAGTCCTTGACATTCGGCTATCAGACTTAGTTTTCAAAATTTCCAAATTTCTTAAAACACTTGATTAAGGCATCTAGATGTTATGAAAACGTGTTTTGCCAATCTAACATACTTTCTAAGATACTAATACATAATTCTAAACATCTAAACAACAAAATTAACAAAGGATCAAAGAGCTAACTATGAATTAGGGTTTGTACCTTTTTTGAATGATTTTCGATTCTAGCTTCTGATTTGGTTGTTGCTATCACCCAGGCTTGATTTGGTAAGTTTATAAGTGTATATAGGCTTAGAAATTCTGTGAGTTTGCTCAGCTCTAAGGTTCCTATTTATAGAATTCTTCAACTTTGTTTTTTGGTCATTTTTGAGCAACTTGCCTCTACAAATATCTGATGCAAAGTTACTTGTGCTGCTTAGGGTTTGTTATCAGCTCATGTGCAGCCTTGGAACTTGGTTGGGTGACTCCTAACCTACTTGTAAGCTAGTTAGGTTTGTTTAGTAGCTTAGTTTTGTTCATATCTTCACTAATCTTGATTAAGGTTTTGTTTTTAATGATTAGGAATGTTAAGTGATGTTTATTAGTAACTAATTGAAGTTTACTAACCATGATTAGGTGTTAAGATAAGCTCATTAGGGTTAGGTTAGTTAATTAGGGATAGTTTTACAAATTAGGGTTAGGGATTTGCTAATTAGGGTTAGGATTTTCTAATCTATGATTGTTAACCTAAATTTCTCACTACTCCTAACAAGCACTACAAAGCGTTTTGTCAGTGTACGCACGACAAAGCAACTTGTCAAAATAATTTTACCGAAAAGTCCGATTAAGGGAAAAAAAAAATTAAGCACGAGGTGTCAAGCACGACGTTTTTCGGACAAAAATTTATTTGGTCAAATTTGTTAAACCAAGTATATATTAACACATAGCACATTCAGAACGGAGAAATTTTATTTATATAACGGGTTTTTACACATATGAGTCCTATTAGGGTTTTGGGTTTTTACACAGGCTATACTGCGGGGAAAATAAAGTTTGATCCCATGATTGGGACAAACTGCAGGTGTGGAAAAGTTTGATCCCGTCTTCAGGACAAACTGCAAGTGTAGAGAAATTTAATCACGTCTTTAGGATAAATTGCATGTGTGAAAGGTTCAATCCTGTCTTCAGGATAACTGAAGTTGTATGAACGGTTTGAAATGAGGTGAAACCAGGCTGCTAGTTTGAAGTGTATATTTCCCTGAGGGGCAGAAGAGTATGTAAAAAGGGTTAGAGAATCGGAATGACTGGTGATTTGATGATCTAAAGCCGGGATGTTTGCTTGATGGTAACCTCAGACATAGAAAGGGGTGTTCTTTCAGTCTCCTGTGAATATCTCCTTGACAACAAACGGGCCTTCTCAGTTAGGAGCGAATTTTCCCTTAGATTGATCTTAGTTGTCAATGATCTTCTTCAAAACCAAGTCATGTTGTTTGAACTGTCGTAGCCAGACTTTTCTGTTGTAGGATCTTGCGATCCTTTGCTGATATAACTGACCATGGAAGATAGCCGCGGTTAGCCTTTCGTCTATTAGAAACAATTGGTGATACATGTCTTGTACCCATTGGTCTTAATCCATCTAAGCATCCATCAACACTCTGAGGGATTCCATTTCCACCTCTATAGGGAGCAATGCTTCCATCCCATAGGCTAGTGAGCAGGGTGTTGCTGTGATGCCCCCAAATCCGGGTCCTTTGACCCCGGTTCGGTCATCACGATAAACTACAAACATCCACCTCTAAACAACATATGATAACTAAAATGCGGAATATAATAAACATATTTTGTTCATTCAAAAGGTGTGACTAGTCCCAAGATACGATAACCTTAATATTATCTTACAAATGTACCCTAAAATAAATATTAGGGTTCACATTACATAATCGTAATTTAAACTAAGCATAAGATAAATTCTGCTTCTCCCAATTATCATACATCTTCCCTTAACCCTTGTCTTTTCCTGAGGTCTCGGGCTTAGCTGTAATATAATTCATGATATAGCAAGGATGAGCAACTAGTTTGCTCAACAATTTTAAATACAACAATAAGGATATATCATGATGAATGGAAAAATATCTGGCAATGGATTCAACAATATGAATATCATAAGCAAAGATAATGATTGCTTTTGGAATAACTGCTAGTCAAGTAGACTTTGAACTATAACACTCCAATGGAATCAATAGCTAATTGACCCTCTAGTTACTGGCTACAAAATAAGTACTTGAGGGGATCAGCCTCACGTACACTATGTATATGCATAACATTCAAATCTGCTCTATGTATCTTATATTAGATACCTGGTACTCCCCTATCATAGAAAGGGGTGTTCTTTCAGTCTAAGAATCCTTACCCTCAATAGGTTTGGATAGCTTTTATAAAACTTCATAAGCTTATCTGATCGAACAAAGGTTCAGACTCTATCTCACACAGTTCAAGAATTATTTGAACTTTAAATGATGTACAAGTCCAAGACTGTACGAACTCAAGTGCACTAAGTGAGAATATCAATAATATCGATGTGGAATAATTGTAAGGTAATTAAACAACTTAATAGCATGCTTGAAAATAAGATTCAAGTTTAAATGAATAACTTTCAATTCAACAATAACCTACTCAATACAATATGAGAAGGATAAGAAACTTTCACAACAAACAAAGTTGTGTAAGTTAGGAAACATTTCAACACAATTAAATAGTGTTCGGATACTTGCTCATTATAAATTTGAGTAAGGTTAGGGAAAGTTGCAACACAATAAAACTAGGGTTCAAGGAACTTGCTCAATAATAATTGGAGTATGTTTAGGGAACTTGCATTCAACATACGAATCGTATGAAATTCAAGAACTTGCACAAAATCCAAAGTTTGTGTAAGTTAGGAAACTTGCATGTTTGCTCAGCTACAATATAATTCTAGCTTTAGTTAACTTGCGTTGAAACGATCTAACATTAACAAGTCAGCCTTTCCAATTAGTACATGTAAACTAATATGAGTCTACACTTACAAGAATCAAATCATCACATAGCATACTTCTATACATGTATCATTACATTACACGATCAGTTTCTAACACACTATGTCATAGTTGAAATCACAATTAAACTTTAAAATTGTAAACACTAATTCATCATAGGATTCTTTCAATAACATGCTTATTAACACATGACTACTATACTGGACAAGTATTACATATTAGAGTAACCATATAAGCATGCATCAGTTCACAATTTAATAACAGAACTCAGATCTCAGTGCAGGACTGTGCGGCCATGCTTGGTTTGTACTAAGGAGTGGCGCGGCCGCGCTGCTCCTGATGCAAACCAAGACATTACTACTTCTGCAGAAAACCAGTGCACACACGACTTGCACATAAACGAACAATCATGCACAACATACATGTCATTATATGAATAACTAACTTTAACCTTTTATCAAATATATCAAAGGTCATTATTCGTTTTTACTTAAGCAAGACTTCACATGTTAAGCTATCCATCATATAAGTCACTTTACCTACCATACATCATACTTTAATATATATATATATATATATATATATATATATATATATATATATATATATACATATCAACTATCAACTAATAGGTTGATATCGGTCAACCTATTTTGACCATACTTATCAACTATCCAGTGCATGATCTGGTGGATATAAGGGCTTTTGTGTGTAGGTCTCATGTCATACTATCAAGATCTAACACTAACATGGTAAGTAACATTAACAGTAGCAAGATCTGTGGCTTAGAAAATCGTTGTCAGATTTTGGGAATTTTCTGGGCTGCCCAGAAATCAAATTTCGTGCTCGGTCAATGCACTTTGACCGATCATATCTACCAATATATGCATGATCTAACTATGATTTAAGTTCTAGAATAAAGACCACATAGCATAGAACAGATCTAAAACAACAAACACACTAAAAATATAACACACACAGATCTATGACGTCTGACATATGGATGTCAGAAAACTTTTCAACCTTTTCCAGATTTGCTAAATCTTTAGATTCGAGCATCTAGATGATATGGATCTGAGTTTTGAAAACCCAGATCATCAAATGACACTCAAATACACAACTTTCAACAACAACTTACAACATTTAACATCAGATCTAAGAATTTTTAAAATTAGGGTTCTTATACCTTTGAGCTTGATTTCTTGAATCTGATTCTTTGAATCTGTTTTTGGTAAGCTGAGATATGATATCATCTTAACTTATCTCTCCATTTCTCTTTCAAATTTCAAAATCTTAGAGAGAGAAAGATTTGGCTCCAATGAAAAATAAAGTAGCATTTCTCTCTCTTTTATTTATAAAAAAAATTGACATGTTGCTAATGATCTGATCATTTTCGGCTGGCTAGCTGGATTTTGTCACATGGCTAGGCTAGGTTATATCTAGGGTTGTTCACCAACCCAAAGTATGGCAAGATATGCACTCCACCAATTAAAGAATGTGACATAAGGGTACTTTGGACATTTCCCTTTTATTTCTAGATTTTCCATGTGTTGCAAACCCTTAGGGTTAGGGTTTGGATCATTGAGAGTTTAGGGTTTGACCTTTTAAAAAAAATTAGCAACTTGAACTTTAGAAAAAATTTCTAATTAGAATTTAAAAATAGAAAATTTTGATTTCAAATTTATAATTAGAGCTTCCTAATTATATCATAATCTCCTAGTTATAAATCAATCTTTGCTAATTAGGACCAATTTATCCTAATTAAAATTGCTAATTAAGCACTTAGGGTCAAATTTGTACATTATGTTTCAAAACCACATTTTAGGGTTTTAAATAGAAAAATAATGTTTCAATTTTAGAAATTAGATTTCCTAATTAGATTAGGGTTTCTAATAACTTGAAAATTAGGATTTATATTTCCTAATTAATATTGCTAATTTTGGCAATTAAACCCACAACTATACATTAGGGTTTCTGACAGAACAATTATGGTTCGATAATTTGAAATTAGGGTTTGCTAATTAATTAAGCGTTACCCTAATTAATATATACTTAATAGCAGTAGAGCATTATAATTCTCTATTAATTTCCCAGATTAGGGCTTCAATTTATCAGAATCTGAAACTAGGGTTTTCAGATCTGGTATTAGGGTTTTCAAATAATCAATTAAGATTTTAGATAATTTATTAGGGTTTTCCCTAATTAATTTAATATTATTGGCGTTTAACCTTGTACATACATTACATTCCCAATCTAGGGTTTTCAATATCCGAATTAGGATTTCGTACTCCCGGAACTGAAACTAGAGTTTCCAGAACCGATTTCTAGGGTTTCTTATTAGACGTTAGGGTTTTCTAACTGAACGTTGACGTTCTTAAAATATACTTAAGGTTTGACACATATATAATTCATCTGGTCAACCCTTGACCCTTAACCACATTCTGTACACATACATAACCATATACACAGAACATATTCACATAAACACTTAATCCTGAATAATTCACCTATATCCTTCACAAAATTTTGAAATCATCAAAATTTCACCCTTATAATATCAAACGCATACACTTATTTTCTGTCTAGGTCCAATATTTGACCTTAAATCAATCATTTAAGATTTTAATAAATTGTCTAAATTCTCTGGTTGTCACATTCACCCCTCCTTATAAGAATTTTGTCCCCGAAATTCACCTTACACCTTACACCGTTCACCTTACACCATTCACACATATCACACGCTACCCAATACACCACTCACAAGAGTAAAAGTTTTCAAATTTTGCTGAGGGGTCATATAGACCATGAACACATTTAGTTTTAACGGTAATGATCATACCGCAAAACAATACATTACTTGGTTTGTTTACAATCACAAAGAAGGTAAACTACCGTTGCTAGTACTTTAGGTGATTAGCCTATCGTACTCGTGCGTCATGCATAACGTGTTAATCATTTTTAGCGAATATTTACGCTACTAGATTGGATTATTTATCCAAACATTATCGTTCACCTCAGTCTTATCATAGGATTCCGCACCAAAACAATTTGGTTCGGGAAATTTCTTTCAATAAACACTTGGAGTTTTTATAACATTAGTCTAGCTGAATCAATTAGCATAGACTCATATCAATAATTCAATTCAATCGAATTATTTAGGTGTAGCCAAACCCCGTTGGCAAATTAAAATTTTTTTAAAAACATTTTCGAGAATGACGTCATGATGCCGCACTGTATTAACAGTCCGTTGAGGATTCCGTCATTTGGTGATTTTGTCATGCTACATCATACCATAGTGGAATAGTGACTTTAGGTCTAATTCACACTAAGTAATACCGCATTGATGACTCCATCATTTTTATCATCTCTGCACCAGGTTACATGGTACATAAGTGATAAATAAAAACAATTTTTTGATATTTCAAATCATTTGCGTCTAGCCAAAATAAGTAGCATAGACTGTACTTTAAACCGTTTCAAAAATGATTACGAATCTATATTTTTTTTTAAAAGGCACATAGTGCGTATTTAGCTTGATGTCAAAAATTTCGAAGTTTAGCATAACTAGGAGTTTAGGAAAACCTAAGTCTCCACTAATGATCATTTGCTTAATAATCTATCTGTTCCTATAATCCTTAACACTCCCTTCACACACAACTATACCCAATTCATAAAACCACACTTATGAGTTCATAACATGGCCACAATTATATGAGTTTACCAACTTACCCTACGTTGACCTTTGGCGTCCGTTCGATGAGGGGCTCATAAACATTTCATATAACTATGAGTCAAGAATGTCACATAAGTATGAGTTCTAAGAACTCGAACTTAATCCTATATTCTCTACCTATGACCTATTTATCTATATATAACAACTAGCGTGACACAACATTTCAATTATTACCAATGCCACCAACTGAGTAGTTTTTACACCAAGTACAATTCCCCGTCCATACAAGGAATCATACAACTCAGTTGCTGACACGAGTCCTCATTGAAATCCCCACCTAATCTTAACCCCCTTTTTCAATACGAATTCAATTCGTATTCATAATCCATAACTCTTTCATGAGTTTTCATAGTACCATTTCATAGTACAACTTACACACAGCATCTTGCTGTAAACTTTTCAATCATAAGATTGATTCTTTCTGGTTGTCATAACCTTATTAGATCACGGGGTGATCTTATCGTATATATTATGATTCAATTCCATGCACTATGATCGTTTTGCTTTACGATCTCCTATCCCTGTACTTTCAGTCTTTTAGACTCGATCTATTCACCATTACTGTTCAACTTTATTATCAGAGTTAGGGAACTCTGTGTCTTAACAACTTATCGAGATTCGTCTTTGAATCTTACCGACCAACTAACTCTATTTGAGTTAGATCTTATCCTAATCACTGCGGTTATTGGTCTCAGGAAATAAGGGGCTTTCCAATAAGGATTTCTCCTTACTGGCACACAATTAGTAGACCAAACCTCTCCTTAGATAGAACTTTCTAGACATTGCCAATAATGTTATCTAATAATATTATTCAAATAATACGAATTATTGATCTGATAATAAAAAATAATGTGTAGTGACAATTATTGAAATAACAATAATATAAAATATCAGCGTAGCAATTATTGAATCAATAAAATAAAATATTGAACAGTAATTACTGTAACAATTATTGAGTAGTGCCTTCTTACATAAAAATCAATAATTGGTGCAATACCGTGTGCTACTGTGCAACAACGCGTATTACTATGTTTTAACCACCGGGTACTCCAACAATATTAACGGTAATAACTACGCCGTTATTTATAAATAAATTATACTTATCTTTTTCTTCATCCAATCGCTTTCCGTTATGGGGCCCACAAAAAGGTTGCGCCGTCGTACGAATATTCCCCGATAATAATGAATATTTTATAACCATTTGCTTATTTAAAATATTTACGCATTTTACCCATAACTAACCACATTAATCAAATAAACCCTTACTATTTCAAAATAATAAATAAAGGAAATTCCATTTTATTTAAAAAAAATTCGGGGTCTTACAGTTGTTGTTGTTGCGATTGTCGCTAGCTGCATCGCCCTTTTTCTTCGGGCAGACCTTAATTTGATGGTTTGTGGCTCCACATGATAAACATCCTCCCTTCTGCTTATTCGAACACTGAGGAGCCATCTGCCCCAGTTGTCTGCAACGATAACAAACACTCTTTCCTTTCATGCACTCCCCCGAGTGATTCCTCCCACAGTTGTTGCACTTCATACTTTTCTTAGCTTCTCCCCCAAACTTATTACCTCCAGAGGATTAGCTCTCTGTCCATTTACGCTTATTGGGGTTGCTGCCTCTGCTACTTCCCCCCTTGTGTCCTTCTTGACCTGCCCTATTTTCTTATTTGAATCGAGCGATGGCTCCATTGCCTCCTTCGACAATGATAGCCCTTTCAAAAAGATCAAAGTAAGTTTTGATCTTCAACACGGCCACTGCTTTCTGTACCCATGGTTTCAGTCCTAGTTCGAACCTTCTTGCCTTCCTAGCCTCCGTGTCAACCTAATGTGAAGCGAATCGGGCTAACTCGTTAAATCTTGTCGCGTACTCTGCGACAGACATACTACCTTGTTTTAGTTCCAGAAACTTAACCTCCATATCCTGTTGTGTATTCTCCGAGAAGTAATTCTTGAGGAATAACTCCTTAAATCTGTCCCAAGGAATAACTCCCTCTTCTGCTCTCCCTTTATTGGCTTTCCACCAATATTTAGCTTCGCCCTTCATCATGAAAGTTGCAAAACTCATCTTTTGTGCTTCGGCCATGCGAGCGACCTCAAACACCTTCTCCATCTCTTCTATCCATGTCTGGGCTTCAATTGGATCCAAAGTTGCTCGGAACTCCAGTGGTCCTACCAATTTAAAGTCTTTAAAGCTAGCCAAGTGTTGTCCTGGTTGCCCTGCTGCTGGCGAGGGTCTGTTTTGTATTTCCTCAGTTAACAAATTAACAAAGTTCTGCATAGGATCGACATTTGCCCCTTGTTGCCTAAATTTTTAATAGCACTTTACCACGCAAGTATACGCGTTCAATTGTAATATTCAGCAAGCAAGGATATCGTTCCCACTAGGAAATAGACTAATATTTATCAATTACTAACTCTAATGCAATTAATCCTATTTTAAACTAAGAAAATTTTGTTTATGATTTGAAATTTAAACTTAACAAAACTAATGATTAAAATCAGAATTTCACAAGAATAACTGCAGATTTAACAGGTTAAGATTACAACTTCCCTTGGTATTTCATTTAAACTAACTTACTTCCCATTTAAAATAAATCATTTAATATGAATCATTATCCAAGAATGCTTTATGAATATTCACGCACTTCTTCCAAAGACACGTGAACAAATCCTCCTAAATCCAATCTTTAAGATGCGGAATTACAAGAAACACCCCAGTTAATCAACTCACTATATTCCTATGTGAATCAAGTTAATTAGGGTTTTACGCTCAAATTCTTTCAATGGATACAAAAGACACATAGGTATATTCCTATCCTACACACTAATCATATTAACCCTATTCAGATTATATGAACAAATGTTATCATATCCAGATCTCAATCTATACTCCATCTTCCAATTTTATATAGATTATCACAGTAATTGTTGGCCAAACAATTAATCAATAAACATAAGATATAATAAATAATTCAATAAAAACTAACTTTCATTCAATGGGAAGCTTGCAATTTAAACTACATACCAAGTTCCGTTGCAATCTTAATTAAAATTTAGTTCATGATAATAATAATAAAGAAAAACATCATCCAAATTAATAATCCAAACATCCCAGATAGTTACAAAAAAATAAAACTAGAGAAGAGAAGAAGAAACTCTGAATTTGCTCCAATACTCTCTCTTAGATCTTTAGCCTTTGCAATTCTCCTTCGTGTTTTTCTTCCTTGTTCTCTCTGCAAATTTCTTGAAAAATTAATTGATATCTCTTTTCTAAAGTCTTCTCCTATTTGTATTGGTCTCAGCTCTCATTCAGACTCCTATTTGGCTTCAAAAACCCACTTGGCAGTAGAAAAAGGCATCTTTTTCCGCACTGGAGCGCCTAGGCGCTCCACATAGGCCATTTCCAAGCGCCTAGGCGCTTGACCAGGATCTCGTAATTACAAAAATGCCACTCAGCTTTAATTTTCATGATTTTTGACCTTTTTCTTCTCCGAAATGACCAATTTGTCCCTCCAGCTCCAACCTACAACAAATAAACACAAAACACATAAAAAGATACTAAAAAATAATAAAAGATAACAATAATTAAGTTTAATAATATTGGATTCATAGGTATAAAACATACTCATCAAATACCAAAAACTTGTTGCCTAATTTTTTTAATAGCACTTTACCACGCAAGTATACGCGTTCAATTGTAATATTTAGCAAGCAAGGATATCGTTCCCACGAGGAAATAGACTAATATTTATCAATTACTAACTCTAATGCAATTAATCCTATTTTAAACTAAGAAAATTTTGTTTATGATATGAAATTTAAACTTAAAAAAACTAATGATTAAAATCAGAATTTCACAAGAATAACTGGAGATTTAATAGGTTAAGATTACAACTTCCCTTGGTATTTCATTTAAACTAACTTACTTCCCATTTAAAATAAATCAATTAATATGAATTGTTATCCAAGAATGCTTTATGAATATTCACGCACTTCTTCCAAAGACACGTGAACAAATCCTCCTAAATCCAATCTTTAAGATGCGGAATTACAAGGAACACCCCAGTTAATCAACTCACTATATTCCTATGTGAATCAAGTTAATTAGGGTTTTACGCTCAAATTCTTTCAATTGATACAAAAGACACATAGGTATATTCCTATCCTACACGCTAATCATATTAACCCTATTCAGATTATATGAACAGATGTTATCATATCAAGATCTCAATCTATACTCCATCTTCCAATTTTATATAGATTATCACAGTAATTGATGGCCAAACAATTAATCAATTAAACATAAGATATAATAAACAATTCAATAAAAACTAACTTTCATTCAATGGGAAGCTTGCAATTTAAACTACATACCAAGTTCCATTGCAATCTTAATTAAAATTTAGTTCATGATAATAATAAATAAAAACATCATCCAAATTAATAATTCAAACATCCCAGATAATTACAAAAGATAAAACTAGAGAAGAGAAGAAGAAACTCTGAATTTGCTCTTAAACTCTCTCTTAGATCTTCAGCCTTTGCAATTCTCCTTCTTGTTTTTCTTCCTTGTTCTCTCTGCAAATCTCTTGAAAAATTAATTGATATCTCTTTTCTAAAGTCTTCTCCTATTTGTATTGGTCTCAGCCCTCATTCAGACTCCTATTTGGCTTCAAAAACCCACTTGGCAGTAGAAAACGCATCTTTTTCCGCACTGGAGCCCCTAGGCACTCCACATAGGCCATTTCCAAGCGCCTAGGCGCTTGACCAGGATTTCGTAATTACAAAAATGCCACTCAGCTTTAATTTTCATGATTTTTGACCTTTTTCTTCTCTGAAATGACCAATTTGTCCCTCCAGCTCCAACCTACAACAAATAAACATAAAACACATAAAAAGATACTAAAAAACAATAAAATATAACAATAATTAAGTTTAATAATATCGGATTCATAGGTATAAAACCTACTCATCACCCCTCCACCGTTCATAACGGATCCTTCCTCCCTCTGATTTCGCTAAATTCTCCTAGGCGACATGATCTGAGGAAAGGGAGAAAATTATTAGGCTTTATGTGATATGCTATTCATGTTAGCATTAAGAAGTTTAAGACATCTATCAATCTTTTTTGATTTAAACAAACAACTTCAGTATCACAATAAAAGTCGATGAATTTTCCAAACCCATCACTCACATACTCTACTTGAGTTTTCTACTAAGGTTATAACCTAGGTTTCACATTCCTAACGTTTATAACCTACAGCTTTGATACCAACATGTGATGCCCCCAAATCCGGGTCCTCTGACCCCGATTTGGTCATCACGATAAACTACAAACATCCACCTCTAAACAACATATGATAACTAAAATGCGGAATATAATAAACATATGTTGTTCATTCAAAATGTGTGACTAGTCCCAAGATACGATAACCTTAATATCATCTTACAAACGTACCCTAAAATAAATATTAGGGTTCACATTACATAATCATAATTTAAACTAAGCATAAGATAAATTATGCTTCTCGCAATTATCCTACATCTTCCCTTTACCCTTATCCTTTCCTGAGGTCTCGGGCTTAGCTGCAATATAATTCATGATATAGCAAGGATGAGCAACGAGTTTACTCAACAAGTTTAAATACAATAATAAGGATATATCATGATGAATGGAAAAATATCTGGCAATGGATTCAACAATATGAATATCATAAGCAAAGATAATGATTGCTTTTAGAATAACTGCTAGTCAAGTAGACTTTGAACTATAACACTCCAATGGAATCAATAGCTAATTGACCCTCTAGTTACTGGCTACAAAATAAGTACTTGAGGGGATCAGCCTCACGTACACTATGTATATGCATAACATTCAAATCTGCTCTATGTATCTTATATTAGATACCTGGTACTCCCCTATCATAGAAAGGGGTGTTCTTTCAGTCTAAGAATCCTTACCCTCAATAGGTTTGGATAGATTTTATAAAACTTCATACGCTTATCTGACCGAACAATGGTTCAGACTCTATCTCACACAGTTCAAGAATTATTTGAACTTTAAATGATGTACAAGTCCAAGACTGTACGAACTCAAGTGCACTAAGTGCGAATATCAATAATATCGATGTGGAATAATTGTAAGGTAATTAAACCACTTATTAGCATGCTTGGAAATAAGACTCAAGCTTAAATGAATTACTTTCAATTCAACAATAACCTACTCAAAACAATATGAGTAGGATAAGAATCTTTCACAACAAACAAAGTTGTGTAAGTTAGAAAACATTTCAACACAATAAAATAGTGTTCGGATACTTGCTCAATATAAATTTGAGTAAGGTTAGGGAAAGTTGAAACACAATAAAACTAGGGTTCAAGGAACTTGCTCAATAATAATTGGAGTAAGTTTAGGGAACTTGCATTAAACATACGAATCGTATGAAATTCAAGAACTTGCACAAAATCCAAAGTTTGTCTAAGTTAGGAAACTTGCATGTTTGCTCAGCTACAATATAATTCTAGCTTTAGTTAACTTGCGTTGAAATGACCTAACATTAACGAGTCGGCCTTTCCAATTAGTACGTGTAAACTAATATGAGTCTACACTTACAAGAATTAAATCATCACATAGCATACTTCTATACATGTATCATTACATTACACGATCAGTTTTTAACACACTATGTCATAATTGAAATCACAATTAAACTTTAAAATTGTAAACACTAATCCATCATAGGATTCTTTCAATAACATGCTTATTAACACATGACTACTATAATGGACAAGTATTATAGATTAGAGTAACCATATAAGCATGCATCAGTTCTCAATTTAATAACAGAACTCAGATCCCAGTGCAGGACTACGCGGTCGCGCTTGGTTTGTACTAAGGACTGGCGCGGTCTTGCTGCTCCTGGTGCAAACCAAGACTTATAATAATTTTCAAGTAATTATTATCATTTATCACCATTTTCAATCATTAAAACCGTATGAATATATAGATTTATTCATTCATTAATCGATATATGAATATATATTTCTCTTCACACCAGATCACATATTTTAAAATATATAGCATATATATATACATACTCAAACTCAAAAAATCTCATAATAAGAATCTTAATTATTAAATTCTTATTTTAATAATTTATAAAAATCGTTGGGCGTATCTGTTTGTATGTTCATCATGGACAATGATGTGTATGCCTGACATCATCAGGGCGATGTCATGTTTACGTTTCAGTTCCCTTTCTTCCACTTCGGGATCAGGAATCAGCACTTCTTTTGCTTTAAATGGTACTGGTTTGGGAAACAACATAGCCATAACATCGGCTGGCACCTTTACCGGAGACTTTATCAGCTCATGAGGTGTAGGTGGTGAAAATCACTGTGTGGCGGAATCTTGTGGAATCTGATTGTGCTTATGTGGATTCCTATGACTGGAACTGGCAGAATAGCCTAGTCCGGCTGTCCCGGTTTGACTAGAAATTTGAATTGGGTGCTTAATACCCTGCTACTTTTTACCCATCCCTTGTTCAGGTTGATGACCCAATGACATCATTTCTTGAGTGGCCGACATAACCTCGGCAGAAATCTTGGGTACAGGAAGTGGCGCTCTAATGGGATGGTATTGCGTGTTGCTCACTTCCAAAGTATGAAAACTGGGCGGCTGAACTTCTGAATTGAAGCTGATGATTGGTAGGTCTCCTTGTTCAGGACAATCCGGCTCGGCGTTGACAGTGACTAGGTTATTGTTGACAATGTATTTCATTTGTTGATGAAGTGTAAAAGGGATGGCTCCAGCCATGTGGATCTATGGTCTCCCCAATAACAGGTTGTATCCTGAATCTATCTTGAGAACGTGAAAGGATACATTGAATGTATTTGGACCAATCTCAATTTGCAGCTCAATCTCTTTGACAGAATTTTGTTGGGATCCACTAAAATCTTTGATAACCGTATGGCTACTTCGGATCCATTTGAGATTGACGTTCATCTTTACCAAAGTGGCATAACGACAGATATTTAGAGACGAACCTCCATCTATTAAAACTCCAGCTAAAATATACCCAGAGGACAAAACTGCAATGTGCATTGGCTTGCAATGACCGGTCCCTTCAGGCGGTATGTCATCATCAGTGAAGGATATCACATTGTTGTTAAAAATGTGATCAACCAAATGTTGAAAATTTTCCACATCCACTGATTTCGATAAGTAGGCTTCTTCCAATACCTTCAATAAGATCTTCCTGTGATCCTCGGAAGAGAAAACCAAGTCCAGTATTGAGATCTGATCTGGAGCTTCTCTTAAGCTTAAAACTACTTTGGCTTCATTATGGCCCATAGTGCGGAGAAATTTCTCAATCTTCTCCATGGGAATCTTCCCCTTTGCTTTGATGGCGGGCTTATTCACCCTCTAAGGAAGATACAATGGATTTTCCTTCGACACTATAGCAGCAGTATGAGACGTGGATCCTTCAGCTTCTCTATAATTCCATGGGACTTTGTGTAAGCTGATAGTATGATATTGTGGTCTGAAGGGTAAAAAAATTGGCTCCAGTGCAACTACTTTCAAAGGATTGTCAGCTCCTTTAAGTTGAATTGTTGTATGGGAAATGGTTTGACAGTCTCATCAGCCTCAGCGGATATAACTGCTATTGATCCCTTCTATTTGGTAGGACATGTATTCCCACTCTCGAGTAGCACAGTGTCATCGTCTGCCAATTGTAGGACACCGCTATCAATTAAATTCTAAATAAGGTGGCGGAGTGCCCTGCATTCTTCTGTACTGTGACCGCGAGAATATAAATGATATTGACAAACTCCATCAGAGTTGAACCGTCTTGAATGGGAATTTATTGAAGGTAGAAGGGAGGTAATTCTTCCTTCGTTGATTAGCATTTGAAATATCTCCTCCATAGGTTGGCCCAGGTATGTAAATTCCCTTTGATTGGCAAAATCCCGACGGGCTTTAGCACTTGCTCTCTTCGCAACCTTATCCTCCATAGCTTCATTTTCTGAAGGTGATGGTGGAGCATTAATAACAAAAGGAAGGAGATAGGCATGCTCCTGGCTGACTAATTGGTGTGTGACTTGATGCTAATGAGTCACAAGTTCTGCCAATTGTTCAATTTTCTTGCAAAGAACTTTCATCTTTCGTTCCATAGAAAATTGAAACTTTGCGTAATCCCATCTGTCACCACCGACTTTGATGGTCTGGGATGATTCACCATTAAATTGGAACTCTGTCCAGTGCTCCAACTAATCATGTTTGTGAGACCCCAAATTTTATGAATAAAGATTTAAATTTCTCGAAATATTTTTTTTTAATATTATGGTGTGTATTTGAGATAATGTTATAAGTTGTAGGTAATATTTATAAATTTTGTAAAGTATGCAAGTTGTTGTATTATATTCGATTGGTCGGAGAATATTATTTTTGTCAGGGAATATCTGTACGATGGCACAATTATTGGTGGAGCCCACAACGGAATTATTGTCTGATTGAGAAAAAGACAAAAAAAATTTATTAAAATAATGAAGAAAGTTTTACCGTTAATACTGTTGAACTACTCGGTAGTAAAAGTACAGTAATACGTGTGGTTGCATAGTAGCACATGGTATTGATTATTGATGCTTACGTGAGAAGTCACTTAGTTTTGTTTAATTATTGCTTCAGTAATTGTTGCATAGTATCTCACGTTATTTGATTCAATTATTTTCGATATTTTATATATTATTAAACCAATAACTGAGATGACAGAGTTATTAATATTATTATTTACAATATTAACGATGTCTAGAAGTTCTGTCAAGGAAAGGTTTGATCACCTAATTGCGCGCCAATAGGGAGAAATCCTTATTGGAAAGCCCCCTCTTTTCTAAGAAAGACCTGGTCGATTAATAGTGTGAATTATAATAATGATGATGATGTTTTGTTTTATTAGTATTATTAATGTAATAAAACAGAAAAGCTTTTTATATAAAAAAATACTTTTATAAAGTTATTCGTTTTATTTGACTATAAATAGAATATATTATATTTTATTATGCATAGTGTTTTGCATAGTAAAATCTTTTTATATAAAATAGTACTTTTATAAAGTTATTTGTTTTATTAGACAATAATTAGAATATATTATATTTTATTATACATAGTGTTTGCATAGTGCATGCAGAGTGTTTGTATAGTAAATTTTTTTATATAAAACAGAATACTTTTATAAAGTTATTCGTTTTATTAGATTATAAATAGAATATATTATATTTTATTTAAAAGATTTTTTTATTAAAATATTTTATAGTAAACCAATCTGGACCGTCCGTTTAAAAATAAATCAATCTGGACTGTTCAGGAACTAGTTACTACTCAGTCCATTCTCCTATAAATACAAGCTCATTCCTTCATTATTTCTTACGAATTCACTAAAACTCTAGAGAGAGAAACTATAGAGAGAAAGAAGAAAAGTAATCTGCTACTTCACTACTTATATATCCAGTTTGTTCTAAGGTAAGGGATATTATTTTTTGTACTCGTAAGGGGTATTATTTCTTTCGTATTCATGAAGAGAACTTCTATTATTCCATTCTTTATTATTCTGTTGAAATAACCTGTATACGCGGACTACCCTATACTTGGTGAAATTCTTCTGTTATTCCATTCTTTATTATTATGTTGGAATAAACAATCTATGCGAAGTACCGCATACATGGTGAAATTCTTTTGTTATTCCATTCTTTATTATTCTGTTGGAACATCCTATCTGTGCGTTTACGCATGACCTGGTTCCGTTATTAATTATTCTGTTGGAACATCATGTCGGTGCGAATTTCGCCTGACCTGGTTCCGTTATTTATTATTCTGTTGGAATATCTTGTCTGTGCATTTATGCATAACCTGGTTCTATTATTTATTATTCTGATAGAATAACCTGTATGTGCGGTCTATCGCATGCTTGGTGATTTTTTTGTTATTCCATTCTTTATTATACTCAGTTGGTTAAAGTTTTGACTTTTATACTCCATGAAATTAGTGGAATATCATTGATATTTGCGCTTCATCCAGTATCTTTTCATGGAAATATTCTTCTGAGCATTCTTGAATTTTACTCTACAAAGAAGTATCATGTTGACAATTTGGACGTTATTAGTTCCTGGATAAATTAATTCTTGAACTTGTTTTATTGAATTCTTATATCATTGTCACCATCCTCATGTTTATATTATGTTGAAAGTCATTTGTGGCATGTACTGTATAGATGGACTTGGTATGATTATGACCAGGGATTATTCGGTATAATCATGACCGTAATGTTACAAATGATGTGGAAAAAGTCCTCATTGGCCCATAGTGCATTGATGGACGTTTTTGGTATGATTATGGCTATGGATTCTCTTAGGCTAAGGTTGCAAAGATAAATTATTTTATGGCATGATCGTGACCATTGATGAATACACGAATATCCTTGGCCCATAGTGCATGGATAATTTGTGGTCGTGATACTAATGTATATCTTTGGCCGTAGTGCAGGGATGATGTGGATTATTTATTAAGCTGAGTCTCAGCGATAAAAATTTTGAAAAACCTTTTTAAATCATAAAAGATAATAGATTTTATTCTCTACTTGACTCTTTTAATGGATTGCTTGTTCCGTTGCAGTTAAATTTGATGTCTATTGTATTTTTTCAGTTTAACATTGTTGAAGACTAATGATAATTTATTCTGCATTATCTTAGTCATAATATTTCTTACTGGGCTAGTTGAGTTCACCCTTTCCTTCACTGTTTTCTTCAGGAAATGAGAATATAGATGGGATGAGTCGGGGAACGGATTGACAATCCAGATGATAGCATTAATAGTCCTCACTATTCTGTTAAATAGTGTGATAATAATTGTAATGAGGACTGAATTTGAGTTTGTATACTTTTTATGAGGACTACATTGAGAGTGGATATTGTCTAGAGAGTAATATTCTTGTTTAAACTCTTCAGTTTATGTTTTGTCATATTTTACACGACAGTTGTATAATACAGTTGTATTTGTTTTATGTACCATGTATTTGGCGACTCAAGATGGGTGATGTATACCAATTTTGGGGGCGACACAATGTTGACCTCTTCTTCTTTGTGTTGAGGAAGAGGGTTGTCTTACACATGTAGGCTGATCTGGTTTGGTAACCACAATCTCACTATTGTCTATTAAATCTTAGATCTTGTGTTTCAAGGTCCACCAATCTTGAGTATCATGTCCAGGTGCCCCAGCATGATAAGCACACTTCCGGGTAGCATTGAAACCCCTCCCATTAGGGTTGGCTGGTGGAAGAAGATGCGTGATTTTGTTCTGAGTAGTCAGAAGAACAAGAATATTCTCGAGCGAATGGAGGGTTTGAAGACTGTGCTTAGAAAGGGGAGTAGTTTCTCCTCTGTATAGGCATGTTCTGACTGCCTTTTTGACCTTGTGGTATCAAGGAAACATCCTCCTCTTTCTTTTTATGGACCCTCCGGGGGTTGTTTCCATAAGATCTGGACTGGATGTGTTTAGCAACTACTTTAAGAGTGGTTAGGTCTTGAATCTTACCGGACTTCAATCCCATCTCAATCATCTCTTCGTGCTTGATCATTTCAGAGAATGGTTTGCCAATACCAGCTAAGACTCTCTCATAGAAAAAAAGCTTCCTGTATGTCTATGAAATTCATGACCATTTCTGTCTCCGTCATGGAAGGAATAACTTGAGCAGCAAGGCGCCTCCACCTTTGAGCATACTCTCTGAAAGACTCGTTAGTCTGTTTCTTGACCTTGGTAATCTCGTACTGGTTAGGAGCCATCTGAGATTGAAAACTATATTGAGTGAGGACCGCATGAGCTAGCTCTTCCCAGCTATGGATCTTTGATTTGTCTAATCTGGTATACCATGAACGGGCTTCTCCAGTCAGACTCTTCTGGAACAGCTACATTCTGAGCTTCTTATTTTCCGCATAAGATCCAAGTTCTCCAATGAACACCTTCAAATGTCTATAAGGATCCCCTAATCCATCATACTTTTCAAAGTCGGGTGTTTAAAATTTCTCTGGATAATGAACACCAGGGAACATGCAAAGGTCAACATATGAAACACTTCCATGTGTTCTAATCCCTTTGAGAGCACTGATAGTTTCTTCCATTTGAAGGACCTTCTTCCTGATATCACCGGTGTCTGGATCTCCTTTGAGATGGGTGTTTTCATGGTCTTTGTTGGTTGTATCCAACTGAGGTTCTGGATTTGTTTTATCCAAACCTTGTGTTCCTCCTTGTGTAGAGGATTCTGGATATGTAGGCATCTTTGTACCCTGAGTAGACTGATGTAATTCTTTAAGTAGGACAGTCAAATTTGTAATTTGTTTACTTAATCCGTCAAATTCTTCTCAAGAAATGGCATTAGACTGGTCAGAAGAAAAAATGATTGGTTGTAGGCTTGTGGCCTTTTTGGATTTTGAGCGAGTAACAGGCCCAATTATTTCCCTACAAAAGACTTATGTAATTTATTCTTAGGGGTAATGTAAATGCTCTCATAATGTGTCCATTTTAGGAATATTATCCTGCAAAAATGGGTGTCAATTGATAGCATGTCATGTATGCATAAATTTTCTTCATATTTTCCATTATATAAAGATGAACATGGAATAAAATTACAAGTAAATGTTTTTACAAGTAATTGAAAATGGAAAGAATGAAGAGACTTTCCTCCGCGTTTGGTTTATCAGAGGTTAACTTATCTTATGGTTACTCTCGCGACTTTTTGGCATGAAAGTTCCCAGATCATTGCAAATTACTTGACAGGAAGTTAATCCGGTCTTTCAACTGGAGCGAACCTGGGTGGTGCCTTTCCTGAGCCTCATTGGAATTAGTCTTCCTACGAGTCCAGTAATCAAACACCGACAGGATAGCCTCCTGGTGGAGGAACCACATAACATACATTCACATACAATCTCACTGTTTATGAAAATGATGACATGTACAAAGCACTAATATCACAGATAGATATATTGTAGTGCAGTAAGTAAATGCAATCGTAAACATTAATCATAAATGTAAATACAACATTCACACCCAAGCATATAATAGCTTTTAAAAGCTTGTAATAGCATCTTAAGCTCTCTTACTGGTGTCCCCAGCAGGGTCGCCACCTGTCGACGTCGGGATTTTTATTTGTCCCTTTTCGTTACTTGTTCTTTGGTGTTCTCATGTTATGTGAGATTTGTTTGAAAAAATAAGTAAAAAAGGTCTGACATGTATAATGTCGACGATTTGACTTTAAGATTTGCCAGTTGGTGTTTTTAACAGGTTGCACCAACGCAACCAATAAAAGGTTTGCACATTGACCTAGTGATGTGACATTGCTAAACGGGTCTGTGAAACCTAGATTCATTTGGGTTCGGGGGCTTGATTATGCAGAGGGAAGGTGTTAGGCACCCCCCCCCCCCGACATTCGTGTTGCCACAGTGACCGCCACTTTTCAAGAAACTGTTATATGAATATGTGTGTGTGTGGATCAATGTGAAATTTATTTGGAAGTAGTGTGAGGCCTCGTTCGCACCTATATACAAAGGGTTTGGATTTGTATTAAAATTTAGTTTTAAACAAGATATAGCAATGTGGATTTATAAAAGAGCTTTTTTAAACCCTATGCTCAATAGTAATTGAGACCTTTTCATACTTCCATTTTATTATTAAATGTTCGGCTTGTTTGTTTTTATTATCGAGATGCGAAACATCTTCGAGAAAAGAATATATAGCAGTGCCAAACTCCTCATGGGCATGATAGCCATCTAAGGAAATTCAAATATCGTGAATAATTTACAAGCTGCTTACAACTGAAAATGTCCATCACGAGAACCGAATCTAGATTCAGTAGACTGAATCTGTGATCACATGATTCCTAGGCTCACATGATGCCATAATTTGTATGAAAAGCAGTAAGCAATTATATATATATAAGCTGTAAATATATATATACAGACATGATCAACCACCACGAAGCACCTCCATGGGGGATCGGAAATGTAAATATATAAAAGCGGTAAATATATAAATAGAAACATGATCAACCACCACGAAGCACCTCCATGGGAGATCATAAATGTAAATAAAGTAGTAAATGTGGTCAACCACCACGAAGTAAACTCCAGGTGGGACTAAATGTAAATAAAGCAGTAAAGACGATTAACCGCCACGAAGTAAACTCTAGGCCTGACAGAAATGTAAATATATATATATATATATATATATATATATATAATCGGTAAACGCACCGGATATAAAACCCAGGCTCATCGAACAGAGTTCGACAACAGTTCATATATATAAGTGTGTATATATATATATAAGCAATAAACGCTCTGGATGTAAAATCCAGGCTCATCAGACAAAGTATGACAACAGTTTATATATATATATATATATATATATATATATATACTTATATATATAAACTGTTGTCAAACTCTGTCTGATGAGCCTCGATTTTGCATCCGGACTGTTTACTTGCTTATATATATATATATATATATATATATATATATATATATATATATATAAGCAAATAAACGCTCTAGACATAAGTCTAGTGAAAGACCCCAACTTTTATGAATAAAAATGAATTTTCTATAAATATCATTTTTGAATATTATGGAATAAATTTGATATAATGTTATAGTTGTGGGTAATATTTATAAATTTTGCAAAGTACGCAAGTTGTTATATAATATTCGATTGGTCGGGGAATATTCATTTTAACAGGGAATATTCGTACAATGGCACAATCATTGGTGAACCCCACAACAGAATTATTGTCGGATTGAGAAAACGACAAAAATATTTTATTGAAAATAAAGGCAGAAGTTTTATCGTTAATACTGTTGAACTACTCGATAGTAAAAGTACAGTAATACGCGTGGTTGCATAGTAGCACACGGTATTGCTTATTGATGCTTACGTGAGAAGTCATTCAGTTTTATTCAATTATTGTCGATATTTTATATATTATTAAATCAATAATTGAGATGACAGAGTTATTAATATTATTATTAGCAATATTAACGATGTCTAGAAGTTCTGCCAAGGAAGAGATTTGATCACCTAATTGCGCGCCAATAGGAAGAAATCCTTATCGGAAAGCCCCCTCGTTCCTGGGAACGACCTGGTAGATTAATAGTGTGAATAATAATAATGATGATGAAGTTTTGTTTTATTAGTATTATTAATGTAATATAACAGAAAAGCTTTTTATATAAAGCAGAATACTTTTATAAAGTTATTCGTTTTATTAGGCTAATAGTAAAATCTTTTTATATAAAACAGAATACTTTTATAAAGTTATTCGTTTTATTAGACAATAATTAGAATATATTATATTTTATTATGCATAATGTTTGCATAGTGTCTGCAGAGTGTTTGCATAGTAAAATCTTTTTAAAAGTTATTCGTTTTATTAGATTATAAATAGAATATATTATATTTTATTGTAAACCAATCTGGACAGTCCGTTTAAAGTAAATCGATCTGGACCGTTCATGGATTGCTTACTATTCATTCCATTCTTCTATTATAAATAGAAGCTCATTCCTTCATTATTTCTTACGAATTCACTGAAACTCTAGAGAGAGAAACTGTAGAGAGAATTATTCTTCTATCTTGAGCGTATTTCTTTACCGTTTAAGAAAGATTTGAGCGTAGAGCAAGTTTCTTCAAGTATATCCCCGCCCTACCTTCAGAGTACTCTTCTTTATAAGGTAAGGGGTATTATTTTTTTCATATTCACTGAAGAGAACTTCTGTTATTCCATTCTCTATTATTCTGTTAGAATAACCTGTATATGTGGTCTACCCTATACTTGGTGATTTTGTTGTTATTCCATTCTTTATTATTCTGTTGGAACATCATATCTGTGCGTTTTACGCTAGGACCTGGTTCCGTCTTTATTATTCTATTGGAATATCCTGTCTATGCGTTTTACGCCGGACCTGGTTCCGTTATTTATTATTCAGTTGGAATAACCTGTCTATGCGAAGTACCGCATGCATGGTAATTTCTTTTGTTATTCCATTCTTTATTATACTCAGTTGGCTAAAGTTTTGACTTCTATACTCCATGAAATTAGTGGAATACCCTTGATATTTGCGCTTCATCCAGTATCTTTTCTTGGAAATATTCTTCTGAGCATTCTTGAATTTTACTCTACAAAGAAGTATCATGTTGATAATTTGGACTTTATTAGTTCCTGAATAAATTAATTCTTGAACTTATTTTATTGAATTCTTATATCATTGTCATCATCCTCATATTTATATTTTGTTGAAAGTCATCTGTGGCCTGTAGTGCATATATGGACTTGGTATGATTATGACCAGAGATTATTCGGTGTAATCATGACCGTAATGTTACAAATGATGTGGTAAAAGTCCTCATTGGCCCGTAGTGCATTGATGGACAGTTGTTGGCATGATCATGACCATTGATGAATACACGAATATCATTGGCCCGTAGTGGATGGATAATTTATGGTTGTGATACTAATGAATATCATTGGCCGTAGTGCATGGATGATGTGGATTATTTATTAAGCTGAGTTCCAGCAATAAAAGTGATGAAAAACTTTTTAAATCATAAAAGATAGTAGATTTTATTCTCTACTTAACTCTTTTAATAGATTGCATATTCCGCTGCAGTTAAACTTGATGTCTATTGTATTTTATCAGTTTAACATTGTTGAAGACTAATGATAATTTATTCTGCATTATCTTAGTCATAATATTTCTTACTGGGCTACTTGAGCTCACCCTTTCTTTCATTGTTCTCTTCAGGAAATGAGAACATAGTCGGGACTAGTCGGGGAATGGAGTGACGGTCCAGATGATAGTATTAGTAGTCCTCACTATTCTGTTAAATAGTGTGACAATAAATGTAATGAGGACTTATTCTGAAAGTGGATATAGTCTAGAAGACAATATTTGTATTAAAACTCACAATTTTCTTGTTGTATATTAAAGATTGTATTTGTATTCTATACCATGTATTTGGCGACTCAGAATAGGTGATGTATACCTATTTTGGGGGTGTCACATCTAGGCTCGATCGAGGCATAACTCGATAATGTTAGTCCATATATAAAAACATATACATATATAAGTATATATATATACAGACAGAAATGAAAACCACAGACCGAAGTTCGGGCATACACACACAACACGACTCTCAATGTGAAGAATAGTGTGTGTAAAGAAGAAGAGAAAGGCTTTATAGAGTGTGAGAAGGCTTACAGTGGGATTTAAAGGCAGGCTTCTATGACTCTAGATGGATAAACACTCAGCTCCTACTGGTAAAATATAGCTATATGTGAGCTAACATGTGTTTTAAAATGAGAAAGCACTCAATATGGGGTGTGTACAGAGCAAATTGGACAGGGCTTTCTTGCCTCTTTTTCTCTTACAAATAGCCACCCCAACCTCTATTTTTATAGAGTTGGTGGCCGAAGGTTTACCTACGGCAGCCGTAGATGCACCTGCGGCTGCCCGGGGTGCCCCAGGCTCCGCGGGTCTCGTCGTCTAGAAGTACGTGCACTGTGTTGTCCGTTTGAACTTGCAGAACTTCAATCCGAGCATCCGAACAAGGTGTAGAAGACCTTATTTGGACCGTTTTTGTCGAGACTTACGCTATGACATGGGATTAGAGGTTGTACGAAGTGAGGAAGAGGGGAACATGCCTATGGTCTTCAAGCTTCAAATTCTATCCGGTATGATGTCACGCGTAATAGTCACTCGGGATTGGAACTCCTTGGCTCTTGTGGGACATTGTTGTGTAGAAATGTATGTATGAAGTGTTGAGACGGAGCGCTGGGGGTTGAGGTGGCAAGATGTTGATTTTGCCCCTCACCGGGGTTATCTCCGATTTGGGCTGATAGCAGACGTTGCTCAGGGTTACATCTGAAATTGGACTGGTTCAAGTGTTTAAATTCCGCAGGGTCAACTGTAAGTGTGCTTGTTTTCCCGGTGTTTGCTTCGGATCTTTGGAATGAGTGCCTCGATAGGAGGTCTAAGATTGAAGCTGATTGTATGCATTTGAAACAATTATTTATGGGGTTATTGCCGGAACTGTAATGGCATTCCTTGGGGTTATCTCTAAGGACGTAACTCAAGGTTATCTCTGAGGTTTAGACCTGATGTTCCTGGTGTGTGTTTCGAGTTTGAGACTCAACTTTCAGTAGTATCCGAAATGGATGTGGTTGTCTTCCAGGGTTATCTTGAAAAGATGAATCTGCCCTCCTGCAATGTTAGTAACAGTATATAGGCACATTGTTACACATAACATCAAAATCGCATAGTGTTTAACGCATCCACAAGATTTGCGAGCAGCAACTTCCTGCTGCTAAATATTCTCCCTCAGTAGTGGATAGGGCAACTGAAGTTTGTTTCTTGCTATGCCATGAGACGAGACTTTGTCCCAAAAATGTACAAGCACCACTTGTGCTTTTTCTATCTATTTGACAACCTACATAGTCGGCATCTGAATAACCCATTAGATCAAAGTTGTCACATGTTGGGTAAAATAGTCCTAAATTTGTAGTACCACTCAAATATTTAAATATTCTTTGAACAGTCTGTAAGTTGGATTCTTTTGGTTTAGCCTAAAAACGAGCACATAGACATACGTTGTACATTATATCAGGTCCAGAAGCAGTTAAATATAGTGAGGATCCAATCATACCTCTATATTTTATTACTTATACATCCATACCTTTCTCATCTGCTGTGAGTTTTATTGAAGTACTCATTGGTGTGGTTTTTAAGTTTGAGTTGTCAAAGCCGAATCTCTTGAGTAGCTCTTTTGTATACTTGGTGTGAAGAATGAAAATACCTTCATGATTTTGTTTGATTTGAAGGCCCAGAAAGTAATTGAGTTCTCCCATCAAGCTCATGTAAAATTCCTTGTGCATGCATTTGGAAAACCACTCACAAAGAAAATTATTAGTAGCACCAAATATTATATCATCAACATATATTTGTACAATAATAATATCTTTATTTTGACGTTTAATAAATAATGTAGAGTCGATTTTACCTCGTATGAACCCATTTGATAGGAGGCACTTACTTAATCTCTCATACCAAGCCCTTGGGGCTTATTTATGTCCATAAAGTGCCTTCTTTAGCTTGTATACGTGATGAGGGAACTTTTCATTCTCGAATCCAAGAGGCTATTTTACATAGACTTTTTCATTTATGTAACTATTGAGAAAGGCGTTTTTGACGTCCATTTGGTGTAGCTTGAACTTTCTGAAACAAGCAAATGCTAGTAATATACGAATGGATTCCAAACGAGCTACTGGGGCAAATGTTTCTTCATAGTCTATTCCCTCTTGTTGGTTATATCCTTGAGCTACTAGTCTAGTTTTGTTTCATGTAATTGTTCCGTACTCGTCAAGCTTGTTCTTGAATACCCATTTAGTTCCAATAATGGATACGTCTTATGGAGGAGGTATCAACTCCCACACTTGACATTGCTAGAAGCCAATTTTCATCTAGTATGGCTTCTTTGGCATTCTTTGGTTCAATTTGGGATAGAAATGCTGAGAAAGCACACATATTTTATGTTTTTCTTCTTGTAATAACTTTGTCATTTATGTTTCCATTGATGTTCTCAGGAAGGATGATTTTTGATGTATCTTGCTTATTTTGGAAGTTGAGTGTCATGTATTACTTCTTCAGTCATTTCTGAATAGTGGTCTTGTTGTTCGTCCATTTCAGCTTGCTGGATATGTTCCTGATTTTCGTACTCAGCTTGTTGGATAGAGTCTTGATCCTGTTGTTCTTCTAATCCATCGTGTTGGGTTGGTTCCATGGTATTGCTATATTATTTTATGTGGTAAGCTGGATTTGCATCAGGTCTTAAATTTCTTGCATCTTCCTCTCTTTCTTTTGGGATATCATAGTTAGACTCGTTAAAATTGATATGTATAGATTCTTCAATACACATCTTTTGTACATTGTAAATCTGATATGCTCTACTATTTTGAGAGTAGCCAATGGATATTCCTTCATATGATCTAGCATCAAACTTACCCAAGTTTCCACTAGTGTTAAGAATAAAACATTTAGATCCAAATACTTTAAAATAGCTTATATTAGGAAGAAACTTATTTAATAAGTCATATGGTGTTTTTTAAAATGATTGGACGGATCAACACTCTATTTAGCACATAGCATGTTGTATTTACAGCCACGGCCCAAAATTTCTTAGGGAATTTACTTTCTTGAATTAGAGTTCTAGTTGTTTCTTGTAATGTTCGATTTTTCCATTCTACCACTCCATTTTATTGTGGAGTTCTAGGTGCTGAAAATTCATGAGTGATTCCTTTTTTATTACAAAATATAATAAAGTCCTTTTAAATTTGGTGACATGGTAACTTCTGATTTTTATAAGATTAAGACTATATTTCGTCTCCAGATTTTTAATCAGTTTTTCAAATTCTTTAAATGCCTCATCTTTTGTTCTAAGAAAGAGTACCCATGTATATTTAGAAAAGTCATCGACTATCACAAAAGCATAGAATTTATCATTTAAACTAGCATGCCTTTCAGGTCCAAATAAGTCAAGATGGAGCAATTGTAAGGGAGAAGAAGTTGATACAATGTTTTTGGATGTGAATGATGTTCTTACTTGTTTTCCATGTTGACAAGGCTCGCATATACCTTTCTTCTCGAAATTCATTTCGGGTAATCCTCTTACTAAATTCTTTGATGACAACTTTTTGATGAGATCTGTGAGACCCCAGATTTTATGAATAAAGATTTAAATTTCTCGAAATATTTTTTGAATATTATGGAATGAATTTGATATAATGTTATAGTTGTGGGTAATATTTATAAATTGTGCAAAGTATGCAAGTTGTTATATAATATTCGATTGGTCTGAGAATATTCGTTTTAATAGGGAATATTCGTACGACGGCACAATCATTGGTGGACCCCACAACAGAATTATAGTCGGATTGAGAAAATGACAAAAATAATTTTATGAAAATAACAGCGGAAGTTTTACCATTAAAACTGTTGAACTACTCGGTAGTAAAAGTACAGTAATACGCGTTGTTGTATAGTAGCATACAGTATTGATTATTGATGCTTACATGAGAAGTCACTCAGTTTTGTTCAATTATTGCTTCAATAATTATTATATAGTATCTCGCGTTATTTGATTCAATTATTGTCGATATTTTATATATTATTAAATCAATAATTGAGATGACAAAGTTATTAATATTATTATTTATAATATTAACGATGTCTAGAAGTTCTGCCAATGAGAGATTTGGTCACCTAATTGTGCACCAATAAGGAGAAATCCTTATTAGAAAGCCCCCTCTTTCCTGGGAACAACCTGGTCGATTAATATTGTGAATTATAATAATAATGATAAATGTTGTTAAATATATTGAGGTGTCTTTTTATGAAGTCACGGAAGTTTATATATATATATATATATATATATATATATTATATATTATATATAAAATTTTTATTTTATTAGTATTATTAATATAATAAAAGAGAAAAGCTTTTTATATAAAACATAATAATACTTTTATAAAGTTATTTGTTTTATTAGAAAATAATTAAAATATAATATATTTTATTATGCATAGTGTTTTGCATAGTAAAATCTTTTTATATAAAATAGAATACTTTTATAAAGTTATTTATTTTATTTGACAATAATTAGAATATATTATATTTTTTATGCATAGTATTTGCATAGTGCCTGCATAGTGTTTGTATAGTAAAATCTTTTTATATAAAACAGAATACTTTTATAAAGCTATTTATTTTATTTGACAATAATTAGAATATATTATATTTTTTATGCATAGTATTTGCATAGTGCCTGCATAGTGTTTGTATAGTAAAATCTTTTTATATAAAATAAAATACTTTTATAAAGTTATTTGTTTTATTAGACTATAAATAGATTATATTATATTTTATTTAAAAGATTTTGTTTTATTAGAATAATTTATTATTACTGCATATTAAATCAATATGGACCGTCTGTTTAAAAGTAAATCAATCTGGACCGTTCATGAATTAGTTATTATTCAATCCATTCTCCTATAAATAAAAGCTCATTCCTTCATTATTTCTTACGAATTCACTGAAACTCTAGAGAGAGAAACTATAGAGAGAAAGAAGAAAATTATTCTGCTACTTCACTACTCCTATATCCATTTTCTTCTAAGGTAAGGGATATTATTTCTTTTGTATTCATGAAGAGAACTTCTGTTATTCCATTCTTTATTATTCTATTGGAATAACTTGTATACGCGGGCTACCCTATACTTGGTGAAATTCTTCTTTTATTCCATTCTTTATCATTATGTTAGAATAACATGTCTATGCGAAGTACCGCATACATGGTGAAATTCTTCTGTTATTCTATTCTTTATTATTCTGTTGGAACATCCTGTCTGTGCGTTTAAGCATTACATGGTTCCGTTATTTATTATTATGTTGGAATATCCTGTCGGTGTGTATTACGCCTAACCTGGTTCCATTAACTATTATTCTGTTAGAATAACTTGTCTGCGTGGTCTATCGCATGCATGGTGATTTCTGTTGTTATTCTATTCTTTATTATTCTATTGGAATAAGCTGTATACGTGGTCTACCCTATACTTAGTGAAATTCTTCTGTTATTTCATTCTTTATCATTATGTTGGAATAACCTATTTATGCGAAGTACCGCATACATGGTCAAATTCTTCTGTTATTTCATTCTTTATTATTCTGTTGGAATAACCTGTATACGCGGACTACCCTATACTTAGTGAAATTCTTCTGTTATTCCATTCTTTATTATTATGTTGGAATAACCTGTCTATGCGAAGTACCGCATACTTGGTGAAATTCTTCTGTTATTCCATTCTTTATTATTATGTTGGAATAACTTGTCTATGCGAAGTACCGCATACATGGTGAAATTCTTCTGTTATTCCATTCTTTATTATTATGTTGGAATAATCTATCTATGCGAAGTACCGCATACATGGTGAAATTCATCTGTTATTCCATTCTTTATTATCCTTTTGGAATATCCTGTTAGTGCATTTACGCATAACCTGGTTCCGTTATTTATTATTCTATTTGAATAACCTTTCTGTGATGTCTATCGCATGCCTGGCGATTTCTTTTGTTATTCCATTCTTTATTATACTCAGTTGGTTAAAATTTTGACTTTTATACTCCATGAAATTAGTGGAATATTCTTGATATTTGTGCCTCATCCAGTATCTTTTCAAGGAAATTTTCTTCTGAGCATTCTTGAATTTTACTATACAAAGAAGTATCATGTTGACAATTTGGACATTATTAGTTCCTGGATAAATTAATTCTTGAACTTGTTTTTATTGAATTCTTATATCATTATCATCATCCTCATGTGTATATTATATTGAAAGTCATCTGTGGCCTGTAGTGCATAGATGAGCTTGGTATGATTATGACCAGGGATTATTCGGTATAATCATGACCGAAATGCTACAAATGATATGGTAAAAGTCCTCATTGGCCCGTAGTTCATTGATGGACAGTTGTTGGCATGATCATGACCATTGATGAATACACGAATATTCTTGGCCCGTAGTGCATGGATAATTTGTGGTTGTGATACTAATGAATATCATTGGTCGTAGTACAGGGATAATGTGGATTATTTATTAAGCTGAGTCTCAGTGATAAAAGTGATGAAAAACCTTTTAAATCATAAAAGATAGTAGATTTTATTCTCTACTTGACTTTTTTAATGGATTGCTTGTTCCGCTGCAGTTAAACTTGATGTTTGTTATATTTTATAAGTTTAACATTGTTGAAGACTAATGATAATTTATTCTGCATTATCTTAGTCATAATATTTTTACTGGGCTAGTTGAGCTCACCCCTTTCTTTCACAGTTCTCTTCAGGAAATGAGAATGTAGCTGGGACTAGTCGGGGAACGGAGTGACGGTCCAGATAATAGTTTTAGTAGTCCTCACTATTCTGTTAAATAGTGTGACAATAAATGTAATGAGGACTCCTTTGAGTGTGGATATTGTCTAGATGACAATATTCTTATTAAAACTCTCAATTTATGTTTTGTCGTATTTTACACGACAACTGTATTATTAAGTTGTATTTGTATTTTGTATCATGTATATGGCGACTCAGAATAGATGATGTATACCTATTTTGGGGGCGTCACAGTTGGTATCAAAGCTTAAGGATATGATCCCTGGTTGAGATGTGAGACAATTACTATGACGGGAGAGACGGGGAATTCCTTCGCTAGTATGACCTACCTAAGTTTATTTGGTATTTAATTGGTCGGTCAAAGTATAGGGATAATATGTGATATGTTAATTAACCCTTGTTTTGTAGCAGTATTTGAAAATGACATCCGAGAATGTTAAGAACATCAATGGAGCACAGGAGACCGTTGAGTCTCCACAGATCAATAATCAGGATAATGTGCATCAGGAAGGCGACAATCCTCATGCAAACAACAACACTGACCAAATGATGAACAATGAAATGTTCAGAGGCTTTATGAAATTCATGCAACAACATGCAAGAGCGGCTCATGTCCAAAATGCAGGTGGAAACACTGGCAACACTCGGACGGTCACCGCAAAGCAGTTCAAGGAACTGGGACCACCAGAGTTTTTTGGAGAGCCAAAACCACTTAAGGTGGAGACGTGGATAAAGTAGATCTGCAAGATATTTGATGTCTTGGGATGCTCCGAGGAGAAAAAGGTTCCATTTGCCACCTTCATGTTGCGAGCAGAGGAAGATTACTTGTGGGAATCTATAAAGCGTACACAACATGTTGCACTGAAGATGACTTGGGAGAAGTTCCAAGAATTGTTCAACGACAAGTACTTTCCCGAAAGTATTCGTCACATGAAAGAGTTAGAGTTCATCAAGCTGGAGAAAAATAACATGATCGTGTCGCAGTACGAAGCCAAGTTTGTCGAGTTGTCTCGATTTGCGTCCCATTTGGTTGATAATTGATGTTCATATTTTTCTAGTTCACCAAAGAGAGTTAATGTATCCATAGAAGAGATATTGACGGAATCTTGAAGAGTAGTAATTTTAGATGCAAACCTTTAGGGCATTGCCCGAAGTAACTTATGTAAGACCCCGAATTTTATGAAATAAAATTATTCAATTTTTCTTATAATTACTATTCAGTAAATGGTTAAATTGATAAAAAGTAAAGTTAAGGGTGATATATGAATTTTTTTTTTTTAAATTCGCAAGTGGTTATAAAATACTCATTTCTATTGGGGAATATTCGTTTGGTCGTGGAATATTCTTGTTATCGGGGAATATTCTTACGACGGCGCAGCCATTTGTGGGCCCCATAACAGAATGACTGTCGGATGAAGAAAATAACAAGTTTGAGTTTTTATAAATAACGGCGTAGTTGTTACCGTTAACACTGTTGGAATACCTGGTGGTTAAAATATAGTAATACGCATGGTTGCAAAGTAGAACACGGTATTGCACAGTGTTTTTGAATTATTAATTCTTACGTAAGAAGGCACTACTCAATAATTTTTACAGTAATTAATGTTCAATATTCTATTTTATTGATTCAATAATTGTTGCGTTGATATTTTTTATTATTGGTGTTTCAATAATTATCACTACATAGTATTTCCCATTATCAGATCAAAAATTCATATTATTTGAATACTATTATTAGATAGCATTATTGGCAATTTCTAGAAAGTTCTATCTAAGGACAGGTTTGGTCACCTAATTGCGCGCCAGTAAGGAAAAATCCTTATTAGAAAGCCCCATCTTTCCTAGGAACCACCTGGTTGTCATAATTATAATTATGTAATATTATTTATGAATAATTAATTATTGATTTATATGATAAGGAAATATTTATTTGATGCAAATATAAATGATAGATTTATTTATGTGGTTATAAATGAAGGATTTAATGTTGAGGTGTTTTATCGGTATTTTGTCGGATTTGAGGTATTAAAAGATCAAATCGATGTTCTTAAAGCTCTATTGCGTGAGTTATAATTTTGATATGACTGTTGGATCATTATAATTTTTGGATATGTTATACATAAATAAGTTAAGTATATGTCCACAAATTTGGAACCGTTGAAAATTAACGCATGATTTGTTATGAATTTTACAAGGTGTTGAAACGGTGTTGAAAATCATTCGTTTGTAGATTTTGGATATTTTCTATCTAGAATTTGGAAAAACTCAAAGCTAAAAAGTTGTAGAGAATTCGATTTCGTATGGAATGGACATAAAATTCGTATTTTCTGATAAACGGACTATTTTCTATGAATTGTTGAATTTTTGAAAACTAAAATATTTTTTATTAAAATATTTAGTGGGACCCACTTTTGTTTTTTCAAAGTTGTGGGCTGAACTTCTTGTTCCAAGTTGGCTGCTCAACTTTCATAATGGGTGGGCGTGGAATGAAGAGAAAAAAATAAATAAATAAATATTATTTTATTATTTATTCTCCTTTGGCGTTCTAACATTTTTCCTATAAATAGGTGCTTATGTTATAATAAAAAATTACACCAGAAATATAAGTTTTCTCTCTCCATATTGTCGAGCGTATTTTTGTGAGTATTTTAATACTTTGAGATTTGCTATTCAGTGCAAGTTTCCTTCGGCGTTATATCCGACATTCCAGTCAGAAGTACTGCTCTTCTGAGGTAAGGGATTTTAAGGGTTGTTATGTTTTTCATGTTTCCCAATTTTTCCGACCTTCAATAATTCTGAAAAAATTTGAAATGATAATTTGTTGAGTTTCCTTGATTGTGTCCAAAAATTGCGATTTTTGGATGTATAGATTAATAGTTATGGATTTTATGAGAAAAGACTATTTTAAAAGTAAACCCTTATAACTTCTTGTGGTTAACTCCAAAATTGGTGAAATTTTTATTGGGAGTACATGTACATAACAGAAGTATACTCTAAAAATTTCGGAATTTTTAGACAAAAGTTCAATTTATGATAAATGTCTAAATATTCGGCAGTTCTGGCCATATGAAAAATAGTAAATGAATTTTAAAAATTCCGAGAAAAATATATGTTCAATATGGGTCTATATTATGCTAAATTCCAGAAAAGAAATATTTTTGGAACTGATTTGATATTTTTCATGAAAATGGACTAGTTATGAATAAATGAATTAAATATGTTATGTGAAGTAAGAAAATGGGAAAATAGGATTTTATGGCTTGGGAATCCTATATAAGGTATATGCAGATTTTTGATGAGGGTTTTGGTTATTGGTAATAAAATCTTATGAGTTTGGCATTTTATAATGATTAAATACATTAATTAGTAAAGTGTTAACAATTTAAATAAATTGTTTATAAGTTTAAGAAATGATTAAAATATTGTTGTAATATTGATAATATTAGATTATGAGATTATTAAGTGATTTATAACATTTGAATTAAGGTGTTATAAATATTGATATGAATTTTGTTGTGGAATTTCTACCTTTTTGTGTCGGGATTACTATTCACGTATACGACACTATTCACCGAAAAATAAAATTTTCCTTTTTATCCAAGATGTCTATTATGGTTACTATCTTTGATTGAATCCATGTTTTAATAATATTATTTTTATTATCATATATAACATTTTTATAATCCTGGTGAAGAAATTTCTCTTTGACTTAAGTGTAAAGATGGGTAGATTATTGGTATGATCGTGACTATGGGTTCTCTTTGGCCAGTAGTGCAAAGATGAATTGTTGACTGGTATGATCATGACCATTGAATTTATAATTGAATATTTTTAGCTTAAGTGCAAAGGTGAATTGATCAACACGATTATAATTATGGTTTATATAAACTCTAAAATGATTATGTATTTCTTTGAGATATTAATATCTTTGGCATGTAGTGCAAAGATGAATTATTGATGAATATCTTTGGCCTGTAGTGCAAAGATGATTTGTTGTTGAATATCTTTGGCCCGTAGTACAAAGATGACATGTTGTTGAATATCTTTGGCTTGTAGTGCAAAGATGAACTGTTAATGAGTATCTTTGGCCCGTAGTGAAAAGATGAACTTATTAGTATGATTATAAACAGGAACTGTGATTTGGTATAACCATGATCTTTGATATTTCAAGTAAAGACAGGTGAGGAAAATATCTTCGTCTAGGATGAGAAAAGAAAATTAGAACTACAATTATGATTATAAGTTATTCACATGACTCTGAACAGAATCTGTTGCTTAATGTTACAAGGTTAAAGCATTGTTGGTGGACTTTTAACATGGAGAAGATAATAGACTTATGGTCTATTTGACTCTTCTAATGGATTGCTCGTTCCGCTCCAACTATGGTTGAAAAATTTTATCATCTACCATATGTTCTAAATCTCTGATTTATTACTGATGAAGGCTATTGATAATTTAATTATCTTTAGTTATGATATTCTTTACTGGGCTAGTTGTGCTCACCCCTTTTGCTTCACAATTCCTTTTAGGTAATAAAAGTGTAGCTGGGTCGAGCGGGGATAACAGGGGAATAGTATGGTGGTTCGAGACTATCAAAGTTTTTCAACACATTATAAAACGGCATGACATACAATATATAATTGTATTGAGGACCTAAGATGTGTGTGTCGTATATTATACGTCACTTAATAATTGATTTTGGTGAACAACAATAGGGTGAGGTGAACCCAACTTTGGAAGGGTGTTTTGCCACTATCATACAAGATGTGTAATGACATACAATCTCGTGTTATCATAAGAAAGGATTGTGCACATCCACTTGCTGAGTATATCTACGAGCACTACCTATATGATCTTGGAGTTGGGTTGAAACATAATGTTCAATCGCAGACGGTGGAGATAGTTATATGTCAAGAGAAGACTCGCCATTGGAAGGAACATGATAGAAATCTTCTCGTTTTTCTTTGGGGTCTATTGGATTAACCAAGGATAATTCTCTAGACATATGATATCTATCATAACTTAGATTCATGGCCTCCTATGTACGAAGGTTTCCTTGAGCACTTTCCAAAGATTTTAATTTCTAAAATAATTCTAGATTGTACCTTTATGTAAGGTATCACTGTGAGGTGATGTCCATAGTTGGGACATGAGTCACAGTTGGTATTAAAACTCACAATATATGTATTGTTGTATTTTGCACGACAATTGTAGTAATAAAGTTGTAGTTATTTTCTGTACCATGTATTTGGCGACTCATAATAGGTTGGATGGATTGGACCTATTTTGGGGGTGTCATAGTTGGTATCAGAGCTTAGGGATATGATCTCTGGCAGAGATCCGGGATTAAAACTAGGAATGGAGAGACGAGTAATATCATTCTCTAATGTGTCCTACCTAAGCTTATTTGTTGGTCAGTCATAATATCGGGATATTATGTGATATGTTAATTTATCCAATTAACCCTTGTTTTGAAGCTGTATTCTAGAATGATATCTGAAATACAGGAGATAAGCAATGGAGAAATCATGAGGACAGAAAAGATTGAATCTGAAATAAAATCAAGGTATTCTCAACTCTTGAAATACCAGGTACGTAAATTTCATGACGAAATTTCATAAGGAGGGGAGATTGTAAGACCCCGAATTTTATGAAATAAAATTATTCAATTTTTCTTATAATTACTATTTAGTAAATGGTTAAATTGATAAAAAGTAAAGTTAGGGGTGATATATGAATTTTTTTTTAAAATACGCAAGTGGTTATAAAATACTCATTTCTATTGGGGAATATTCGTTTGGTCGTGGAATATTCTTGTTGTCGGGGAATATTTATACGACGGCGCAGCCATTTGTGGGCCCCATAACAGAATGATTGTCGGATGAAGAAAATAACAAGTATGAGTTTTTATAAATAACGGCGTAGTTGTTACCATTAACACTGTTGGAATACCTGGTGGTTAAAATATAGTAATACACGTGGTTGCACAGTAGAACACGGTATTGCACAGTATTTTTGAATTATTAATTCTTACATAAGAAGGCACTACTCAATAATTTTTACAGTAATTACTGTTCAATATTCTATTTTATTGATTCAATAATTGCTGCGTTGATATTTTATATTATTGGTGTTTCAATAATTGTCACTACATAGTATTTCCCATTATCAGATCAAAAATTCATATTATTTGAATACTATTATTAGATAGCATTATTGGCAATGTCTAGAAAGTTCTATCTAAGGAGAGGTTAGGTCACCTAATTGTGTGCCAGTAAGGAAAAATTCTTATTGGAAAGCCCCCTCTTTCCTAGGAACCACCTGGTTGTCATAATTATAATTCTGTAATATTATTTGTGAATAATTAATTATTGATTTATATGATAAGAAAATATTTATTTGATCCAGATATAAATGATAGATTTATTTATGTGGTTATAAATGAAGGATTTAATGTTGAGGTGTTTTATCGGTATTTTGTCGGATTTGAGGTATTAAAAGATCAAATCGATGTTCTTAAAGCTCTATTGCGTGAGTTATAATTTTGATCTGACCGTTGGATCATTATAATTTTTGGATATGTTATACATATATAAGTTAAGTATATGTCCACAAATTTTGAACCGTTGAAAATTAACGCATGATTTGTTATGAATTTTACAAGGTGTTGAAACGGTGTTGAAAATCATCCGTTTGTAGATTTTGGATATTTTCTATCTGGAATTTAGAAAAACTCAAAGCTAAAAAGTTGTAGAGAATTCGATTTCGTATGGAATGGACATAAAATTCGTATTTTTCTGATAAACGGACAATTTTCTAGGAATTGTTGAAGTTTTAAAAAATAAAATATTTTTTATTAAAATATTTAGTGGGACCCACTTTTGTTTTTTCAAAGTTGTGGGCTGAAATTCTTGTTCCAAGTTGGCTGCTCAACTTTCATAATGGGTGGGCTTGGAATGAAGAGAAAAAAATAAATAAATAAATATTATTTTATTATTTAGTCTCCTTTGGCGTTCTAGCATTTTCCTATAAATAGGTGCTTATGTTATAATTAAAAATCACACCAGAAATATAAGTTTTCTCTCTCCATATTGTCGAGCGTATTTTTGTGAGTATTTTAATACTTTGAGATTTTCTATTCAGTGCAAGTTTCCTTCGGCGTTATATCCGACATTCCAGTCAGAAGTACTGCTCTTCTGAGGTAAGGGATTTTAAGGGTTGTTATGTTTTTCATGTTTCCCAATTTTTCCGACCTTCAATAATTCTGAAAAAATTTGAAATGATAATTTGTTGAGTTTCCTTGATTGTGTCCAAAAATTGCGATTTTTGGGTGTATAGATTAATAGTTATGGATTTTATGAGAAAAGACTATTTTAAAAGTAAACCCTTATAACTTCTTGTGGTTAACTCCAAAATTGGTGAAATTTTTATTGGGAGTACATGTACATAACAGAAGTATACTCTAAAAATTTCGGAATTTTTAGACAAAAGTTCAATTTATGATAAATGTCTAAATATTCGGCAGTTCTGGCCATATGAAAAATAGTAAATGAATTTTAAAAATTCCGAGAAAAATATATGTTCAATATGGGTCTATATTATGCTAAATTCCAGAAAAGAAATATTTTTGGAACTGATTTGATATTTTTCATGAAAATGGACTAGTTATGAATAAATGAATTAAATATGTTATGTGAAGTAAGAAAATGGGAAAATAGGATTTTATGGCTTGGGAATCCTATATAAGGTATATGCAGATTTTTGATGAGGGTTTTGGTTATTGGTAATAAAATCTTATGAGTTTGGCATTTTATAATGATTAAATACATTAATTAGTAAAGTGTTAACAATTTAAATAAATTGTTTATAAGTTTAAGAAATGATTAAAATATTGTTGTAATATTGATAATATTAGATTATGAGATTATTAAGTGATTTATAACATTTGAATTAAGGTGTTATAAATATTGATATGAATTTTGTTGTGGAATTTCTACCTTTTTGTGTCGGGATTACTATTCACGTATACGACACTATTCACCGAAAAATAAAATTTTCCTTTTTATCCAAGATGTCTATTATGGTTACTATCTTTGATTGAATCCATGTTTTAATAATATTATTTTTATTATCATATATAACATTTTTATAATCCTGGTGAAGAAATTTCTCTTTGACTTAAGTGTAAAGATGGGTAGATTATTGGTATGATCGTGACTATGGGTTCTCTTTGGCCAGTAGTGCAAAGATGAATTGTTGACTGGTATGATCATGACCATTGAATTTATAATTGAATATTTTTAGCTTAAGTGCAAAGGTGAATTGATCAACACGATTATAATTATGGTTTATATAAACTCTAAAATGATTATGTATTTCTTTGAGATATTAATATCTTTGGCATGTAGTGCAAAGATGAATTATTGATGAATATCTTTGGCCTGTAGTGCAAAGATGATTTGTTGTTGAATATCTTTGGCCCGTAGTACAAAGATGACATGTTGTTGAATATCTTTGGCTTGTAGTGCAAAGATGAACTGTTAATGAGTATCTTTGGCCCGTAGTGAAAAGATGAACTTATTAGTATGATTATAAACAGGAACTGTGATTTGGTATAACCATGATCTTTGATATTTCAAGTAAAGACAGGTGAGGAAAATATCTTCGTCTAGGATGAGAAAAGAAAATTAGAACTACAATTATGATTATAAGTTATTCACATGACTCTGAACAGAATCTGTTGCTTAATGTTACAAGGTTAAAGCATTGTTGGTGGACTTTTAACATGGAGAAGATAATAGACTTATGGTCTATTTGACTCTTCTAATGGATTGCTCGTTCCGCTCCAACTATGGTTGAAAAATTTTATCATCTACCATATGTTCTAAATCTCTGATTTATTACTGATGAAGGCTATTGATAATTTAATTATCTTTAGTTATGATATTCTTTACTGGGCTAGTTGTGCTCACCCCTTTTGCTTCACAATTCCTTTTAGGTAATAAAAGGGTAGCTAGGTCGAGCGGGGATAACAGGGGAATAGTATGGTGGTTCGAGACTATCAAAGTTTTTCAACACATTATAAAACGGCATGACATACAATATATAATTGTATTGAGGACCTAAGATGTGTGTGTCGTATATTATACGTCACTTAATAATTGATTTTGGTGAACAACAATAGGGTGAGGTGAACCCAACTTTGGAAGGGTGTTTTGCCACTATCATACAAGATGTGTAATGACATACAATCTCGTGTTATCATAAGAAAGGATTGTGCACATCCACTTGCTGAGTATATCTACGAGCACTACCTATATGATCTTGGAGTTGGGTTGAAACATAATGTTCAATCGCAGACGGTGGAGATAGTTATATGTCAAGAGAAGACTCACCATTGGAAGGAACATGATAGAAATCTTCTCGTTTTTCTTTGGGGTCTATTGGATTAACCAAGGATAATTCTCTAGACATATGATATCTATCATAACTTAGATTCATGGCCTCCTATGTACGAAGGTTTCCTTGAGCACTTTCCAAAGATTTTAATTTCTAAAATAATTCTAGATTGTACCTTTATGTAAGGTATCACTGTGAGGTGATGTCCATAGTTGGGACATGAGTCACAGTTGGTATTAAAACTCACAATATATGTATTGTTGTATTTTGCACGATAATTGTAGTAATAAAGTTGTAGTTATTTTCTGTACCATGTATTTGGCGACTCATAATAGGTTGGATGGATTGGACCTATTTTGGGGGTGTCATAGTTGGTATCAGAGCTTAGGGATATGATCTCTGGCAGAGATCCGGGATTAAAACTAGGAATGGAGAGACGAGTAATATCATTCTCTAATGTGTCCTACCTAAGCTTATTTGTTGGTCAGTCATAATATCGGGATATTATGTGATATGTTAATTTATCCAATTAACCCTTGTTTTGAAGCTGTATTCTAGAATGATATCTGAAATACAGGAGATAAGCAATGGAGAAATCATGAGGACAGAAAAGATGGAATCTGAAATAAAATCAAGGTATTCTCAACTCTTGAAATACCAGGTACGTAAATTTCATGACGAAATTTCATAAGGAGGGGAGATTGTAAGACCCCGAATTTTATGAAATAAAATTATTCAATTTTTCTTATAATTACTATTTAGTAAATGGTTAAATTGATAAAAAGTAAAGTTAGGGGTGATATATGAATTTTTTTTTAAAATACGCAAGTGGTTATAAAATACTCATTTCTATTGGGGAATATTCGTTTGGTCGTGGAATATTCTTGTTGTCGGGGAATATTAATACGACGGCGCAGCCATTTGTGGGCCCCATAACAGAATGATTGTCGGATGAAGAAAATAACAAGTATGAGTTTTTATAAATAACGGCGTAGTTGTTACCATTAACACTGTTGGAATACCTGGTGGTTAAAATATAGTAATACACGTGGTTGCACAGTAGAACACGGTATTGCACAGTATTTTTGAATTATTAATTCTTACATAAGAAGGCACTACTCAATAATTTTTACAGTAATTACTGTTCAATATTCTATTTTATTGATTCAATAATTGCTGCGTTGATATTTTATATTATTAGTGTTTCAATAATTGTCACTACATAGTATTTCCCATTATCAGATCAAAAATTCATATTATTTGAATACTATTATTAGATAGCATTATTGGCAATGTCTAGAAAGTTCTATCTAAGGAGAGGTTTGGTCACCTAATTGTGTGCCAGTAAGGAAAAATTCTTATTGGAAAGCCCCCTCTTTCCTGGGAACCACCTGGATGTCATAATTATAATTCTGTAATATTATTTGTGAATAATTAATTATTGATTTATATGATAAGAAAATATTTATTTGATCCAGATATAAATGATAGATTTATTTATGTGGTTATAAATGAAGGATTTAATGTTGAGGTGTTTTATCGGTATTTTGTCGGATTTGAGGTATTAAAAGATCAAATCGATGTTCTTAAAGCTCTATTGCGTGAGTTATAATTTTGATCTGACCGTTGGATCATTATAATTTTTGGATATGTTATACATATATAAGTTAAGTATATGTCCACAAATTTTGAACCGTTGAAAATTAACGTATGATTTGTTATGAATTTTACAAGGTGTTGAAACGGTGTTGAAAATCATCCGTTTGTAGATTTTGGATATTTTCTATCTGGAATTTAGAAAAACTCAAAGCTAAAAAGTTGTAGAGAATTTGATTTCGTATGGAATGGACATAAAATTCGTATTTTTCTGATAAACGGACAATTTTCTATGAATTGTTGAAGTTTTAAAAAATAAAATATTTTTTATTAAAATATTTAGTGGGACCCACTTTTGTTTTTTCAAAGTTGTGGGCTGAAATTCTTGTTCCAAGTTGGCTGCTCAACTTTCATAATGGGTGGGCTTGGAATGAAGAGAAAAAAATAAATAAATAAATATTATTTTATTATTTAGTCTCCTTTGGCGTTCTAGCATTTTCCTATAAATAGGTGCTTATGTTATAATTAAAAATCACACCAGAAATATAAGTTTTCTCTCTCCATATTGTCGAGCGTATTTTTGTGAGTATTTTAATACTTTGAGATTTGCTATTCAGTGCAAGTTTCCTTCGGCGTTATATCCGACATTCCAGTCAGAAGTACTGCTCTTCTGAGGTAAGGGATTTTAAGGGTTGTTATGTTTTTCATGTTTCCCAATTTTTCCGACCTTCAATAATTCTGAAAAAATTTGAAATGATAATTTGTTGAGTTTCCTTGATTGTGTCCAAAAATTGCGATTTTTGGATGTATAGATTAATAGTTATGGATTTTATGAGAAAAGACTATTTTAAAAGTAAACCCTTATAACTTCTTGTGGTTAACTCCAAAATTGGTGAAATTTTTATTGGGAGTACATGTACATAACAGAAGTATACTCTAAAAATTTCGGAATTTTTAGACAAAAGTTCAATTTATGATAAATGTCTAAATATTCGGCAGTTCTGGCCATATGAAAATAGTAAATGAATTTTAAAAATTCCGAGAAAAATATATGTTCAATATGGGTCTATATTATGCTAAATTCCAGAAAAGAAATATTTTTGGAACTGATTTGATATTTTTCATGAAAATGGACTAGTTATGAATAAATGAATTAAATATGTTATGTGAAGTAAGAAAATGGGAAAATAGGATTTTATGGCTTGGGAATCCTATATAAGGTATATGCAGATTTTTGATGAGGGTTTTGGTTATTGGTAATAAAATCTTATGAGTTTGGCATTTTATAATGATTAAATACATTAATTAGTAAAGTGTTAACAATTTAAATAAATTGTTTATAAGTTTAAGAAATGATTAAAATATTGTTGTAATATTGATAATATTAGATTATGAGATTATTAAGTGATTTATAACATTTGAATTAAGGTGTTATAAATATTGATATGAATTTTGTTGTGGAATTTCTACCTTTTTGTGTCGGGATTACTATTCACGTATACGACACTATTCACCGAAAAATAAAATTTTCCTTTTTATCCAAGATGTCTATTATGGTTACTATCTTTGATTGAATCCATGTTTTGATAATATTATTTTTATTATCATATATAACATTTTTATAATCCTGGTGAAGAAATTTCTCTTTGACTTAAGTGTAAAGATGGGTAGATTATTGGTATGATCGTGACTATGGGTTCTCTTTGGCCAGTAGTGCAAAGATGAATTGTTGACTGGTATGATCATGATCATTGAATTTACAATTGAATATTTTTAGCTTAAGTGCAAAGGTGAATTGATCAACACGATTATAATTATGGTTTATATAAACTCTGAAATGATTATGTATTTCTTTGAGATATTAATATCTTTGGCATGTAGTGCAAAGATGAATTATTGATGAATATCTTTGGCCTGTAGTGCAAAGATGATTTGTTGTTGAATATCTTTGGCCCGTAGTACAAAGATGACATGTTGTTGAATATCTTTGGCTTGTAGTGCAAAGATGAACTGTTAATGAGTATCTTTGGCCCTTAGTGAAAAGATGAACTTATTAGTATGATTATAAACAGGAACTGTGATTTGGTATAACCATGATCTTTGACATTTCAATTAAAGACAGGTGAGGAAAATATCTTCGTCTAGGATGAGAAAAGAAAATTAGAACTACAATTATGATTATAAGTTATTCACATGACTGTGAACAGGATCTGTTGCTTAATGTTAAAGGGTTAAAGCATTGTTGGTGGACTTTTAACATGGAAAAGATAATAGACTTATGGTCTATTTGACTCTTCTAATGGATTGTTCGTTTCACTGCAACTATGGTTGAAAAATTTTATCATCTACCATATGTTCTAAATCTCTGATTTATTACTGATGAAGGCTATTGATAATTTAATTATCTTTAGTTATGATATTCTTTACTGGGCTAGTTGTGCTCACCCCTTTTGCTTCACAATTCCTTTTAGGTAATAAAAGTGTAGCTGGGTCGAGCGGGGATAACAGGGGAATAGTATGGTGGTCCGAGACTATAAAACGGCATGACATACAATATATAATTGTATTGAGGACCTAAGATGTGTGTGTCGTATATTATACGTCACTTAATAATTTATTTTGGTGAACAACAATAGGGTGAGGTGAACCCAACTTTGGAAGGGTGTTTTGCCACTATCATACAAGATGTGTAATGACATACAATCTCGTGTTATCATAAGAAAGGATTGTGCACATCCACTTGCTGAGTATATCTACGAGCACTACCTATATGATCTTGGAGTTGGGTTGAAACATAATGTTCAATCGCAGACGGTGGAGATAGTTATATGTCAAGAGAAGACTCACCATTGGAAGGAACATGATAGAAATCTTCTCGTTTTTCTTTGGGGTCTATTGGATTAACCAAGGATAATTCTCTGGACATATGATATCTATCATAACTTAGATTCATGGCCTCCTATGTACGAAGGTTTCCTTGAGCACTTTCCAAAGATTTTAATTTCTAAAACAGTTCTAGATTGTACCTTTATGTAAGGTATCACTGTGAGGTGATGTCCATAGTTGGGACATGAGTCACAGTTGGTATTAAAACTCACAGTATATGTATTGTTGTATTTTGCACGACAATTGTAGTAATAAAGTTGTAGTTATTTTCTATACCATGTATTTGGCGACTCAGAATAAGTTGGATAGATTGGACCTATTTTGGGGGTGTCATAGTTGGTATCAGAGCTTAGGGATATGATCTCTGGCGGAGATCCGGGATTAAAACTAGGAATGGAGAGACGAGTAATATCATTCTCTAGTGTGTCCTACCTAAGCTTATTTGTTGGTCAGTCATAATATCGGGATATTATGTGATATGTTAATTTATTCAATTAACCTTTGTTTTGAAGCTGTATTCTAGAATGATATCTGAAATACAGGAGATAAGCAATGGAGAAATCACGAGGACAGGAAAGATGGAATCTGAAATGAATGCAAGGTATTCTCAACTCTTGAAATACCAGGTACGTAAATTTCATGACGAAATTTCATAAGGAGGGGAGATTGTAAGACCCCGAATTTTATGAAATAAAATTATTCAATTTTTCTTATAATTACTATTTAGTAAATGGTTAAATTGATAAAAAGTAAAGTTAGGGGTGATATATGAAATTTTTTTTAAAATACGCAAGTGGTTATAAAATACTCATTTCTATTGGTGAATATTCGTTTGGTCGTGGAATATTCTTGTTGTCGAGAAATATTTATACGACGGTGCAGCTATTTGTGGGCCCCATAACAGAATGACTGTCGGATGAAGAAAATAACAAGTTTGAGTTTTTATAAATAACGGCGTAGTTGTTACCGTTAACACTGTTGGAATACCTGGTGGTTAAAATATAGTAATACACGTGGTTGCACAGTAGAACACGGTATTGCACAGTATTTTTGAATTATTAATTCTTACATAAGAAGGCACTACTCAATAATTTTTACAGTAATTACTGTTCAATATTCTATTTTATTGATTCAATAATTGTTGCGTTGATATTTTATATTATTGGTGTTTCAATAATTGTCACTCCACAGTATTTCCGATTATCAGATCAATAATTCATATTATTTGAATACTATTATTAGATAGCATTATTGGCAATGTCTAGAAAATTCTATCTAATGAGAGGTTTGGTCACCTAATTGTGTGCCAGTAAGAAAAAATTCTTATTGGAAAGCCCCCTCTTTCCTGGGAACCACCTGGTTGTCATAATTATAATTCTGTAATATTATTTGTGAATAATTAATTATTGATTTATATGATAAGGAAATATTTATTTGATGCAGATATAAATGATAGATTTATTTATGTGGTTATAAATGAAGGATTTAATGTTGAGGTGTTTTATCGGTATTTTGTCGGATTTGAGGTATTAAAAGATCAAATCGATGTTCTTAAAGCTCTATTGCGTGAGTTATAATTTTGATCTGACCGTTGGATAATTATAATTTTTGGATATGATATACATATATAAGTTAAGTATATGTCCACAAATTTTGAACCGTTGAAAATTAACGCATGATTTGTTATGAATTTTACAAGGTGTTGAAACGGTGTTGAAAATCATCCGTTTGTAGATTTTAGATATTTTCTATCTGGAATTTGGAAAAACTCAAAGCTAAAAAGTTGTAGAGAATTCGATTTCGTATGGAATGGACATAAAATTCGTATTTTTCTGATAAACGGACAATTTTCTATGAATTGTTGAAGTTTCAAAAAATAGAATATTTTTTATTAAAATATTTAGTGGGACCCACTTTTGTTTTTTCAAAGTTGTGAGCTGAAATTCTTGTTCCAAGTTGGCTGCTCAACTTTCATAATGGGTGGGCGTGGAATGAAGAGAAAAAAAAATATTATTTTATTATTTAGTCTCCTTTGGCGTTCTAGCATTTTCCTATAAATAGGTGCTTATGTTATAATTAAAAATCACACCAGAAATATAAGTTTTCTCTCTCCATATTGTCGAGCGTATTTTTGTGAGTATTTTAATACTTTGAGAGTTGCTATTCAGTGCATGTTTCCTTCGGCGTTATATCCGACATTCCAGTCAGAAGTACTGCTCTTTTGAGGTAGGGGATTTTAAGGGTTGTTATGTTTTTCATGTTTCGTAATTTTTCCGATCTTCAATAATTCTGAAAAAATTTGAAATGATAATTTGTTGAGTTTCCTTGATTGTGCCCAAAAATGGCGATTTTTGGATGTATAGATTAAGAGTTATGGATTTTATGAGAAAAGACTATTTTAAAAGTAAACCCTTATAACTCCTTGTGGTTAACTCCAAAATTGGTGAAATTTTTATTGGGAGTACATGTATATAACAGAAGTATACTCTGTATATGAGTCACAGTTGGTATTAAAACTCACAGTATATATGTTGTTGTATTTTGCCCGACAATTGTAGAAGTAAAGTTGTAGTTATTTTCTGTACCATGTATTTGGCGACTCAGAATAGGTTGGATGGATTGGACCTATTTTGGGGGTGTCACAACTTACGATTGATTTCGCTTTGGGGAATTGACTTGTCGAGCAACTTCAAAGAGTTTATTAGTACCAGAAATCGTGTTTGAGCCATTTTGATGGTTTCGTCTCGTTCCAGTTTGAACATTTCGTAGTATGCATGAGCATACTCAGCTTAACTTCTCGTACTTTGGAAGTTCCTTCGTGACTTACCACTAGGGTATCCCATATCTCCTTTGAGGTGTTGCATGAGGAGACTTTATCTATTTCGGATTACACCATGCTGCTGAGAAGGGTGTTCATTGCTTTTGAATCATATAACACCATGTATGTTTCGGTTGAGTCCATCTCGAGTAGAGTTTTTGGAGTGCTATCATCTTTCCTTGGGAGTACCAGTCCATTCTCTACCACCCACCATTCCAATGGGTCTCGCTTAAGATATATCCTCATCCGAAATTTCCAGAAATTATAGTTCTCTGTTCCAAAGAGTAGTGGAGGTCGGTTTGTTGATTGACCTTCGTGATGAGCGTTTCCAAATTGTGCCATGTCAGAATCTTTCCCTACAAGTCACCTTTAAGACCAAGATAAGTAGAGCCAAGCTTTGATACCAAATGAAATTTAAATAGGTACACTTAGAAGGAGAATTGAATAAGTGTAAGCCCAAACTATGTCCAACTTTTAATTTCTTAGAAAAATTATTTTGGATTCTTAATTCAGCAAGCTGGATTATATAAAATCAGGGTATTATTTTTAATAGAGTCAATCAATTTACTGATATGAGTGGATATAGAATGCAAGCTGCTGGATAGATGGCAGGATAGTAAAGCACAAAGTGTAATCACATAAACACCAGAATTTTTACATGGTTCAACTACTACCCTTTAGAATAGTAGCCCAATCCACGTCCAATACCAACTAGTATTGGAGACTCACTTTTATTAAAATTTCAATTACAATACAAGTTCTAGCAATTTGAACACCTTTGTTCCCTGTGCACCTATGCACTCTTAAGCACCTATGCTTTCCTCAAACTTGGCTGTAATGATAAACAGGATTACTCACAATAGAATATTGATCGAGATAAGTAAAATTAAGATACACACTAGAGGTCTAATGATCAAGCAATATATTACTTACCAACTTAAGGCTCTGGTATGAAATGATATGCAAGAAGAGTATTACCAGAGTATGCTAAAAGAATATTACCGAAGCCTTTTAATTAATGTAATCAAGATCATCCAAGAAAAACAATTTTTTAGCTTGTGTGCTTTGAGATAATGTATATGTTTTTCGTCTATTTATTTGTTAATGCACTCAGTTTATATAGACCATTCAAGGATATTACCGTTGCTAAGATTTGCTACTGTAATATGCACGTTTAAAGACATATTGCATAAATCTTGCAGTTCTACTATAATCATGATATACTCGGTTCATTTTCATCACTGAGATTTTATTTGCTGAGATATCACGCTATCAGTAATTCTGGGGTAGTTGATTTCCATCACATGGAAGATAGTGTCTATCATATCTTTCGACCATCCCAATTACTAAAATGTCGGAAGTCACCACTTGTGTTACCATAAACATCTGCTGGCAGTTTTCCATATTTGTTACCATTCATTGGACCGTTGGAACCAACCAATTAGATTTCTCAAATCATGAGACAAGATTATGGTGCATGATTCCAGAATGTATAACTTATGATAATTTAATCAATCAACTAGTTTCCTTAATTAATTGCCTAGAATTAAGTACCTTGATTTATGACACATAATTTATGAGATGTGCTTACCGTGAATCAAGTTGATGACAATGAATAGTTTTATGGTATTTAATATTATCGATCATTTACTCCAGATTACCATATATGTATTGGTTATCAAGATTTGATTTCATATATTATGCTAAGTAATACTGGCCATGCATATTTGGACTAGTGAATTAGCAGGTAGCATCAATTATGAGAATGCAAGTATATATATATAATGCACATGTCCTAGAGCCTTAATTTGGAAAGTAATAAATGCTAAGATTTTTACATATATTCCTAGGACTCAAATTTGTTTTTCTTTCTTCAAAAACATCTTGACTTTGAACCTTCTTCCTTGATGTTCCTGAAATGTTATATAACATGGTTAGTGAAATAATATGGTCATAATCAAAACATGGAGTGTGACATAAGTCAACATATGATTTAGTACATATTGATGATTCTCAAATAAGTAGATATCAATTAAATAGTAAATATATTTATAAATGTTCAAAGACTTTTATACTTGAGAGAATATGCTTCTTTGTAAGCTGATAGTAATTTGTGCTTAGATCAAATAATGCTTCTATGTAAGCAAATATGTAAAATTATGCACTGTTATAAAAGTTTAAACAACTTTTATATTTTGTGAGAAAGTGCTTCTTGAATAAGCAAATAAGTAAATTTTTAGCTTTTTCTCAAAATTGCTTCTGTATAAGCAGGTAAATGATTTTAATGCAATTTTATAAAGAATTATTTATTCTTTATAATAAAGAGTGTTTTTCTATGGATTAAAAAGATTTGTTTCTCATATATTTTTTTTTACAAGTATTATATGAATGATTTTGTGTTCTAATAAAGAATAAATCAATTTAAGCAATGATTATCAAGAATAACAATTTAATCAGTTAAGCACAATTTGATATATAAAATATACTTGTTTTAACTCAGATAATATATAATAATATTTTATCTATTATGTGATTTATAAATAAAGTCACTTAGTACTATAAGGAATCGTACAGTTCGATTCCCTCACTTAAGAGGAATATCTTCGTAGCCTTTCAGCTTCTAAGTATGACAAAATTTATTTCTCACAATTGATATTTATATAAATACTTTTAATAGATCACTTTGATTTTCAAATTCGGTTCGGATTATTCACTCTTTTTGGAGGAATATCTCAGTGTCGTTTTGAACTATCAAGTGTATTATCTATTTTACAATATTTATATAAATAATATCAATAAAAAGCTACTTAGTACTATAAGGAATTGTACGGTTCGATTTCCTCTCCGTAGAGGAAGATCTCCGTAGCCTTGCGGCGTCTAAGTATAATTTTTTATTTGATAAATAGATGAAATATAGATATATAAAGTTGTGTATAACAATTTATATTCGTATATCTATAAATTTAAAACAAGTAAGAAATAATTCAACTAAGTTAACACAAATGACTTATTTCAATTACTTGGACCAATTTCTTCTTCTCAAATAATCAAAACGTTTGTAAAAAGAGATATAAAGCTTTATAGAGAGTATGTAGGCAAGGAAAGTAAGATTTTCTTTTCACTTAAATTAGCAAAAACCAAATGAATTAACGACTCCCTATTTATAGAATTTTGAGGTCCAGGGCAAAAAAGTAATTTTTGAATGAATGGTTAGGATTGGTCATTTTTAAAATCAATGGTCAGGATGAAAGTTTTGGACTTTAAAACACACGGATTGCCACATGTTTTTTATTCTTCCGAAGTTGGTTTTTAGCCCATCAAAAAATTATCAATCTTAGTTCATTTAATGCTTTGACCACTTTGTTCAAAAACCTTCCAGCATGTACACGGTTTTAAGTCCCAAAAAGAGAGTCACATTTTTAAAGTAGCCAGCATATGTATATATTTATACATATAATACTTTTACTTTATAAAACACACACACGGGTTATATGTATATCTATTATATAGTATATAAAACTTATATAATACATGTATACATGCATACAATAAAACAATTTTTGCCCAACTTTGTTTTTGTGAGTTTGAAAGAAAATAGGATCTCCTTGCCTTGAAATATTTATATGAATTAATTTATTTAACACTTGATATTTAAATTATCAAAGTCAATAAAAATTAATTCAAAATAAAATTAGAAAATAGTTTAGACAAAAGTAAAAAATAATTATAATTAACTTTCAAAACTATTTAATTACTTCATAATTGTTATCATCAAAATATACTAAAAATGAGACCTATCAGTTTTAATATATATATATATAATCCTTTTGATTAAATATCGTTTCTAAATGTTCATCAGATGTAAATCTGTAAGATTTAAAGTTTATTGACTAGATTTAGATAAATCTAACAATATCTAACTTTTAACCGGTTCAAAAGTTATGAAACTAGAACCATTGAGCTAGAAGGGTTAAGATTTAATTAAATCTAGTTTTATTTCTAGTTTGTAAATATTTGACAATCACGGGACCCTAGGTTGATTTTGATGTTGTTGGACTGCTAGCTTGGTATATATATGTTCCTTGCCATTAGTACTACATGTTAGAATCATTATATCAACCATTTAATAACCAAAACGTTCTGCGTTTGGTTTCCCAATACGTTACTAGAAATCTATAGACTCGGCAGTTAGGAATAATAAGGGTCTCAAGGCCACGTTTGGCTAGAACCCAATTAAAACATAAATTATATTTTATTAACTTACATTCTAAACCTTATCGTATAAGTTTAATATATTAAACTTATTTCATTAATCAAACATAGATTCATAGCTCAAAATAAGCTCATGCAATCATTGTAATAACCAATATGGTAACTCAATAAACTCAAGCAATCAACAAGCATTAAGAACATGGTTAAGGATAAGTGAATTACAAAAGTTAAAGGGGAATAATGCAAACTTGAAAAATTTAGGGTACCAAATTGTAATAAGTAAATCAATATGGACCATTGATAGTGGTTGGTGTATGTGTTTCCTTATGTGTTATAAGGATTGGAATGAGCAGTTCAGTGTAAGTTGTAGCTATGTGTGAAGCAAGTTTCCTAACTTTATTCATATTCTTTAGAAGTAACACATTACAGCCAAAAAGCACTACCCAATTCTGGCGTTCGGCGTAGCTGCGCCGTTTTGAATGGCAGACAGGGCGCAACTACTCCCTTCCTGGGCTTGTATGCATACTACTTTCACAAAGTGGTCTCTAGACCTTGACCAACTGATTCTCAGAAACTCAAGAACACCTATAGTGACACTTCCTGTCAAAACTTTGTTTGACATAACTGAAATATTATTGGATATTCCATCTTGTCGTAGAATTCTATCATTACGCGTTTCTCGGAAGTTCAAAAATAATTTCCGAGCAAGAATTGTTGGGTGATTTCAAATTTCTACGTTTAGCTTACTTCTAGGGCTTTCTTTTGATATATGGCTCATCTCTTAACTCATTATACACAAAGACCCTTTCGTTTCTTTTGGGTATCCCACAAAATTATATTTGTTAGATTTGGGTCCGAGCTTGTCAGAATCAAGACGTTTTACAAACGCCTCGCACCTCTTGACGTGATCATCACAGTTAGCTTTAAGTGTAAGCCAATAATGTCCTGTTCTGAGGATCTTCTTAACAAGTAGGAGCACTAAGAGACTGAATGCTAAATATTTTCGTAGGTTAGAGAGAGAGGCTTTGTGGAGTGTTTGTGGATAAATGGGGCTAAATGATGAACTTTCCTCAGTCAACCATGTTTGACTGCTTATACCATAAGATCTAGACATGGTATGTAGGTGATTCCACTTCTAGTCTACTGTCCTCATGACAAAGAAGAGAATTCAATTATTATTGATAGATCAATGCAGTTGTTTCGGCTAGATCAAAAAAGAAAACTTGATAGGTTTGAGAAGAGAAGAGAAGATAAATATTAATGATAAAGGAATATTGTGGTATTTCTATTATATAAATACAATATAAATGATACAAAAATCATGATAAATGATAATAATTATCTAAAAATTATAGAAAATAAATTCTAAAAATTACAAAAATGGTTTTAAAAATTATGAAAAATAACTTTTGATAATTTGGGATATTTTTCATTAATATTTATAATTATTTAAATTTTTCCTTCACTGGTGCTAGGAACATTGACTTTCTCAACTTTAGCTGTAAGAGAAGCTATCAAAGATTTACTCTGATATACTCAAATAATAGTATGGAAGTATTTTCCAGAGTTTCTGCTGAGTGATCACAAAGGATCTAGAACTTCTCTTCTGGAGGTGTTGACGTATGAGTAGGTACCACCGTATTAATCGTGTTACCTCCATATCCTCCTCCACATCTATCATCATATTCAGATAGGATGTTGTTCCCTAATCATTACTACTCGACACTCACGAGCACATAAGTTACAATCATATAAGCACATAAGTATTTTAGTCAATACACAAATTGACTCATTCTCTAAACTCGTATCACAAATTCTCAACTTAATATTGATAATCAATATCAATATTAATAATAAAAAAATTATTAGAAAAACATGTGATTGATGCATATTACTCAATTAACAGCGAATTAAACAACACACAAGGCATAATACGAAGATCAATTCCAGTTTTTCATAGCAAGCATTGAAAAAAAATAATATTCCTTACCTTAAAAGGAAAGTACTTCTAACTGATAGGGCGAGGATATTCTTGAAAAAAAATTGTACTTTTTTCTACACTCAAAACTTTCTAAAACTCGAAAGAAATACCCTCAATATTATAGAAGAAGAATTCTCTGATTTTGGTGTAATTTTCAATTCTAAATTACGCATCCTATTTATAGGAGAATGGAAGGATACTATTTGAATTTAGAAAATTACAGACATACAATAATAGTCGACTAAAATTTTCTAATTTTATTGTGTAAACACTATGCAAACTGTGACGCGCCCAAAATAGGTATAGATCACCCATCTTGAGTCGTCGGATATATGGTACAAAATTCAAATACAACTTAATTATATATCAGTCGTGTAAAATACGACAAAATATAATCTAAGAGTTTTAATACGTATATTGTCATCTAGACAGTATACAAACTCAATGAAGTCCTCATTACATTTATTGTCACACTATTTAACAGAATAGTGATAACTACTAATGCTATCATCTGGACCGTCACTCCGTTCCCCGACTCGTTCCAGCTATATTCTCATTTACTAAAGAGAATAATGAAAGAAAGGGTGAGCTCAACTAGCCCAGTAAGAAATATTATGACTAAGATAATGCAAAATAAATTATCATTAGCCTTCAACAATATTAAACTGATAAAATACAATAGACATCAAGTTTAACTGCAGCGGAACAAGCAATCCATTAGAAAAGTTAAGTAGAGCATTAAATCTACTATCTTCTATGATTTAAAAAGTTTTTCATCAACTTAATCGTGAGACTCAGATTAATAAATAAACCACATCATCAAGTCATCCCTGCTTTACGGGCCAAGGATATTCATTAAATCATCAATGGTCATGACTATACCGAATAATTCCTGGTTATAATCATACCAAAAATTGTCCATCAATGCACTACAGGCCACTGAGGACTTTTACCACATCGTTTATAACATTATAGGTCATGATTATACCGAATTATCCCTGGTTATAATCGTACCAAGTCCATCTCTGCACAGTAAGCCAAAGATATACAACTATAAAACCAATAATCAACAGTCCATCTTTGCACGTAAGCCAAAGATATACAATTTAATAATCAACAGTCCATCTTTGCACGTAAACCAAATATCACCATATAAGCATGAGAATGATGACAATGATATAAGCATTAATCAAACAAGAATAAATATTAAAGACTTTAAATTTATCCAAATATTATCAATCACTTAATAAACTCATAATCTAATATTATTAATATTATAATAATATTTAATCACTTCTTAAACTTTTAAATAATTTATTTCAATTATTTATACTTTACCAAATAATGCATTTAATCATTCAAAAATGCCATACTCTTAAGATTTCATCACCAATTATCAAATCCCTTATCAAAAATCTGCAAATACCCTATATAGGATTCCCAAGCCATAAAATTCTATTTTCCAATTTTGTTACTTCACATAACATATTTAACTCATTTACTCATAACTATATTATTTCATGAAAAATACCAAATCAGTCCCAAAAATATTTCTTTACTGGGATTTAACAGAATATAGTCCCATATTGAACATATATTTTTCTTCGGAATTTTTAAAATTCATTTACTATTTTTCAAAAATCAATTTCTCATTAATTCCTTAATGAAATTAGCTACCTCAAGTTTAACTCTAGAAATTCCCAAATCTTGGCAGGATCTTACACATGTTGACGTGATCTTCCAGTTTAAATTTCATGGTCATCAGAGTTATAGAACTCCGGTTATAGCGTTTTTCGTCGAAAAAATCTAAATATTAAAATGGTCATAACTTGCTTATTTTAAGTCGGAATGAGCTCATTTTTGGACAGGGGGTACTTTATACCATATATTTCCATGTCCCAAAAGGTCGGAAACTTTTCTCAGCAAATTAAGTAGACGAAACAGCCCTTACAAAATTTTGGCAGTAGCCTTTTTTGGTATTTTCAGTTTTTGACTCCTTTGCTAAAATCAGTCCACACGAAAATCTACAACACCTTTTTCAGGTGATTCCACTTGAATAAGTTAGAAAACTCAGAGATCTAACTCTAGGATCCTGACCACACTCAAAAATTCAAAATATAATAGGAGATATGGTCAGTTGACTTTCATGTTCCTATTTTCACCAAAATTTGATTTTCAACTCTTTGTGATTTCTAAGAAAATTTCATGTTTTCACATAATAACCAACATAACTCATCATAACACTTACTAATACTACATATACCCATGATATTCATCATTTTAATGCTTTTATTACGACTCTCATCATAATCATCAGTAAATAGATCATTTCCACAATTTAATAAAGAATGAATATAAAGGATCATTCACCATGCATGTGGTAATCCACATAGACAGGCTTATTCTAACGAATAATAAAGAATGGAATAACAGAAGGATTCACCATGCGTGCGATAGACTGCACAAACAGGTTATTCCCAATAGAATAATAAAGAATAGAACCAGGTCATGCGTAAACGCACAGACAGGATATTCCGACAGAATAATAAAGAATGGAATAACAATAAAATTCACCATGCATGCGATAGACCGCACAGACAGGTTATTCTAACATAATAATAAATAATGGAACCAAGTCATGCGTAAACGCACAGACAGGATATTCCGACAGAATAATAAAGAATGGAACCAGGTCAGGCGAAATTCGCACCGACAGAATATTCCAACAGAATAATAAAGAATGGAATAATAGAAGAATTTCACCATGTATGCGGTACTTCGCATAGACAGGTTATTCCACCATAATAATAAAGAATGGAATAACAGAAGTTCTCTTCATGAATATGAAAGAAATAATACCCCTTACGGGTACAACAAATAATATCCCTTACCTTATAAAGAAGAGTACTCCGACGGGTAGGGCGGGGATATACTTGAAGAAAACTTGCACTACGCTCAAAGCTTTCTTAAACTCTAAAGAAATACGCTCAAGATTATAGAAGAAAAATTCTCTCTATAGTTTCTCTCTCTAGAGTTTCAGTGAATTCGTAAGAAATAATGAAGGAATGAGCTTCTATTTATAGAAGAATGGATTGAATAGTAACTAATTCATGAACGGTCCAAATTGATTTACTTTTAAACGGATGGTCCAGATTGGTTTACAATAAAATATTCTAATAAAACAAAATATTTTAAATAAAATATAACGTATTCTATTTATAATCTAATAAAACGAATAACTTTATAAAAGTATTTTATTTTATATAAAAAGATTTTACTATACAAACAATTACTGAAGCAATAATTGAACAAAATTGAGTGACTTCTCACGTAAGCATCAATAATCAATACAGTGTGCTACTATGCAACCACGCGTATTACTGTAATTTTACTACCGAGTAGTTCAACAGTTTTAATGGTAAAATTTTTGCCGTTATTTTCATAAAAATATTTTTTGTCATTTTCTCAATCCGACAATAATTCTGTTGTGGGGTCCAACAATGATTGTACCGTCGTACGGATATTTCCCGAAAAAAAGAATATTCCCAGACCAATCGAATATTATATAACAACTTGCATACTTTGCAAAATTTATAAATATTATCCACAACTATAACATTATCTCAAATCCAAACCATAATTTTAAAAAAAATATTTCGAGAAAATTAAATCTTTATTCATAAAATTTGGGGTCTCACACAAATACTATGCAAACACTATGCATAATAAAATATAATATATTCTATTTTTATATAAAAAAAACAAGACTTATTATAATATATATATATATATATATATATATATATATAACACCAGCATTATCACCCGTGATTCCCCCCCCCCCACCCCCCCATCCACCCACCCACCCACCCGTGACTAAATATAATTTAATATATATATATATAACAAAACTGAGATAACTTCTACCGATAGTTTTGAAAAATGGGTAAGTGGGGGTCCAAATAATACGCCAAACTTACAATAAATATTTCATAAAATTCCCGTCTATTTATCTCAATTCACTTGGCTTCACAAAACACATTTTTAACAACTTTATCATTAATATTATAACTCACAATATTAACAACCAGATCATTCTCAGGAATGAGGGAGCTTTCCGATAAGGATTTCTCTCTATTGGCGCGTAATTAGGTGACCAAACCCCTTTTCTCGACAGAACTTTCTAGACATCGTCAATAATGTAAATAATAATATGAATAAATTTGTCGTCTCAATTATTGATTTAATAATATAAAATATTGTGATAATAATTGAATTAATAACGTGAGATACTATGCAGCAATTATTGTGGTAATAATAAAATTGAGTGACTTCTCACGTAAGCATTAATAATTAATATTGTGTACTACTATGCAACCACGCGTATTACTGTACTTTTATAACCGGGTATTTCAATAGTTGACGGTAAAACTTTCGCCGTTATTTTTATAAAAAGATATATCTATCGTTTTCTAACTTTGACAATAATTTCGTTGTGGGGTCCACCAATGATTGTGTCGTCGTATGAATATTCCCTGTTAAAACGAATATTTTCTCGAACAATCAAATATTTTATAACAACTTGCTTACTTTGAAAATTTTGAAAATATTACCCACAACTATAACATTATATCAAATCCACACCATAATATTCAAAATGATATTTAGAGAAAATTATTCTTTATTCATAAAAGTTGGGGTCTTACAACCTCCCCTTCTTATGAAATTTCATCCTCGAAATTGGTGTACATACGTGGTATGTCGAAGAGGTGAGGATACCTTGATTTTATTTTGGATTCTAACTCCCAGGTTATTTCCTCAACATCATGGTTTCTCCACAAAACCTTGACTTGAGGTATAACCTTGGAGCGTAGAATATTTTCCTTCTTATCCAAGATTTTAACAAGTACCTTTTCATACGTTAAAACTTTCGCTATCTCGTATGGTTATAAATTAATAATGTGGTTCGGGTCTTCCACGTATTTATGTAATATGGATATGTGAAAAAAGTTATGAACACGAGACATACTTGGAAGTAAGGCGAGTCTATAAGCCACAGTTCCTATTTGATCGAAGATTTTAAATGGGCCAATGAATCGAGGATTGAGCTTTTCTCTCTTTCCAAATCTCATAACTCCTTTCCATGGAGCAACATGTAACAACACGTGTTCTCCAACATTGAATTACGTCCTTTCGATGAAGATCAGCATAACTCTTTTGTCGATCTTGTGAGGTTTTTATATGTTACCAGATTATTTAAATCTTTTTCGTTGTCATGCATACCAATTCCGGTCCCAACAACGTTGCTTCACCTACATCATCCCAACATACCAGAGAATGACACTTGTGTCCATACAACGCCTCTAATGGAGCCATGTCAATATTTGCTTGATAACTGTTGTCGTAGGAGAATTACACCAATGGAAAGAACTTTTTTCAACTTCTTTTGAAGTCAAGGACATAGAGTCTTAATAAATCTTCAAGGTTTTGAATAGTCCTCTCCGACTGCCCATCCGTTTGAGGATGATATGCTGAATTAAATTATAAATTCATGCTTATAGCTTTCTGCAAACTGACCCAAAACCGTGAATTAAATCTTGGGTCTCGATCAGAGACAACGGATACTGGCATACCATACAGTCTTACAATCTCATTTATGTACATACGAGCAAGACGTTCAAGTGAATAAGTTTCACGTATATGTAAGAAATGAGCAGACTTGGTCAATCTATCAACAATGACCCAAATTGCATCTATGCCTTGAAAAATCTTAGGAAGACCAATAACAAAATCCATGGTAATGTGCTCCCACTTCTATTCTGGAATTTCAAGTGGTTGCAATGGACCTTTTGGCACTTGATGCTCCGCCTTGACACGTTGACAAGTTTAACACCTTGAGATAAACTTTGTTATCTCTCTCTTCATATTGCTCCACCAAAATGTATGTCGAAGTTCACAATACATTTTGGTACTCCCAGATTGGATTGCAAATGGTGTGTTGTGCGCCTCCATAATGATTTTATACTTCAAATTAGAGTCGTTAGGAACATAAAGTCTGGAGTTGACTCGAAGTATTCTTTTTTCATCGATTCTTGCTTCCGGAAAAGCATCTTCTTGCACTTTCTTCCTAATACACATTAGCTCCAGGTCTTTAGCTTGAGCAGCTTTAACTTTATCGATTAAAGTCGGTTCTACTCGTATATTTACCATTATCACATGGGTCCCTGGAGTCTTTAACTCTATTTCCATCCTTTGCAAGTCATACAAAATGGACCTTTGCATTGACAATATTGCACCCGTACCCGCATATAATCTTCTTCTCAACGAGTTAGCTACCATGTTCATTTTTCCAAAAAGATATTGAATGCTATGATCATAATCTTTCAACAGTTCGAGCCAACGTCGTTGCCGCATGTTGAGTTCCTTTTGGGTGAAGAAATATTTAAGTCATGATCCGTATAGATCTCCACTTTCTCCCCATACGGGTAATGCCTCCAGATTTTAAGTGTAAAAACGACGGCTGCCAACTCTAGATCATGAGTAGGATAATTCCTCTCATATTCTTTGAGTTGTCGTGAGGCATAGGCTATGACTTTCTCATGTTGCATGAGAACACATCCTAACCCTCTGCCTAAAGCATCGCTATAGATGACAAATCCCTCCGAACTAGATGGTATTGTCAGAACCAGATGGTATTGTCAGAACAGGTGTGACAACCCGATATTTTCTAAATAAATAAAAACTAAAATTTTGCGTATAAATTTTTTTATTATTATTATAATAAGGATGAGGATTTGTACAAGGTAATATGTATATGTATTTATGTGGTAAATAAAAATATATTTATTACATGAATGTTTACAAATAATTTTATTTTAGAATTATTGATTATTATAAAGTATATTCTTATAATGTGTAATTTTAAGATAGAAATATTTTTATTAATTATTTTCCATGAAATTATATGTTTATATTATTTAAATAATATATGAAATGATTTTGGAATAATTATAATAATTATTTTATTATATGAATTTTAGTACAGAGTATTAAGTTAATTATTTTAACTTAATAAGGTTATTTATGTAAGATAAATCAGATATGAAATCCAAACCCTAATTTTGGGTTTTGATCAAGGAATGAGAATAATAAGATTATATTGTTATTTTTCAGTGCTATAAATATGTGCCATGATGATTGGTCAATTATGGTGTTTAATTTTAAAAAACCTAACGTTAATTGGTTAAACCCTAGTTTTCGGTGGAAAACCCTAATTTGAAAATAAATTGTGAGTTTAAGACTGTTATATAACGATGTTATATGATATATGTTATGTGTTATTTAATATTTTGCTAATTATAGAAAACCCTAACTTTAAATGTAAACCCTAATTATATTTGATTTTCTAAAAATTAGAAACCCTAATTCGGAAACCTAAACCGGAGGTTTGATCAGTCAGAAATAGTGTTATTATGATTAATATCAAGTATGATAGACTTTAATTACTAATTAAGGTGAATCTAATTAGTAAATTAAAACCCAAAAATCTAGAACCCTAAATTAATTTCTTGAAACCCAAATTGATTTGAAACTCTAATGTGAAAGTCATTCATGACTTTGAGAATTTGTTAAGTCGTTATGTAATCACGATAATGTGATTTAAGATCGGTGATATATGTATTAACCCTAATTAGGGAGAATCGCAATTATTCAAAATCCTTATTAATTTTCTGTATTATAAACCCTAATTTCAAAAGTTAGAAACCCTAAATTGCTTATTATAAACCCTAGTTGCCAGTTTGGGAAATGAGATGCTAATTAGTGTTGCTTAAACCTAATTAGAAAAGTGTTAGGTAATTAAAGACCTAAATTATTATAAAACCCTAATTATATAATTTTGAAAAATAAAATTTACATTTATTTATTTTGTGCAAACCTTAATTGCTAAACCTTTAAGTTGCTATGTGTTGAACCTTAGGGTTAAACCCTAAGGGTTTATCAAGATTTCAAGATTGCCATTAAAATGATTTATCAAATGACCATTTTGCTCTTATTAGTTATTTTAGTAGGTTACTTGTGAAATTTGTTCAAACTTTAGTTGCTCAACAACCCTAACAACTCCTGCCAACTTCTTTGACTTTAATTGACAGCAACAGGACTTGTAAATCAGCCTTATACAATGTATCTAACACATATATATAAGTTGAAAGAGAGAGAAAGTTCATTTTTTGGCCATTTGAGCACCAACTCTCTACCAAGACCTCTCTCTCTCCCTCAAATCCCACGAAAAATACTAGTATATCAGTCCCTTATTACAGCCCCACGATCACCAATACCAAATCAGAAACATAGAATCAAGATTTGCTCATGTAAAGGTATAAAACCCTAACCAAAATTTTGACCCTTGATTTTCTGTTAGATGTTGTGTTTTTGTGTTAGAATATGTTGTTTATAGTGTTATTATGTGATCTGGGTTGATAGATGTTGGATCAATAACATCTATAAGCTCGGATCAAGTGTTTTTGAAAATCTGGAAAAAAATTATTTTTGGATCTGACAACCGAATGTCAGATCGTCTAGATCTTTGTGTGTTTGTGATTTTTTATGTTTTGTTGTTTAAATCGATAGCCTGGTATATATTCTTTAAGACTTAAGTAGTAGAATACCCATTTGATGTCTGGAATCAAAGTTATTTAAGGTCAAATCCCATTGACCGACATTGACTGCACGAAATTTTGGGCAACCCAGAACCTAAAAATCGAGTCTGACAACGTTTTGTGGGCTTAATATCTATCAGGTTATTAGTGTCATGATGTTTTTGTTGAAATAAATTAATAGTCTGTCGTCTTGATTATAGATTTATGGCTTTATATCATGTAATTGATCATCAGATCGAATGTAGCAAGCGGTCAAAGTAGCCTACTTGACCATGATAGCTGTTTTCTGGAATTTCCAGAAAATCGGATGAACATCCTTCTGACAGGATTTGACCGAGCATGATCTTCTTTGTTTGTTGTTGTTTTAGTAATATTTTGTGATAGATCTATTTAGTTACATGTTGGGTATAACCTGGAATTGATAGATCATTAAAACATTAAACGATCTGCTTGTAATGGAAGCCCAAAGTGGGCATATCACACTGTTCTTCATTTCTGGGCAACCCAGAAAATGAAGAACATGTCTGACAGCCATTTTAGAGGCTCAGATCTCCTGGGTTACGAGGTTTATGAACATATTTGTTGTTGGATCTTGTAGTTTTACAGTTTCTCTACATGATCTGACCAAAACAAAGTCCAGAAACACATCACACATGAAATTACACTCGGTCAAACCACCCCCCCTAGCACACTGTCAAGATTTTTTGGAAATCCTCAAGAACACCTATAGCGACAGAAAGTGTCGCTATAGCCCTTTAGCGACGGTTTTAATTATAATTTCCGGAAATTAATAAAAAAATTGATAAAAATGGTTTTTAATTATTAAAAATACATAATAAATTATGAAAAATTATTCTAAAGTCTGAAAAATAGTTTTTAACTATTTTGGGTATATTTCGAAAATATTTAATATTTTTGGAATATAAATGGTATTTATTTATTTAATTACAATATTAGATAAATTATTTAAAAATGGTTTTAATTCATGAAAAATCATGAAAAATTATATTATTGTGTTAGGAAATAATTTTGACTTATTTTTGATAACTTTTAATATTTTGTGATAATTTTCATTAATAAATTAATATTAATGATAGTTAAGTTATTTATTAAATGAATTAAATAAATGAATTAAAAATGATTTTATTATATTAAAAATCATTTTAAATAATAATAAGGTATTTAAGAATATTTTAAGTTATAAAATATAACTTTTAATATTTAATGGTTAATTTCATTAATTAATGATTATTAATGATATTAAAGTTATTTAATAATTATATTAAATAAATAGTTTTAAAATGGTTTTATTTATTTAAAAATCATTTAAAAGGGATATAAATGAATTAAAAATATTTTAAGTTATAATTAATGACTTTTAATATTTAGATAATAGTTCATTAATATTTAAATATTAATGGTAATTGTTTAATAATGATTTTATATGTTTTAAAAATTATTTAAGGATAATATAAGTACTTTAAAAATATTTTGAGTTATTATAAATAACTTTAATATTTTAGGCAATGGCTTCATTAATAGTTTAATATTAATTAAATATTAATGATAATAGAATTGTTTGATATTTAAATCATTTAATAATGATTCTGATATTTCAAAAATTATGGTAAATGGTAATAATTATTTTATAATTATTATAAGGTCGTGAAAAATGATATGACGGTTATTTAATTAGTCTAAATGGATTTTGGTCAACTGTTTAGAGTCTTAGACTCGATTTTTACCCGATAAAGATGTCGGTAGACCGACATATTTCAGAAATTGATCTGGACTTAGATAATTTAGTTAGTTAACTGTTTATTTGTGATTCAGTGGTTATTAAGGTTTTGTGCCAATGTGATTAGGAATGTGTTGATGTTTGCTTGTGAGTCAATGATTGTTGAACATGTGTGATAAGATGATTAGGTTATGTGCTGACTGCGAAATGCAGTACTATGTGTTACGGTATACTGTTCTAATCGAACGATTGATTTGATTAATGATAGGCCGTGATAGAAAGATAGAACTAAGTTGAGAATTGTAAGCAGCGCATCAGGCAAGTATCCTAACTTTGCATTTTCTTTATGCAATGGACAGAAGTGAGAAGTTCAGAATTATTATTATTAATGTACAGATGGTTAAACCTATATTATATACACCCTTTGATTATCAACATGTTAGTATATGATAATTCGGATATATATTTTGTTCGTTAATTTCTAGAAATGATTATACAAGTGTCCCCACTTGGATAATCATTGTATTTAATCACATGTTGATACACCTTTGTTATACTTATATGTTGAATTATAGATTATTGTTGGATGAAATAAAACTTTTTTGTCTGGAACCCTGACAAATATGAACATCCCGTTCACGGGAAAACTTTTATGCACCCAAGGCGGATCAAGTAAATGATAACATCGTTCTTGTAATGTAGTATTGATCAATACAGGACACAACGGGCTGATCACCCCCGTGTCCGTAAGTTATGACGGTTTGCAGATGAAGTTCTGCTAAACCTTTTCGAAAATAAAAACAATGTTCATAAAATGTCACTTAAACCTTATTTATAGCCAGTACGTAGTTTCAAAAATTTGAAAGAGAGTTGTTATGTTATTAATATCGGTTCAGAATACTTCACAACTATTGACTTGTTGCAGATGGATATTATAAAGAAAAATATTTAAATTCTTTCAACTTATATATATATAATACTTGCTGGGCACTCAAATGCTCATCCTTGCTTAATTTAAATGTTTTCAGATAAGTGTGAACAATCAGATGGATCGGTCAAGAACAAGTGAAAAGGAAAGCAAACAGATTAGGTTTACGGTGTCATTTAGTAAAGGTTGCGTACTTGGGATTAAACTCTGATAAAGGTAAGATAAGTTTATAATTTATATTATTGTTATTATTATTAGTAATATTTCCGCTCATAGAAATGGTATCGTGAAGTACCGAGTTCGGGTTTCAAGTATCCGGATTTGGGGACTTCACAACAGGTGCTGAAATGAGTCTCCTCTTGAGTTCTTGTAAACTCTTTTCACATTCCTCGATACCGAATTTTATATCTTTTCGAGTCAGTTGAGTTAACGGAGTGGCGATTCGAGAAAATTCTTCCACGAATCTCCAATAATAACCAGCTAAGCCTAGAAAGCTACGAACTTTGGTCACTGACTTAGGTTGCTCCTAGATTTGTATTGCTTTAATCTTTGCTGGGTCAACAGATATTCCATGATTTGATATTACGTGCCAAAGGAATGCTACTTCCTCAAGCCAGAACTCGCATTTCTTCAACTTGGCATATAGCTTGTTTTCACGAAGCTTTTGGAGTATCAGCCTTAAGTGTTGCTCATGATCTTCATGGCTTTTGGAGTATATGAGGATGTCATCAATAAAGACAACCATAAAATAATCCAAATATTCCTTGAATACTTGGTTCATCATGTCCATGAAGGCGGCAGGAGCATTAGTCAATCCAAAAGACATTACTAGGAATTCATAGACATCAAGTTTAACTGCAGCGGAATAAGCAATCCATTAGAAGAGTCATGTAGAACATGATATCTACTATCTTCTATGATTTAAAAGAATTTATCATCAATTTTATCGCTGAGACTTAGCTTAATAAACAATCCACATCATCCCTGCACTACGGCCAAGGATATTCATTAGTATCACGACCACAAATTATCCATGCACTACGGGCCAAGGATATTCGTGTTTTCATCAATGGTCATGATCATGCCAACAACTGTCCATCAATGTACTACGGGCCAATGAGGACTTTTACCACATCATTTTTAATATTACGGTCATAATTATACTGAATAATCCCTGGTCATAATCATACCAAGTCCATCTATGCACTACGGCCAAAGATAACTTTCATAACAGTATAAGCATGAGGATGATGACAATGATATAAGAATTCAATTAAAAGAAAACAAAGGATAAATTTTTAAAGATTTATAATTTAATTTATCCAAAATTCAATAACGTCCAAATTGTCAATATGATACTGCTTTGTGGAGTAAAATTCAAGAATAATATTATACCAAAAATAATTTGGACCGAAAATGAATCAATTTTTATCATGAATAGTACCCTGGGTGAATAGTACTCGAGTGAATAGTATCCCGTGAATAGTAATTCGGGAATAGTAACCCCGTAAATAGTACTCTGGCATGAAAAAGTTAAAACTTATCAAGAATGCTCATAATAATATTTCCATGAAAAGATACTGGATGAATCGCAAATATCAAGGATATTCTATTAATTTCATAGAGTATAGAATTCAGAATCTGAAACGAAATAATATTACTTACATACTACAGAGTATGGAAGAAAATATTATTTCATATGAATATTGAACAAAAATAACATCCCTTATCTTGAAAAGAAGAGTATTCCAACTGGTATAGCGAGGATATTCTTAAAGAAAACTTTTCTATTTTCTACGCTCAAAGTTTTCTAAAACTCGAAAGAAATACACTCAATATTATAGAAGAAGAATTCTCTGATTCTGGTGTGATTTTCAATTCTAACTAAGCATCATATTTATAGGAGAATGAAAAGGATGCTATTTAGAATTTTCACGGACTGCACAGTAGGAAAACGGACGAATGCATCACGGGCAGAGAAAAAAAAAATAGGTGTCCGTTTTTTTTCAAATTATAAATATAATATTCAATAAAATATAATATATTTTATTTTTCATAAAAAATAAAACTTGTTAAAATATATATATATATATATATATATATATATATATATATATATATATATATATATATATATATATATATATATATATATATAAGTTCACATGCAGCACATGAACACATTATATATATACATATATATTAAACACACACACCACTAATTCTACCACCACCCGTGAATGTCTTCCCCCACCCCTACATTTGTCATTTGGTTTATATATATATATATATATATATATATATATATATATATATATATATATATATATATATAACAAAATCGAGATAACTTCTCTTGACTATTTTAAAATATGGGTAAATAAGGGTCCAAATAATAAACAAAATTTTCCACAAATACTTCATAAAAATCCCATCAATATTTTTAACAACATTCGTTATCATTATTATAATTCACACTATTAACAACCAGGTCGTTCCCAAGAAATTAGAGGGGGCTTTCAAATAAGGATTTCTCCCTATTGGCGCACAATTAGGTGACCAAATCTCTCCTCAACAGAACTTCTAGACATTGTTAATATTGCAAATATTAATATGAATAACTTTGTCGTCTCAATTATTGATTTAATAATATATAAAATATCTACAATAATTGAATCAAATAACGTGAGATACTATGCAGCAATTACTGTAGCAATAATTGAACAAAACTTAGTGACTTCTCACGCAAGCATCAATAATTAATACAGTATGTTATTATGCAGCCACGCGTATTACTATACTTTTAACACCGGGTTTTTCAACAGTTAACGGTAAAACTTCCGCCGTTATTTTTATAAAAAGATATTTCTGTCGTTTTCTCATTCCGGCAATAATTACATTATGGGGTCCACCAATGATTATGCCGTCAAACAAATATTCCCTGTTAAAATGAATATTCTTCGACCAATCGAATATTATATAACAACTTGCTTACTTTGCAAAATTTATAAATATTACCCACAACTATAACATTATAACAAATTCAAACCTTAATATTCAAAAATGATATTTATAGAAAAAATTATCTTTATTCATAAAAATTGAGATCTTACAAAATAAGTCTAGGTAGGTCATACTAGCAAAGGATTTATCCATCTCTCCTCTCCTGGTTCTAGCCTCAAGTCTCAGTCAGGGATCATATCCCTAAGCTTTGATACCAACTGTGACGCCCCCAAAATAGGTATACACAACCCATTCTGAGTCGCCAAATACATGGTACAAAATTTAAATACAAACTAAATTATACAACTGTCGTGTAAAATACGACAAAACATAAGCTCAGAGTTTTAACGTTTTAACACGAATATTGTCTCGTAGACAATATCCAAACTCAAATGGAGTCCTCATTACAATTATTATCACACTATTTTATAAAATAGTGAGGACTACTACAGCCACCATCTCAGACCGTCACTCCATCCCCTGACTAGTCCCGTTTACGTTCTCATTTCTTGAAGAGAACAATGAAAGAAAAAGGGTGAGCTCAACTAGCCTAGTAAGAAATATTATGACTAAGATAATGCGGAATAAATTATCGTTAGCCTTTAACAGTGATAAACTAATAGAATACAATAAACAACAAGTTTAACTGCAGCGGAACAAGCAATCCATTAGAAGAGTCAAGTAGATCATGATATCTACTATCTTCTATGATTTATAAAGTTTATCATCAATTTTATCGTTGAGACTCAGCTCAATTAATAATCCACATCACTGAATTATCCATGCACTACGGGCCAAGGATATTCATTAGTATTACATCCACGAATTATCCATGCACTACGGGCCAAAGATATTCGTGTTATCATCAATGGTCATGATCATGCCAACAACTGTCCATCAATGCACTACGGGCCAATAAGGACTTTTACCACATCATTCGTAACATTCTGGGTCATGATTATACCGAATAATCCTTGGTCATAATCATACCAATCAACAGTCCATCTATGCACTACGGGTCAAAGATGACTTTCATCACAATATAAGCATGAGGATGATGACAATGATATAAGAATTCAATTAAATGAAAGTAAAGGATAAATTTTAAAGATTTATAATTCAATTTATCCAGAATTCAATAATGTCCAAATTGTCAATATGATACTACTTTGTGGAGTAAAATTCAAGAATAATATTGTATCAAAAATGATTTGGATAAAAAAAGAAATCAATTTTTGTCATGAATAGTACATGGGTGAATAGTTCCTGAGTGAATAGTACCTCATGAATAGTACTTTGGGAATAGTACCTCGTGAATAGTATCTCAGCATGAAAAGATTAAAAATTATCAAGAATGCTCAGAATAATATTTTCATGAAAAGATACTAGATGAAGCGCAAATTTCAAGGATATTCTACTAATTTTAAGGAGTATAGAAGCCATACTTTAACAAAATGAGTGTAGAATTCAGAATCTAAAACGAAATAATATTACTTACATACTACATATTATGGAAGAAAATATTATTTCTTATGAATATTGAACAAAAATAATATCCCTTACCTTTAAAAGAAAGTACTTCTGACTAGTAGGGCGGGGATATTCTTGAAGAAAACTTGTATTATTTTCTACACTCAAAGCTTCCTAAAACTCTAAAGAAATACGCTCAATATTATAGAAGAAAAATTCTCTGATTATTGTGTGATTTTTAATTCTAAACTAAGCATCCTATTTATAAGAGAATGGAAGGATACTATTTGGATGCACATTAAAGGAGAAATCACGGACTGCATAGTAAGTTCACGTACAATTTTTTGAAATCACATGATTTTACTATGCAAATACTATGCAAACACTATGCATAATAAAATATAATATATTCTATTTTTCATAAAAAATCAAACTTATAATATATATATATATATATATATATATATAACAAAATTGAGATAACTTCTACCGACATTTTTGAAAAATGGGTAAGTGGGGGTCCAAATAATAAGTCAAATTTATAACAAATACTTCATAAAAAACCTTAATATTTTTAACAACATTTATTTATCAATAATATAACTTGCAATATTAGCAACCAGATCATTCCCAAGAAAGAGGGGGCTTTCCGATAAGGATTTCTCCCTATTGGCGCTCAATTAGGTGACCAAACCCCTTTCCTCGACAGAACTTTCTAGACATTGTTAATAATACAAATAACAATATGAATAACTTGTCATCTCAATTATTGATATTATAATATAAAATATTGTGACAATAATTGAATCAATAACGTGAGATACTATACATCAATTACTATGGCAATAATTGAATCAATAACGTGAGATACTATGTAGCAATTACTGTGGAAATAATTGAATAAAACTGAGTGACTTCTCATGTAAGCATCAATAATCAATACCGTATATTACTATGCATCCACGGGTATTACTGTACTTTTATCACCGGGTATTTCAATAGTTAACGGTAAAACTTTTGCCGTTATTTTTATAAAAAATTATTTTTATCATTTTCTAACTTCGATAGTAATTTTGTTGTGGGGTCCACCCATGATTGTACCATTGTATGAATATTTCCTATTAAAACGAATATTCCCCAACCAATCGAATATTTTATAACAACTTGTTTACTTTGTAAAACTTATAAATAATACCCACAATTATAATATTATATCAAATCCACACCATAATATTAAAAAATATATGTTTAGAGAAAAATTAATCTTTATTAATAAAAGTTTGGGTCTTACACCCAAACTCTATGAATCTCGGTTTCAAGACCAATTTTACGGAGTCACATATTGGGCCATATTGCGAAAAACTCTAAAAAATCGAATGAGTTGGTATATCCATTTGAACTTATACCAACTGGCGGCTCTGTCTAAAATCGACCCAATCATTAAAATCAACCTCTTTCAAATTCGTCGACATTTATGTCGGTCTTTTCCTAAAATCTCACCTTTTAAGATAAATCAATCGACATATCGAAAAATAAATGGTAGAAACAACACAAATTAGGAAACATCTCGAGTTCTTCATTCTACAAGGCTCCTCAATGTTAGGTTTGACAATGTCAGTCCTTTGTCAGACCTAGTTCATTACTATAAAGTTCCCTTTCATTCTGTACTTGTAATTATTCTTTACTGTCCATTGCCTAGGGTTGGCGCTGCGGCACCACCCATTACTCTTCATCTCGCGCTGCGGCGCGAGTTAGCAGTATCTGGCATCCAGACATGGCGCTGCGGCGCCACACTTAACTCATCATCTCGCGCTGCAGTGCGAGTTAGCAGTGTGCTCAGACACTGTATCGGCGCTACGGTGCCATTCATTTGGCCTTAGGTTGGCGCCGCGGTGCCAACTCTGTGCCTCATACAATTTGCAAAGTTTGAAAATTTTACGAAACTCCCGGACTCATAACTTCTTCGTTATAAGTCCGAATTGGCTCGTTCAAAAGCCAACAATTCACAAATTACATCCTCTATGCGTTCATGCAAGAATTTTATCTTTTTGACTTCTTTTGCTAAAATTTCACCTATTAGTTCATTTTTAACTAAAACGATAAACGTTCGTGAACGTTCAACGCTCGTTTCTTCGTTCTAAGTCAGAATTCGGTCATTTTTGAGTCCGCAACTCTATAATGACAAATATGACTTGTCTCCATCGAAAAACAATGTTTCCGACTTCAAACACAAAATACGACTTCCATTCCGAGAATTTCACGAATTCAACGATTATCGTCCAATCGTGTGAATTCCGGCAAAACTTCATTCTTAATAATTCTAACTGGATTTTAACCAACATATGATCATTACAAGTTACTTATTACACCAACTTATAATCAAAGTAGGTTTTGACTTATTCTCATAAGTCAATGACTTATTTAACTTATGAACTATAATTCCTCATGCTTATAACTTACTATGAACTTAAGTCCATTAATCAATGTTCCCATGCTATATTCAACATACTAACATCATATGACAAACATATGCTAAGTTCTTCATGATTCTATCAACTTATTAAAGTTCAAGTTGCTTATTCAACTTATTCGGCTTAAGTTCATTCCTTAATAACTTATTACATGTTCTTAACAAACGATCTCCCTTCTCTATCAATCCTATCATAGAAGAGATGTAGATAAAAGATATGAGTCTTACCCTTGAAGACTATTACTTCACTTCACTTTGGAAAATCTAGCAAAGGTTGAAGTGGCTTATAAGTGTTTAAGTGGCTTATTCTCTCTACCAAATAAGTTGCTTATCTTTGAGAGGAAAGTGTTGGATGAAATAACAACCAACAAAATAAATAAGGCTTGGTATTTATAGGCCACTCAAAGCTAGGGTAAAATGGTCAATAATACCATCCCACCTCCTTATTCCACCTCCTTAATAACCTACTCACTTTACACCTCCTTACTATTCATAACTTAACGTCCAAGACTACTTGCTAACCACTTCTTATACTTGGTCATCACACATAATGTTTGCCCATCAAGTTTACCCATTTTATACTTGGATTGCTCCATGGATCATGGCTTCTCATTGGGCTTGTTAATTAAATCTAACTACTTCCTTATTGGGCTTATGCTACCATAGTTTGGACTCATGATCTATCAAACACTTGGGCTTGATTGTCGCCTTCTATTGGACTTCTCTTATTAGGCTAATAATCCTACAAGTACATTACCTTAGATTCAATAACTTAACATTTATACCCCATGTATAATCCTCATATGCTTACTCGTATATTAATTCATAATATACGTTATCTCATTCTTCATACATAATAGTACAATACGTCGTATTATACTTACATTCATTACCTTCATATAATGAATACACATTATATGATCACAATGTTCTTCCTTTAATGCTTAATAAACCTAACGTTCCCAAATTAAGTCCGCATGCGAAATATTACATTTTCCATACTTAGGTTATTATTACATAATCCATATCACCTGGATATTATAACATTATGTATTTCTCGGAAGTTCAAAAATAATTCCCGAGCAGAAATCTATGAATAGTATTTTTCGAAAAATTTCTCGGAAAGCTTTTATTTTCGTCATAGAAATTCAAACACTTTAATTCTCTCACGTAGTTAAAATACTACGAAGTTTTGGGGTTTCTAGGTTATAGAACGACATTCAACTTACTAATACATAATAATAATAAATAATATTATTTTATTCATTATTAAAAGTATAAAAAAAATCAATTTTTCGGGGTGTTACATTCTCTCCCCCTTATAAGGATTCTGTCCCTAGAATCTCGCTATATAAAAAAAATTACACAAATAATTGAGGGTAATTCTTTTTCATCATTTCTTCTAACTCCCACGTTGCTTCTTCTGCATCGTGGTTCTTCCATATCACCTTCACGGAAGGTATGACTTTATTCCGCAGAACTTGTTCTTTTCTATCGACAATTTGAATCGGTGTTTCCTCGTACATTAAGTCCTTCTCGATATGAATAGGCTTATATTCTATCATGTGCTTATAATCTGGCTTATAAGGACGTAACACGGATACGTGAAATACATTATGTATTCGTTCTAGGTCTGGAGGTAAGGCTATCATATAAATTACCTCACCTACCCATTTTAATACCACAAAAGGTCTTATGAACCTTGGACTTAACTTTCCCTTCTTCCCAAAACATATCTTTCCTTTCTAAGGAGATACTTTTAGGAATACGTACGAACCTACTTTAAATTCCCAATTCTTTTTATGCAGATCCGTAAACTTCTTCTTTCTGTCTTGAGTTGCTAAAAGACGCATTTGTATCTTCTTGACAATGTCTGTTGTCTGTTGTACCAACTCTGGTCCCAACATTCGGCATTCTCCAACCTCATCCCAATACAGCTGCGTTCTGCATTTCCTCCCATACAAAGCTTCGTAAGGCGGCATACCTATGCTTGCATGATAACTGTTGTTATATGCAAACTCCACTAATGGTAAATGATCATCCCAACTACCCTTGAAATCCATGACGCAAGATCTTAGCATATCTTCTAACGTCTGAATTGTCCTCTTGCTCTGTCCATCCGTTTGTGGATGATACGTTGTACTCAAATTCAACTGCGTTCCCAACTTTTCTTGTAGACTCCTCCAAAAGTTCGACGTGAATTGTGGATCACGATCTAACACAATCGATACAGGTACTTCATGTCTGGAGATTGTTTCCTTAATATAGAGTCTAGCTAACGTGTCTAAGTTATACTGAACCCTAATTGGTAAAAAGTGAGCCGACTTCGTTAATCGGTCTACTATTATCCAAATCGCATCATACCCCTTCTGAGTAGTTGGAAGTCCCACCATAAAATCCATCGTGATATTCTCCTATTTCCACTCTAGAATTTCTAATGACTGTAGCAAGCCACTTGGTCATTGATGTTCGGCCTTAACTCTCTGAAAAGTCAAGCACCTACTCATGTATTCTGCTATTTCTCTCTTCATGTTCGGCCACCAGAAACTCTGTCGAAGATCTTGATACATCTTACTGCTACCAGGATGAATCGAAAATCTCGAACTATGAGCCTCTTGTAGAACATGCTCCTTTAACTCTGTCTCATTCGGAACCCAAATTCTTCCTTCAAATTTTAATAATCCCTCATTATCAAGACTGTACTTAATATCTTTTTCATTGGCCAGCCGCTCCTTCATCTGGTCGCACTCATCAGTTTTGAGTTGTACCTCCAAAACTCTTTCTACGATGGTAGATTGCATCTCCGTTGCAAATAGAATTTGTCCTGCTTCACTTGGAAGCTTCACTTCCAACTCCATCCTAGCCATCTCTGTTATCAACTCAGTTTGAGCCGTTAACAAAGACAACTTTTCCCTACCCTTTATACTTAAGGCGTTGGCAACTACATTGGCTTTTCCAGGGTGATACAGGATTTCACAGTCGTAATCCTTTATCAACTCCAGCCATCTCCTCTGCCTCATATTCAACTCCTTCTATGTGAAGATATATTTTAGACTCTTGTGGTCCGTGTATATCTCACATTTTTCTCTATAGAGATAATGTCTCCATATCTTTAGAGCAAAAACTACTGCGGCCAGTTCCAGATCATGAGTAAGGTAAACTTTCTCATAATCATTCAACTGCCTAGATGCATACGCAATGACCTTGCCATGCTACATGAGCACATAACCAAGTCCTCTATGCGAAGCATCGCTATAAACTACAAAATTTCCTGTGTCATCAGGCAATGATAAAATAGGCGCTTCACTCTACGTCTTCTTCAGTTCTTAAAAATTGTCCTCACACTTGTCAGTCCAAACGTATTTCACAGTCTTCCTCGTCAAGTTAGTCAACGGAGTAGCTATCTTCGAAAAATCTTGGATGAATCTCTGATAGTAACCCGCTAACCCTAGGAAACTTCGCACCTCAGTCGGCGTTTTTGGTTGTTCCCAATTCATCACGGCTTCCACCTTTGCTGGATCTACCGAAATCCCCTCATGGTCAATGACATAACCTAAAAACTGCATCTTCTCTAACCAAAATTCACACTTAGTGAACTTCGCATACAACTTCTCCTTCCTAAGTGTCTCCAACACTAATCTTAGGTGTTCAGCATGATCTTCTGGCGTCTTAGAATAGACTAGAATATCATTTATAAACACCACGACGAACTTGTTCAAATATTGTTTGAACACTCTGTTCATCATATCTATAAATGCAACTGGTGCATTTGTCAACCCAAATGACATCACCAGAAACTCGTAATGACCATAATGAGTCCTGAATGCTGTCTTTGGTACATCCTCCTTCCTAACCTTCAACTGGTGATACCCCATTCTTAAATCTATTTTAGAAAAATACTTAGCCCCTTTCAACTGATCAAAGAGATCATCGATCCTGGGCAATAGGTATTTATTCTTTATCGTTAACTTGTTCAACTCTCGATAGTCGATACACAGTCTTAACGATCCGTCCTTCTTCTTGACAAACAGTACCGGTGCTCCCAACGGCGAAACACTCGGTTGAATGTACTTCATGTCTAACAATTCTTGAAACTGCACCATCAACTCCTTCATCTCCACTAGCGCCATACGATACGGTGCCCTGGAAACTAGTGCCGCTCCTGGCACAATGTCTATCATAAACTGTCTCCCTATCCAGCGGAAGACCCAGTAATTCAATCGGAAATACATCGGCGAATTCTCTCACTACAGGTATTTGTTCCATGGTTGCTACCACTCTCTGGGTATCAACAACATGGCACAGGTAACCTATACATCCCTTCCTCAGTAATTTCCTAGTTTGTGTCATGGTTAGACAACACAAACGTCCCAGCGATCTATTCCCGTAAAATACTACCTGGGGTTGTTCTAACGTCTTAATGTTCACACATTTCTTTTGAAAATCTATAATTACCCCATGGTTCACTAACCAATCCATTCCGAGAATTACATCGAATTCTCCTAACTTTATCGGTAACAAATCTACCGATAATTTACAACCCCGTATATCTACACAAAAACTCTTATGAACATCTTCCATAGGAATTATTTCTTCGTTTGCTACCTTAATATTTAAAGGTATAGACAACTTTTTGGGAAGTAATCCTAATCGTCTAGCAAAATCGCACGCTATAAACGAACAAGTAGCACCTGAATCAAACAGCACGTACACATTGATATCGTTGATCGAAATAATAACTGTGACGACGTCCCCTGATACGAATGCATCTTGGACTGTCATATTAAAGGTACGACCCATCGGCCTACCCGACTGCGCTGATCCACTAATAGCTAACTTATCGCTATTAGCGCCCCGGTTCTCGTCCGTCCCCTTATTCGGGCAGTTCTTTGCCATGTGGTCGGTTGACCCACACACAAAACATCCATGATTCTTCTTCGGACTCGGACAATTAGGTGCAATGTGCCCCTCCTGTCCACAGTTGTAATAGACGGCCTTCCCCTTGAGACAGACTCCTAAGTGAGTCTTCCCACAGGTCTTGCAGGCCTCCATTCTTCTCTTCGAGTCTCCTTGCTTCACTCCGGTATTCCCAAAGCTAAATACCTTTCTCTTCTGACCCTCACCACTACCACTGGCTCCCTCGATCTTTACTCTCTCGTCTACTTTAACCTTGCTCTTCTTGTCCTTGTGTTATTGACTCAACGCCTCACTACCACCCTCGGCGATTATCGCCTTCTCTAAAACGGTTCCAAAAGAAGTACTTTGGAACACCAATAAACAGTTATAAAGCCATGGTTTCAAGCCCTGCTCGAACCGTCGCGCCTTTCTCACCTCAGTATCCACTTTATGTGGAGCGAACCTTGCTAGTTCATTAAACTTGGTGGCGTATTGGGGAACCGTCATATCCCCTTGTTTCAACTCCAGAAACCGCATCTCCATCCTCCCTTGCATGCTTGTGGGAAAGTAGTTCTCGAAGAATATCTCCTTGAACCTATCCCACGTTAGATTCGCTATCCCAACCCTAGCCTTATTGGCTTCCCACCAAAAGTTGGCCTCTCCCTTCATCATATAGGTCGCAAAGGCAACCTTCTGGGCCTCGTCGACATTTGCTATCACAAATGCCTTTTCTATTTCCTTAACACATGTTTGGGCTTCAATAGGATCCGTAGTTCCTTTGAACTCTGGCGGACCTACACTCTTAAAATCCTTAAAGGTAGTAGCTCATGCTACTCCTGGATTTACGGGGATATTAGCCCCTGTTCTATTAAAGGCAGCTGGTATTAAATTAACAAACTCCTGCATCGGATTAACCGGACCTCCCTCTGGTTGATTCACGCTCGCACCTTGATTAACTTGCACTATTCTTGACGGCATTTTATTGATACAATAAACACATTTCATTATTATTCCTTTCTTTATTAGTTATCATTGATATTAAACAATAACTCCAACATCCATAACTCATTGATTTCCTTAAAAAGGACTTATATTCATTCTTCATACTATAATACTACATCGGTTACATACACAGCCTAAGCTGCTTACATTATTTTCCCGCTATTGCTTTTCAAAAATTGGGATTTACAAAAAACTATCCTTTACTATACAAAAAGGGCTTTACGTCACTACTAGTTACAAAATATTTACATACTACTCTAACTACTACTAGTCTACATCTGCCTCAAGGAATTCTCGAAATATGCCTTGGCAAGACCGGCAATGATATCACGGCTAATAGTATGCCATTTTTGCCCCAACTCTACAGGATATCTAGCTACCTGCTGCTGGAAATCTGTATGAGAACTCCTATAGATATAGGACATTCTCCCTATCTTCTGCACCTTGGTCTTTAGCTCCTCCTTGAGCTCAAAGACCTCGTGCTTTAAATCATGGACTTTGTCCTTAGCCAAAATTCGTTCATCATGCTCCTGCTCCCACATGGACTCGACATCAGTCTTGTCCTCTATAACCATTTGGAGCTCTGCTTTCAGCTCTTTGACCTCCTGACAGTAATGGATATTTCTATCCAACACCGACATAAATAGAGACATCATTGACCCTCCAGGAGCTATCTCCGCTGCTATAGCCACTGGATTAAAGGACACTGTCTCTACTTCCTCCTCTATCATCCCGTCGAATACTGACATGTAGTCAGCATCATCTGAGTCTCTAGACTCAATAACCACAACTTCAGGCTCTGCCGCTATGGGGTTCGGTATAACCTCTACTTGGTTCACCGATTCTTCACTAATGGCTTGACCAGCTACAAACATTCCGTTTACTCCTGACATCTACACAAAACAATTAAGTTGATTAGTACACGTCAGTAGAATAATAAAAACACATAACATAATCATAATGCATTTTCATAAGGTTACTTTCTTCTTTTTACTTATTTAACCTCTCTTAAGGTTATGACTTAAGGTTTTTAATCCCCCCTTAAGTTTTATAACCTAATGCTTTGATACCAACCTGTGACGCCCCAAATTTGGGTCTCTTCCAACCCGACAGATGGTGCTACATGGTACTACCATTCATTCATTCATTCAATTGAATAGTCTCAAAAGGACTAATATAACTTCTATATATCCAAAATAATATTACATTTCCCAGGTTCTTTGTAACCCATTCGTTTATTCTTGTCATAATATTCAATATATTACAGACATTCAACTATTCTATTACATAAGCAATCTAAGGGTTCGTCTTTGCCTTGCCCTTGTCCTTGCCTGAGACTTCGGTCCGCTTGATCTTAGCTGTGTTCATATGGTTTAAGCAAGAGTGAGCATGACTAGGTCAGCAAGTACTACAATTCTAATAAACAACATGCTTGAAACATAGAACTCATAAATCTTCAATAACTGAACAATAGTTACAAAGTACTATCGATAATTCAAAATAGCACTTATTTTCATTCAAAATGTTTTCCAACAATAATATTCAGTAGAATATCAATTAAGGCTCAAAACTATGAGCATTTCATAATTTCTTTTAAAAAGGACAGTCCGACACTAAGTCTGTAAGTCCGGCATAGATTATGAGCACTTCTGCGTGATCAGCCCATAGTACTCTATATTGATCAACACTACATTCATTAAACATGTATACATTTAAGTTGTGGCAACGTCATGTGCCTGTCGTTAAACGACAAAAACATTTTAGCATACTTGGTCTTCGATTGAAAACCATACCAATATAACTAGGTAAACATAAATCATGCTTGGCAGAATCATAATATAAGTCTAGCCGAAAGAGTTGGCTTAGACTTCATCATTCAAAACATCATGCAAAAGAATACATGAATTTATTAATGTTTAAGATAGATATTACAGTTAAGTTCAGTTACATCAATAAGAATTAAAATTCAACTTATCTCTATTTCTTTGGCCTTTTTCCTCGTGGAGGATTTGCATACTCCACAACTCTTTTTTCCTGCTTACTTCTTCTCTCCTGGCTAGATCTTCCAGCTTACTTGGACTTAGTCTTGGATTATGATCATGCCTATTCATGAATGCAGGATCTCCAATTAGTATTCTTAGGCATGTGGTGGTCACTTCTTGTGAACTGGGAGTTGGCCCTAGACTCCTTAATGGTTGAGCCATGATGATTGGCTCATCATCAGATCGTTGAGTATGATGGCCAGATCGTGGATTCTGTTGGTGATACTGCCTTGGAGGAGGATTCCTTAAAGATTGAGCTGAGAATGTGCCTCTGCCTCTGCCCTTTCCTTGACCTCTTTTCCCTTTATTCTCCCCCTTTATGTCAGCATCAAGGTTTCGAATGTCGTCTGAGAGGCGAGTCATTCCGTGGACAAGCTCATTGAGCTAACTTTGGGTTTGAGCAATGTCCTCTTGATTCTCTTTGATTAGAGCATCAGATCGAGCGTCCCGTCGTTGGAGAATACCCAGAACAGTGTCAGTCTGTTTCATTTGGCCCATGGAGAAATCTTGAAATTCTTTCAATGCAGTTTGGAGACTTGTGATGTTGTTTATCATTAGTTTATTCTGAGATTCTTAAGTCTTCTGTAGGATCGGAATAGCATCCCTATGTCTTTTATCAGCTTGGAAAAGGATCTGATCTCGATCATTTATGCTCTGAAGCATTTCTTTGATGATTTCCCTAAGTTTCTTGGTGAGCTCAGAACTTAGAGTGCCTGGGAGAGCATTGGTAGCATTGATCATATTTTTCAGTCGTATTTGAACAAGTTCAATATGATCTTCAAGACTTTCTTCAATGTCCTTGGTCACTTTCTTCGATACTTTTAACAGCTCAGTTTTGGTAGGCAAATCTGAGATGAGTTCAATGAGTTTTGGACTGTGAGGAGGGGCCTGGGTGTAGTGATTTTGCATGGTAGAAAGAGCAAGATCAAGGTTAAAATATTCATTTGTGGATGAGGAGGGAATATCGGATGGAGGGGCTTGTGTTTGGGCTTCTGGAGTAGGTGGTTGTACGATTTGAGCGAGGGACTCTACGATGGGGCTAGAGTCAATAATCGTAGAGATGATGGGAGTTGGGATCAATATAAAGTTGGGCATATTTGGTTCATCAATTACAGAATTTTGGGATTCTGTAACTGGGAATTGACTTCGTGGATTTAGGACCACTTCCAACCAACTTGGAAATTCATAAAATTGGCTGAAGAAGGATAGTGGATAGTGATTAACTTTGAACAAGATTAGGATAGATAATACCTAATGCACTATTCTTGAAGAGGGACCATTTGTGATCAGCTGTTTGGCAAAGTTTAAGTCGCCTGGGAATCTATGAGCTAGCACAGAGATGGCTGGATATTCTTTGAAGCTCCAAAATATTTGATTCCAGGATTTTTGAATTTGAGCTTGATGAAAAGGCATCATGGGTAGATAAGAGAACAGCAACTCATAGTTAGCTTTTTTATACCCACTAATGCCCATAATTATGATCTCGACCTCATCATCTTCGTCCTCTTCTCTGTCTTCGTTCAACGATTCCACTATATTAATGGCTTCATTTTGTTCTTGCTCTGGTTTTTCCTCATTTTATGCAGGAACAACTTCTTCTTTCATGGGGATATCATGAGGCTTCCCCTCAACATGATCATCCTTCTGCAGGACTAGTAGCTCCCCCTCAGCTGGAGTATTTTCTAAGGTAAGAACTTTAGGTATCTCCCCCTCAGCTTGAGCTTTGTCCTTTTGGCTTTCTCTAGACAGTTCCTTTTCAGCAACCATCTTTTTGTCTTCCTCTTTGAGTACCCTTTCATTGACAAGGATGTACTTCTTAACCAATTTTCGTCATGGTTTTCTAGGCTGAGCCACAGCCTCAATGATTCCTTGAGCTTCAGCTCTATCCTGTTGGTCAGCCAGAACATCTGGTGTAGCAATTTCCTTACTCGAGGTGTTCAGTCTGGTCTCTACGATCGATAGAGACTCTACAATCGAAGAGACATATGGCCTCTTGGATTTGTGACTGATTTTGTTCTTCTTCAGTAGCTGTGATATGGTATCTCTATCTTCATCTACCTCAGCCTGTTGTTCTTTTCTTCTTAGGATTCTCAGAGTCTCAATGTCAGAGGACTCGATAGGTTTATCAGTAGTTGATCCCTGGGGTTCTTCTGCTCCTCTAGCCTTTAGCTTTCTCTTGCCCTTGCTTTTTCTAACTAGGGCAGCGGATTCTTCCTTGTTTGTTTCTTCTTCATCTTCTTCAGTCTCCCTAACAACTGACATATTTCATGGAATCCCTGATTCCTTTGCATCAGCAGTCCTACCACTGGACTCGGACATCATTCGTACGTTTTCAGATGGATTCCTTTTCCAGTTCTCGAACAATTGCTGGGTCATTCTTCTGTTTGGATTTATTTGTTCACCTTCATTATCCTCAATTTTATCGCCCAAAGTATACTGTAGAATGATACTGATGAATCGCCTGTAGAGCATCTTCCCAGAGCTTTTTGATTTCTTTGAGCTGAGGATCCACTTTCTAATCCATTCAAGCAGCAGGGCTCCATAGTTAAGCTGCATCCCACAACTGATGGTTATCATGAGCTTGAGTTGTACCTCATTTACAGAATCGTGGCCTAAGCTCTTGCAACATATGCATTTTCCAACAATGTCAGCCAAAAATTCGTACCTCTGAGGAAACTCCTTTTTCTTTTATCCTTTGACAGTGGGGAATTTCTTGTGATGCATCCTTTTAAGTCCCTCATGGAAATCTATGCCATCTATGAATGAAAACCCTTCAGATTTAAAACCTAGTGCTAGGTTGATGTCCTCATCCTTCAGCTTGATTTCCACATCCCTGACTTTCGTAGTGATGACATCGTTTTCGAACACACCATTTTTGCAGAATTCTTTTACTAGCTTTGGGTAGATCAGTGTAGCCGTAACCAGAGACTCTTCGAGACCAGCCTTCTTTATTAATGACAGAGTTTTGTGAAATTTGGGTTCAGCTATTTTGAACTCATCGAAATAGAGTCTATAGCCAGCGATGACATTAGAGGCTGCCATTGATTTCTTTGCTAGGAGTATGGTTGTCTGAACTTTCTTACGATTTAGGGTTTCAGCTTGTAGAGCGAAAGAGAAAAATGAGATTTTTGAATTTTTGATTTCAAAAAGGTTTTTTCAATTTGTACTTGTAACTTCCCTCTCTCCATTTTGCTTAGTGGGACAGGTGTCAAATTCTGCTTGGCTCTACGAATCTGACTGAGGAGGATTGTACTGATTTGCCCTTAGCTCCTTCTGAGCTAATGTGTCCTTAGGAAGGACTACAATCGTTGAGGTAGCCTTTGTGATTGTTAAGTCTGTTTTGCATTCGTCAAGTCTGCTTTGCAATCGTTGTATCTGCTCTGCAACCGTCGTGTCTGCTCAGCAATCGTTGTGTCTAAACTGCAATCGTCGAGTTTGAGCTACAATCGTCTAGTTTGACCGAGTCCTTGTGATGAACTTTTGACCTAGCAATCTTCTCGGTTTAAGGTAACTCAGGAAGGGCCAACCTTAAGGAGTGAATCAAGGGTTAGGTTTGTTCCTGAGGCACTTATCAGAGAAATTGTTTTGTTTTGAAATTTATCATCACAGGATGGTCCTTTATTTTGTTGATGGGACTCTGCCATCATTGAGTCTGCACTACGATCATTGTCTTTCATGTCACTTCAGCTCTATGATCGTGGACTTCCCTTGATCATGTCTATGATTTCGAACATAGCCTTTATATCTATATAGTTAGCACAAACTAGAGCATATTTTTCATGGTTGTAAGTTAAGTATGCCTAGCTCACTTATTAATTTGTTAATCCTGGATTCATCTAGAGGCTTTGTAAAGACATCAGCAAGTTGATTTTTTGTAGGGATATATTGTAAAGATATAGTTCCATTTTGCACATGATCTCTAATGAAGTGATACCTTATTTCTATATGCTTAGTCCTAAAATGCATGACAGGATTATGAGTTATTGTTATTGCATTTGTTTTATCACAATGAATTGGTATGGATTTGAACTCAAACCCAAAATCTCCTAGCTAATTTTTCATCCATAGGATCTGAGCACAGCAGATGCCAGCAACAATGTATTCAGCTTCTGCAGTTGAAGTAGATACTGAGTTTTGCTTCTTGCTAAACCAGGACACAAGTCTGTTTCCTAGCAATTGATAGGTGCCACTAATACTTTCTCTATCTATTTTATAGCCTACAAAATCAGCATATGTGTATCCTGTTAGTTCAAATGAGGACTCATTGGGATACCAGAGCCCTAAGTGAAGTGTCCCTTTGAGATATCTGAAAATCCTCTTTACAGCAGTTAGGTGTTATTCTTTAGGATTATCCTGAAATCTAGCACATATGCATATTGCAAACATTATGTCTAGTCTACTGGCAGTTAGATATAAAAGATAGCCTATCATACCTCGATATTGAGTTATATCAATACTTTTACCTTTTTCATCTTTGTCAAGCTTGGTTGCAGGAGCAATTGAGGTTTTTATGGGAGAGGCTGATTCCATGCCATACTTCTTAAGTAAATCTTTAATGTACTTGGCTTGGTTTATGAAGATTCCTTCATCAGTTTGCTTTACTTGCAGTCCAAGGAAGAAATTCAGCTCACCCATCATACTCATTTCAAACTTGCTCTGCATAAGCTTGGAGAATCTCGTGCATAACTTTTCATCAGTAGATCCAAAAATAATGTCATCAATGTATATTTGAACTAATAAGACTTTATCTTTATGTTTTCTAAGAAATAGTGTAGTATCTACTCTACCTCTAGTGAACCCATTTTCAATAAGAAAGTTAGTTAGTGTTTCATACCATGCTCTAGGTGCCTGTTTAAGACCATATAAGGCTTTGTCTAATCTATAAACATAATTTGAAAGAGATGGATTGATGAAACCTGGAGGTTTCTCTACATAGACTTTTTTTTGAAGTTCACCATTCAAGAATGCACCTTTGACATCCATCTGAAAGACCTTGAATTTCATGTGAGCAGCAAAGGCAGAGAATATTCTGATGGCTTCTAGTCTGGCAACAGGTTCAAATGTCTCATCGTAGTCAATGCCTTCTTCCTAAGAGTAGCCCTTGGCCACTAGTCTTGCCTTATTTCTTGTTATTACTCCATCTTCATCCATTTTGTTTCAGAAGACCCACTTGGTTCCTATGACAGGATAACTCTTTGGTCTTGGTACCAATCTCCACACTTTACTTCTTTCAAACTGATTAAGTTCTTCCTGCATGGCTTCTATCTAGCTGGAGTCTTCCATAGAATCCTCTATCTTCTTAGGCTCTATTTATGACAGGAATCTTAGATAAAAACATTCATTTTGGGTGGCAGCTCTTGTTTTGACTCTTGCACTCGGATCTCCAATGATTAAGTCTTGAGTGTGATCTCTTGCCCATCTGTTTCCTGTTGGGACATCTGTCCTTATACCTTCTTGTCTTAGATCTTCAAGATCTATTTCTTCTTCTTGGTGTGGAGGTTCGTTGTCTGGCGTAGGTCTTTGTACGATCTCATTTTCTTGCTCAATGATTTCACTATCTGGCACTATGATCGTAGGGTTGAGCTCGACGACCTCGTTCGTAGTGTCTGAACTGTCGGTCGTAGTGTCTTGAAGCATTATTTTGTCTAAATCTGTCTCATCGAATATGATGTGAATCGAGACTTCAACACTCAGTGTCTTCTTGTTGAACACTCTGTAGGCCTTACTGTCTGTGGCATATCCAAGAAAGATTCCTTCGTCTGACTTGGGTTGAAACTTTGTCAAGTACTACTTTCCATTGTTGAGAATGTAGCATGCACAACCGAATACATGGAAGTAGCTGACACTTGGCTTTCTTCCTTTCCACAATTCATAGGAAGTCTTCTTAATCGTAGAGTGTATGAGTGATCTATTCTGACTGTAGCATGCAGTGTTGACAGCTTCTCCCCAGAAGTATTCAGACAGATGGGCTGCTGCTAGTAGAGTTCTTCTTGCCTCTATCACTGTCCTATTCTTTCTCTCAGCTACTCCATTTTGTTGAGGAGTTCGTGGAGCTGAGAAAGTGTGACTGATGCCATTGTCTGTGCAAAACTGGTCCATTTCTGAGAAGTCAAATTCTCTGTCATGATCACTCCTTATAGCCTTGATTTTCTCTCCTTTCTCGTTCATCACCAGCCTGAACATCTTGATCAGTTGGGAGCTTGTTTCATCCTTTGAGGTTAGAAAGAATACACATGTGAATCTGGTGTAGTCGACGACTACTACCAGAGAGTATCTCTTCCCTCCAAGGCTCGTCGTTCAAATTGGCCCAAATAGATCTATGTGTAGCAACTGTAGGGGCTTGTCAATTGAGTTAGCAGTTTTGCTCTTGAATGAGCTTCTGGTCTGCTTTCCAAGCTAACAGGCATTGCACGGCCTTTCTTTAACGAAGCTGAACTTAGGTAAGCCTGCAACTAGATCTTTTGAGGCTAGTTTGGACATGCTCTTGAAGTTGAAATGAGACATTCTTTGATGCCATAACCAGTTCATTTCTTCATATGCTTTAGCCATAAAGCATATTGTCTCGTCTGAAGTTAGTTTACCAAGATTTACTGTGTAGACATTTCCTTCTCTTGTTCCGATTAACTTTACAGAAGATGTCTTCAGGTCTCGTACTTGACATTGATTGTTGAGGAATGTTACTTGATGACCCTTGTCGCAGAGTTGGCAATTGCTTAGAAGATTGTGTTGTAGTCCTTCCACATAAGCCACTTTACTAAAGGATACTACACCATTTCCAGCTGAGCCATATCCTCTTGTCTTGCCAGAGTCGTTGTCTCCAAAGATGACTGAGGGACCCTCCTTCTCTATGTAGTTAAACATAAGGGCTTTGTTCCCCGTCATGTGCCTTGAGCATCCACTGTCCAGATACCAGGTTGTGATCGTGGAGCTCTTTTCCTGTGATAAAATTAAACCTTCATTTTGGTACCCATACTTGCATGGGTCCTACTTTGTTAGTACCCTTGGGGACCCAAATCTACTTGATTTTGGGTCTCATATGCATGGAATTAAAATGACACTTTGCAGCCTTGTGGCCAACTTTTTAGCACACAAAACATCGAATATGATGATATTTGTGTGTGTGAGAATTCTTCCTCCATTTGGAATTTTCTGGATCTTTAGTCATTCTTCTGTTAAGCTGATTTTCCTTCTTCTATGTGTCCTTATGTTTCATGATTTGTGAGGAGTGTACCTTACCTCTACTGTACCTTCCCAGTTGGTTCGTAGAGTTGGTCTTACTTGACTCTACAATCCTTCGAGGTTGGTGAGTAGTGGCTGGGTTACTCTTCTCTTTTCTAAAACCCAGGCCAACATAGGATCCCTTACATCTTGGAATATGGATTGAAACAGTAGAGCAGGGTTTGACTGGCTCATCCTTCTGTGAGGATTTCATAAATATAATGCTTCTACTAAAACTTGAAGCATTACTAGTGCTAGTTTCCTTTACTTTTTCCACACATGACTCTGAGGCAGATTCCCCAAAGCCTAAACATGTTCTGTCAGAGACACTTCTCTGGCTAGAGATTAGGGAGTCCATGGATGAAGAGGATTTATTCCATGTAAAGATTGTCTTTTCTAGTTCCTCAATTTTAGAGGTTAGACTTGACTCTCTTTTTACATTGAGCTCATTGGTCTATTTCAAGAGCTTATTCTCAGCTTCAAACTTGGAGAGAGAATCAGTACTTAGAAGGGTTGTTTCCAGTTCTTCTTGAACTTTTTATTTTTCTTTTGAAGAATTGAATAGTCCTTAGTCATAACTCTAAACCATTTCATGTATTGATGCAGATCAGATGTTATGCCATGCAGTGCAGTTCTTAGGTCATCAATGTCTACATCAAGAGAGTTGAAGTCAAATACCTCATCTATACTTACTTCATGTATGTTGGAGTTATATTTGTCCTTTGCGTTCTTGGCCATTGGGCAAAGATTTGCCATTTGAGGCTCTTCATCATCTCTGGATTCTGGAGTTGAGTCATTTTCTGAGTCACTCCATGATCCTCCAACTACAAAACCTTTATCTCTATTCTGAGGCCTTTTGTTACCTTTGAATTCCTTCTTTGAATGTGATTTCTTCTTTAGTTCTTCTTTGAGAGGTTTGTTACAGTTAGCAATGAAGTGGCCAGGTTTCTTGCAATTGCAGCATAGATCGTTCATTTTCTCCTGGCTGCTGTAGTTGCTGACTTTCTTTGGCTTGCTGGTTTTGCCTTGACGCATGAACCTTCTGAGTCTCTTCACCAGCATTGCAAAGTCTTCATCATCATCATCTTCATCATAGTTGGAGTCAACTTCAGTGTTGACTTTGGAGGTGTTTTCAGTTGCTTTGAGAGCAACACCTTTATCCTTCTTTCTTCCTTCAAACAGAGTTTATGCTCGTTGAGTTAGCTCCAGTTCGTATGTAAGAAGATTGACATATAACTATTGAACAGTCATTTTATGTAGATTCTTTGACTCTCTAATGGCAGTGGTTTTGGCATCCCACTTGCATGGTAATGCTCTCATGAACTTTATGATTAGATATTTGTTTTTATAGATCTTTCCATAGGCTCGTAGAGAGTTGAGCAGAACATTAAATCTCTCGTAGGTGGCAGTGACGTTTTCTCCTTGAACTTGTACAAACATCTCATATTGCTGAGTCAAGAGGGATTGTTTGTTTTCTCTGACTTCTTCTGTTCCTTCATGCATAATGAGTAATGCTTCCCAAACCTCCTTTGTTGTTTTGTTGTTGACCACGTTTTCGAACAGATCATCTTTTATGGATTGGAATAAGATGTTCTTGGCCTTTTTGTCGAGTTGTACAACTCTTTTCTTGTTTTTTGTCCATTCCCCTTTGACTTTGATCTGTATTCTGTTTGAATCATCTGTAGTTAGTGCAAGCTTTATAGGAACGTAGGGCCCATTCTGAACAGTTTCAAACTTCATCTATTGAATCCATGTAAGCTTGCATCCGAACTTTCCAGTTGGTGAATTTATCTTTGTTGCACATAGGTGGCTTCTGCCTCCTCTAGTCTTTAATTCGCTTGGTAAGTGTGCCATTGGATCTACTCAAGCTTTGTAAGCTATATAATAGAACCTGCTCTGATACCAATTATTAGTTCCCGGAGGCACAATAGTTATCTAGAAGGGGGGTTGAATAGATATTTAAAAATTTCTTATTTTACTTTGTTAGTTTTGATAATGATTCAAACACAACGGAATTAAGATTTGTTTGATTCCCCTTTAAATAGCGAGTTAATGAGAGTGAGGCAGATATAATCAGTTATAGCAGTTATAACAATTATGTAATAGACACGGCAGGTTTTAAGTGGTTCAGAGCACTTAAAGCTCCTAGTTCACTCTTCTACTCCTCGAGTAGGAAATCCACTAAGGATATCTTTTACACTTTCTGAATCTAACAGATTCCTTCTAAACCAGCAATCTGGGAACTTCTTAGTTCATTTTTGAACTCTTCAAGTCCAGCAGACTTAGCTCTTCTTAGTTCACTTTAGAACTCTACAAGTCCTTCTGACTTGGAACTTCTTTCTTCACTTGATTTGTAGTTAATGAGTTCTTGTAATGCTACTCAGTTGTCGTTAGGCTCTTATTCGAAACAACTGAGTAGCTAAGCAAGCTTTCTTTTCTTCTCAGATTGTAGAGTTGAGCATTGAGTGTTCTTTTCATTTTTGTTTAATTGCTTGCTTACTTGATCATCTGCAGATATCTTGCATGTATGTGATTATTGAAATCTGCCCGTTGAATCCATCCATTGAAGCATTTAATACATTTGACGTTTCTAAACTTTGATGGAGACTTTTCTGCATATCTTCTAAAATGTATTCTGGCCCGCTGACATAGCAGACTGCTTTCTCACCTAACACCTGAAAAGGTGTTTTCTCTGTCCCATGGTCCTTTCCTTAGCTTCTTCAATACGTCTTTTTGTTGCATACTAAGGATATTTTCATGCCATTGGGACTGGTGATTACTTCAACGTTTGTAACCCATTCCACATTTGTTATGATTTTATCTTTGAACAAATGATCAAGGCCCACAACTTCTGACACAGCCAGATGATACTCTACGATTCTTATCGTGGTGTCTTGCCACCTTGGTACTTGATGCAACCAAACGAGAACACTATGATTTCTCTTCAGGGCTGGCACACTACGATCTTCACTTGCTTATCTTGCATACTCTACGTTTCCAAGAGCACACTACGATCTCTGAGTTGGCTTTGGCAAATGTCTGGATCACTCTACGATCACTGGATTGGCTTCGGCAAATGTCTGGACCACACTACGATCTCTGGAGAGGCCCTTCAAGGTAGTCATACTACGATCCTTGATGTTCTACGATATTGCCTTGGCTTCTGCAGACTCTTGCTTAGCTCATTAGATAGCAAATCTGTTTAGAGCCTATCTATTACATTTCAAGATATAGATCAACCTACCATCTTTGATCTCTTTATCTATACATTCATTTATAGAATGATGAACATTGAAAGCTTAGATCAACCTAACAGTTTTGATCTATCACTAAGTCATTGTACATATATTCCTTAAAGGACTTCACATATAATCATGAACGTTAACTTTAAACATCAAATCAAGATATGCATTCTTCCAACATAAGAATTCAATTAAAAGAAAGCAAAGGATAAATTTTTAAAGATTTATAATTTAATTTATCCAGAATTCAATAATGTCCAAATTGTCAACATGATACTGCTTTGTGGAGTAAAATTCAAGAATAATATCCATGTATCAAAAATAATTTGGACATAAAAAAATAATTTTTTCGGTGAATAGTACCCCGTGAATCCCTATGAATAGTACTTTGGAAATATTACCCCGACATGAAAAGTGCCCCGAATACCCGAGTAAATAGTAACCCGTGAGTAATAACTCGTGAATAGTACCTCGGCATGATAAGTGCCCCGAATACCCGAGTGAATAATGTTATAGTGAATAGTAACCAGGTGAATAGTAACTCATGAATAGTACCCCAAGTGAAAATATTGATATTTAATAAGAAAATTTAGATCAATATTCCAATAAAACGATACTGGATGAAGCGCAAAACTCAAGGATATTCCACAAATTTCAAAGATTATAGAAGCAATACTGACCATAGTAAGTTTAGATTTAAGAATATGAAAAGAAATAACATACGAAACTGCAAATGGATTTTCACCTGTCATGCGGTACGTAATCTACGTAGACAGGTTATTCCGACATATTAAAGGATGAATACGAAAAATAGTATTCCTTATGAATACGAAAGAAATAATACCACTTACCTTAGTAGAAGGTTGGATACTGCAATAATGAAGTAGCAGAATACTTTTTTCTTTCTTTATATAGTTTCTCTCTCTATAATGTCTCTTGTGAATCTCAGTGAATTGGTGAGAATAAAAGAAGAATTAAGCTTCTATTTATAGGAGAATGGACTAAATAGTAATTGATTCATGAACGGTCCAGATTGATTTACTATTACAACGGACGGTTCATAGTGATTACTATTAAAACTACAACTGACGGTCCATATTGATTTACTTTTAAAACCACCACCGACGGTCCATATTGAATTACTTTTAAAACCACCGACGATCCAGATTGATTTACTTTTAAAACCACCACTGACAGTCCAAATTGATTTACTATTAGAACCACCATCAATGGTCCAGATTGATTTACTATTACAACCACCATCAATGGTCTAGATTGATTAACTATTAAAACCACCATCAATGGTCCAGATTGGTTATCTATTAAAACCACCATCGACGATCCATAAAATTAGTAAATCTTCTCATGGAATACTAAGTCGAACTTACAACAAACGCCTCATAACAATCCCTATATTTATATCCAAAATTGAATAAATATTTACCACAAATTATTTATCTTTAATAAACACATTTTTAATCTATTAACAATTATTCATCATTAATATTATAACTCACAATATTTAACAACCAGATCATTCCCAAAAAAGACGGGGCTTTCTGATAAGGATTTCTCCCTATTGACGCACAATTAGGTGACCAAACCTCTCCTCTACAAAACTTTCTAAACATCGTCAATATTGCAAATAATAATATGAATAACTTTGTCGTCTCAATTATTGATTGATTAATATAAAATACTAATACTGTGACAATAATTGAATCAAATAACGTGAGATACTATGCAGCAATTACTGTAGCAATAATTGAATATAACTGAGTGACTTCTCACGTAAGCATCAATAATCAATACCATGTGCTACTATGCAACCACGCGTATTACTGTACTTTTACCACCGGGTAGTTCAACAGTTTAACGGTAAAACTTTCGCCATTATTTTTATAAAAAGATATTTATGTCATTTTCTAACTACGATAATACTTTCGTTATGGGGTCCACCAATGATTATGTCGTCGTACGAATATTCCCTGTTAAAACGAATATTCCCCGACCAATCGAATATTCCCCGACACAACGAATATTTTATATCAACTTGCTTACTTTGCAAAATTTTCAAATATTACCCACAACTATAACATTATATCATATCCACACCATAATTTTAAAAAATATATTTCGAGAAAAAAATATTCTTTATTCAAAAAAAAAGTTGGGTCTTACATAACACGTAATAATAACAAAGAATATAATTTAATTCATTATTTTATTAAATAAATTATTTTACAATGGATCTGAATTTCTCGGTCGTTACAACTTAACTCTGTGAACTTCTGGTAGACTCTGCGAACTTCCATTTGATGATCTACGATAACATAGCTAACTCTGCGATCTTCAATAATTTTACGAAATGACAGAGAAACTTTACGATAGATTAATATGGCTATATGATCTATTTGATCCTATCATCTATACATCAATCCAGCTCATAAGATCAACTTAACAAATTAGATCTTTCTATTCTAAATCTTTGTACATCATATCTTTATTAAGGATTTTACAAAAACTACTAAAATAAATATACATTAAGCATTTCATCATCAAATTTAAACATGCAGTTTCTAACATATCCAATCAAAAGAGTTTACTTGTCATATATCTTTTGAGTAAACTTCAAATTAAACCCTAATTTTTAACCCTAAAATCGATTTGTACTAAAAATTAAATGCACCATATACTTTTAGTGAGAAACAAAATGCATTATTTACACCATTTTTCAACAAATATAAACTGTAAATCTTATTATATCATTAAAAATGGAAAATATTGTCCAGAAACTAAAATTTTAACAATTATTTTTAAACAATAATATGGACACATACATATTTAAAGTAATTGTTTAAAATCTTAGTGTTTAGACCATATCACCCATGTTTTAATGACTTAAAAAGACTTTCGGTGAATGTATGATTGAAAAATAGTGTCAGTGGAGTGTTTAATTTTGTTTTTAAAAGTATATTATTTTTAATTCAAAATAAAATTTAAAATGCAAGTCAATTTCAGAATTAAAGTTTAAGGTGTAAATTGAAATTTAGTCTATATTTTTACTCAACTAAACAAATTTTTATATATTAATTTATAAATTAAAAATTAAGTCATGACTAGGGGTGCTCTTCGGTAATAAAATCGAACCGGCACCGAAAAAACCGAACCGGTACCGAACCAAAAAATCAAGAACCGGTACCGAATAATCGGTTTCGGTACCGGTTCGGTACAAAGTCGGTACTGGTTTTTTCGGTTCGATTTTCGGTTATACCGCAATAATTAAATAATTTTTTTTATATTAACAAATTTTTTAAAACTAAGAAATGAGACTAGTAAATTACATTCTTACAAATACTAATTACAATTTATTTATGGTTTGTAATTTTTTAAGAGAATAAATTTTTTTATTTCTTATATCATTTCTAACTTGTTTCATTGTTTTAAGAAATTTTCTCTTTTATATTAATAGTTTTTAACTTCTCATATAAGATAGTGATAAATTTTTACACAAATTTTAATTATTAAATAATAATCTATCTAATAAAATACAAATGATTTTGAATTTCCCGCACACTTAATAAATCATCTGGGCCGTCCAAAGTTTGGGATAAATCCCACCGTTCATACATCTATCTAATAAAATACATCTATCTATCTAATAATCTTCTATCTAATAAAATACAAATGATTTTGAATTTCCCGCTCACTTAATAAATCATCTGGGCCGTCTAAAGTTTGGGATAAATCCCACCGTTCATACATCTATCTAATAAAATACATGTATCTATCTAATAATCTAATAATAATTTAATTTAATACAAATGACTTTAAATTTTCCGCTCACTCAATAAATTATTTTGATCGTTTAAAGTTTGAGATAAATCATATTGTCCATATAGTGCCGGAGGCACGGGACCCAGCTAGTATTAAATATTTTCTTAATTCATGACGGCTATTATTATAAAACGGAGTAGTAATAATAAGTGTAGGTCTTGATAATAATTTGATACTCGTGCTACCTACCTTGTGTAAAATGTTTTTAAATTCATTCAATTAATGTGAACAGTAAGACTAAAGCCTAAAGATGATAATTTAGTAATAAATTTTTTAATTTATTTTTAAACGTAAGATATTAGTACATGTTTGAGTTTAATTCTAAGTAAGAAGTCAAAATCCAACATATACTATATTAAATACTCTTTAATTCTCTCTTTTTCCGGCCTCTCTCTCTCTAATCTAATCGTTAGAATGAAACTAGATACAAACCCGTGCTTTGCGGCGGGATTAATCATTTTGTTAATAATAAATTTATACATGCAATTAATAAATTAAAATATAATAAGAAGATGGTAGATTGTTGTGCGATTATCAAATTTTAATAACATATGTTATATAGTGTTGCATAAAAATTTTATGTGCAAAAACATATCCAAGTATATAATTAATCTGATCACTAAACTCCAGAACATTACATAACAATTGTGTGTGTGTGTGTGTATATATATATATATATATATAGAGTCCGGATCAGGTCCGGACTCCCGGATTTTATAAAATCCGGACCTTTTTTTTTTTTTTTTTTTTTGCTTTTTTTTTTTTGAAACAACTAAAAAAAAAAAAAAAAAAATTTATGGAACTGAAATTTTTCCATAATACAGTGTTTTGGGCGTGATTTGGATGCCTATAACGAAATATGTCTGTACAGTCTGGGCAGACTGTACATACATTGGTTGGGGTAGGTGTTAAAAACACGCCCAAAACACTTTATTATGGAAAAATTTCAGTTCCATAAATTTTTTTTTTATTTTTTTTAGTTGTTTCAAAAAAAAAAAAAGCAAAAAAAAAAAAAAAAATTTGGGTCCGTATTTTAGGACCAGTCCGGGCGTCCGGACTGGATCCTCATTATATATATATATATATATATATATATATATATATATATATATATTAATGTCTTGATAAAAATGTTTATAATGTAACCAATATGTTCATTCTAAAGCATTAACAAATATTTAGAAAGTGTCATGCACAATGTCATCGAATTGTTATATTGATATGATTGCTAGTGGTATATTTGAAGTCTGTTACACATTACACAAATCTCACCAAGCCTCAAATATCTGACACATGTACTTGATGCATTTTGAAGAGTCCATGTCTCGTATACGCTAATTACTTGCACCAGAATTCTAACATCCAAACGAAAGGGAAAACAACGAAAGAATGTCTCAGTTTCGGTCCTAAGACATGAAGGGAAAGCACATGTTACATGCGAAAACTGAAAAGCACGAGAATTAATAATTATGTTGGATATTCATGTCAAACAAACACCATGTCCAAAACCATAGCAATATAGCACCGTGTCATACATAACACAATGTTATAGTTAAAAGAACGAATACATACCTCATTAGTTTTTTTTTTATCAATTTTTGACAATTGTATAGGCACTCACAGTATTACCATAATACAAAAAAAATATATTAATGTTGATGAAAATGATTTACCGGATGCTAGTACTTAACAAATCATGCAAAACCACAATCCATATAATAGAAAGCAATAAATGAAGAAGCCATAAATATAAACACCGTGGGATATAGTCCACAAAATGAAGCTATATCCCACTCATTGAATGCACTGTCCCATAATCTGAAGGTCTTCATATAACTCCTTTGCACTTTTAACAGTATTTAGAATTGTAGGGCGCAAAATTTTGTTGTGCTAAGTAGAATAAAATCCATGATGCACCTGAAATAATGCAAGAAACATGCCAACAAAAATTTAACTCTGCCAAGAACTGCATACACCAAATTCATTGTCACATTACCATTGAACCATAGGTATCATGATTATCACATTTAAGCTTCTTCCAGTTTAGGTCTTCAATCCAGTTATACTTATTGAATGTGCAATATATTCACACAAACAAAAATTAGCACTTAAATGATCTTTTTAACAGTCATTTCAATCTTATAAATATTTGCGACAAGAATCTGGACAATAGTGATATATAAGAATTTAGACATACTTAATAGTTGATTTCAACATTGCATAAACTATCAACCAAATAAATAATTATCTTTCCACAACTCTTTTATAGGAAATAGTATTGCCCGAGATAAAAAAAAAGTCTCACACTTAGCTAAAAATTCATGTGTTTGTCGGATTGAAAACTAACAGAACATAAAGGAATTTAGCTCCTATATTAAATAAAAATGAAAAGAATTAGAGTAAAACACATATGAAATGGACTTACATAGAATTTCAAATATTGTCATCCAAAAAGTAAAAGACAAACCTGTTATACTCTTATTTAAAAGTTTTTCAATGGTTATACATGAATATATATACATAGACAAAAAAATGAATATACATAAAAACTAAACAATTTTGTTGGGGGTAGTGTTGAGAGTTTGTCGGTTTATTTTTGTCTTTGTAACTGGAATTTGGCTTGATCGAGATAGCTTTGTAAATGCAAATCATAGATTTACCTAAAAAGATTCAAATAGATTATAGTAAAAATTTCATGAGATATAATAATAAAAAAATCAGGGTTTACACTAATAATGAGCAGCAAAAAGATAATAGCCAGAAACAGTCAAACCTTTATACATTAAATTGTGAAAAACTTTCTGAAAAACTACATTTTTTGTAGTATTGTATGTTTGTCCATCTTTGTCACAAATTAGTATTTTACTCCACTCTTGCTTGTAACTCTTGATACTGCTACATACAATTGGTCATGGCTAAAACTGGACGTGACAGATATAGTCCAACATGTGAAAGAAGTTGCCCCTGACTCTTATTAATTGTCATGAAAAAACAAACAACCAAAGGAAATTGTCTTTGTTGGAATTTAAAAGGTAATCTAATGTTTGACGGTGTTAAGACCAAGCGAGGTATGAAAACTTTGTGTCCAAAATTGCTGACTGAAATTACTTTTGCTTCTATCAGATATTTTCCCAATTGAGTTACTATTAATCTCGTGACATTGCACAAACCAAATCACTGATCTATATTTCGGAGCAACATTACATGAATCCCAATCTTCAACGTTATCTTGTGGATTGACATTCCAGAAGATGTAATGCTATTAAAAAATTATAGGATGTAAATGCCTTCATAGCTGTTTGAGTTTTCATCAACCTTACATAGGACATCTCAGATATGGTATTTCATAACTTGGCCATAAATACATCACATATTCGTTCACCTTATTTATAGCATCAAGTGTAGGAGCAAGGATAGCTTGGTCTTGGAAATAAAAGCCATTGTCAAATTTTTTCAATAAATTAGGATATGTGATATCAACAATTGCTGCAAGTGGATTGATCGGATATTTGATAAGAAAATTTGGATAAATAACGGAGAGTAATAATAATAGCTCAGTAATGATAATATCATAAAGTAGTGCTTTTAGGAGATAATAATTAAATTAGAAAGTATAATATTATAACAGTTTACATTACCAAAATAGTTTAGATTTGTAGTGATTTAGAGGGTTATACATTTAAAATATTAGTTTGGGATTAAAAAAAGTTGTGATTTTAGTATATAATAATTAATTTAGTAATGATAATATTAGAACAGTTAACATTATTAGAACAGTTTAGATGTATAGTGATTGAGGGGATTATAAAATCAAAATAATAATGTAGGATTAAAAAGTAATGATTTTAGAAGATAATAATTACGTTATGATGATATAAAAATCGTTTAGATTGAAAAAGTAGTGCTTTAGTGGATTATAAAATTAACATAGTAACTTATGATTTATATTATTTGTTATTTTAATTTTGTTTTAAATGTTTTAATTGTATAATATTATTTTGTAATATAATTATAAATGGTATAAAATTATGTTGTAATATAATTAAATTAGTAATGATAATATCTGCACAGTTTAGATAGGTAGTGATTTTATTATATATGTATATTATAATATTATACCATATATGTATGATATAATGTATGCTATAATTATGAATGTTATAATATTAGAAAAGTAATTGATTTAGGATACAATAATTTTTGTTTTAACATAACTAAATTAGTAATAGTTTAGAAAAGTAGTGGATTTTAGGGGATTATAAAATAAAAATATTAATTTAGGATTAAAAAAATAGTGATTTTAGGATATAATAATTAAAAGAACAGTTGACATTACTAAAACAATTTAGATTTGTAGTGATTTAGTGGATTATAAATTCAAAATATTAATTTGGGATTAAAAAAGTAGCGATTTTAGGAGATAATAATTAATTTAGTAATGCTAATATTATAACAATTAACATTATCAGAATAATTTAGATTTGTAGTGATTTAGGGGATTATAAAATCAAAATATTAATTTGGGATTAAAAAATAGTGCTTTTAGGAGATAATAATTAAATTAAAAATGATAATATCAGAAAATTTGACATTACCAAAATAATTTAGATTTGTAGTGATTTAGTGGATTATAAATTTAAAAATATTATTTTGGAATTAAAAAAGTAGTGATTTTAAAAGTTAATAATTAATTTAGTAATGATAATATTAGAACAGTTAACATTATCAGAACAGTTTAGATTTTGTAGTGATTTAGGAGATTATAAAATCAAAATAATAATAATAATAATAATATAAAAACCGCTTAGATTGAGAAAATAGTGATTTATGAGATTATAAAATAAATATAGTAAGTTATGACTGATATTATTTGTTATTTTAATATTGTTTTAAATGCTTTAAATTGTATAATATTATGTTGTAATATAATTATAAATGATATAATATTATGCTGTAATATAATTAAATTAGTAATGATAATATCCGCACAGTTTAGATAGGTAGTTATTTTGTTATATACGTGTATTATAATATTATACCGTACATGTATGATATAATGTATGGTATAATTATGAATGATATAATATTAGAAAAGTAGTAATTTTAGGATATAATTGTTTTAAATGTTTTAAACAATATAATATTATGTTGTAATATAATTAAATTAGTATGGGATGCACATTAATTATATAGAACATGTGTTACAATATGGGAAAAGCACATGTCATTCAATGGTGCTATGTAGATAACAGATAATAGATAATAGATAATAGATAGATTCCATTCAAAATCTTACCACATCAGCACAACCTCATATGAACTCACGTAAATTGTTCATTCCATTTTAATAAAATAATTAAACTAATTTCAAGTTTCATGACAAAAATTAATTATACTTCCAGTATCCCATAAAAAAAACCCAGTTTAGATTCTTTTACTAATCAATTAGTGAAAATTACAATTTCAATTCATATAAATTAATTTGATAATGTAATAGTTGATTTCTTGAACTACTTTAAAAAAATATCAGTTACTACAAAATTATTATTTTAAAGATAAAAATAAATATTCACATGAATTTTAAATTGATTGAGTTTTCCATAAATTGGTTAAGCAAATAAATTTTCATATCTTTAGAATCAATTAGCGTGGTTCAAATAATTGGAAGAATTTTTGGAAGCTAATAGAATGAAGTTTTAAAATGAATATGGAAATAATTTTTAATTGCATGGAACTATGAAAAGTAGGTAAAATAAATAAAAGTATAATATTAAAGGAAATTTACTTTTCAAATAATTAAAAATAATTTTTCATAAAAAGCAAGTTGGCCCTATCGTGTTTAAATTGATCCAATCTGGTTGTTGCCTAAGAGAGTTATCTAATTAATCAATCCTAAAATAGCGTGATTGTTGATAATATCTATAAAATAAGGTGATTAATATATATATATATCAAAGTAATTGTTAAGGGTATTTTTGTCAAGGGCAATAAGAAACATTAATTAGGATGGACATGTGTCAATTTTATAGAACGATATATGTCAATTTATTGTGTATGTACTGTGATTTAGTATATATAAAGAGTATTTTTGTCAAGGGTAATAAGAAGCATTAATTAGGATGGACATGTGTCAATTTTATAGAACGACATATGTCAATTTATTGTGCCATGTACTGTGTTTTAGTATATATAATAATAGAGTCAAGGGTAATAAGAAGCATTAATTAGGATGGACATGTGTCAATTTTATAGAACGACATATGTCAATTTATTGTGTCATGTACTGTGATTTATTATATATAATAGATTTGGTGAATTTGTTTCTTTTTTCGGTTTTTCGCTATTTACCGAATTCAAAATTTTCATTACCGCTATCGATACCGAAAAGTATAAAATAATCGAAAAACTAGTACCGAAAAACCGAAATCGAAAAAAATCGATACCACCGGTACCGGTTTCAACCGATTCGATAAAAAACCAGAAAAATAGAATTTTTTGAATACTCCTAATCACCTAATCATGACCAAACATAAAAAATGACTCGTAAGTTATAACCTAAATATTAAGTTATTAGGCTAAATTGTTATCAAACAAGCTCTCGGTCTAGTCTACTCTTCCACGCGAAGCAAACCCCACCCTTGTAATCTCAGGTTCTTTCTCTCTCTACGTCACACTTTTTATCTCTTCGTGCTCAGATTATATAATAGTGATTCAGTTCTCGATAATTCAACTAAGTTGTAATTTACTTTTATTCGTCATTGGATCAAGAGTTTGTTTCGGAATCGCTCTTGATTTCATCGATATTTTAGTATGATTCTAATTTGATTTCTTTTTCGTGTTTTGGGCACAGTTAATTGTATGTTTTAAGCTTTTCGTAATTGATAATTTGTTTAGGATCACACACAGATATATAAATACTTGTGATTCGGGATAAAAGTTGGTAATTTCAGTAAAACTTATCTAATTAGATTTGAACAAACATTTTTTGATGGTGAAAGTGCATATCTAAAATTTTGGTGTTTCGTTGGATGAGATTCACTAAGCTGAGGAGTTTGGAATTTTTGTAGGTTACTTTTTTTTTTTACTAGAGGGACTCGTGCGGAGAAAGAAGATTGTGGGTCTTGACTTTGGAATTGTAATTAAGAGATGAATCCCAGAGGGTTGATTTATAGCTTTGTTGCAAAAGGAACTGTTGTTCTAGCAGAGCACACACCTTATTCAGGCAACTTCAGTACCATTGCAGTTCAGTGCTTGCAAAAGTTGACTTCTAATAGCAGCAAATACACATACTCTTGTGATGGGCATACCTTCAACTTCCTCATTGACAGTGGATTTGGTAGTGGTTCTTCATCTGGACTTTGAATTTTATTTTATCTTGTTATAATTATGTTGCTCAGGTGCAATTGGGATTGAATTACCTTTTTGGCCCATGCAGTTTTTCTTGCAGTTGCTGATGAATCTGCGGGGCGAAGTGTACCTTTTGTGTTTCTCGAGAGAGTGAAAGATGACTTTAAACAGCGTTATGGTGCGAGTATTAGAAGTGATGGATCACACCCACTTGCAGATGATGACAACGACGATGATGATTTATTTGAAGACCGGTTTAGCATTGCATACAACCTTGACAGAGAATTTGGGTTTGTTCATTTTTTACTTTTCTGGCATTTTTTATGATGTCATGTAAATTCTATTGTCTACTATTCTAATGTTGTATAAATCTACAATTTTGGGCTTCTTTCAGTTTACCTTTTCTTTTTGTTTGTGTAGACCAAGGCTTAAAGAGCACATGGAATACTGCATGAACCATCCAGATGAAATAAGTAAGCTGTCTAAACTGAAGGCTCAAATAACAGAGGTGAAAGGGATAATGATGGACAACATTGAGAAGGTAATGTCATTTGAGAATTATTTAGGTGCAAAATGGTATCACATGGTAGCTGAACTACTACTTTTAGTATTTTGAAGAAATATTAAAGCAATTTAAGCGTTTGCTTAAAGAAAGGAAAGAGGTCAAAAAGGAAATTAATCATAATAGTTAGTTCAGTGTTTTAAACATGTAACTGAGGTGCGTATCGAGGAGAGGTGTAGCAAAAAAGACCCAAAATGCAAATAATTGAGCCTATTGAGAGAGATGATATAGAGTGAGAACAGGCGTTGGCCCTTCACTTCATAATGTCCTAATTTAAAGATAGGTTATACTTTCATTGTGCGGTTCTTACTTGGTCACGTGTTTAAAAGCTGGACCCTTTTGGGGAATGTTGGGTTAGGTCCTGGCCCTTTGGGTTGTCTGCAGGTATTCCAAACTAATAATAAATCTAAGCCCACTAAATGATGGTCAATTTAAACGATGCTTTCCTTTAATATTTCCTTTATGTTTTTTAAAGAACAAATCATTGATGACAATACAACTATATAGGCAAGAATTTATCCAACAAAAAGAGACATACTTATTAGCTCTTGTATTAATTCATATGGCCATCAAACTATGTTACACTGCCTCGGATGGAGTGTTTGTTTGGACACGATATTTTGATGAGTCTGACAAATGAAGCATCAATACCCATATCTTTGTCCGAGTGTCGAGTGTCGAACACGGTATTTTAGGACAAAATGAATAGTCCAAGTAACATAGCCATCGGATTGTCAACTGTATTGAATACTTTTCCTTTGAAATTTCTACTTAGCAACATTATAGCTGACCATAATTTCTAGACCCTCCCTTGTGCTACGTTGAGCTTGTAACCATGAAATTGCTTTAGAGAGGAATCTAAAAACTAGTGCTACATTAGAGATTCTTATATGTTCACCAGGAAAAAACCTTTTTTACGTTATGATATATTTTTATTTTATTTTATGGGAGGCGTATAATGATAATATTGGAAAATCTATGGCTTTCAAAGAGGATGGGACTAATTAAAAGTTTAAACCATAAGAACCTTGTACATTGTTGGTATAGGATTGTGACATGTTCCTCTGACCTATTTGATTACTTTTTCTCTATAGAGATTGGCCAATCCACCAATGAATTAGTTCGAAGTTCATCATTCAGTTTGAGTTACATGTCACTTTTACATTCTACAATACAAATTTAAATTGATGATCCTTGTAAAGGATTTAACGGAGTTGAGAAGTGATGAGCTAGATGAGGATCATATGTCGTCGGATCAATAGAACGTGTGTTTGGTTCCAAAGGTGTGGTAAAATTAGATTTTATTAAGGGACATATGAATTAATACAAGAGCTAATTCTCTTTTTGTTGGCTAAATTCTTGTGACGCCCCCAAATCCAGGTATCTTCCAACCCGACAATGTGTGCTACACGGTGTTACAGTTCACACATACATTCAATTGAAAGGCCTCAAAAGAACGAATATGTCTTATATATATATTCCAAACAATATTACCATTCCCCAGGTTCTTAATAACCATTACATTCGTTCTTGTCATAATATCAAATAATATCAACATTCAACCTAAACTATTACAAAAGCAATCTATAGGTTCGCCTTAGCCTTCCCTTTATCTTTTCCGAATCCTTCAGGTCCGTTCGGTCTTAGCTGCATTCATATGGTTCAAGCAAGAGTGAGCATAACTAGCTCAGCAAGTATGACAATTCCATTTAAACAATATGCTTGAAACATACAAATAGTATATCTTCAATAACTGAACAATAGTTATGAAGTAGTATCGATAATTCAAAATAGCACTTCTCTTTTCTTAAAACGTTTTACAATGAACAACATTCAGTAAAACATCAATTCCGGTCCAAGACCTTGAGCATTTCATACTTTCTTTGAAAAGGACAACCCGACACTAAGTCTGTAAGTTCGGCATTACTTACGAGCACGTCTAGGTGATCAACCTATAGTACTCTATATTGTACAACACTACTTTCTTTAAACGTATGTACGTTTAAGTTGTGGCAACCTCACGTGCTTGTCGTTTGACGACAAAACATTTGTTTAGCATACTCAGTCTTCATTTGAAAACCATACCAACATAGTTTGACAAAACTTGACAACAGTTCAATAGATTATAAGAAATCCAAAGAAACATCTTAAGTCTAGTCGAAGGAATTGACTTCGACTTCGACTTCATCATACATTCAATTCATGCGTAAGAGACATGAATCACAAAGCTTATCTAGATTGAACATAGACAAGGGTTAGAATACTTGCCTTTAGCGTCTGCTACGGTTACTATACTTTTCCTTTGAATCTTTAAGGTCTCTACAATACATAACCACATAACATACTACATTAGGTCATGAACAAGCATGCATAGTTCCTAATGTATCTTACCCTTCTTCTCAATCTAATTGGTCCTTAGATTGTTTAACATTGGTTCAAGTTTATCACATTACCTTGTTCTTATGTTCACATTCGAGTGACTTATCTTCAACCTTTAGTGTATTACTTAGGGTTTAACAATGTCTTGATCAATGTTACTTTAGGTTTTAGTTCATTACTAAACAATAATCTTCCTTCTATCTTCATAAGCTTTCATTACTGTGCATAACCTAGTGCTGGCGCTGCGGCGCCAGTTTCCCTTCTCCATGCCGCGCTGCGACACCACTCTTCAATGGCTCAATGGCTGAGGTTCGGACTCGGCGCTGCAGCGCAAGTCTTAGTTGATTTGGTCGCGTTGCAGCGCGAAACTGCAGTAACTGATGGCCATGCTTGGCGCCGCGGCGCCACCATTAATGCCTTGGCTGGCGCTGCAGCGCCGACTCTGTGCACCAGATGGTGATGACAGATGGCTTACATTGATGAACTTCCCGGACTCTTAAATTGTTCATTTTAAATCCGAATTGGCTCGTTCAAAAGCTATTAACTCATAAATCACATACTCTAAGTGTTCATGCAAGAATTTTATATTTCGAAATCGTTAACTCGGAATTCACCTTTTAGTTCATTTTTAACGAAAACGATAAACATTCGTGAACGTTCAATGCTCGCTTCTTCGTTCTAAGTCGGAATTCGGTCATTTTCGAGTTCGCAACTCTAGAATGCCAAATGAGACTATTCTCCATCGAAAATCAACGTTTCCAAGCTCAATGTCAAAATTTGACTTTCATTCCGAGAATTTCACGATTTCGACGATTAACGTCTAAACTCGTAAATTTCGCCATAACTTCGTTACTTGAGATTTTTAAACCGTTTCAAATGGATTCATTCCATCATACTAACTTCCTAACCATACATATTTCAATAACTTGTACATGATAAGTTCTTACATGTTCTTCAAGAGTTCATAACTTCCATTATTACTTATCTTACAACATGACTTATTTAAGGCTTAAGTCTTTTGATTAATCATTCTCATCACTTCTTAGCATACATATTCTACCACTACTCACTTCTCTAACAATTGAAGAGAGGGTGAATAATGATTTTAAGATCATTACCTTTGATAATCACTTGGTTAATCTTTGTTCTTCTTCTTGCTTCTTGAACTAACAAATTCTAGCTTTCTAGCTTTTTCTCTCTAACAAATAAGCACTTATAATGTTGGTGAAAATCTAACAAGTAAATAATGAACTAGCTCATCTCTTATTTATAGAAAAAGCAAAGTGAGTGCTTAATGGACATTTAGGCCATCCACCTCCTTATTCCACCTCCTTACTATATTGATCATCACATAACTTATTCTTTGCTTGCTCATCAAGATCACCCATGTGATCATGGGGCCCACATGGGTTGCCCCATGAGTCATTCTTACCCATTGGATCGATCCACGGATTCGGTTCTTAATTTGGGCTTTTAGTTTAATTAACTTAGCTTATGCTTTGGGCTTTCATTAAACCAACATTGGGCTTGTTCATTAATTCCTATTGGACTTGACCAATCCTACACTTGGGCTTGTATAATTCCTAACAAATCTTACAAGTACAATACACTTGGCTTAAAGCCTTATAACGTATAATCTATGTATTATTCTCGTATACTACTCGCATACTATTCATCATATACGACATACCATCATTCATACATACTCGTATAATACCTCGTATCATACTCGTATTCATTATCTCGTACAATACTTACGTATCATACGATATCATCATTTAATTCGTTAACGTTTTACTTTTCCTAACATTCTCAAATTAAGTCAGCAGGCGAAAAAATGCGTTTGCCATACGTGAATTATTATTACATAATCCATCTCACCTCGATATTCTATCATTACGTATTTTTCGGAAGTTCAAAATAATTACCGAGCTGAAAATAAGTGAATAGTATTTTTCGGAAAATTTCTCGGAAAACTTTTATTTTCGTCTTGGAAATTCAAACACTTTAATTCCTTCATGTAGTCAAAATACTACGACATTCCGAAATCTCTAGGTTATAGAACGACATTCATCTTGCTAACACATAATAATAACATATAATATAATTTTATTCATTATTTAATTAAATAAAATTATTTTACAATAAATCCGAATTTCTCGGTCGTTACAAGTCTTGCCTATATAGCTGTCATGGCGTCAATGATTTAAGTTTCTGTTTCATTTGATATAAATGAAAACTAAGAATTGGTAATAGCACTGCTGAAACAGAGAGATGCATGTTGCTAGGTGTTGGGATTGCCAAAAAAAATTAAGCATTGAATTATGTACTAAAAAATAAAGTGTAATTTTCATCATCTCGTTCTTCCGTCTTTTATTGAAATGATACCTAACATATACTCCGCTCTTTTGGAGGAGTTGCTATTTCAAATGTACATTGAGATTAGCAAGCTGTAGTTTGTTAGTCGTTCTTTAATTCCCACTTGTATTTTAGAAGACTCCTTTGTCCTCCCTCTTTGTACTCCATTTTCTTTCTTATAAAATTTCTTCATTTATCTAAAATCATATTCCTTAAATCTGTGTAATTTGTACTTGAAGATTTTATTAAATTATCATTCAAGATGAGAATTTAGTTCGTCTGATTCCATTGTAAAAAGAGAAAAGACGTAAAAGCCTTTCAAATCTTCTCAAAATCTATGTAGCAGCTTTTAATATCTTCATATTAGATTTTTTAATGCTCCCTCTGTTACACACACAGTCCCAGTTTGACCTTTCAAAGTCAGTTTGTGAAATCCTAAATTCAACATCAAAATTGGTTCGAGTTCATTTGATGTTAGTTAATACAATTGTAAAAATTACAACTAGTAATAAAATTTCTTTTTTGTCAATATTACATGAAACTCATTAATTTTAGGATTTTCCAAATTGACTTCAAATAGTGAAAATGAGACTATTTGTGTGGAACAGAGAGACTAATAATTTCACAATCTTATTCTCGATATTTGCAAGTGGTTTCAATATAAAAAGAGGTTGCAATTTTTATTATATTTTTGTTTTTGGGAGGAGGGAGGGAGGAGGGAGGAGGGGGAGGGTAGTTCATACTGTCCAGTTAAGGTAACTCATTAGATACTATACCCGAGTTACGTCATTTCATATGTAATTTTTCTATTGACAGTTTGTGAAATTGGGCATTGGCCATCTATCACAATTCTTTTTGCATCTCTTATATTTATCCTTAATCATATTTAAAAAGGAAACAATGGCAATATTTTTTAAAGATACGTGTTACATTTTTGGAATATTTATGACCAGTCATTAGATTGAGTTAAGTTTATGTTTGTGTCATGTGGTTCGTATTGATTTACATGCATCACAGTTCGAAATCAACTATGAATTGAGCAGCCTATAAATATAATGAACTGTGTGAAATTGACCAGAAATGGTGAATGGATCTGAGCATTTTACTCGCATATCTATCCATCTAGGTCTGAGACACCAAAGAGATAAAGTAAGTTTTTTCTTGTATTTCTATTTTAATTAATGGATTGCAACTTAAGGTATATTTTAACAAAGAGACGAAGAAGCAACTATACTCCGCTTTTTTATCTTCAAAATCAAGTGCACAAATTTTGTTGGTTCTCGTTTAATTTTTTTATTTTTTTATTGGTGTGTGTTTTTAAGTTCTTTTGTGTTGGAGTTCGAGGATTTTAGGATTTGGAGGTATATAGTCTCACTTTTTTGGTACTTGTGTTTCTGTATGTATGTTTTGTTTTTAGTTGGTTATTAGTTTGCTTGGGTTAATAATGTAAAGGCCATTGAATTTTTTGAAAAGTTGACTTTTCATTTTTTGTTGACTTATTGCTTGATGGGGTTATTAGGGCCGAAGTGCCAAACTTCAAATAGGATTATGCAAAAAAAATAAGCTACTGCTATTTACTTCGGATCATTTCACCAAATTAGTCGCATTTTATTGGTACTTATGTTTCTGTAGGCATTGTTACGTTGGTTGTTACTTATTAATTTACGTTAGTGTTTAGGCCATTGAATTTTTTCTTGAGGTTACATTGTTTCGTGAGTTGTTTTTGACTTGTTTTGTTATTGCTTGTTGCTTGTTGTTTGGTTGGGTTTTTTAAGGCTTGATGTCAAATAGAATTATGAAGAACAATAAGATATACCACACAGACATGGGACCGATTTACCAAATTAAACATTAGAACTAATTAGATTCCAAGTATTTCCTTACTGAAGATGAAGGCAGTCTAATTAGAATGTAAAATTGCCATTGATCATATGATCATTGTGATACAAACTCATGTATCCGATGTCTCTAATTTGTCATGGAAGCTTTGATGGTCAGATTGCAGATTCAAATTGAGTAATTTTATGGATATCATGTGAAGGGTTAGGGCTCTACTCTAAAACCAACCCGTCGTGACACCCTTGAATTTGTGGGTTTAGTGGCTTAGATAGCCAACACAAGGGACCAAATTATACATTATAACTCTCATATTATGGGGAGAAGCTGCAGCGTGAAAAGGTTTTGAGTGAATAGACTTACTTTGTTAAGAGGTTTTGTGTGAGTTGGGAGGAAGGCAAATTTTTGTCCAGATTTAAATTTCTCTAGCTGTTGAGTAGGCTGAGCAGAAGTTTCTTATATTACACTGTCGGGTGTCCTATCTTTTACAGTCTGTACTAAGTCCTCGTAGATTAAAGTTCCATATTTACTCTGTCCTAGCCCTTAAGACCAACATTGAACTAGGAGCCATCCATACACTTTCTTGGTTAGGCCTCTCTATGAATATGTTGTTTGGTAGAATGAGAGCTGCTATGTTAGATTTGTATATAACGCGATCATGCAATCAAATCACATAAAAGTAGCGGAATCGTGATAAAACGGAATTTAAATTTTTTTCATACAAACCATCACCATGATCATACTTTGTGCATAATTATCAATTCAATAGAAAAAGAGATGGAGATTAGATTCATACCCTTGTAGAAACTAGCTTCCTTAGGTACGAGTTCACCTCCAATTCCTTTTTCACGTTCAACTTGAATTCACCGGGTTTGATTCATTTATTTGATCAACGTTAGCCACCCAAGTGTTTGACCTCTGGAGGTGATTCCACTAAGGAAGAACAAACATTCAAGAAGATGGTTGTTTGGCAAAATCCTAGATTCCATCTATAGAATTCTGTGTACTCTCCCAACTCTTGGAATTAAGTGTGTAACTTGTGTAACCCTAACTATAATAAGATTCTTCTTATTATAGACGTAGGTAACTCTCCTAAACGATTTAGGATTAGGGTTTCATTTTAATTAAATAAACTCTTTTAATTAATTAGGCTTTCTAATCTTATTAGGAATAATTAATTAAACTCTTTTAATTAATTAGCCTCCTAATTTTATTAAAAATAATGAGAGTACTTTTATTAATCAATTCTCAAACTCTTTTAGAAACTAAACTAATAATAATAGTAAAAATAATAATAAGATTCCTCTCATTAATTTATATTTAATATTTTCAAAATATTAAATAATAAATATTAAGCTATTTAATTTATTCTATCACCATAGATTAAATTAAATATACTTAATTTATTATTATGATGATGCCATTTGCTTCTTAAATAAATATTATTCCTTTTATGGTGTGACCCTTTAGGTTCTCTATATTAAACCAGTTGTGAATAAATGAATTAGAACAATTCTAATCTTATTTAAATAAATAAATTAAACTATTTAATTCATTTAAATAAATAACATTTATTCTGTAATAAGGGTAAGCCCCCTTAACTATCAACGACTTTCCAGATAATATAGATTTCAACATTAATCATAAAAAAATATTTGAGTAAATAGTTAACCGTACAATTCAATCATCCCACCATACAATGTCCCAATTAAATATAAGACATGAAATTACTATCAAGTCTTATTTCATTTAATTATATGTATTTCGATTATCAAATGCGCAACTCCAAATAATGCAAATTAGAAACTTCTTTCTAATTTCATTCAACCTTGCCCAATGATTCTTGAGTTGTCATTTATCGAATCACATATGACATTCTCTTCTTTTACTAGAAGCGGTAGATTATTTATTGATCATTCATTATCTCCATGCACAATTTATTATACCCAAGCATACCCTTTGATATACCCTAAGGGTCTTAAGGGACATATCAAAGTATAACTTATCATACACAAGATATTATGATGATCTCAAGTCTAAGGATCGCTTGTACTACTGTTACTAGAGAAATTTTTATTGACAGACAAGTAAAACTCCATTAGGTATTCTTTAGCGAGCCACGTTCAGTGAACTTATTCTTCAATGAGTACCTACATACTTGCTTTAGTGTCTCCACACAAATGATTATGGGATCAATCATTCTCTTCCTAAGAGCAAGCAACATATGTACCAATCTATCTGGATTCACTAATCTCCTTTTCAATAATCCAACGATTAAGAGCTATTTTAGTTTTAAGCTATCTAAGAATTTAGATCTCTTTAGCATGATAATCATCATGATTCTAAAAATATTGCTTAAAATTATGGGTTTATCACATATTATAAAAACAACACCATGTAGATAAATTAAAAGCCTTTATAAATTAACTTTTATTATAAAACTTCAGTAAATGGATATGCAATGTTCTTGAGAGTCCATTATCTCTATAGTGACTTCTTCTCTTTCAATGATTCCTCTAATCAAATGAAAGTATTGCAACACATATTTGGATCCAAGATGAGGCTTGGTATTCATTTACAGCTATATACTCTCTTTGTTACTAAATCTGCAACTCTTTGTTGTTTGGAAACTTTCCAATTCACCGCATCACGATTCAAGGTAACGACATACTCTAAAGTAGATTTGTTGTCGTCTTGATCAATTTGAAAAACTTGAGTCTGTTTAGTCCTCTAGTTTTAATTCAGACTCACCATGAATTATTAACACATCCTTAGTTTAGTTCCGGTTAAGTACTTTTAGGATGTTTTCCATCGTCTTACAGTGATCTTCTCCAGAATATGACTGATCAACATGAAGTCTCGTATATTTCATTGCATAGATGATAGTTACTCATGTGATCTCTCTTTTCAGGAGTCTGTGGGGACTATTAAGAGAGATACACTCTATAGCTCGTCAACATGAGACATCTCTTGGAGTTTGCCATAGTAAATCTTTTTAGCATTGAATTAATATACGTTCCTTTGGTCAAGCCAAACATCCTTTTAAATCTATCGATATAGATTTTTATCCCTAAAATATAGTATGCTTCAGCCAAATCATTTATGGAGGAATGTTTAGACAACTTTATCTTTACTGATTGCAACCTGGTATGTCATTCCATTATCAATAGTATATCAACATAGAATACTAGGAATGTCACAACGCTTACACGGACCCTTTTGTACACACTAGGTTCATTCTCTTTTAGATGAAATCAAACTCTTTTGATCGTCTCATCAAAACGAATGTTCCATCTTTGAGAAGCTTGCTTTAATCCATAAATAGATTGTTGTAGCTCATATACATGATTTGCTTCAACTATTGAAACAAATCCATTTGGTTGTATCATACATACATTTTCCTCTAATAATTTATATTTGAGGAAGGGCGTCTCCATGTTCATTTGCCAGAATATGTAATAATAAGCTGCAATCACAAGTAAAATTCAAATGGACTTGAACATTACTACCGGTAATCAGTCAACTCCTTGATTTTATTTGAAACCTTTTTCAAATCAGTCTAGGCCTTATAGGTCTCCACCTTGTCATTTGCTCCAAAGATCCATTTTGGATGTCATGATCATCTGCTATTTCTCTGAGTGTCTACATCTCTTAGCCTCATCGTATGTGACTGGATCATCATCTTCTATGATGCATACCTTATCATCAATAGATAAATCCATATCTCCCAGGTATCTTTGTATTATTCCAGATTTACAATTTGGTTGTGGTACAATATGTCTATCTACAGGTTTCTCTAGTTGACTTATAGTGCTTTGTGGTTCTTGAACTTCTTCAAGATCTATTGTCCTTCCCACTAGCCCTAAAGACTTTTTATCTCAAAAGGCAGCATGATTCGCAACAAATACCTTTTGCTTAGTAGGATTATAGAACTCTTATCCTAAACTTTCTTTAGGTATTTCCACAAATATGCACTTGTCAGATTTTGTCCCAAGCTTATCCTTTTTAAAATCTTTTCACATAAGCTGGACAATCCCTTATCTTAACATACTTAAGATTAGGAATTCTCCTTGTCCATAACTCTTATGGAGTTTTGGTGCCGAATTTTGAGGTTACCTTTTTAGTAGATATGCAGTCATTTCTAGGGCATTACCCAGAAGGATATTGAAATGTCGATAAAATTATTATGGACCGCATCATGTTCAACAATGTACAATTTTTCTTTTAAGATGCATCAATCAATTATTGTGTATCAAAAGGCGTCCATTATGAGAAAACCATTTAAGATGATCTAGGAACTTATTGCACAAGTATTTCTTCCTCTATTCGATCAAAAAATCCTAATACTTTAGTCAATTTGTTTCACTTTTGAATTCTTTGAACCTTTCAAATGATTTAGACTTTATTTCAGCAAATACATATATTCAACTCTTTGAATGATCATCTCTTTTCTTTTACTAGTTTGTTCAATTTGTAAAATTATTTCTTATGCGAGTCAAGTATACAAAGTCATATTAAGTAATCTTCCAGTTCTATATAAAACATTATTATTATAAATAGAACAAATATTGTTCTTAAATATAATACCAAAATTTCATTATCCAACAACAAAATAGAAATAATGTTTCTAACGAGAACTGTAATACAATAACTTATTGACTTAATAGATTTACACGTAGACAATGCTAAACTATAAGTTCCTACGGTTAATGTAGCAACCTTTGCTTCATTTTCACACGCAGGATTACTTCTCTTTTGTTTAGGTTTTTACTTCTGTTTGGTCCCTTCATAAATCTATATTTATAAGAACCAAAGCCGATATCCAATATCCAAGTAGAAACTTGACTTACAGAAAGATTTATTTCGACCATGAATAAATCTGTATCTGTAACTAAAGCTTCACTAAGCTTCTTCTGGTTGGCCTCTGCAAGACACTTCTCGCAGTTTCTTTTCCAGTGTCCAGACTTATTGCAGTAGAAACAAACTCCTTTGCTATCCTTATCAGTTTTATTCTTATTATCCTTTGTTTTTACCTTTCTATTTATCTTCTTTGAATTGTTTTCTTTTCAGAAGATCCCTTTGGCTCCTATCAGTAAGACTTGATCTTTCTTGGTTGGAAAGTGATTCTCAACAATTTTCAACATGTTAAACAAATCTGCTAGGCTGATATCTAGCTTGTTCATGTGAAAATTCCCAACAATTGTGAGAAGTCTGGAAGTGACTGCAAGATCAAATCTTGGCTCAACTCTCCATCCACGACAAAATTCTGTTGTCCTAATTGTTCAATTAAATTGATCATCTTTAGGACTTATGTCTATACTGTAGTATCATCGGTCATTCGAAATCGGAAGAGTTCCTTAGCTAACTGATATCTATCAGTCCTACTTTCCTTACTATCAACCACTTGTGCAAGATTATAGTAGGAGCATCCATAGTTTCATGATGACACTGAAGCTCGTTACTCATGGATGCTAGCATGATGCATCGAGTAAGCTGTGCATCATCTTGGTTTTATCTAAATATAGCAATCTCTTTCCTCAGAGGCATTGTCTGCAACCATTGTTGGGATAGGTGTATTAAGGACATAAGATAACTTTTCAGTGTCGAGAATTATTCTCAAATTTCTTGACCGATCCGTGTAATTCGGTCCGGTTAAATTAACATCTAATATGTTTCGCAGTGATAGTAATTTAGACATTGTAAAATTCTGTAAATGAACTTTTAATTTTAATTAACAATATTTTAGCATACATTCTTTTATTAATTACCAAAATAAATAAGGTCTTTTAAATTGGTATCTCTCACTATTTTCTTCAAACTATTACTCATTTATATAGTTCGACAATATCTAATTAAGATCTGCTAGTGAGAATAATGATCTCATTTCAAATGTATGTAGCTTTGTGGTGAAACAATAAACTATATATAAATAAATAGGTAGACAACTCTTGTTAATTACATCACCATATATTCAAAAGAAAAACACTGTGCTTGTGGTGACACAACAAAACAATATCGTTCAATCTATTTACAAGCATTAAATGTGATAAAACATCTCAAAAAATGAAGATAAAGTCTTGTGGTGACACAACAAACTTATAATGATTAATTGATACTCTATCGTTTTATCATGTTAGAAGGCGACGTTCGATATTCCAAATTTCTTTGAACAATACAACTTAATACTCCCTCCGTCCCAAATTAATTGCTCAGTTTTGACTTTTTAAAGTCAAATTGACCATTTTTAAAAATAATCTTTTTACTATTTTTGTTAAAATATAGGTGAAGAGATTATAACCAAAAGAAAGTATATACAATTTATTACTAATCTCAATTTTTATAATATTAGAAATATATTTATATATGCTTAATTATTAATTCTAAAAAAAGTCAATTTGACTTAAAAAGGTCAAAATTGAGCAGTTAATTTGGGACAGAGGGAGTATAATTTTTTGAGGGGTTTGTTATTATTTGTTTCATCTTGTTTAGTGCGCATGCATATATATATATATATCGGTCCGGATCAAGTGCATACCTCTTATCTTACTCACTCGTGCTCACCCCCCATTAGCGACGGACCCGGCGACGGTTTCGGTCATACAACCAGCGACGGAAATGTATATATATATATATATATATATATATATATATAAAAGCGAGTAAACGCACCGGATGTAAAATCCAGGCTCATCGAACAGAGTTCGACAACAGTTCATATATATATATATATATATATATATATATATATATATATAAAAGCGAGTAAACGCACCGGATGTAAAATCCGTCGCTAAAAGTATAGACGACGGTTGTATGACCGAAACCGTCGCCAGGTCCGTCGCTAATGGGGGGTAAGCACGAGTAAGATAAGGGGTATACACTTGATCCTTGCTCATATATATATATATATATATATATATATATATATATATATATATATATATATATAGTAGAAGCATGCACATATAGAATATTATATTCTACCCGGATTAATTATGGACTTTTATTCTAGTTTGTTTCACTAGCCACCAAGTGAACCAAAAGGTCAAACCGTAGGTGCAAGAACTAAATTTAAATATGGACTCCATTACAAACAGGTCTTCATGGGCTCCTTGGTCTCCGATTTCAAGTAATTCTAACTAATCCTATTACATAAACTATTTACATTAAATAAAAACCTTGATCATCAGTTATGGGGAAGTATATAGGAGGGTGATAGAATTTACATCAAGAAAAACTAGAGAAGACAAGGCACGCATACCCCATTTATAAAATCCATACATTCATGCATCAACTAAAATAAAATCCAATCACATTGGTCTATAGTTCATAATCAATCCTATTTATTATCATACATAGCATCATATGCATCAATAAATTAACATTTATCTCATGAATAATAAATACATTCCATATACGCATCGATATTATTTAATGGGCAAAAGCTTACTAAGCTTAAGTTTTGAAACAAAATAAACTCTTTTATTTTAATCAAATTCAAATTAAACTCCTTTATTTTTAGCAATCTGAAATCATATTTCAGATAAAATAAACATCTTTATTTTAAACTTTTATCAATTAAATAAATCATTTATGTAAATTGAAAAAATAAAAATTTTTGGATTCTGGAAAGTTTGCGCGTCTGCGCCCATACTGAACTGGGACGCAGTGCCGACTGCAGAACAATTTTTTTTTCTCGTTTGCCCAAAATTTTGATCCAATCGCATATCATACATGCATGAATCATCAAAATCGATAATTAGCATAAATCTAGCTCTGATACCATTGTTAGGTTTATATATAACACAATCATGCAATTAAATAACATAAAAGTAGCGAAAGCGCGATAAAATGAAATTTAAATTTTTTTCATACAAACCATCACCATGACCATACTTTGTGCTTAATTATCAATTCAATAGAAAAAAAATAAAAAGTTTCTTCAGGTACGAATTCACCTCCAATTTCTTTTCACATTCAACTTGAATTCACCGGGTTTGATTCTTTCATTTGATCAACGTTAGCCACCCAAGTGTTTGACCTTTAGAGGTGGTTCACCAAGGAAGAACAAATATTCAAGAAGATGAGTGTTTGACAAAATTCTACATTTTATCTCTTTAGAATTCTGTGTACTCTCCCAACTCTTGAAATTAAGTGTGTAACTTGTGTAACCCTAACTATAATAAGACTTTTTTTATTTATAGATTTAGGTAACCCTCCTAAACGATTTAGGATTAGGGTTTCATTTTAATTAATCAAACTCTTTTAATTAATTAGGCTTTCTAATCTTATTAGGAATAATTAATTAAACTCTTTTAATTAATTAGTTTCCTAAACTTATTAGGAATATACGAGAGTACTTTTATTAATTAATTCCCAAACTCCTTTAGAAATTAAATTAATAATAATTGTAATAATAATAATAAGACTTCTATCATTAATTTATATTTAATATTTTTAAAATATTAAATAATAAATATTAAGTTATTTAATTTATTCTATCACCATAGATTAAATTAAATATACTTAACTTGTTATTACTATTATGCCATTTGCTTCTTAAATAAATATTATTCTTTTTATAATGTGACCCATTAGATTTTCTATATTAAATCGGTTGTGAATAAATCAATTAGAACAATTTTAATCTTATTTAAATAAATAAATTAAATTATTTAATTCATTTAAATAAATAATATTTATTGTACAATAAAAGTAAGTCCCTTAGCGATCAACGACTTTTCAGATAATATAGATTTCAACATTAATCATAAAAGAACCTGAGTAAATAGTTACTGTATAATTCAATCTTCCACCATATAATGTTCCAATTAAATATAAGACATGAAATTACTATCAAGTCTTATTTCATTTAATTATTTATTTATTTCGATTCTCAAATGCACAACTCCAAATTAGAAACCCCTTTCTAATTTCATTCGGATTCCTGGGTTGTCATTTATGGAATCACATAGGCCGTATGGACATTCTCTTCCTTTACTAGAAGCGATAGTTTCTTTATTGATCATTCATTATCTCCATATACAATTTATTATACCCAAGCATACCCTTTGATATATTCTAAGGGTCTTAAGGGAACTTATCATACACAAGATATTATGATTATATCAAATCTAAGAATCACATGTACTACTATTATTAGAGGAATTTCTATTGACAGACAAGTAAAACTCCATTAGGTATTTCTTAGCGAGCCACATTCAGTGAACTTATTATCCAATAAGCATCTACATACTTGCTTTAGTGTCTCCACACAAACTATTCCTAAGACTAAGCAACGTATGTACCAGTCTATCTGGATTCACTAATCTTCTTTTTAATAATCCAATGATTAAGAACTATTTTAGTTTTAAGCTATCTAAGAATTTTGATCTCATTAGCATGATAATCATCATGATTCTAAAAGCATTGCTTAAAATTATGAGTTTATCACATATTATAAAAATAACACCATGTAAATAAATTAGAAGCCTTTATAAATTAACTTTTATTATTAATAAATGAATAATATTGTTACTATGACGGTCCCAAATTCAGACACTCATTTCTCGAATTTGGTACATCACGTACTAATTCTAATAATAATTCAAAATCTCACACAACGGGAAAATAGAATAATTTACATTGTCATAACATAATTATTCTCGTCCTAAGTCTCGTAACCATTACAATAACATTACAACTTAATTTAAACATAACTTAGTACATCATAATACATAAGTCTTATTACAACATGATAATATTAAACTCCTAGCGCAAAAGAACTAAGCTATTCTGTAGCCTTTCCCTTACCCTTGTCCTTGCCTGAGGGTTCACCACGTTCTGCCTTAACTGAATGTTTTAAGGAAAGCAAGAATGAGCAACAAATTTACCCAGCAAGTAATGTCGCAATAAGGGTGAACAATTATAAAGTTCTAAATCTCAAGGGTATGACGGTGAATAATAGTTCATGAATTATCAAAAATACTGAATAAAGGTCGCTATGGACTGAAAGGTATCGACAAGATTCAAAGAGTTAATCATGTCAAGGTTTAAGAGTAATGAATACTGAGCAGTCACTAAGGACTAAGAACTCTTACTAGAATTATCATTATTATACTGAAAATTCAATAAAACGAGTACAACAGGTGCTCAGCTTAAGTATCTTACGTTATGCATAACATTTAAACATACTAGTATGTGCGCATGTCGGTTCCCCGACAATTATATAATTTCCCTTTCAATGAAGGTTGTTCATCTCAGCAGATTTAAAAGAGTCCGCACTAAGTCAATTGGTTTGGATAGCTTTCTAACACATGATAGTAGTCTAGCCGAATCAGTGAGTTAGACAATCTTTATAATGCATTTAGGAATGATAAGTTCAATGTTTGCAGCAACATCAAGATATAAAATCGATTTCCGAATTAGTAATAGATATATGCTCGATGTAAGTATGATTGATATGACAATAATTCGGAATTATATAATATATAAGTGTAAAGAGTTTAGGAAACTTGCATTCAATATGAAAATCAAATGAAGTTAGAGAACTTGCCTCAAGCGTAGTTTATTCAAATTTATAGCTTATCAACACTTTGAAATCCTATGATAACGTAGTTACGCATATAAGTATATTCATTAGTTACATAAGTCGAATACATATACTTGATACGTACATTAAGCACATATATTAGGTTCTAACTTAGTTTACATAATCAGATTACACGTTATTATATAACCAACTACTTGGTTTTGGAATCCAGTTAACTTAGCTTTTATAAGTTTTTAGAAACACTTAGCAAACTTTTAGTCAACACATATTGTATGAATAAAACATCATCAGAGTCCTGTACTATAGCTTAAAACATCTATATACACGTGCGTCAAGTTTCAGATTACAAGCAGAATAAGTTAGACAAGAAGGCAGGGAGGCACAACTGTGCCCTGGTTAGGCTTAGGGACGGCGTAGCTGCGCTGTTTCCTGGCCTGACCAGAGTTGAGCTTTGCACTTCTTGGTTCTGTTCTATTCCTTAGCATGCATTGATATCAACGTATAACATAGATACTTATTAAAGACTCTTGCATGCTTTTAAGGTCCATCTAAGTTCAACTTTACATGTTATAGTTTTAGTTTGGGATCTCTAATGAGTTAAGGCCAATTAAGGTCATGAAATCACAAGGGCTTCCATATATGCCATGTATACACATGAGGTGATCCTAATTTGTAAGATGCATGCTTGCATGTACTCGATTCACTTACGCATAATTAGTATCGTTTATCATTTTAAAACATGTATAATCTCATGCTTAAATAGTTTGTTTCATAACCGACTAGGTGAGTACATATATAGGTCTTTCTTAGTGACATAAGGGTACTAACATGCATGCCTAAAAATTCAGAATGTAAACCATATCATGCTCGTATACATTAGTTTTCCAAAACTTGAAGTCTTCTTTTAAAAGTCATTTTGAACTAGGCTATCACTACTTAACGAGTGCAAGCATAATTTAAGTAATGTTTCATGCATAGCCAGCCCATCTACACATGATCATATGGTCAGAACTTAGATATCTTAAGTTTCGTCAAAGTCTATTTTCAAAACTATAATTTCTTTTAGTAATGTATACTAACACAATCCAAAGTATTCATAAGGAACCTAAATCCACATGTTAAACCTATTTTTTTATGTATGCTCAAGTCATAACATCATGTTAGACTTCACCACAGCTGCGCCGTGTTGAATTGTAAGGAGCGCACAGCTGCGCTCATCCCTGGAGTGTTCAGAAGGATCTCTGCTTCTGCAGAACTCAGAACCAACCATAAATTCCTTTAAATTAATACACTTAAGCTAGCCACATTACTTTCATATATGCATACAAACTTAGTTAACATCTAGACATCAACTTACAATCCAATTTACAAGAGATTTCATGAAATTTTAAGAATTTTGAAATGCTTGAATGTAAGAGCATAGTTTATGAAATCTACCTCTGTTGGAGCTTAAAATGGAAATCCTTCCAATCTCAGATTGTTTCTTCTCAATTACTAGACTCACACTATATATGAACTTAACAGAAAACTCAGTAACGTGAATTGAGAAGAAGAGCTTACAATTTATAGAGAAATTATTGCCCAATTTTGGGTTTTGCACAATGAATTAATCCAAGAGAAAGAAGAAGAATCCAATGGGTTGAGAGTGTTTGGTGAAAAGAAGTTACCAACTTCTCCTCCATTCTCCTCATCAGTCATTACATCTATCTAGTCATCATGTGCAGGTTTGAGTTCACATAATGAGAATTAGGCTACTGTTAAGCACTACTTGGGTCACTTAATATGGGACAAGGAGTCTGATTTGGTTTGCAGTAGCAAAATGGTTGCTAATATACTTAAGTTTTAATTTCTTTTTAGCTTACTAGTTCACATTTGATGACTTAAATGTTATTTCTTAGACTTTAGTTATGGACACATACACATAATCATATAATCCATGTACATATAACTTAAGATAAAATAAAGTTGGGTATTATTACCTGGTATTCTCCATAAATTTTATTGTTTAATTACATACCCTTATTGAAATAAATATTTTAATAGTACATATTTATTTACTTCTATATACTAAAATACACTTTGCATTGTACCACCACACGACGAGGTCACAAAAACTCATCTCAACCAATTATATGATTTACTTACCTTTACCCTATAGTTTTGTATAACATTATTCACATTTAAATGTCACACCTTATGTTATGTCAATGCATGAAGTAATTATATGGTACTACTACTTCCATAATCCGATATCACAGATGGTGGTACATAACAACATTTAATAATAATGCTCATTTTAATAATACTTATATTTGGTCCACTATATCACTTATTCTCTCTTTCATTAATGTTAATAATTCATCCTTGTAACCCATGCATACAGTAGGAATTATTTTCTAAGTTTTGCTACCGGTGCAGCTGCGTTGGTTTACAGTACAGAAGTGGCGCAACTGCGCCACTCTGGGGAATTCTCAGACTTATAATAATACTACTAGTTAAACACCCTATTTGATATCGCATGCATGAAATTACCTTATTACTCAATTATATGCAACTACTCATAATAACAATTAATTAAATTAGATAATATTAATTAATCTTTCTCTTATTAAATCGTTCCTCTATTAATTCACTTAGTGAATCTCTTGGTCCTTCATTATGCCACACTAGACAATTTTTATAAGCTTTACATTAAGCTTTTCACCAATTCCACCATAGCACATAATTGTCACATACTTAATTACTATATTCCGTGACACATTATTTATTTATATACAAATAATCATTAATTTAAATATTAATAAAATTCAGAAAATCCTCGTATTACAGTTACAAAGTATGTGCTTTATCATATTTAATATATGATTGTCTTGTGTGCATCTCCTTATCCTAATTATCATGAATCAACTGAAGGATGTCACAATGTATGCATTCCAAAATAATGAAGATAAATTCTGTTTGTACAATGGTGCGCCCCCTTGATGCCTCTTTGAATATAATCCTTTTTAGTTATCAAAAAGAAAAAAAAATGAAGATTAATCCTAATTGAAAGCTTTAATAGAAGCTCCTACAAGTAAAGTTGCTTAGGTTGAGTATGTCTATACTCTAAATGTAACTCGTCATTGGTTGTTTTATAACATTTGTAAGTAAAGTTGCTTAGGTTGAGTATGTCTACTCTAAATGTAACTCGTCATGGTTGCTTTATAACATTTGTAAAAGTAGTGGTAAATTGCTTGGTTTGATGTTTAGACTGAAGGATGTGGGTGCTTTCCTGGCCTCAATGTGGCTTCTGTCATGGAAGCTTTCGGGGAGAGTTTCGATTTCAGATTTGTGAAGGGACTTGGGGGTTGCAATACTGCAAGGGCTTTGTAATTTGGACTTTATATTTAGGAGGATTTCTCATCCTCCTTTTTATGTTTCTCCACTCTTTTCTTAAAAATCATCTTCTTTTATCTAAATAAAACGGGTTTCGAAGATTCAATTCCTAGGGGTGACAAATAAAACATATAAGTAAAAATATTAATTCTTCAAGAGATCTTCGGAACTAATTTGGGCTAAAAGTTGAGAATTCTCTATTTACCCAGAAATGGCTAACAAAAGGATAGACCTCAGAGGTAATTGAAAGGTTGTTTTTGAAGAGCAGAAGATGCTCGTAGATGCATATTAGATGATATGATATGTATCGCCAGAAAATTTTGAAAGTAGAGAGAATGATTCTTCAGCCTATGTAAACTTTTTGTTAACAAAGAGGGTAAATTTTATTGCTAGATAAATTATGAACCTTCTTGACTGGTATCAGCGGAGTAATCTGATGAATCACTGCACCTGTAGGTGTTGGATCGTGGAGAAAGGATTGAACTACTGGTGGATAAAACAGAAAACCTTCAGTTCCAGGTATCTGCATTTTTCTCAATCTTACATTCAAGTATAAAGTCCATAAAATTTATGTTTGAGATTACTTCAAAGTGCTCAATTTCTTCAGGCTGATAGCTTCCAGCGGCAGGGAAGGCAGCTGCGACGGAAGATGTGGCTTCAGAACCTTCAAATGAAGCTGATGGTAGGAGGAGCCATTCTTGTTGTGATCATCATTATGTGGCTGCTGCTTTGTGGCGGTTTCAAGTGTTGAAGGAACAATTTTAGATTTATTATTCTCTGGTAGTTAATTTCTTTGTCTTTTTTTTTTTGTGGCTAAATATCTAGCGTCTTCTGGTGTACAAAAAAAATGCCATATGAACCTGTTCTACTAGGTAATAATAGCATTGCCGCTATGTGAATGTTCTTTAATCTCCCTGGGTTGCACTTTCTATGATGTTATCTAAAGGTTTGATCTCCTTGGGCCTTCACAACCCTTCTATGATATGTAATTATGTAAATGTTTGATCTCCTTGAGCCTGCTAAGAAGTTGCGAAGTACCACTCCTCTGTTCTACCCCTCTTCCTCGTTAGAAGTTTAAGATTGACTTTTAAAAAGTAATTTTTTTAACTCAAAACTATGATTTAGTAAAAATTATGAAACAATGAATAATACTAGTTGGATAATTTATAATATTTATTATTGTATAAATTAAAATTATAAAAATATATGTTGATTTTGAATTTGAAAATGTTTTAAATTAATTTTAAAAAGTCAATAATAATCTTTTGGAACGAAATGAGTATTTAAAAGAATATGTTTATTTCGTATTTATTTCTAAAATGAGTTGGAAGTTTAGTATTGATGATATGATGGTGAAATTATAAAGGTAAATTTAAAGATAGTATGTCATTATATGCTATTATTAACAAACATGACATTTTTGTGTAAACCTTTTTTTTTTTTGGCAAATTGACTATATAATTGAAATTATAGACTTAATTTTACAAATTTTTTGTTTCACAAAATTTTAGTTTAATCTTTTTCTAATTAGTACGAGTAATTTCCAAATTTATAATAATTAAATACTATCCAAATTTATAAATTAGTCAAAAAGAATCCCAACATGTTATTATGTTAAGAAAAGTAATGTCGTTTGTTTTATGTTTAATATATAATTTTTACTTTTGGGTTTACCAATTTATTACAAGCAATTTTTTTATCACAATTTTATGTAAGAATATATTTTAACAAATTTTATATGGCTGAATGACATTTATGTCCCTTCAAGTTGTCACTCACTTTCAAAGGCGTTCCTAAAGTTCATTTTTCTTCAATTAGGTCTTTAAAGTTATATTTTTTTAGCGTTTTCGTTCCTCCTACCTGATTTGACCCAACCCAACTCATTTTAACCAAACTCGATTGAGTTTGACCAAACCCCAATTTTTAATATTTTAAAATAAAATATTTATTTTTAATATTTTAAAACAAATAATTATTTTTAATATTTTAAAATAAAGTAATTATTTTTAAAATAATAATTAAATTTAAAAATAAAATATTTGTTTAAAATAATTTTAAAATAGTTATTATTTTAATATTTTTTTAAAAAAATATTTTAAAATTTTTTAAATAATAATTTAATTTTTTAAAATAAATATTTTTTTAAAATAATTTGAAAATAATAATAATTTTTAATAATTGAAAATTAAATATTCTTTTTAAAATAATTAATATTTTTATATTTAAAATAAAATATTATTTTAAAAAAGTTTTAAAAATAATTATTATTTTAAGGAGAAAATATTAAAAACTTTTATTTTTTCAAAAAGGAGTAAAGTTTCATAAAATATAGATTCAAAAAAGTAAAGTTAATATTTTGTAAATCTTAATTATTTTTATGAAAATTTACACATCTTTAAAAAAAAATTATTTTTGCTTTATGAAAATAAATTTTTATTTTTTTGAATATATATTTTATAAAACTTTACTCATTTTTTTAAAATATGAAAAATTTCAAATTTTAATAAAAATAATAGTTATTTTTAAAAAAAATTAATTTTTTTAAAAAAAGTTGAATCAATTTTTTTATATATCTTTTAATATTTTTTGTATTTTAATTTCTATTTTTAGTTTTAGTTTTTAAAAATTATAATATTAAGAATACGTATAATAATGGTAAAGATATTATTTTTTTTAAAAAAAAAACTTTTTTACATAAAAAATGATTTTTTTAAAAAAATAAAGTTTATTTTCTTGTTTAATTTATTTGAATATATATTTTATGAAACTTTACTCATTTTTGAAAAAAAAATAAAATTTCTAATATTTTTTCCTTAAAATAATAATTATTTTTATACTTTTCTTAAAAATATTTTATTTTAAAATATTAAATATAATTAATATTTTAAAATAAAATATTTTTAAGAAAAGTATAAAAATAATTATTATTTTAAAAAATATATTATTTTAAAATATTAAATATAATTATGATTTTAATTTTTTTAAATTTTTTTTAAAGGGTTAAGTTCAGATGACCACTTGAGATTTAAGAGGTTTCCCACTTAACCACCTGTAGTCAGTAAAGCTACATTTAAACTCACAACTTTTTGAGTTTAAGTGAAAACATCACCTTTTTCATCCAACTTAACTGTGCGTGCATGTCAAACGCCAAAAGCGCGTGAAAAGAACTATAACAATTAAAAAAACGTGATACATGTCTGAAATACCCTTCTTCTTCCTATCTTCTCCTCTTATTCTCCAACCCAGCTCTCTCACCTACATCCTCTCTCTACGCTTGCCATTTTCTCTCTCCTTTCTAACATTTAGTGCAGTAATGGTTTTGAGCGGAGAGCGTACGGAGATAGCTTTCTTCGACGTCCGACCCGCCGACCTCTCTCTCATCTACAAAATGTCAGTCGATTGCAACGACATCACCTGCGACGACGTCAACCAGCTCTACCACAAGAACAATTACGTTCTCAACCTCAATCACCACATACCCTAGAAAATCAAGATCCCCAAAACCCAGAAAAATCAGACCCTAATCAGGAAGATCCACAAGTTCAGGAGCTAGAAGAGCAAGAATCGGGTATGACCTCACCCACCAACAACCCTTGTCGAAAAAGCCATAAGCGCAAAAAGTTTGGCCACATGAAAAAGAAGCAACAAGCGATTGACAAAAAGTTCAAAACTTGCTTGAAAACCTAAATTTTGTTCCATTTATGCCCTCCAAAAATTTAGATTTCCCTAAGCACGAGAAGCTCCTGAAGCGTCTCGGGTTGTGGGATTTTGCTCAAATTAATTTTGATAAGTCCATTAGAGCTGATCTTGTTGCCCAGTTAATTGTGACTTGTGATCTTCCCAAGCGTTCTAGTCATGTGAATGGGTTTAGAATAGCAGTTAATCGATCAGATTTGGCACAGGGCTCTTAAACTGCCTTTACCTGCAAAGAAGGAGAAGAGTTCTGCTAATGTGGTGGAGGGAGTTGTGGATTTGGATTGGGAGGAATCGTCCGAGGAATTTATTTCGTTCATGGAGGATTTTGTGTCAATTTGGGTGCTTTTACACGAGGATGCGTGGATAACAACGAGTGAGGTGAGGAATTGGATGCAATTGATTAAAGATGGGCATCCAGAGAAGGTGGATTGAGCTAGTTTGTTTTGGCATATGGTGGAGAATGAATTGAAACAAGGGGTTCAATTAGTGGCATATGGTGGAATGGGCTAGATCAAGGACAATGACTTAATGGATGTTGAGGAGAGCAAGGATGAGGAACAGGGGCAGTGGGATTTGGCTGTAAAGAACAATATAAGGGAACATTTCTTGCAGCCTTGTCTATTGGATGTTTCAAATGTAGAGGAGGATGAGGAGCAGAGGAGGATGTCCTAATCAGTAAACGTGATTTGGGTGAACACATGAATATAGGCGAATTTGCAAGGATTAATTTTGGAGTCTATATTCTTCCATCATTTCGTGGTCCACAATGATTTCTGGGTACATGCAGAGTTCATTTGATTGGGAAGCTATGAAACTATTTTCAGAGATGGGAAAATTGGGTTCATTTTGTTTTCATTTTTAATATTCTTAAATGTTTAATTGAGGGATTATTTTTTTTTGGTTGAGATTAAAGCAGAGCAGATCTTGATTGTATTACTAGGTCGATCTTTGTTTTTTTTTATTGAGAAGGAAGATGGAAGCTTTGTATTCTTTCTGCTCCCTTGCCTGTAAACATGGAGGGTAATTAAGTCTTTAGCCAACTCAAGTAACGGAGTTATGACGGAAAGCATTTATTCACTTTAACTCAAAAAGTTGGGAGTTTAAATGTAGCTTTACTGACTACAGGTGGTTAAGTGGAAAATCGCTTAAACCCCAGGTGGTCATCTGAACTTAACCCTTTTTTAAATTATTAAAAGAACAAATTTTAAAATAATTATTTTATTTTAAAATATTAATAATAAAACAAATGACCATGTTTGCCCAAGCTGCAAGAACAAAAAACCATTCTAAAAAAAGGATTGCTCTAGCTTTAACATCCGGCTTTGTGGGCCAGTTAGGTCTTTGGTGGGATAACTAAGGCTGAAACGAGCCAAACAGTTCGGGCTCGATTCGGGCTCGACTCGAAAAAATACGAGCGAGACTCGGATTCGTTAATAATATGATCCAAATCTGAGCATTAAAAATAGTTCGAATAAAAATATGAGTAGAATCTGAGCAAGGTTACACTCGACTCGTTTAAGATTCAAACTACTCGAATTCTTGATTGTGATTCGATACATACTCGGTTAATACATATTCGATTAGATGTTAGATACATTCTCTTATAATATATAAAAAATTAAATCAAATTAGGATAATTAGTTATTATTTTGTTTTGTTTTTAATTTTAATTGTGATTTTATATTTCTAAAGTGTAAGAATAAATATATTTTCTCATTTCTAGTAAAATAACAAATTCAATTTATAATTATATTTATTATAAAACTAGTTATTATGTAAGATTTGAATTCGAGCTTGAATTTGAAGCTCGCGAGTAGTTTGAATAAATATTCGAGTCGAGTCGGATCGAATTCGAGTAATAAATATTCCACTCGAGTCGAATCTGAGTTGAATTTTTCAATTATAATTCGAATTCGAGCCGAATTCGAGTACGAATTTATCATTTCGAGTCGAATTCGAGTAGCTCTCTGTTCGCTCCGGTTCGATTCGTTTACACCCTTAGGGATAACCTCCTGACCAGCGTGACGAAAGAAAGTATTTTCAAATCTCAAGTTCAAAAGAGAGTTAGCTGTTGATTGTAATCTAAATACGCACAACACGCAAGTATACGTGATTAACAAGTAATATAATGATAAGTTGAGTATCGTTCCCATAGAGACATAAATTAATTTTAATCTAACAATTACCAACGTTGTATTATTTTAATTTTATTAAACTAACCGAATTAATGATTGAAAATAATGAAAAACTAATAAATAAAAATCAAAGTAAATCAACTCAACTAATTACCACAAATTTTACGCAGATAATGGAGAATTAAGCCTACAACTTTTCTTTATGCTTCACTCAGATTATCACAATTCTTTTCAATCCAATTAACTTTTCCAGTTCATTAATCAAGAACACTAAAGTCGAATTAGCCATATCTCAATGCACTAAACCTATATTAACTTAAATCCACAGATGATAGAATTAAGCTAAACACCCTAAATAACTAATTCACTATATCTCTATGTGAATTACAATTAAAGAAGGTTTAAATCCCAAGTTCTCACATGATTACATGCGATGCATAGGTATATCTCTATCCCTAACATAAATCACGAATTCTATCAAAACGCAAAAATCATAAACACATGCTATTATGACTAAGTCTAAACTCATATCTCATCTCTCGAATCCATACAAGTCCACATAGAATTGGTGATCAAACAATTCATAGATTATGCACAAATGACAATAGATGAATTGAAAAATAGCTTTATAAGATTGAAACCAAAGCATGATAATCCTTGCTGCACTTAAAGATCCAGAGTAAGCTTAATAAGATGAATTAGTTCATAACTAATGAATTAAACACTGAAAAGAATAAAGAAAACAACATCCCAATTATAGAAACTAAAATTAAAGAATAAGAATAGTATAGAACCACCATTCTCTTCACCTAATTCTGCAATCTTCGTGATTCTTGCTCCTTTGCTCCGCTCCTCTAAGAATCTTCACCAAACTAGGGCTTTAAAGTTGAAATTGGTGATTGATTGATTGTATGTATTAATCGAATGGCTTAAGTCTCTGTGAGCGTAGCTATAAATGTCCTAAATCCAGTCCCAATTGAATCCAAAGTCCTTTAGTTCACGCCAGAGCAGTAGTAGAAGTGCATCAAAACTCTCCTTTCTGTCCGCATACCCCCACCCCGGCGGGATAATTTAACTTGGGAATCCCTACCCCAGCGGGGTACTTAGCCTCTGCCACGTGTACCCCCGCCCCGACGGGTGTTTCCTTTGTAATATAGCCCGCCCCGATGGGGTATTATTGTGTACCCTGCTGTTATTGCTGCACTTGCTCGCCATATCACCTTCATTCTCTCCTTAACTAACACATACTAATCCTGCACAAAAACACATACAAAACACAGAAAATGATACTAAAACAGACATATTAAACACTGTTTAAGTCCAAATAAGAACCCGATTCGTAGGTATGAAACCCACAATCATTAGCACAATGAATGAACCTATTTTTGTCGAAGATGCAGTAAATAGCTTGCTGTATGCTATCATGCGCCATTTTGTGGGTAATAATCAACTTATTGTCTCAAGGACTTATGAGCAACTAAGTAATTTAAAGTGCAAATCACTATCTGAGTTTAAATTTTATCGAGACACGTTTTTCTCTAAAGTCTTTGCCAAAAATAATTACAATAGTGATTAGTGGAAAGAGAAATTTATTAAAGGATTACCTATTTTGTTCTCTCAAAGGGTCAAAACAAGGATGGAAAACAAGAATGATGGATTAATCCCATGGGACGAATACACCTATGAAGAATTAGCTTCAGAAATTATTGTTGAAGGAGCTGATCTGTGTTGAAAGTAGTATGTATACAAGCCAATCATGTATGATGATAAAGCATATACTTTTTAAAAAATCTTATTTATTTATTAATAAAAGTATTTATTTACTAGAGGCATTTTATTTATCTATACGGCGTTGTTTTAATAATATGTGATAAACCCATAGTTTCAAGCAATGCTTTTAGAATCATGACGAGATCATGTTAATGACATCTAAATTCTTAGATAGCTTTAAAACTAAAATGTTCCTTGTGACACCCCCAAATCCGGTACTTCTATTTCCAGAGGATTTGGTGTTCACTGTACAAACATCATCTATCTATCTACCCATAAATAAATGTAATCCATGCAATAGATAAAAATAATAAATAAATCTTCCTTTATGGGGTTACATCAACTGCATAATAAATAAAAATCTCAGGTTGCTCTAACTTTAAACATCTGTGCGGAATCATAAACAAATAATAAGTCTTAAGTAACATCAAGTCTAAATATCATTACATAACCACATAAATAATCAATCTTCATTACTTGCTAATCTTGCCCTTGCCTTTACTAGTGGAAGGCTCGTCTGCTCTTTCGTTCTTAACTGTAATGTTATTATTACGCAAGAGTGAGCACGATTGCCCACAAGTATAACAATATAACAATGAATAATAACATGCGAATAAATTAAAGACTTCTGAAATAGGAAACTCAACTTTTGAATCAAGAATGAATAACAAGAGATAAAAGAACTTCTGAAGGTCATAAGACCTTGAACTATGTCCTAGGTTATCAACTGTTTTTACTTGAAACCTTTAACAGTCATAAGACTATGGACTCTTCTTCTCGTACTTAGGGGGATCAGCCCTTAGTACCATACTGTGCACAATATCTTAACGCTAACGCATAAGTAATCCCCTATATAGGGTTGTTCATCTCAGTTTGACATTAGAGTCCGCACCAAAGGAAGTTTGGTTTGGATAATTCATCAAGGGTTCTAAAATTTAGAACGCTCATCAACTATGGACTAGTCGAATCATTAAGGGTTCGCTAGTCTAACAAGGTTTAACGGTAACTGATAATTTAATTTGAATAACAATCTCAAGAGGTATACAATAGAATAAGTATTGTATAACCGCATCATGTTTGAAAGATTTATAATAAAACAGACTTGGTTAATAATAATGAGAACTTACTCAATGTAGAAAGGTGAATTAATCAACTTATATAAAGATAACAAGTAGGGTTAGGAAACTTGCCTCGTGCATAGATTACACGTTAATTAATCTTGTTTCTTGAATTAAATCCTACATATCATTTACATTCACAATACCAGTTAATTATAACGTACTAAACATCACAAATTTATTCTTTTTCTAACTCGAATTCATAACTATACTTAGTCAATTACTACACTTATTGTCAAAATTAAGATTTCACGAACAATAAGCTAACTATGCATTCAATCATTCAATTCACACATAACTGTGTTATGGACATGTTAAGAATTTATTTTAACACCTCATTAAATGTCTAACAAGTTCTTATGTTCATTAGACTAAGTTGCTATCACATTTCTATACTTAACTCTTTAAAAAAAACATTTTATGGACATTCTGCTAAGTGGCGTTGCGGCGCCACTGTTGTACTGGGTCTTGGTGTTGCGGCGCGATGGCGCTGCGGCGCAGGAATTGTACTTGGAGTTGGCGCAGCGACGCAACACTCCAGATTTTGATTTCCAGTTCGCGAAGAACATAAAATCAGGCGAAATAAACACTATATGGTCATTAAATTCACCAAATTAAATATACACACATGTTAGAATTCATACATAATCATTACCCAACAATTATAGAGTGATTTTAACCCATTAAAACACATAATTACAGAATTAAAATATGAAAATTGTACTGTTCTTGATGTTCTTGAAGGTTTTTGAACAAAACATAGAATTTAATACTACGGATTCGTTATAAGACCAAATCCAACCATTCAAGTTTCGTTTTGTTCATTTTAGCATGCATAATCATATAAAAGTTGAAATTTTACAGAACAATTTATGGTTGACATATTAAAAACATGTATAAGGTCATATGGCCATATAACATACTCTGTAATCGTATATTGTATAATTTTATAAAACTAATGATATGGAATTATATACAATATATATTAAAACATGCTATGATGACATAAGATCACGTATATAACCACATAATCACTACAATCTCCAACTACAGAGATTTTACAGAAATTTGAGAGCCATATTTTATAAAAACTAAATGACGTAAAAAGTAATTGGGTTGAAGAGATTACCCAAGCGTAGAGTGAATTAACAGGAGATGAATTCCTTCTCGGATGACTCTCACAATTCTCTTAACAAATCTCTGAACTCTCAAACTCTTTCTATGTATCTCTCTCTGTTTTTATTTTCCAGACTTGGCCAATTAAAGAAAAAGAAAGGTGTATACTAATAAATAAGGTGAACTGATGCGCATAATGGAGGCCAGTTACCTAACATGGGTAACTGCTCCCAACCTCCCTTAGTGCCATGTTTGGCTAGCAAGAATAGGTTTCAAAACCATTTAATTTAATAAAACTTTATCATATAGTTTAACTAATGTCACACCTGTTATAAAATAAATCCAATATTTTATTTAATTTATTTTAAATAGAATATAATAATTTCTTTTTAATTCACATAATTAAATTTATCCTTTAATAATAATATCAAATTATTAAATCTCTAATTAATTATTAAATTAATTAAAATATCATTAGGCTTATTCAATATTTCTTTTAATACCATAAGCTCACATAATTACATACATCGAATAATAAAATTCTCCACATTAATTTAATAAATATAACACACATCATTAAATTAATCTATCACAACTTCATCAATTAATTATTTAATCTACTAATTAATTCATCAAAAAATATTTATTCAATCCAATAAATATTAAAATTAAATTACAAAATCTCGGCTGTCACATTCCTAATCAATGGATTACTAAAATGGGGATTAGTGAATCTGGATAGATTGTTACATAAGTTGCTTTCTCATTAGATGAGGATGATTGATCTCATGATCATTTATGTGGAGACACTAAAGCAAGTATGTAGGTGCTTATTGGAGAATAAGTTCACTGAACGTGACTCGCTAATGAATACCTAATGGATTTTTACTTACCCGTCAATAGAAATTCCTGAAGTGATAGTAGTACAAGTGATCCTTAAACTTGAGATCATCATAATATCTTGTATATAATGATTTATACTTTGAATTATTCCTTAAGACCCTCAGCGTATATCAAAGGGTACGCTTGAGGTATAATGAGTAATATATGGAGATAATGAATGATCAATAAAGAATCTATCGCTTCTAGTAAAAGAATAGATATGTCCTATGTGATTCAATAAATGACAACCCAGGAATCCTTGGCCAAGTGGAATGAAATTAGAAAGTAGAATTTCCATTTATTCAGAGTTGTGCATTTGAGAATCAAAATACATATAATTAAATAAAATAAGACTTGACAGTAATTCCATGCCTTATATTTAATTGAGACATTGTATGATGCAAGAATTGAATTGTATGGTAATTATTTACTTAAAGGTTCTTTTATGATTAATATTGAAATCTATAAGGAGGCTTATCCTTATTATAGAATAAATATTATTTATTTAAATAAATTAAAAGTTTATTTATTTATTTAAATGAGATTAGAATTGTTCTAATTGATTTATTCATAACCGGTTTAATATGGAGAACCTAAATGGTTACGTCATAAAAGGAAGAATAATTATTTAAGAAGTTAATGGCATAATAGTAATAATATGTTAAATATATTTAATTTAATCTACGGTGATAGAGTAAATTAAATAGCTTAATATTTATTATTTAATATTTTAGAAATATTAAATAATAAATTAATAAGAGGAGTCTTATTAATATTATTACAATTATTATTATTTTAATTTCTAAAGGAGTTTGAAAATTAATTTAATATTAGTACTCTCATTTATTCCTAATAGGATTAGGAGGCAAATTAATTTAAAGATTTTAATTAATTATCCCTAACTTATTAGGGAGCCAAATTAATTAAAGGAGTTTAATTAATTAAATAATATCCTATTTTAATTATATTAAAAAGAGTTAACTAATATCTATATAAGAGGAGTCTTATATCAGATATCAATGATTGATACGTAATTTCAATAGTTAGAGAGTACACCCCTTTTTCTACAGAGATAGAAAAACTAGGGTTTGAGCCAATACACCCTTCTTCTTTAATATTCTTCTTCCTTGGTAGATCACCTCTATAGGCCAAAAACTTGAGTGGCTAATGTTGAATAAAAGGAAAGAATAAACCAGAAGATTCAAGGAGATCATGGAGAAGTAGGAGTTGAACTTGTACACGTGGAAGCTCGTATCTATAAGGGTAGGATTCTGATTCTCCTTCTCCTTTTATAGATTGATAATCAAGCACAAGAATGATCTTTGTATATGGTTTGTAAGAAAAAATTAAAATCTATTTTTACTTCGCTTTCGCTTCATTTATGTGATTTGATTGCATATACTTGTTCCTAGCAAACCTAACAGTGGTATCAGAGCCAATCTTGTGCTAATTATCAGTCTTTGCGATTCCATGTATGTATAATATGTGATTGAATTGATTTTTTGGGCAACAAAAAATTTTCTATTTCTGCGATATAGCGCAGCTGCGCCGTTACCCAAATTTAGTTTCCTTGATAAACAGCGCAGCTGCGCTGCAACCAAGTTCATTCTGGGTGCAACTGTGTCGTTACCTGGAAATCAGTTTCTGGCTTTGAAGCACAGCTGCACCGCGACCTAGTTCATTCTGGGCGCAGCTGCGCCCTTGGGCAGAATCTGAAAAACTTTGTTTTTTTCTTTAATTAAATAAATAGTTTATTTAATTGATAAAAGTTTAAAATAAAGGTGTTTATTTTATCTGAAATATGATTCCAGATTGCTAAAATTAAAGAGTTTAATTTAGATTGGGTTTTTGATTAAAATAAAAGAGTTTATTTTGTTAAAAACCAAAGTTTAGCAAACTTTTGCCCATTCATAGATATTAATGCATATATGGAATGGATTTATTATTCATGAAATGAATGTTATATATATATATATATATATATAAGCAATAAACGCTTCGGATGTAAAATCTAGGCTCATTAGATATGTCTGACAACAGTTATATATATATATATATGTATATATATAAAAGCAAGTAAACGCTCTGGATGTAAAATCTAGGCTCATTAGATATGTTTGACAACAGTTATATATATAAGTACATAAATCTAGGCACAATCGAGGCATAACTCGATAATGTTAGTCTATATATATAAATATATACATATATAAGTATATTTATATAGACAGAAATAAAAATCACGGACTGAAGTTCGGGCATACGCACATAACACGACTCTTAAAGTGTAGAATAATGTGTGCAAAGATGAAGAGAAAGGCTTTATAGAATGTGAGAAGGCTTACAGTGGGCTGCAAATGCAGGCTTCTATAACTCTAGATGGATAAACACTCAACTCCCGCTGGTAAAAATATAGCTATATGTGAGCTAACAGGTGTTTAAAATGAGGAAACACTCAATATGGGGTGTGTACAGAGCAAATTGGACAGGGCTTCCTCGCCTTTTTTTTTCAAATGGCCACCCCAAGCCCTCTATTTATAGAGGGGGGAGCCACAGGTGTACCTGCGACAGCCGTAGATGCACCTGCGGCTGCCTGGGGTGCCCCGGGCACCGCGGGTCTTGTCGTCTCGAAGTACGTGTACTCATGTACTATAATGTCCGCTCAAACTTGTAGAACTTCAATCCGAGCATCCGGACGAGGTATATAAGACCTTCTTCGGACTGCTTATGTCGAGAGTTACGCAATGACATGGGATTAGAGGCTGTACGAAGTCAGGAAGAGGGGACCATACCCTTGGTCTTCAAGCTTCAAATTCTATTCGGTGTGCTGTCATGCGTAATAGTCACTCGGGATTGGAACTCCTTGGTTCTTGTAGGATATTGTTATATGTATATATGTATGAATTGTTGAGACGACGCGTAGGTGTTGAGGTGGCGAGATGACATTTGACTCCTCACTGGGGTTATCACCGGTTTGAGCTGATAGCAGATGTTGCTTAGGGTTACATCTGAGATTGGATTGCTGCAAGTGTTTGAATGCCGCAAGGTCATCTGTAAGTGTGCCTGTCTGCCCGGTGTTAGCTCCGGGTCTGAGGAATGAGTGCCTCGGTAGGAAGTCTGAGATTGAAGCTGATCGCATTTGAAACAAGCATTTTCGGGGTTATCACCGGAACTACAACAACATTCCTTGGGGTTAACTCCAAGGACGAAACTCGGGGTTATCTCCGAGGTTGGAAACGATACACCGGTGTGTGTTCTGGTGTTGAGACTGAACTTCCGGTAGTATCCAGAATGAATGTGAGCTGTCTTCCAGGGTTATCTCTGAAAGACAAATTTGCCCTCCTGCAATGTTAGTAACAGGTGTGCAAAAAATTTTGAGTGTCTACAGATGTCCCTCTTTATCATATTCATGCAATACAAGACATGAATAGGATAAAGAACCCTAGACACTTGAAATACAACAAGATTAACATGATGCTATGTGCAGCAACATGATACAAATGTGTAATGTATGATGGAATGATTGCCGGTTCCCTGATAATTCTGTTGGGATGACAATCAGTGATTTCTTGGACATGTGATCTAAGTCTTCAGGAATGTTGATGTTGGGGCTATCACCAATGTCTTAAATCCTAGACACAGACTTCTATTTCATAGAGGTGCCTCTTGTGTACAAGAGATATATGGGGAGAAAGCTTTGTCTGTTTGAGGATGTGTATAACATATCCCACCATCCTGCCGGAGTTACTGCCAAGAGTATGTATTTGTCAGGGTTACCTGACCTTTGTTGATGTATGTATCACTGGATAGATCCTTGTTGGGCAAACTGTCAAGGCTGGTTGACCTTCATTGATACGTACATCAATGGTTGAATTGCGTTATGACCCCCGCCGGGGATACTTTGTCATGGATAAGTTGATTCGATGGGTTTATTTGCCACCGACTGAGATAACATCAAGGTTGCTTGACCTTCATTGATGTGTGTATTAATGGTTGAGAATGCGCTATAACCCCCGCCGGGGATACTTAGATGTTTAAAATTTCTGCGTTGTGACCCCTGCCGGGGATACGTAGATGTTCGTAGCTTCGAAGTTGTAACCCCCGCCGGGGATACTTTTTAATTTATAAATTCGGCGTTGTAACCCCTGCCGGGGATACGTAGTCAGTTCATAACTTCGGCGTTGTAATCCCCGTCGGGGATACTTCTAGGGTTATGACCCTGCACCGACGGCATCAGACCTCTTGTGAGGTATTGCCAAGCGTGATTTGTAAAAGCTGAGGCCAATGGTATAATATACCTTATTTGCAGGCTAATACCAATTAGTGAGATGTGGAGCCATAATTTGGTTCATGAAAACCAGGATTTCAGGCTATCCCACTCAATTGCGTAGCGTTGTAATTCTTGATTTGGCCTTTTTAGTTTGTGAGACCTCCTTTGCAACTATAACTGGAATGAGCTGGAGGTGTGGGACCCATGTAGGGGTGCCGTAGGTACACCTGTAGCAGCCGTAGGTGGACCTGCGGCCAACCGTGGGTATGAAAGGCCTGCGGGTTGCTTTTACAAGTCACTTTTAAGCTGCGCCGCGAAGGAAATCTGAGAGCTTTTCTTCAGACCTGCTGAGTTCGGGCAACTTTCTACATATTCTGCCACCGTACAAGTGTTCTTCACTGTCCTGATAACATATGCATGTATTTTTTCCAGTTTCTATTCGTTGGAAAATGACTTATCATATGAAATGCATTTAGACACATAGTAGTGAATATGCATGCTGATATGACTTTATAAAAAATATTCAACATAGTAAATATTAGTATTAAACCATGCTAAATATAATGATGTGAAAAAATTTGACTTTTGAAACAGTCAAATTGGCACCTTTTACTGTCATTTCTTTTCATATTTGATGACAAATGAGCAAAGGTAAAAAAACAAAATAATCCTGGTAATTAGACTACACTTACGGATTTTTTTACTGTGATATATTAAATACATTTAGGATATATATGACTGTTGGTAGGTGTGCTACTGAATGGCCACCTAGTCATGCTTATGTGCATGTGGATAGTCCTATTTACAAATGGGCTATGGCAAAATTTTTCCAAACATAGGCATTGGGTAGTTATGCATTTTTAACTCTACTGTATATGTATATTAAAACAATGCATGCATGCATGTAATCATAAAATGCATTTTGAAAAGCTCCAGGTAAGAATTTACCACACCCTTTCTGAGGTGATTTGGAGACTTGTTATCCAGATATTATGGATCCGGATCAGCCGAGTAGTTCCCGCAGGACCACTTCTAGTGTATGGAAGAGGGCTTCTAAAGTTCCTCGACCTCGTTCTGTTAGACAACCTCGTCGTTTGGTGGAGGCGGTGATACGTCCTATCTGGAAGTGCTGAACGTAGAGGACGTGGAGGAGGATGTACCGGTTGAGGTTCCTGCTCTTGCTGTACGTGTTCCCTGTAGGGATTTGCCAGGTATTCAAATGGCGAACCCAGATCTTTTGAGTAACTTGAGTCAGCATCCTTCAGTCTACCTGCACGTAAACGAGGTATGAAGTTAGATATTAATCTTCCTTATTTCCTATTGATGAGGAACAAATGGTTCTGATGTTGATCAGCATTTGATGTAGGTTCCCGGCTTTAGACAGCCTCGAGGGAACTGGTTTAATATCAACTCTATGTATCAGGCTTTGCATGATGACTATAGATCGATTGTACATGTCTGGGGATTCGGGAGGTTCTTTTCCTTTCTTCCCCGTTGCTGTCCCTGGGGTTACCTCAGGGCATTGTCTGATTGGTAGTTTCACCAGACTCAGTCACTCCATTTGTTGGACTGTGAGGTGATGATGACGCCGATAGATTGGCGGTTTATCATAGGTATGGAGTTTGAAGGGGATCCAGTGCCTTGCACGATGGGTATTACCCCTACTGCAGTCAGATCCTTGTTAGGAGTTCCGATGGAGGCGCTTAAGGGTAGGAGTGTACGTACATGGCCTTTGAGCGTAGATGCTATGAGCGGGATATTGAGTGAGCCTATACCCGATGATGTGAGAGTCAGGGATCGCATTCTTCGACAATTATTCCTAATGATCATTAGAGGCTGCTTCATAGCAGATAACTCTTCTACGGTGTCCTTCACTTTGATCAGTGCCACTCGACACATGGACCGTATAGGAGACTATGATTGGGGTTCCTATACCTTTGCCTACTTCCTTAGAGGAATGCACATGCGATCGCAGGGCTTGACCGAGGCTTGGTTAGGATTCTACCCATTTCTGCTGGTGAGTAATTCTCTTGTCTTTTCCTATGTACAGGTTAAGAGCATTGACTGAGAGCAGATGTTTGCCTTTGTGTTGGTAGTTTTGGGCCTATGAGAGACTTCCATGTTTGCGTCCTGTGATCATTATAGGTTTAGACACCTATCCACGAGGACGGAGATGACATCATTCCATACTGGTGGAGGTCCCTGTTGCTGAGGGTTTCACTCATTGCCGTCTACAACTGGAGTTGCTGACAGCGGATGTCATCACATGGGTTCCCTATTCTGGGGAGCACTTGATATCCCGACTGGGGTCGAGTACGTGATTTCCACTCGTAGGATTCTTCTCTTCACAGATGGAGGATGGGAGATCTATTTAGGAGAGCGTGCTATCAAGAGCACTACAGGAGAGATTCGCATGCCGATCTTGCCTCCTGCCAGGTGTTATTGGCTTGTTTCACAGTCACCCATCATTGATATCCCATTGTTGGGGATTGACGGTTTCACATTGTCAGAGGGTTCTTGCACATAGGAGATGTTCCAGCATTGGTGGTTCCCTCGTACCATTGGAGCTCAGACCCGCGCCACACAGTTTATGGGGGATATGGTTCCAGGATCCATGATGACGACAGATTGGCTAGCCTGTGTCAGAGATCCGACTCATATGACACAGATTGACAGTTTGACCCGACAGTTGGACCGGGCACATTTCTTTATCCGGTACTTGGGTAGAGATCCTTCAGAGGTAGATACTTTTGATCCTTCCAGCTCTAGCGCTGGCCCCTCAGGTGACCAATATGGCTTTGCCGGTGCAGATCCTCCCTTGTATAGGCCTGACATCCCTGTAGATAGAGATCCAGTGACTCAGGAGGAGTTACATCAAGTGGACAGGATTGACGATGTAGACATCGATACCATTGACTTCTTCTGATGTATATTCTCGTTATCTCTTTTGATAGGCCTCTGTTAGATGCTGGGTAGCTTCGCCCCATTCTCGCTATATCTTTTGATAGGCCTCTGTTAGATGTTGGGTAGCTTTGCCCCATTTCCCTGTATTTTAGCTGTACAAAGATGTATTAGACGATGATATACTTAGGAATGTATGTATAGTTTTTCCATTCCCTATATCATATTGCCATCTATTGTATCATGCATGTTATTATGTTATGCATATGTATGTCCAGAGATATTCAACATTGACCCCTGGATGGTCTAATGACATGGCCCGTACAAATGTCTTCCTTGACAGTTAGCCATATTGATCATACCCCACCATTTTTGGTGGCATCTGGTATGCATTCGTGGTATGATAGTATGTCACCACCAGAAAGGGTGACTATAGATCATTTGTTGTAGCATACTATGACGTTGTTGATGTTTCAGGTTCTTACAGGATTCATAGAGGATATACTAAAGCATTGGGTGTCAGAGGGGCATGTTTTCTGATTCGGGACCCAGGAGTTGACTCCTACTCTGGAGGAGTATGCACGGTTGATGATGCTTCCATTGGACAGACCTTGCGTACACATGGCGATCGGGGACATGAGTAGGCAGTTCATGACCCTCACCGGATTGAGGCGTAGAGTGGTACATGATGAGATCACATCTGGCCACTTGATATCCCAGCTTTTTTTGTTTGATAGATTTGGCTCTAAGGATAGTTATGCTTAGCATTTTGGGGATTTTACCACGCCAGAGGATCATTGGCATTTGGCCAGAGTGGATGTACTGTTGTTATGCAAACTATCACATGTCTATATGCCACGATACATGGATGAGTTGGACATTGGGGTCATTATGGCAGTGAGAGCTCTCAGGGAGGGTCACACCATCATATTGATGATTATCGCAGAGACTCTGAGGTCAGCTACATACTACTACACTTATCTGGCATGAGTGTTCATAGCAAGTTCAGTCATGCTATATGTGTGGTTTATGTTACACTTGAGATTGATTGGTAATTTTCGACGGCATGGGTATTGTTTCACCCATGATATAGCCATGTCGTACGCCTTTTAGCCTGCAGAATCTACAGATGGTGCATTTTGGCCAGCTTTCCTGACAGGGATTGGAGATCCATTCGCCATATTGCTGTGTACATGGCTTAGCTCACCCTACAGCTTCATTACTCATGCTCTGGGCATGGATTACCTTCCTCTAGCTGGTTTGTGAGGGATGATCACCTACCACCCACTGACCGTGATGTGTCAGTTTACCAGTTTCAGGATTTCCATCCATTTGAGGGGGAAGTGAGTCAGCACTTCGCTTCACGCCATTTATCAGCAGAGGACAGATCCAGGTCGTATGCCTATTGGGATCAGCGAGAGCTAGCTGTGTTTTTTGTTAGTCATCCGGGTTATTCTGCAGAGTATTCAGCATGAATGGAGACAAAGTCTGCATCAACTATGGTAGTATCCACAGTGCAGGATATTGATTTCTGACGATGAGGAGCCTATGGAGGAGGATGATATTCCCATCGAGGATGACTTGACTGCCGGGCTGCCAGCATATGTGATGGATTCTCCCACCCCGAGTGCCACTGTCATTCAGCATTTAACACAATATTTGGAGCAGAGCCTACATCTAATGACCTATGAGAGAGATCAGGCTAGGGCCTCGATGTTGACAGCTCTTGATGGGAGAGACACCACTCTATTAGAGAGGGATGAGTCTAAATCAGCCAGATATGCATTGATTGTAGAGCGGGATGCTTCCCTATCTGCCAGGGATGTGGCCATTGTAGACAGTACTTCCATGAGATCCCATACGACTGACATCCTTGCCGATATGAGTGCATATATTGATGAGCATCATGTCACCACGCAGTCAGCCTCAGATCTGCTAGCTCGTGTAGATACCATTGCGCAGGAGTTTGCAGCATTACCTCCTTCTTCGAAGAGGGATGCTATGTTAGATCTAATAGTCCATATACACACAGATCCGTAGATAACTTTGTATTTTCCAGCACAGACTAGCTTAGCCATTTTGTTATGTACAACACAGATGTATATATCAAACAGTATTATATGTGGCAGAGAAATATATTTTGATTTACTTCCCTATTAGTTATGCCTTAATACATGCTTGATATTTTCCTGTTTCTTCAGGGCTTGTGATCTTGATGCATTCTGAACTTATCCTTGATATGTGGAAATTGAGTCATCGCAGGATCTCTTAGAACAGATCATTGATCTGTATATATCCCTACCATCTTTGGTGTCTTGGGACTAGTTTCTGTATGAAAATGTGGAGAGGAGTGTGGCTTTTCCTCCCTGAGATTGAACGCACCACAGATGGTCTCCAATACTTCTATTTGTGAGAAGCCTAGTTAATCCCATCTCTTATGGATTGGTGTTGCTCTTTGAGGCACAACCGCAGCTTAGATGGTCACCTAATCTTTTATTGGAGAGGAGAGGTTGGATAATTCCATCCCTTTGGTCTGAAGCCGATGAACTTTAATGAATTGAAGTTTGATCCCAGTACCGTGTGACAAGTATTTTTGTTCTGGTAGGGGTTAGACTGAACCATAAATGGCTATCTACATACTCTAATTGAATAGGAGATCAAGTCTGCATAGTTCGAACCTGGTGTAAGAGGTTCAACATTGAATGTGAAAGGCAGATGGGTGTAGAAGCTTTATTGATGAAGAAAGGTGTAGAAGTATTTTTATGGTTTTTATTTTTTTAGATAAAGGGCAGAAATGTTTTTGTTGTTTTTTTTTGTTTATTGCGACCGGGCCATATAGAATATAGTTTCGTATGTACTCCCGTGTATCAGGGAGATTAGGTCGACGTATTTTGCCCCTCAAGATGAATTGCAGCCAAAGAGAAGTGTGAATCCCATGTGCAGGCTATACTGCAGGGAGAAGAAAGTTTGATCCCATGATGGGGACAAACTGCAGGTGTGGAAAAAGTTTGATCCCGTCTTTAGGACAAACTGCAAGCGTACAAAATTTAATCCCGTCTTTAGGATAAACTGTATGTATGAAAGGTTCAATCCCGTCTTCAGGATAACCAAAATTGTATGAACTATTTGAAATGAGGTGAAACCAGGCTGCTGGTTTGATGTGTATGTTTCCCTGAGGGGAAGAAGAGTTTGTAAAAAGTGGGTTAAAAAATCGGAATGACTGGTGATTTGATGATCAATAGCAGGATGTTTTCTTGATGATATCCTCAGACATAGTACCGTTTCATGGTGTTTGAGTTGATAAGCTGTGGAAATTCATCGCCATCTATTTCTTGTAGTCTGAGAGCACCTCCTGTCAATACCTCCTTGACAACAAACGGGCCTTCCCAATTAGGAGTGAATTTTTTCTTAAATTGATCTTGGTTGTTAATGATCTTCTTCAAAACCAAGTCATATTGTTTGAACTGCCATAGACAGACTTTCCTGTTGTAGGATCTGGCAATCCTTTGCTGATATAACTGACCATGGAAGATAGTCACGGTTCGCCTTTCGTCTATTAGAGACAATTGGTGATACCTGTCTTGTAGCGACTGGTCTTCATCTAGCAGAGCGTCCATCAACACTCTGAGGGATTCCATTTCCACCTCTATGGGGAGCACTGCTTCCATCCCATAGGCTAATGAGTAGGGGGTTGCCCCAGTGGAAGTGCGCATGGAAGTTCTGTAGGCTAATAAAGTCAGAGGCAAGAGGTCAGGCCATCCTTTGTGATTGGCGGACATTTTCTGCATGATCTTCTTGATATTTTTATTAGCCGCTTCAACAACACCATTCATCTTTGGACGGTAGATGACGGAGTTAAGGTGTTTGATGTGGAATTTACTGCATAATTCCTCCATCATTTTGTTGTTGAGGTTCTTAGCATTGTCTGACACAATAACCTCTGGTTGTCCATATCGATATACAACATTGTTTCTGATGAAAGCAGTGATGACTTCTTTGATAACCCTAGGGAAGGAGGCTGCTTCTACCCATTTGGTGAAGTAGTCAATCATGGTGAATATGAATCGATGTCCATTACTGGCTTTGGGCTCGATGGGCCCGATCACGTCCATTCTCCACATTGAGAAGGGCCATGGAAAACTCATATTGTGGAGTTCCCTTGGAGGGGCGTGGATAGCATTCCCATGAATTTGGCATTGATAGCATCTCTTGACGTGATCATCACAGTCATCTTTGAGCGAAAGCCAATATTGCCCTGTTCTGAGGATTTTCTTGACAAGTAGGGGGCCACTCATATGTGGTACACATACTCCACCATGGATCTCATCCATGAGCCTTTGAGCTTGGTCTTTGTCCAGGCATCTGAAGAGACCTAATCCTGCATCTCTTTTGTAGAGTGCATCTCCGCTCAGGTAGAATTTCATAGCAAGTCGATGGATCCACCTCTTTGTAGTCAGGCTTGCCTCAGCGAGTGTAGATCCATCTCGCAGATATTCCTTGATATGTTGATACCAAGGGTGGTGGATGGGAGGTAGCTCATCCGATACTTCTCCAATGTAGTTCCCATAAACTAGGGCCTTTTGTAGGGCAAATGTGTTACTTGGCATGTTTTCCTTGTTAGGTATGTGAATCAAGGAGGCCAACGTTGCTAGTGCATCCGTAAAATCATTCCTATTACGAGGAATGTGTAGAAAGGATATTTCTTCGAACTCCAAAGCCATCTATAAAACTTGTCGGTGGTAAGGAAACAAATGTAATTCTTTGGTTTGATAGATTCCTGTGGATTGTTTGATTACCAATTCAGAATACCCAAAGACAATTAACCGCCTGATGCCCATTGAACGGACAAGTTTTAGCCCCATGATACAACCTTCATACTCAGCTGTGTTGTTGGTGCTGACAAACTACAATTTGACGGCGACAGGATACTGCTCCCCCGTACTCGATATTAGAACAGCTCCAGCTCCAGAGCCTTCTGTGTTAACAATTCCATAAAAATACATTTTCCATGTGTGGCATGTATCGTACTGATGGTATTGTTGAACTGTCATTACCCCTTCATCGGGGAAGTATGTTTCTAAGGGTTTGTAGTCCCCTGCAGGTGTGATAACCAGTTGACTGCAATTCCTTGACCTTTGACAGACTTTTGCGTCACGTAGAAGATGTCAAATTACTGTAGGATCAACTGCCATCTGGACAGTCTACAATTTAGTATGGGCTTACTGAACATATACTTGAGAGGATCCACGCGGGATATGAGATGGGTTGTGTGACCATGGAGTTAATTCTGTAACCTTATGGAAGCCCATGCTAAAGCACAATAAGTCTTCTCAATTAGAGGGTACTTGTGTTCACTGATGCTGAATCTTTTGCTGAGGTAATAGATAGCTCGTTCTTGGCATCTATCGTCTTTTTGCCCCAACATGCAGCCCATGGCATTGTCATTAATGGACAAGTACATGAATAGGGGAACATCATCCCTGGGAGGTACCAAAACAGGAACGTTAACCAACTGCTCTTTAATGGTAAGGAAGGCTTTCTGGCATTCATTATTCCATTTCATGGAGGAGTTCTTCCTTAACAATTTGAAGATGGGCTCACAGGTTGCTGTGTGTTGAGAGATAAACCTGCTAATGAAGTTGATTTTTCCCAAAAATCCCCGTATTTCCTTCTCTGTCTGTGGAATGGGCATTTCCTTGATGGCCTGGATTTTGGTGGGATCCAACTCAATCCCTTTGTGGCTGACTAGGAAACCTAGCAACTTGCCTGATTTGACACCAAAGGCACACTTGGCTGGATTCAACTTCAAGTTGTACTTACGCAACCCGTTGAAAATCTTTTTGAGATGGTCTAAGTGGTCTTTCTCCCTTTGGGATTTGACAATGATGTCATCCACGTAGATCTCTATCTCCTTGTGCCTTAAATCGTGGAAAAGAGCCATCATAGCTTGCTGATAGGTTGCCCCGGCATTGATGAGGCCGAATGACAATCGTATATAGCAAATGATTCCTAAAGGCGTGATGAAAGCAATTTTCTCATGGTCTTCCTCAACGACCATAATCTGATGGTACCCCGCAAAACAATCCGTAAAGAAGTACATGCCGCATTGAGCAGTATTGTCAATGAGAATGTGGATAAAGGGTACGAGAGAGCTATCTTTAAGGCAAGCCTTGTTCAAATCCCGGTAATCCATGCAAACGCGTACCTTTCCTCCTGGTTTAGGAACGAGAACAATGTTAGATATCCACTCTGAATATGTAGACACCTGATAATTCCAACTTGAAATTATTTCACAATTTCTTCTTTTACCTTTAAACTCCACTCATGTTTCAATTGCCTGAGCTTCTGCCTAACTGGCTTGAATCCCTCCTTAATGGGAAGGCAATGAAGAACAATGTCAGTGGACAAACCCACCATATCTTCATGGGACCATGAAAACACATCCTAGAATTGGGTTAATAGTACAACCATGTCATTCCATTGGTTTGGGGTGATGTCTAAACCAATCTGGATTAGCTTAGGGCTTTCTTAGGTTCCAAGATTGAAAGAAGTGGTTTGGTCAAGGTTGGGTTTAGGTTTGTTTGTGACCCATTCCTTAATCTCCTGAGCTGTCTCAATGTCCTCTTGTGTTTCCATCAAGTCTGAGTCCAACTTTGCATCAAAGTTACAGTCCTTGTGGAGAGAAGGCACCTCATCAGCAAGTACATGCACATCTAAATTCAGAGTCCTGAAACAAAATATGCTTTCACTTAATATATGAAACTGTTTAATCATACACAAGCGTTAGTATGTACCGATAAAATAACTGCTAATACTGTATATAAAAGTAAGCAATTAAAGTTATCTACAGGGCTCAAATATCATGTTTTTATATAAAACTCAATTTTCTTGACATTCATCCAAAAAATTATCACTGTGAAGTCAATACTTGGCCAAATCACTCCATTTAAATTATGTTATGCTTGTTTCTTAATGAACTAACATATACAAGACTCAATTAACAGTTTTATATACAATTTGACCCTCAAAATTGGTACATACATAAGCCACATGGAAAATATATAAACTGTCAAAATTTTTTACTGTTAGAACGAAAATTAGCATATAAATTTCTTGTTTTGAACATAACTCTAGCATCAAATGCATGCATCATCATAGTTACCAAGTATATATCCACAATTCATCAAATTTGATTTCACAGAACACAAACAACTATGCCGTGAATTCATATATATATATATATATATATATATATATATATATATATATATATATATATATATATATGAAATATCAAGGTTAGATAAATTACCTTAAAATAGCTTGAAATCCTTGCTAACTCTTGTAATCTTTGCTAAATCTCTGGAAATTGCTTAAGTTTCCTCACAATTCTCTCAACTCATTGTAACCTCTAGGCTAGCAAATAGAATGCGTAAAACCAACTGATAAACAACGTAAGAAATAAAACCGATCACCCTTATTGCTATTTTAGTTACTAACGTATATAATATAAATATATTATATTTATTATTTTAATTTATATTATTTATTTTATTTAAATTCAAAAATTAGAAATTCAAAAGCCATAAGGCTTTGTTTGGAAAAACCCTTTAATTTTTAATGAATTAATATATTTAAGCCTTGTTTGGCAAAAACTAAATTAAACCCTTTTTAATTAATTTTAATAAACACTTTAGTTTATAAATTATAATTACATATCATTTATTTGGATCTCCATATCCAACATTAACCAATTAAATTAATCACATACTATATTTTAATTAAATATACCATTTTAGCAAATATCACAAAATTATAATTTCATGCTATAATTTTATTTGATAATTTAATAAACCATTTTAAATTATTAATCACAATATAACACCTCATGATATAATGCAAATATCTAAATTATAAATTAATTTAATTTAGAAAGTTCTCTAATAAATTTAGATTCATCAATTCAACAATAGACACATCAAATAAATAATTATATTATTCAATAAATATTTAATATTATAATTTAAAATTCTGAATTGTTACATCATTCCCTCCTTACGAGGATTCTGTCCCCAGAATCACAATTCAAACAATCAAATCGTCACATTCTTCCCTACTTACAAAGATTCTGTCCCCAGAATCGAAGACACAAACTAAACAAATAACTCAGGATAATTCTTCATCATATCAGCTTCGAGTTCCCACGTAGCCTCTTCGACGTTGTGGTTCCTCCATATCACCTTCACAGAAGGTTTCACTTTATTCCCGAGCACTTGTTCTTACCTGTCGACTATCTGGATAGGAATCTCTTCATAAGACAAATCTTTACTGAACTACAATGGTTCATACTCGATCACATGCTTGTAATCGGGTTTATATGGTCGCAACACCGACACATAAAAAAAGTTGTGCACATGTTCTAATTCTGGAGGTAAAGCTACCTCGTAAGCCACCTCTCCCACCCTGCGTAGAATTTCGAAAGGTCTAATAAACCTTAGGCTGTGCTTTCCTTTCTTATCAAAATGAATTTTCCCCTTCCAAGGAGAAACCTTTAGGAACATGAAATTTCCTGCTTCAAATTCACGACTCTGCCTGTGTTGATCAACATACTTTTTCTATCGATCTTGAGCAGCTACTAATCTTGCTCTGATGAGTTTGACAACTTCAGCGGTCTGCTGTACTAGTTCTGGTCCTAATAATTAACGCTCACCAACTTCATCCCAGCATAGTGGAGTTCTGCACTTCCTGCCGTATAATGCCTCGTATGGCGGCATACCAATGCTTGAATGGTAACTATTGTTGTATGAAAATTCCACCAACGGTAGATGATCATCCCAATTTTCTTTGAAATCCATGATGCATGCTCTAAGCATATCTTCTAGCATCTGGATCGTTCGTTCGCTTTGTCCATCGATTTGCGAATGACATACTGTGCTTATCTTCAATTGCATTCCCATGAATTCTTGTAGTCTCTTCCAGAAATTTGATGTGAACCTCGGGTCTCGATCTAACACAATAGATACTGAAACTCCATGCCTCGACACGATCTCGTTAACATATAATTTTGCCAGCTAATCAAGATTAAATCTAATCTTTATTGGCAAAAAGTGTACAGATTTTATCAGTCTGTCCACTATCACCCATATCGTATCGTATCCTTTCTAAGTCGTTGGTAGGCCTATCACAAAATCCATTGTGATTTGCTCCAATTTCCATTCCGATATTTCCAACGGTTGAAGTATCCGCTAGGTCTTTGATGCTCGGCCTTCACCTTCTAACATATCAAGCACTTTGCAACGCATTCTGCAACGTCTCTTTTCATATTTGGCCACCAAAAATGTTACCACAAATCTTAATACATCTTCGTAATTCACGGATGAATCGAATATCTTGATCTATGAGCTTCTGTCAAGATTTCCTCTTTAATATCCTGACTACTAGAACCCAAATTCATTCCTCGAATCTCAGCATTCCCTCAGTATCAACCTTAAACTTCACTTCTTTTCCTTCAATCACACTTTCTTTTATTTTTCTGCATTTCTCATCTTGTAGTTGAGCGTTCTTCACTTTGTCCACCAAGGTTGGTCTTGCTTCCATCTGGTACAATTTTTCATTGGATTCTTTTGGAAATTTGATTTCCAATTCTAGCCTTGACTTTGCTGAAATGAGCTCCTCCTTATCGGTTAACAACATTAATTTCTCCCGACCTTTCCTACTTAAAGAATCTGCAACCACATTAGCTTTGCCCGGGTGATAAAAGATCTCGCAATCGTAATCCTTTATCAATTCCATCCATCTCCTTTGACGCATATTCAAATCCTCTGTGTGAAAATATACTTTAGACTCTTATGGTCTGCCGCCAACTCTAAATCATGAGTTGAATATCCTTTTTCGTAGTCCTTCAACTGCCTTGATGCATACGCAATGACCTTACCGTTTTGCATAAGGACACAACCTAATCTCTTCTATGACACATCACTATACACCATAAAATTTCCTGTATTATTAACAATGACAACACAGGTGCTACACTGAGCTTTTTCTTCAATTCTTGGAAACTTTCTTCACACTTCTCCAACCAAACAAATTTTATAAATTTTCTCATCAAATTTATCAACGGAGTGGCAATCTTGGAGAAATCCTGGATAAACCGTCTATAATAACCTGCCAATCCCAAGAAACTTCTTACTTATGATGGAGTTCTTGGTGGTTCCCAATTTATCATAGCTTTGACTTTTGATGGATCTACAGAAATCCAATCCATATCAATTACATGCCCAAGAAGTTGTACACGTTCTAACCGGAATTCACATTTAGAGAATTTCATGGACAACTTTTCTTTTCTTAGCATCTCCAACGTCAGACGTAAGTGTTCCACGTGTTCTTCTTGAGTTTTGGAGTACACCAAAATATCATCGATAAATACCACCACAAACTCGTCTAAAAATGGTTCAAACACCCTATTCATCAAATCCATGAATGCTGCAGGGTCGTTTGTCAAACCAAAAGACATTACTAAAAATTCGTAATGTCCATACCGAGTTCGGAACGCCGTCTTTGGTACATCCTCCTTCCTCACTTTCAATTGATGATTCCCACTTCTCAAATCTATTTTTGAGAAATATCTAACACCCTTCAATTAATCAAACAAGTCATCTATTCTTGGCAATGTATATTTGTTTTTAATAGTGATTTTTTTTAATTCTCTATAATTAATGTAAAGACGCATTGGCCCATCCTTCTTCTTCACGAATAACACCGGTGCTCCCCACGATGACACACTTGGCTGAATGTACTTCTTATCTAACGGCTCTTACAGTTGCACCATTAGTTCCTTCATCTCTACCGGAGCCATTCTGTACGGGGCCTTCGATATCAGAGCGGTTCTTGGCGCAAAGTCGATCACGAACTCAATTTCTCGGTCAGGCAGAAGTCCTGGCAAATCTTTCAGAAACACATATCTAAATTCTCTAACCACTGGTATATCCTCCAGTTTAACTCCCTTCTCCTTTTGAGTATCGACTATGTAGGCTAAGTACCCTACACAACCTTTGCTCAACAATTTCTTGGCTTGCATCATCGTCAGACATTTCATTTGTCTAGGTGATTTGCTACCATGAAAAACTACCTTTGACGGAGTCATAAGGTTTACACATTTCTTTTGGCAATCAATTATCGCTCCATAATTGAATAACCAATCCATTCCCAATATCACATCAAACTCTCTGAGTTTTATCAGAATTAAATCTACTGTCATAACATTCCCCTTAATGTTCACCCTACAGTTCTTGTATACAACACTAACAAGAATCACTTCCCTATTCGTAATTTCTATGTTTAAAGGGAAGTTCAACTCTTCACTGGGTATTTCTAACTTCTTAGCAAAATCATCAGATATAAATGAGCAAGTAGCACCCGAATCAAATAATACATATGCATTTATATCATTGATTGGGATAATATCTAACATGCCATCTTTTGATTGCACCGCGTTCTGCACCGTTATGTTGAAGGTTCTTGCTGTTGGCTTATTTATTTATGTTGGCCCAACAATAGTCAGTGTAACCTCCACTAGCATTTCCCTTGCTTCCATTTGCCTCACCTGATCTCTTCTTAGGGCATTCACGAGCAAAGTGATCCTTGGACCCGTACGTGAAATAGACGTTCTTCTTAGCTTGAGTGCAATTTGGGACGATGTGACCCTCCTGGCCACAATTGAAGCATACTCGTTTCCCCAGTAAGCACACTCCCTTGTGAAACTTTTCGCATGTAGAACATGCTTCGAACTTCTTCTTTTACAGATTTCCTTGCTAATTTCAAGCTCCCACACTTGCATTCCACTTCCTTTTCAAATTTTTGTTGCCATTTCCACCGTTACTACCACCACTCTTAGCTTCACCTTCACTTTTCTTCTTTCTCTCCTCTTGGTTATGTTTTGTTACATCCTCACCTCCACTCTCAGCGAGAATTGCCTTCTCCATCACTGTTGCAAACGTCTTTAGTTGGAATAGGGAGACCCTACTGTACAACCAGGGCTTCAGTCCCTGCTCGAACCTCTTTGCCTTGGCTCGTCTGTGCTGACTTGATATGGCGCAAACCTCACCAACTCGTTAAATTTTGTGGCATACTCAGACACCGACATCGTTCCCTACTTCAGTTCCAAAAAATGCACCTTTAGCTGACTCCTCAAACTTTCTGGGAAATAAGTGTCGAAGAACATCTCCTTAAACCTTTCCCAAGTCATAATCCCTTGACCTCCTCAGGTTTTATTGGCCTACCACCAATAACTAGCCTCTGCTTTTAACATGAATATTGCAAAAGCAGTCTTCTGATCCTCCCCTACTCTTGCAACATCGAAAACCTTCTATATTTCCATGATCTAGGTTTGAGCCTCAACTGGATTCATGGACCCTCGGAATTCTGATGGTCCAACCGCCTTGAAATCCTTAAACGTTGTACCTTGGTTCTGAGGTTGATTCTGCAAAGCACCCATCAGTAACGTCACTAGCTGCTGAACTGGGTTACCTTCCTCATTGTTGTTATTGGTTTCCTCAGTGTTGCTCTGTCGGGATGGTTGATGTCTTGGAGGCATTTTCTGTTAAAATACACCCATCAGATTCTATTCAACTTTATAAGTATTAAGTACTTAAGTTACATATCATAAAAGATCATCACATAACACATAACACTTTGAATAAAACAATATCTTTTATTCATTCATAATATTTTAAAAACATTAAAACAATAGCATCACTGCTATTTATATTAATTTCTTGAACTACAAAAGTTGCAGGATTACTACATCATCATCATATCCCATTGGTTGTATTATACCCGAGATTTACATCTTATTTATTCATCAATCACATAGTAGTTACATATCAACCTACGATGTCCTACTAAGATGCTGCGTAGCCTTACGACGCTCTTCTTCCATGATTTGGAACATTGTTCGACGATCTAATATATATGATGTAGCGTCTCGAACTGAATTGGGTAACCCATGACCCGATCTTGAGCTCGATTGATCGCGGTGTTGAATACGTTATTCATTTCTTCCATTTTCATCTTCTTTGCTTGTGCGTCCCTCTCCGCTGTTCCGGCTCATTGGTAAGCTTCATTGTATGCATCTTCAGCTCTTGCCCTCTTAGTAGCTTCCTCCTTCAGCTTGTTCTTCAACTCTACAATCTCTGTTATCATTTGCTCGTTCTCTCCTTCAGTGTGGACCAGCTTCTCTTCAACATTATTCAGACGTTCCTCTCGATCCTGGATCTCGTCGTCTTTCTGTGCCATCGATGTCTGTTGTTCCACTACTGTGACAACCCAATATTTTCTATAAAAATAAATCATAAAGTTTGCGTATAAATTTTTTTTTATTTATTAAAATAAATATGAATGATATGTGTCAAGGTAATGCATAATTATAATTATATGTGTGATAAATAAAGTTTATTTATTACATTAAGTATTGCAAATAAATTTATTTTTAGAATCATTGTTTATTATCAATTATATTTTTTTTATAATAATTGATTCCATATTGGAAATGTTTTTATCAATTATTTTCTATGAGAATAAAATTATATGTTATTTAAATAATCTATGAAATTATTTAAGATAATTATAATAATTATTTTATTATATGAATTTTTGTGCAAATTATTAAGTTAATTATTTTAACTTAATTAATAAGGTTAATCATGACAGATAAATCAGATATGGAATCCAAACCCTAATTATGCGTTTTGATTAAGGAATGAGAATGATAATATTATATTATTATTTGTCAGTGTTATAGATATGTATGGTTAGATGTGCAATGTTAATGTGTGGAACAGTTTTATTATATTGCGATCAAACCTTAATAATACTTTACAAACCCTATTTCTGGTTCTGGAATAAGGAATTGTGATAAGAATATAATATTATTTATATTTTTGATTTTTCAATGCTATAGATATGTAATGTATGTATGTGAGCTAGTAATGATTGAGTAATTATGGTGCAGTATTTGAAAACCCTAGTTTTACTGTGGGAAAACCCTAATTTTGAAACTCAATTGTGAGTTTAAGGCTATTATATAACTGTGTTATGTGATATATGTTATGTGCTACTTCATGTTATACTAATTAGGAAACCCTAATTATAAATGTCAAACCCTAATTAGATTTGAAATTCTGATATTAGAAACCCTAATTCAAAAATCAGAGAATTTTATCTGTCAAAAATTGTGTTACTGTGATTAAGAATATGTGTGATAGACTTTAATTACTAATTAAGGTAAGCCTAATTAGTAAATTAAAACCCTAATGATTAGAACCCTAATTTGTTAATTATAAAACCCTAATTATTAAGGTATATAAAACCTTATTAATTTTCTTAAATTAAAACTCTAATTGTTTTATTAGCAAAGTTAATTATGATTAAGGGTAATAAACCCTAATGTCCATGTATAAGATAATTACAAACTTACTTTAATTGACAAATTTATTTTTCAAAATTTTAGAAACTAAAAGTTATTTATTTTTATTTATTTAATTTTTGTGCAAACCCTAAATTGGAAATCCTAGATTTTTGTTTGCTAAATTGTCTCAAACCCTAAACCCTAATATCCAAACCCTAAACCCTAAGGGTTTGTCAAGTATCTATTTTATCATTTAAATTGAATTATCAAAAGACTATTTTTGCCATAGTGCATTATTTGAGCTAACTTGTAAGTTTGGCTAACACTTTAGTAGCTCAACAACTTCATATGCCTAGTATTGACAGCAAATCAGCCCTAGCAAGCCAAATTCATGCATCTATGTTGTCTATTTAAGGATTCAGAGAGAGAAAATGTTATTTTGTTGCTCAAATTTTTACTAAGCTCATCCTAGACCCTCTCTCTCTAAAAGCCATGAAAATATATAGTATATCAGGCATAAATTGAAGCCCCACGAAATCCCATACCAACACAGCAACACAAAATCAGAAATTGATCAAAGAAGGTATAAAACCCTACTCAAAAATCTGTCCAATTTTCTGTTGTTAGATGTTATGTTTAGGTGTTAGAATATGTTGTTTATGGTGTCTTATGATAATCTGGGTTGCTAAATGTTGGATCCATAACATTTAGAAACTCGGATTTGACATTTTGCAAAATCTGGAAAAAGGATTAGCAGTCGTCTGACAATGAATGTCAGTCCTCATAGATCTCTGTATGTTATGTATTTTTGTTGTTTTAAAGTGTTAATCCATAACCTGTCATGTTGTCTTTAAAATGAAAAAGGAATCGAAGTCAGAACTGCTGTAGATTGGAAGTTATGATCGGTTAAAACCCGAAATCTGGGTAAACCCAGAATCTGAAAATCGCGTCTGACAGCATTTTTAACGGCTCAAATCTGACTGATTGAATGTTGTTTGTTAATGTTGTTGTAATAACTTTGTATCCTGTTGTTTGTACTGTATATCTATTCCTTAAAATTCCATAAACAATCAATAGATCAAACATGACAAGCGGTCAAAGTAGACCACTTGCGCTGTTTTGGCAATTCTGGAAATTTCCAGAAATCATGAAGAACAGATTTCTGGCATGGATTGACCATGCCAGATCTTACACGTGTTTTGATGATATGATGTTTTGATGTTATAAACTTGTACCTTGACATATATTCTATAGATTTGAATCTTTAGGTGACATAAATGATGAGTAGAACACTTATATATTTGAGCATGAAAGTGGATGGTCGATCATCTGGGTTTCTGAAAAAAAACCAGGAATGTTCTGACAGGAGGTTTGCAAGCTCAGATCTCCTTGTGCGTTTGATGTATAACCTAATTAATTGCCGATAGTTGTAGTACTACATACTGAGTATAATATCAATGCTTTAGATAGACCAAATCATGATCAGATTGTGATTTACAGCCGGTCAAAGGAGGCAACTGGAACACTGATCTGTTAGTGTTCTTGGGCTCAAGAACACCTATAGCGACAGAAAGTGTCGCTATAACCCTTTAGCGACAGTTTTATTTATAATTTCCGAAAATTAATAAAAAAATTGATAAAAATGATTTTTAATTATTAAAAATACATATTAAATTCTTAAAAATTATTTTAATGTCCGAAAATTATATTTTAATTAGTTTGGGTATATTTCGATAATATTTAATATTTTTGGAATGTAAATAGTATTTATTTATTTAATTACAATATTAGATAAATTATTTAAAAATAGTTTTAATTCATGAAAAATCATGAAAAATTATATTATTGTGTTAGAAAATAATTTTGAGTTATTTTTGATAACTTTTAATATTTTGTGATAATTTTCATTAATAAATTAATATTAATGATAGTTAAGTTATTTATTAAATGAATTAAGTAAATGAATTAAAAATGATTTTATTATATTAAAAATCATTTTAAATAAGAATAAGGTATTTAAAAATATTTTAAGTTATAAAATATAACTTTTAATATTTAAAGGTAAATTTAATTAATTAATTATTATTAATGATATTAAAGTTATTTAATAATTATATTAAATAATTTAGTTTAAAAATGATTTTAATATTATAATAATCATTTTTAAATAAAAATAAAGTGTTTAAAGATATTTTAAGTTATAAAATATAACTTTTAATATTTAAAGAATAGTTTCATTAATATTTAATATTAATGATATTTATTTAATGATTAATGATATTAAGTTTATTTAATAATTATATTAAATAAATAGTTTAAAAATGGTTTTATTTATTCAAAAATCATTTAAAAAGGATATAAATGAATTAAAAATATTTTAAGTTATACTTAATGACTTTTAATATTTAGATAATAGTTCATTAATATTGAAATATTAATGGTGATTATTTAATGATGATTTTAAATGTTTTAAAAATCATTTAAGGGTAATATAAGTACTTTAAAAATATTTTGAGTTATTATAAATAACTTTAATATTTTGGCAATGGTTTCATTAATAGTTTTATATTAATTAAATATTAACGATAATAGAATTGTTTGATATTTAAATCATTAATAATAATTCTGATATTTCAAAAATTATGGTAAATGGTAATAATTATTATAAGGTCATGAAAAATAATATGATTGTTGTGTAAGTTATCTATTTGGATATTGAGATACAGAATAGAGTCTCAGACTCGATAATTATCTGATATGGCTGTCGATACGTCAACATGTTTTAGAAATTAATCTGAACTTAGATATGTTGATTGGTTAACTGTTTATTTGTGATTCAATGGTTGTTAAAGTTGTGTGACAATGTGATTAGGAATTAGTTGACGTTTATTTGTGATGCCATGATTGTTGAACATATGTGATAAGATGATTAGGTTATGTGCTGACTGCGAAATGCAGTACTATGTGTTATGGTATATTGTTCTAATCGAACGATTGATTTGATTAATGATAGGTCGTGATAGAAAGATAGAACTAAGTTGAGAATTGTAAGCGGCGCATCAGGCAAGTATCCTAACTTTGCATTTTCTTTATGCAATGGACAGAAGTGAGAAGTTCAGAATTATTATTATTAATGTACAGATGGTTAAACCTATATTATATACACCCTTTGATTATCAACATGTTAGTATATGATAATTCGGATATATATTCTGTTCGTTAATTTCTAGAAATGATTATACAAGTGTCCCCACTTGGATAATCATTATATTTAATCACATGTTGATACACCTTTATTATACATATATGTTGAATTATAGATTATTATTGGATAAAATAAAACCTTTTGTCTGGAAACCTGACAAATATGAACAACCCATTCACGGGAAAACTTTTATGCGCCCAAGGCGGACCAAGTAAATGATAACATCATTCTCGTAATGTAGTATTGATCAATACAGGGCACAACGGGCTGATCACCCCCGTGTCCGTAAGTTATGACGGTTTGCAGATGAAGTTTTGCCAAACCTTTTCGAAAATAAAAACAATTTTCATAGAATGTCACTTAAAACCTAATTATAGCTAGTACGTAATTTCAAAAATTTGAAAGAGGGTTGTTATGTTATTAATATCGGTTTAGAATACTTCATAACTATTGACTTGTTGTAGATGGATATTATAAAGAAAACATTTAAATTTTTTTAGCTTATATATATATATATATATATATATATAATACTTGCTGGGCACTCAAATGCTCATCCTTGCTTAATTTAAATATTTTCAGATAAGTGTGAACAATCAGAAGGATCGGTCAAGAACAAGTGAAAAGGAAAACAAACAGATTAGGTTTACGGTGTCATGTAGTAAAGGTTGCGTACTTGGGATTAAACTCTGATAAAGGTAAGATATGTTTATAATTTATTTTAGTGTTATTATTATTAATAGTTATTTCGCTCATAGAAATGGTATCGTGAAGTACCGAGTTCGGGTTTTAAGTATCCGGGTTCGGGGACTTTACAGTTGGTATCAGGGCTATAGGGTTAGAAACCTTAGGTGGGTTAGACCTTAGGCTATAACCTTAGAACAGAGGGAAATGTTGAAAATACAAATAACTCATATAGAGTTAGTTGGTTGGTATGATTCAAAGATGAATCTCGGTGAGTTGTTAAGCCACATAGTTTCCTAACTCTGATAATAAAGTTGAACAGTAATTGTGAATAGATCGAGTCTAAAAGACTGAAAGTGCATGTAAAGGAGATCGTAAAACAAAACAATTAAGACATAGAATTGAATCATAATATATACGATGAGATCACCCCGTGATCTGATAAAATTATGACAGTCAGAAAGAATCAATCTTATGATTGGAAAGTTTAAAGCAAGATTGCTGTGTGAATGATACAGATTCAAGAAAGGGTTATGAATACGGATTAAATGAAATTCGAATGGAAAAAGGGGGTTAAGATTAGGTGGGGATTTCAATGATGACTCATGTCGGCAGCTGAGTTGTATGATTCCTTGTATGGGTGAGAAATTGTACTGGGTGTAAAAACTACTTAGTATCTGACACTGATAATCATTGAAATGTTTGTGTCGCGCTATTTGCTATATACATGTTAAGAGGGTGATTCCTTTCTCATGTGTATAAAAAATAGATAGGTCATAGGTAGAGAACATAGGGTTAAGTACGAGTTCTTAAAACTCATACTTATGTGACATTCTTGACTCATAGTTATATGAAATGTTTATGAATCCCTCAGCGAATGGACGCCAAAGGCCTGACTAGGATAAGTTCGTAAACTCATATAACTGTGACAAGTTTATGGACTCATAAGTGTGGTTTGACGAACTGGGTATAGTTAATTGTGAATGGATTATTGAGTATGATGGGAATAGATAAGATACTAAATAGTTAATCTTTAGTGAAGGCAAAAGAAATAGGTAGTATTGGTATTAGCTGAATATATATGTTTCTGTGTGGTATATGTGATAAGTATGTTTGTGTAATGAAATATTTTTAACTTTTGTGTTGGACAATGTTGTAAATCCCAACTTTTGAGTCACGAAGGGATATCGAATGTTTAAAGCACAATGTGCTATGGTATGTCAAGTGCTATGAATATGAGTCTATGTTGGATTAATAGGATATGTTGGTATAAAGATAGTAGATATTTAATTGGTCACTGGTTATTACAGTAGACTGAGTTTTTAAAAAGCTAATATTTTGAATACATGATTATTTGAATAGAAAGTTTTATGTTATATGTTAAGCGTTCATGATAAGACTAAGTATGTAAGAATAATTTATGAAAATACTGTCAAGACGAAAATGAAACCAAAGGATAGAAGAATTTGTCAACAAAGCTGGAAGACAACCAGACTCAATACAGAAACTTGCAAATATGGACGATCAAGCTGTGCAGAACGGAATACCAGCCGCGAAAGATCAACCAGATAATCGAACGTCGAACGTTAAAGACTTTAAGGCGGTCCTATCGCCAGAATTCAAAGGTACCAATGACCCTGTAGAAGCCCAAAATTGGGTTAAGGAAATTAAAAAGGTGTTTGTGATAGCTAAGGTTGCTGAGGGGCAAAAGACCATTTTTGCCACCTACATGATGAAGGGTGAGGCAAAATTTTTGGTGGAAAGCAAATTGGACAAGGGCAGGAGCAGGTGTGGTAGCATGGGATAGGTTTAAGACTTTATTTTTGAAAATTATTTTTCTACTAGTACGTAAGCTAGAATGGAGGTGAAATTTCTGGAATTGAAGCAAGGAGATATGTCAGTTACGGAATATGCCGCCAAATTTAATAAATTGGCTAGGTTTGCTCTGCATCAAGTTGGTACGGAGGCTAGAAAAAAATACGAAGGTTTGAGCTGGGATTAAAACCCTAGCTCTACAATAAGGTGGCAGTGTTGCAGATCCCTACATTTGTAGCACTTATGGGGAAAGCGATTATTGATGAGGAGGGGAGTGAGGCCATGAGCCTCTATAACAAGGTATAAAGGAACAAGGGTAAGATTGAGGGAGCTGAAAAGGTAGGAATTAATAGTGGAAGTAAAGGTGGGAACGAAAAGAGGAAGGTGAACAACTTTGGAAGTGTGCAGGTGAAGCAAGAAGGTGTGAAAAAGAAAAAGCAGGAGGTGTAATGACTTGTGGAAAGAACCACTCGGGGAAATGTTTGCAAGAAAAGTTTGTATGCTGTAAGTACGGGCAGAAGGGACATATCTCTCCCGATTGTCTCAATCCAAGAATGTATAGGAGGTGTTTCAAGTGTGGATCAATGGAAAATAAGGTGGGAGACTGTTCAAGAAGGAGAATGGAGGTAAGGAATGCGAATACGGGGAAAAAGGCAGCAGGACATTGGTGACAACGGGACCAACAACAACGAACGAATCAACAGAACCAACTGCAAGCGCCTTCAACATAACCGTTCAAGATATCGTGGCTGTTGGGGATGCAACTCCAGGTATTACTCGAACCAATATTATTTTCTTAAATATTGATTTCTTATATATAGTAAATTATTTTTATAAATTATTTTGAAGGAGGAATTTGAGTTCTTTTAGAAATCAAATTTCCGTTTAATCAGAAAGACAAGCTTTATGTGAATAGTTAAAGATCGATTCGATCAATCATGATCGAGATCTATTTGCAATGATTGTGTATGCTATGTATCCTGGTAAGTATAGGTTTTAAAGTAGCGATTCCGGGGACGGAATCCTTATAAGGAAGGGTGAATGTGACAACCCGATATTTTCTATAAAAATAAATCATAAATTTTGCGTATAATTTTTTTTTATTTATTAAAATAAATATGAATGATATGTGTCAAGGTAATGCGTAATTATAATTATATGTGTGATAAATAAAGTTTATTTATTACATTAAGTATTGCAAATAAATTTATTTTTAGAATCATTATTTATTATCAATTATATTTTTTTTATAATAATTGATTCCATATTGAAAATGTTTTTATCAATTATTTTCTATGAGAATAAAATTATATGTTATTTAAATAATCTATGAAATGATTTTAGAATAATTATAATAATTATTTTATTATATGAATTTTTGTGCAAATTATTAAGTTAATTATTTTAACTTAATTAATAAGGTTAATCATGACAGATAAATCAGATATGGAATCCAAACCCTAATTATGGGTTTTGATTAAGGAATGAGAATGATAATATTATATTATTATTTGTCAGTGTTATAGATATGTATGGTTAGATGTGCAATGTTAATGTGTGGAATAGTTTTATTATATTGCGATCAAACCTTAATAATATTTTACAAACCCTATTTCTGGTTCTGGAATAAGGAATGGTGATAAAAATATAATATTATTTATATTTTGATTTTTCAGTGCTATAGATATGTAATGTATGTATGTGAGCTAGTAATGATTGAGTAATTGTGGTGCAGTATTTGAAAACCCTAGTTTTACTGTGGGAAAACCCTAATTTTGAAACTCAATTGTGAGTTTAAGGCTATTATATAACTGTGTTATGTGATATATGTTATGTGCTACTTCATGTTATACTAATTAGGAAACCCTAATTATAAATGTCAAACCCTAATTAGATTTGAAATTCTGATATTAGAAACCCTAATTCAAAAATCAGAGAATTTTATCTGTCAAAAATTGTGTTACTGTGATTAAGAATATGTGTGATAGACTTTAATTACTAATTAAGGTAAGCCTAATTAGTAAATTAAAACCCTAATGATTAGAACCCTAATTTGTTAATTATAAAACCCTAATTATTAAGGTATATAAAACCTTATTAATTTTCCTAAATTAAAACTCTTATTGCTTTATTAGCAAAGTTAATTATGATTAAGGGTAATAAACCCTAATGTCCATGTATAAGATAATTACAAACTTACTTTAATTGACAAATTTATTTTTCAAAATTTTAGAAACTAAAAGTTATTTATTTTTATTTATTTAATTTTTGTGGATACCCTAAATTGGAAATCCTAGATTTTTGGTTGCTAAATTGGCTCAAACCCCTAAACTCCAATATCCAAACCCTAAACCCTAAGGGTTTGTCAAGTATCAATTTTGTCATTTAAATTGAATTATCAAAAGACTATTTTTGCCATAGTGCATTATTTGAGCTAACTTGTAAGTTTGGCTAACACTTTAGTAGCTTAACAACTCCCAACAACTCCACATGCCTAGTATTGACAGCAAATCAGCCCTAGCAAGCCAAATTCATGCATCTATGTTGTCTATTTAAGGATTTAGAGAGAGAAAATGTGAAACCCCAGATTTTATGAATAAAGAATTAATTTTCTCGAAATAATTTTTTTATATTATGGTGTGAATTTGAGATAATATTATACTTGTGGGTAGTATTTATAAATTTTGCAAAGTATGCAAGTTGTTATATTATATTCGATTGGTCAGGGAATATTCTTTGTGTCGGAAAATATTCGTACGACGGTACAATTATTGGTGGACCCCACAACGGAATTATTGTCGGATTGAGAAAACGACAAAAATATTTTATTAAAAATAACGGCGGAAGTTTTACCGTTGATACTGTTGAACTACTGGGTAGTAAAAGTACAGTAATACGCGTTGTTGCATGGTAGCACACGGTATTGATTATTGATATTTATGTGAGAAGTCGCTCAAATTGATTCAATTATTGTCGATTAATAATATGAATTATTATAGCGATAATGACGTTTTGTTTTATTCGTATTATTAACGTAATAAAACAGAAACATCTTTTTATATAAAACAGAATACTTTATTAAAGTTATTTTATAAATAGAATATATTATATTTTATTATGCATAGTGTCGCATAGTGTTTTGTATAGTGTTGCATAGTGTTTGCATAGTAAAAATCTTTTTATATAAATAGAATATATTATATTTTATTTAAAAGATTTTTCTTTAAATATGGACCGTCAGATTAAAGTAAATCAATCTGGACCGTTCATGGATTAGTTACTATGCATTTCATTTTCCTATAAATAGAAGCTCTTTCTTTCATTATTTTCTTACGAATTCAGTGAACTCCAGAGAGAGAAACTCTAGAGAGAGAAGCTATAGAGAGAAAATTATAGAGAGAAAGAAGAAGAGTATTCTGCTACTTCACTACTTCTATATCCAGTTTCTGTTACGGTAAGGGGTGTTATTCTTTCTTATTCATGAAGAGAACTATTGTTATTCCATTTCTTATTATTCTGTTGGAATAACCTGTATACGCGGTCTACCCTATACTTGGTGACATTCTTCTATCATTCTGTTGGAACATCCTGTCTGTGTGTTTTACACCGGACCTGGTTCCGTCTTTATTATTATTCCGTTGGAACATCCTGTCTGTGTGTTTTACACCGGACCTGGTTCCGTCTTTATTATTCTGTCGGAATATCCTGTCTGTGCTATACGCCGGACCTGGTTCCATCATTTATTATTCCGCATTTATTATTCTGTTGGAACATCCTGTCGGTGTGAATTTCACCTGACCTGGTTCCGTTATTTAGTATTCTGTTGGAATAACCTGCCTGTGCGAAGTTCCGCATGCATGGTGATTTCTGTTGTTATTCCATTCTTTATTATACTCAGTTGGTTAAAGTTTTGACTTCTATACTCCATGAAATTAGTAGAATATCCTTGATATTTGCGCTTCATCCAGTATCTTTTCAGGAAAATATTCTTCTGAGCATTCTTGAATTTTACACCACAAAACAGTATCGTGTGAACAATTTGGACGTTATTGGTTCATGGACAAATTAATTCTTGAACTTGTTTTATTAAATTCTTATATCATTGTCATCATCCTCATGTTTATGTTATGTTGAAAGTCATCTGTGGCCTGTAGTGCATAGATGGACTTGGTATGATTATGACCAGGGATTATTCGGTGTAATCATGACCGTAATGTTACAAATGATGTGGAAAAAGTCCTCATTGGCCCATAGTGCATTGATGGACAGTTTATGGTGTGATTATGGCTATGGATTCTCTTCGGCCGTAGTGCAAAGATAATTGTTTTATGGCATGATCAGGACCGTTGATGAAAACACGATTATCTTTGGCCCGTAGTGCATGGATAATTCGTGGTCGTGATACTAAAGAATATCCTTGGCCTGTAGTGCATGGATGATTTAATAATGTGGATTATTTATTGAGCTGAGTCTCAGCGATAAAAGTGATTAAAATTTTTTTAAATCATAAAAGATAGTAGATTCTATTTTCTACTTGACTCTTTTAATGGATTACTTATTCCGCTGCAGTTAAACTTGATGTCTATTGTATTTTATCAGTTTAACATTGTTGGAGACTAATGATAATTTATTCTGCATTATCTTAGTCATAATATTTCTTACTGGGCTAGTTGAGCTCACCCTTTCTTTCACTGTTCTCTTCAGGAAATGAGAACATAGCAGGGACTAGTCGGGGAATGGAGTGACGGTCCAGAGGATAGCATTAGTAGTCCTCACTATTCTGTGAAATAGTGTATTAATAATTGTAATGAGGACTCCTTTTGAGTTTGTATGATCTCTAGTAGACAAAAATTATATTCAAACTCACAGTTATGTTTTGTCGTATTGTACACGATAGTTGTATTAGTAAGTTGTATTTGAATGATGTACCATGTATCTGACGACTCAAGATGGGTGATGTATACCTAATTTTGGGGGCGTCACAGTTGGTATCAGAGCTTAGGGATATGATCCCTGGCTAAGATGTGAGAATAGTACTAGGAGGGGAGAGACAGGAAATTCCTTCGCTAGTATGACCTACCTAAGTTTATGTGCTATTTAATTGGTCGGTCAAAGTATAGGGATAATATGTGATATGTTAATTAACCCTTGTTTTGTGGCAGTGTTTGGAAATGGCAGCTGAAAATGTTCACAATGGAGTGAATGAAACTATGGAGACACCTTTAATCACTAATCAGGATAATGTGATGTTAGACGAAGGACAAATTAGAGATATCTACGTGGTGAATGAAGAACTAATAGTTTCACCCGAGCTAGTTGCAGAGGCAGCAGCTGAGAGTGAGGAGGAAGAGGAAGAAGACGAAGAAGAGGAACCTGAAGAGAATTGGTTAGACGAAATTTATAATCGAAACTTAGAATTACAAAATCGTGTTCATGAGTTAGAAGAGCAGGCTGAAGAACGGCAGACGGTCGTGGAGCAAAGAGATGCAACAATTCAAAATTGTATCACCCGGTGTGCGATGCTTGAACAGAAGCACTCTTTGGCAGAGTATAAGATATTAGAACTGGAATCTGAGAACGCGCTGATCAAAGTTCTGATGAAAGCAGAAACAACTGAACGAAGAAGAATAGATGATGCGTGGGTAACAGCCGCACGACGCGTTGATAGTGTAGAAAAAGACGTCCGATCTAATAAAGCCAAAATAGATGAAATGGATTTTGCCTTTTGGACAGCAATTGGGAGAATCCAACATCGAATTCGGAATTATCCTGTGCATAACGGTCAACCCCAATTCGATATGGATCGAAGAATAATGATTCGAATCATGGATCAGGAATGCGACGAAGCAACTAAAGGTGGAATGTACTCTATAGCAAAACCAAATCCGATAGTTTAAATAAGAGCATTTGTTGCAAAACCCAAATGAAGTTATTACGGGTAAGTTAATTACAAACTCTTGCGAAGTCTATACCTTATAAAATACCTGTTCTACCCATTATTTTATCTCTCTTGCTTGCGTTCAACGTTTAAATTTGACTCCGGAGAAGTTAGACTTTGACTTATTGGTTTAAACTTCGTTAGTAGAAGCCTTCGTTACCTCTACTTTTTTTAAATCTTGTTTGATTCAAATAAACACTTTTATGTTACCTATCGATCTTATCTCTTTGAAAATACTTGCATGGATGTGATTTTTGGAATCGATTGGTTAACTACTCATCATATTTTTCGTAAGTGCGAATTTAAGCAACCAAACCACTAAATTCAATCATTGTCATATCAAGCCATAAGTAAAGAGCTCCGATCCTTTTGTTGATGACTTCTTTGTGTGGAATGGACCGAAGCCAGACTTTCTGTAGGCGACGTCGTGAATAACGATAACAAGTTGATAGGTATCATTGTGAGGTGCTGTCTAGGTTAAGGGATAGAAGTCACAGTTGGTATCAATGTGACGTACTATCCAAGTCTTGAATGGGAGTAACAGTTTTGAATGATATTTTTATCATTAATAAATTTCTTGACGTATTCCTGAAGACTTCTTAGCTTACCCCAGAGCGTGAAATCGAATTTGGTATTGACACAAGTACAAAACCCATTTCTTAAACCCTCAAAATAATTTTTTCAACTAAAACGAAAGTAACATGCACCAAAGACGTTGACTCGAGCTGTTGAAGATTACGATCGTACTATTCACTATCATCGTGGAAGAGCGAACGTGGTAGCTGACGTGTTGAGTAGAAGATCATATGCGTTTACAAGTGCTATGTTGTTAACACAAAGACTCATTTCGTATAACTTGCAAATGATGAAAATAGAGTTAAAGACTCTAGGGACCCACGTGAAGATAACGAATATACAAGTAGAATCGACTTTAATCGACAAAGTTAAAGCGGCTCAAGCTACGCACTCGGAGCTGAAGAATGTGAAGAATTAAGAAGGTTCAAGAGGGCGTTATTTTAGAAGCAAGAATTGACGAATAGAGGAAGTCTAAACGCTTGATTTTATTGGCCCATTTGAAATCCTTGATTGAGTAGGAACTGTGACTTATAGACTCGTTTTACCGCCAAATATATTGCGTATTCATAACGTTTTTTTTTCGTATCGATGTTACGTAAATATGTGGACGACCCGAACCACATTATTAATTTAGAACCGGATGAGATAGCGGATGATTTAACGTTTGAAGAGATACGTGTTACAATCTTGGATAAGAAGAATCGTATTCAACACTCAAAGGTTATATCTCAAGAGTTCGAATTTGAAGTGAAGTCAAGGTATCCTCACATGTTCGGCATACCAGGTACGTACGTAAATTTCGAGGGCAAAAATCCATAAGGAGGGGAGATTGTGAAACCCCAGATTTTATGAATAAAGAATTAATTTTCTCGAAATAATTTTTTTATATTATGGTGTGAATTTGAGATAATATTATACTTATGGGTAGTATTTATAAATTTTGCAAAGTATGCAAGTTGTTATATTATATTCGATTGGTCAGGGAATATTCTTTGTGTCGGAAAATATTCATACGACAGTACAATTATTGGTGGACCCCACAACGGAATTATTGTCAGATTGAGAAAACGACAAAAATATTTTATTAAAAATAACGGCGGAAGTTTTACCGTTGATACTGTTGAACTACTGGGTAGTAAAAGTACAGTAATACGCGTTGTTGCATGGTAGCACACGGTATTGATTATTGATATTTATGTGAGAAGTCGCTCAAATTGATTCAATTATTGTCGATTAATAATAAGAATTATTATAGCGATAATGACGTTTTGTTTTATTCGTATTATTAACGTAATAAAACAGAAACATCTTTTTATATAAAACAGAATACTTTATTAAAGTTATTTTATAAATAGAATATATTATATTTTATTATGCATAGTGTCGCATAGTGTTTTGTATAGTGTTGCATAGTGTTTGCATAGTAAAAATCTTTTTATATAAATAGAATATATTATATTTTATTTAAAAGATTTTTCTTTAAATATGGACCGTCAGATTAAAGTAAATCAATCTGGACCGTTCATGGATTAGTTACTATGCATTTCATTTTCCTATAAATAGAAGCTCATTCTTTCATTATTTTCTTACGAATTCAGTGAACTCCAGAGAGAGAAACTCTAGAGAGAGAAGCTATAGAGAGAAAATTATAGAGAGAAAGAAGAAGAGTATTCTGCTACTTCACTACTTCTATATCCAGTTTCTGTTACGGTAAGGGGTGTTATTCTTTCTTATTCATGAAGAGAACTATTGTTATTCCATTTCTTATTATTCTGTTGGAATAACCTGTATACGCGGTCTACCCTATACTTGGTGACATTCTTCTATCATTCTGTTGGAACATCCTGTCTGTGTGTTTTACACCGGACCTGGTTCCGTCTTTATTATTATTCCGTTGGAACATCCTGTCTGTGTGTTTTACACCGGACCTGGTTCCGTCTTTATTATTCTGTCGGAATATCCTGTCTGTGCTATACGCCGGACCTGGTTCCATCATTTATTATTCCGCATTTATTATTCTGTTGGAACATCCTGTCGGTGTGAATTTCACCTGACCTGGTTCCGTTATTTAGTATTCTGTTGGAATAACCTGCCTGTGCGAAGTTCCGCATGCATGGTGATTTCTGTTGTTATTCCATTCTTTATTATACTCAGTTGGTTAAAGTTTTGACTTCTATACTCCATGAAATTAGTAGAATATCCTTGATATTTGCGCTTCATCCAGTATCTTTTCAGGAAAATATTCTTCTGAGCATTCTTGAATTTTACACCACAAAACAGTATCGTGTGAACAATTTGGACGTTATTGGTTCATGGACAAATTAATTCTTGAACTTGTTTTATTAAATTCTTATATCATTGTCATCATCCTCATGTTTATGTTATGTTGAAAGTCATCTGTGGCCTGTAGTGCATAGATGGACTTGGTATGATTATGACCAGGGATTATTCGGTGTAATCATGACCGTAATGTTACAAATGATGTGGAAAAAGTCCTCATTGGCCCGTAGTGCATTGATGGACAGTTTTTGGTATGATTATGGCTATGGATTCTCTTCGGCCGTAGTGCAAAGATAATTGTTTTATGGCAGGATCAGGACCGTTGATGAAAACACGATTATCTTTGGCCCGTAGTGCATGGATAATTCGTGGTCGTGATACTAAAGAATATCCTTGGCCTGTAGTGCATGGATGATTTAATAATGTGGATTATTTATTGAGCTGAGTCTCAGCGATAAAAGTGATTAAAATTTTTTTAAATCATAAAAGATAGTAGATTCTATTTTCTACTTGACTCTTTTAATGGATTACTTATTCCGCTGCAGTTAAACTTGATGTCTATTGTATTTTATCAGTTTAACATTGTTGGAGACTAATGATAATTTATTCTGCATTATCTTAGTCATAATATTTCTTACTGGGCTAGTTGAGCTCACCCTTTCTTTCACTGTTCTCTTCAGGAAATGAGAACATAGCAGGGACTAGTCGGGGAATGGAGTGACGGTCCAGAGGATAGCATTAGTAGTCCTCACTATTCTGTGAAATAGTGTATTAATAATTGTAATGAGGACTCCTTTTGAGTTTGTATGATCTCTAGTAGACAAAAATTGTATTCAAACTCACAGTTATGTTTTGTCGTATTGTACACGATAGTTGTATTAGTAAGTTGTATTTGAATGATGTACCATGTATCTGACGACTCAATATGGGTGATGTATACCTAATTTTGGGGGCGTCACAGAAAATGTTATTTTGTTGCTCAAATTTTTACTAAGCTCATCCTAGACCCTCTCTCTCTAAAAGCCATGAAAATATATAGTATGTCAGGCATAGATTAAAGCCCCACGAAATCCCATACCAACACAGCAACACAAAATTAGAAATTGATCAAAGAAGGTATAAAACCCTACTCAAAAATCTGTCCAATTTTCTGTTGTTAGATGTTATGTTTAAGTGTTAGAATATGTTGTTTATGGTGTCTTATGATAATCTGGGTTGCTAAATGTTGGATCCATAACATTTAGAAACTCGGATTTGACATTTTGCAAAATCTGGAAAAAGGATTAGCAGTCGTCTGACAATGAATGTCAGTCCTCATAGATCTTTGTATGTTATGTATTTTTGTTGTTTTAAAGTGTTAATCCATAACCTGTCATGTTGTCTTTAAAATGAAAAAGGAATCGAAGTCAGAACTGCTGTAGATTGGAAGTTATGATCGGTTAAAACCCGTTGACCGGGTATGACCGGTCGAAATCTGGGTAAACCCAGAATCTGAAAATCGCGTCTGACAGCATTTTTAACGGCTCAAATCTGACTGATTGAATGTTGTTTGTTAATGTTGTTGTAATAACTTTGTATCCTGTTGTTTGTACTGTATATCTATTCCTTAAAATTCCATAAACAATCAATAGATCAAACATGGCAAGCGGTCAAAGTAGACCACTTGCGCTGTTTTGGCAATTCTGGAAATTTCCAGAAATCATGAAGAACAGATTTCTGACATGGATTGACCATGCCAGATCTTACACGTGTTTTGATGATATGATGTTTTGATGTTATGAACTTGTACCTTGACATATATTCTATAGATTTGAACCTTTAGGTGACATAAATGATGAGTAGAACACTTATATATTTGAGCATGAAAGTGGATGGTCGATCATCTGGGTTTCTGAAAAAAAACCCGGAATGTTCTGACAGGAGGTTTGCAAGCTCAGATCTCCTTGTGCGTTTGATGTATGACCTAATTAATTGTCGATAGTTGTAGTACTACATACTGAGTATAATATCAATGCTTTAGATAGACCAAATCATGATCAGATTGTGATTTACAGTCGGTCAAAGGAGGCAACTCGAACACTGATCTGTCAGTGTTCTTGGGCTCAAGAACATCTATAGCGACAGAAAGTGTCGCTATAGCCCTTTAGCGACAGTTTTATTTATAATTTCTGGAAATTAATAAAAAAATTGATATAAATGATTTTTAATTATTAAAAATACATATTAAATTCTTAAAAATTATTTTAATGTTCGAAAATTATATTTTAATTAGTTTGGGTATATTTCGATAATATTTAATATTTTTGGAATGTAGATAGTATTTATTTATTTAATTAAAATATTAGATAAATTATTTAAAAATAGTTTTAATTCATGAAAAATCATGAAAAATTATATTATTGTGTTAGAAAATAATTTTGAGTTATTTTTGATAACTTTTAATATTTTGTGATAATTTTCATTAATAAATTAATATTAATGATAGTTAAGTTATTTATTAAATGAATTAAATAAATGAATTAAAAAAGATTTTATTATATTAAAAATCATTTTAAATAAGAATAAGGTATTTAAAAATATTTTAAGTTATAAAATATAACTTTTAATATTTAAAGGTAAATTTCATTAATTAATTATTATTAATGATATTAAAGTTATTTAATAATTATATTAAATAATTTAGTTTAAAAATGATTTTAATATTATAATAATCATTTTTAAATAAAAATAAAGTGTTTAAAGATATTTTAAGTTATAAAATATAACTTTTAATATTTAAAGAATAGTTTCATTAATATTTAATATTAATGATATTTATTTAATGATTAATGATATTATGTTTATTTAATAATTATATTAAATAAATAGTTTAAAAATGGTTTTATTTATTCAAAAATCATTTAAAAAGGATATAAATGAATTAAATATATTTTAAGTTATACTTAATGACTTTTAATATTTAGATAATAGTTCATTAATATTGAAATATTAATGGTGATTATTTAATGATGATTTTAAATGTTTTAAAAATCATTTAAGGGTAATATAAGTACTTTAAAAATATTTTGAATTATTATAAATAACTTTAATATTTTGGCTATGGTTTCATTAATAGTTTTATATTAATTAAATATTAATGATAATAGAATTGTTTGATATTTAAATTATTTAATAATGATTCTGATATTTCAAAAATTATGGTAAATGTTAATAATTATTTTATAATTATTATAAGGTCATGAAAAATAATATGATTGTTGTGTAAGTTATCTATTCGGATATTGAGATACAGAATAGAGTCTCAGACTCGATAATTATCTGATATGGCTGTCGATACGTCAACATATTTTAGAAATTAATCTGAACTTAGATATGTTGATTGGTTAACTGTTTATTTGTGATTCAATGGTTGTTAAAGTTGTGTGACAATGTGATTAGGAATTAGTCGACGTTTGTTTGTGATGCCATGATTGTTGAACATATGTGATAAGATGATTAGGTTATGTGCTGACTGCGAAATGCAGTACTATGTGTTATGGTATATTGTTCTAATTGAACGATTGATTTGATTAATGATAGGTCGTGATAGAAAGATAGAACTAAGTTGAGAATTATAAGCAGCGCATCAGGCAAGTATCCTAACTTTGCATTTTCTTTATGCAATGGACAGAAATGAGAAGTTCAGAATTATTATTATTAATGTACAGATGGTTAAACCTATATTATATACACCCTTTGATTATCAACATGTTAGTATATGATAATTCGGATATATATTCTGTTCGTTAATTTCTAGAAATGATTATACAAGTGTCCCCACTTGGATAATCATTGTATTTAATCACATGTTGATACACCTTTGTTATACATATATATTGAATTATAGATTATTGTTGGATAAAATAAAACTTTTTGTTTGGAAACCTGACAAATATGAACATCCCGTTCACGGGAAAACTTTTATGCGCCCAAGGCGGACCAAGTAAATGATAACATCGTTCTCGTAATGTAGTATTGATCAATATAGGGCACAACGGGCTGATCACCCCCGTGTCCGTAAGTTATGACGGTTTGCAGATGAAGTTCTGCTAAACCTTTTCGAAAATAAAAACAATGTTCATAGAATGTCACTTAAAACCTAATTATAGCTAGTACGTGGTTTCAAAAATTTGAAAGAGGGTTGTTATGTTATTAATATCGGTTCAAAATACTTCACAACTATTGACTTGATGTAGATGGATATTATAAAGAAAACATTTAAATTTTTTCAGCTTATATATATATATATAATACTTGCTGGGCACTCAAATGCTCATCCTTGCTTAATTTAAATGTTTTCAGATAAGTGTGAACAATCAGAAGGATCGGTCAAGAACAAGTGAAAAGGAAAACAAACAGATTAGGTTTACGGTGTCATGTAGTAAAGGTTGCGTACTTGGGATTAAACTCTGATAAAGGTAAGATATGTTTATAATTTATTTTAGTGTTATTATTATTAATAGTTATTCCGCTCATAGAAATGGTATCGTGAAGTACCGAGTTCGGGTTTTAAGTATCCGGGTTCGGGGACTTTACAACTACTATCTCCTATAACTCCTCGACGGTATCTTGAAGTTCCATATTACGGTCATACACCTTGTCGTACATACGGCCAACTATCGAGTTAAGTGGAATCTCTTCCTCCTCATCCTCCTCATCCGATTGTGGCAGCTCCACGGGGTCCTCCTCATCCATCTCTATCTCATTATCCTCATCAGGTACTCTCTCCTGCTCAACTACTGTAACCGATGAAACTATTTCCCGTGGTAGTAGTTGTTCCCAAACTACCTGAATATCTCGAGGCTCCTCCTCTCTAGGCATCTGGGATCCTTCCTCCCTAGCCTGACTGGATCCTCCTACATTAGTCATCTTGTCAATTAAATTTTAAGTTTTAATTACTGATCATTACTACTCGACACTCACGAGCTCATAAGTTATAATCACATAAGCACGTAAGTATTTTATTACTTCTTCCTTAAAACTCGATAAGAGTTTATCATCACTATCTTTTCAAAGGTTACTTCCTAAGGCTTTTCCCCACCTAAGGTTCATAACCTAAAGCTTTGATACCAACCAGTGACACCCCCAAATCTAGGTACTTCATTCCCACAAGATTTTGTGCTCACTATCCATACAATCATACTATCTACCCAAATAAAATAATATTTGAACCATAAATCCTCCCTTTTAAATAGGGTTACATCATTTAATCCAAAAACATCTCAGGTTATCTAACCTTAAAACATCATTCAAATGCGGAAATAAATTATTACATTACATCATTATATAAAAGTCTATCATCAAGTTTAAAAGTCTAATATCATAAAAATAATTATAATTACAAGTCTTCATCACTTGTACATTTTTCCCTTTCCTTTGCTAGTTGAAGGCTCATCTACCTTCTCAACTTTAGCTGCAATAAGTGTATAAATATGCAAGATTGAGCAAAATAATTGCTCACTGAATATAACAATGAATCAACAGGAGAATAATAATAATAACTTCTAATGAATAGGCTCATCAAAACTGGATAGTACTCTAACAATGTTAATCAGAAATTGGAATCCAAAATATGGAATATATATAACTGAGGGTCATAAGACCATGAACTATGTCCATAGTTGCGAGTAATCTTTCAACTCCAACTTTAACAGTCATAAGACTATAAGGACTCCTCGTACTTAGGGAGATCAACCCTTCATACAATGTATTGTGCACAAACATTTCAACGCTAAGCGTAAATTATCCCCTAATAATAGTAGGGTTGTTCATCCTAGTATTTAGAGTACAAGTCCGCACCAAAGAAAGTTTGGTTTGGATAAGCTTTTAAGGGTAATTTGAAGTTTAACAAACATCAACTAGAGGACTAGTTGAATCAATGGTATTTGATAACACATCAGTTGTTTAATAACAACATAATATAGAACAACTGAGAATCATAAGTGAACTGATTATACATCTTAAACTCATGCTTGAAACAACTATAAAGCATAAGTATTCAATAAAATGAATAAAATGGTAAACCTTTTTGCTTGAACAATAAATAAGCTAAGGTTAGAGTCTTATAACATTAGAAATGTAATTACAAAATGTTTGATAACTGATAGCAAGCTGAAAACTAAAAACTTGCCCAACATGGTATTAACTCATGCAAAGAATTAAAACCAGTTCGATAATAAAGACGAGAGTTCAAAAACTACGTTCATTATGCAATAATAGAACTTAAGAAACTTGCTTAACTATAAACAAGTTAGAATGAATCAACCCAAATGAGAATTTCAAATAACATTAGGATTAAAGTTTGCTCAAATGAAAATTTAGGAACAATTAATTTGTTCAATAACAGTTAAGATAGAAAAATTGCTCAATCAAAAGAATAAAGTTACGCACTATAATAACAGAACTAACTCAACGAAAGTGTAGAGTTAGACAACTTTCTCAATGTTAAAAGATAGGGTTTAGAAACTTGCCTTGAGCGTAAGCTATAAAATTAAACTCACGATCACTTTCACATTATTTTATAACCATCATCTATTAGATATACTAACATTCACGTTACATCATAACACACATTTCTAGTTAGGCTTGATAATTTAGCACAAGTCTTATATTACCATATACGTTTCTGAATTATCCAAGTGTTATCCTCACAACACTTAACCAAGTTATATCATAACATGTTCATAGCTTAATCATTTGAAACTTTGAAATTACTAACCACCATTCCCTATGTTGTGTTAACCTTAACATTACACATTTGACATGCAAGTATAATTTCAGACCATGTTATGTTACTATCCTAAGTCTGCAGTAACAGTAGAAGCCAGAATCTCAAACCAGGGTATGGCGCAGCTGCGCCATACAAAGGCCTGGGACTGGCGTAGCTGTACCGTTTTTTGCCTTGGCACCGGCGCAGCTGCGCTGGTGCACAGACAGAGGTAGAGACGACTGATGAACAGTAGCCGACTTTAGCCCAACGGACACAAATTTCACCCACTAAATAGTAATATCAACATGTACAATTGATACAAAACTATTGTAAACATGTTTTTTAACATTTTCAACCAATTAGAACACTTTAACATCAACTATACTAGTTTAATTTCTCAAATATCATGTTTTTATATAAAACTTAATTTTCTTGACATTCATCACAAAAATTATCACCGTGAATTCAATACTTGGCCAAATCACTCCATTTAAATTACGTTATGCTTGTTTCTTAATCAACTAACATATATAAGACTCAATTAACAGTTTCACATACAATTTGACCCTCAAAATTGGTACTTATATAAGCCACATGGAAAATATATAAATTATCAAAATTTTCTACTGTTAGAACTAAAATTAGCATACAAATTTCTTTTTTTAAACATAACTCTAGCATCAAATGCATGCATCATCACAGTTACCAAGTATATATCCACAATTCATCAAATTTGATTTCACAGAACACAAACAACTATGCCGTGAATTCATATATGCATATATATATATATATATATATATATATATATATATATATATATATATATATATATATATATATGAAATATCAAGGTTAGATAAATTACCTTAAAATAGCTGGAAATCCTTGCTAACTCTTGTAATCTTTGCTAAATCTCTGGAAATTGCTTAAGTTTCCTCACAATTCTCTCAACTCACTGTAATCTTTAGGCTAGCAAATAGAATGCGTAAAACCAACTGATAAACAACGTAAGAAATATATAAAACTGATCACCCTTAATAATACTAATTGCTATTTCAGTTACTAACGTATATAATATAAATATATTATATTTATTATTTAATTTATTTTATTTAAATTCAAAAATTAGAAATTCAAAAGCCATAAGGCTTTGTTTGGCAAAACCCTTTAATTTTTAAAGAATTAATATATTTAAGCCTTGTTTGGAAAAAACTAAATTAAACCCTTTTTAATTTATTTTAATAAACACTTTAGTTTATAATTTATAATTACATATCATTTATTTGGATCTCCATATCCGATATTAACCAATTAAATTAATCACATACTATATTTTAAATAAATATACCATTTTAGCAAATATCACAAAATTATAATTTCTTGTTATAATTTTATTTGTTAATTTAATAAACCATTTTAAATTATTAATCACAATATAACACCTCATGATATAATACAAATATCTAAATTATAAATTAATTTAATTTAGAAAATTCTTTAATAAATTTAGATTCATCAATTCAACAATATACACATCAAATAAATATTTATATTATTCAATAAATATTTAATATTACAATTTGAAATTCTGGATTGTTACAAAAGGGGTTTGGTCACCTAATTGCACGTCAATAAGGATAAATCCTTATCGGAAAGCCCCCTCTTTCTTGGAAGCGATCTAGTTGTCATAATTGTAATTCTGTAATATTATTTATGAATAAATAATTATTAATTTATATGATAAGAAAATAATTATTTTATGTGGATGAATAAGGAAATATTTATTTTGTGTGGGTATAAATAAAAGAATTAATGCCGATGTGTTTTATCAGTATTTTGTCAGAATGGCGGTATTAAAAATCATCCGTATGTGAATTTCAGTCATTTTTATTTGGAATTTGCAAAAACTTAAATCTACAAAGTCGTAAAAAATTTAATTTCCTATGGAATGAACATAAAATTTGTATTTTTCTGATAAAAGGGCTATTTATTATAAATTATTGAAGTTTCAGAAATAAATGTTTTTATTAAAATTATGGGTGGGACCCACTTTTATCCTTTGTTGATAAAATGTGCCGAATTAATTTTTCAAATGTGGTGGGCTGATAATTGTGTTCAAAGGTGTGCGTAGAAGAGAAAAAAAATATTATTTTATTATTTTAGTCTGCTTTAGCGTTCTAGCATTTTTCTATAAATAGGGTGCTTAATTAGAATAGAAAATCACACCAGAAATAAGTTTTCTCTCTCTATATTATCGAGCTTATTTTGAGTATTTAGATACTTTGAGAGTTGTTATTCAATGCAATTTTCCTTTAGCATTACATATGATATTCCAGTCAGAAGTATTGTTCTTTTGAGGTAAGGGATGTTATTTTCTTTGTAAATGATATTATTTCTTTCAATATCATTATGCTGAAATATTGGTATGAATTATATTATGGAATTTTATTCTTTTTGTGTCGGGGTTACTATTCACATATATGGCACTATTAATGTATACGACACTATTCACCAAAAAATGAAATTTTTCTTCTTTGTCCCAGATGTCTATTATGGTTACTATCTTTGATTGTATCCATGTTTTGATCCTCATTTTTAAATTTTACTCCACTATGGTTTATTATGGAGTGTTTTTGAACTTGGATTGTCTAAAGTACGAATCCCTAATCTTTGTTCTTTTGTCTCACTTGATTCGTTTCTTAAAAACATTTTTCATCATCCCCAGTTCTAAATGATGATATAACTGAATATCGTTCGCCTGTAGTGAAAAGATGAATGATTACCTGTAATAACCCGAGATTTTTTATATAAAATAAATAAGAAATTTTGAGTATATTTTTTTTTATTTAATGACGAGACTAAATGTCAAGTAAAGTGAACGATAAATGCGAATATATTTATTTCTTGAAAAATTAGAAATAATTTTGGAATTATTAATTACCACAAATTTTATGGTAATAAATTTCTGTAAGCCGGAATGTTTTTATTAATTATTTTCCATGAAAAAATTATTGGAAATAATATATGAAGTGATAATTAGATTTATATAATAAATATTTTATTATATGAATTGTTCAGAATATTTAAGTTAATTATTTTAACTTGATTATTGATGCTGTGTACGAAGAATAAGTCAGATATGAGATTCAAACCCTGGATTGGGATTGTGATCAAGAGATGAGAATAATAATATTATATTATTTATATAATGATTTTATAGTACCATAATTATGTACTGTGTATATGCGGACAGATAATATTGAGCAATGATTGTCAATTAGGTCATAGCATATTACCGTGCTGTGAAACCCTAATTATTAAACTCAGTTATAAAATATGACTGAGTAGTGACTGTGTATATGAAGTTACTGTGTATAAGAATATTGGTAATTAGAAGAAACCTTAATTACTGTTATACGTCACTAATTAGGAAAAACCCTAATTATTATAACCTTAACCGGTTGAAGTTAGAAACCATAAGGACTATGTTAGTAACATACACAGATAATTAAAGAACCCTAATGGTCAATTAGAAACCCTAATTGATGACGTTAAGAAACCCTAATTATAGAACCCTAATTTTAATTACCGGGTTTAATTTCGATGTTATTGTATACATGTTTTAATTTACCAAAGGATAGAAGTTAATTGGTAAATTGTAAGAATTAAATCTAGTGATTAAATATTACATTTAATTGCATTGTACAAGATTGCCCTTGAAATTATATGTGAAATGACCAAAATACCCTTTTTGGCAAAAAAAGTATAAGAACACTAAACCTAGAAATCCTTTGATTCGATGTTATTTGATGCAATTGATTGTTTAAAGTTATGTAATAGGATGTTAATTGATGATATGGGTTGATAAATCAAAGACCCATAACATCAAAGTACACGAATTTGAAGATTTAAGAAATTTGGAAAATTTCATTTTTGTGATTTTTTGTCAAATGTCAGAGCTTATAGATCTTTGATCGATCATGATTTTTGTTGTTTTGAAGTTGTTATGTGTAGCTTGTTATATGTTCTTTAATCTGCAAAAAGAATCAAGTCCATATCATGTATAGATTAGAAGTTATAGATGGTCAAACATGGTTGACCGATCATGATAAACTGTTTTGGGCAGTCTGTAATGGGGGAATTCTCATCCACTTTTTGTGCTTTAAAAGGTCTGGGCTTTTGATATGTTTTAGCGCATTGAGTTAGGAAGCCATAGGCTTTGGAATGACCTTATTCCGACCTCGGATGAGGGAATTACGGTGATTGGAAGGAAATGTGTCAAATTTCTCAAAACTGAAAGTCAGCAGCGGGATGTGCTATTTGGGACACTGTTTCGATCAGTTAATATTTCCAAAACCTTCTTGGCTTTTAGTATGTTATAGTACACTGAATTACCTTTCCATAGACTCCAGAACGGACTAATTCTGACTTCGTAGCAAAGAGTTATGACCATTCAAAGTAGTCGCGTTAAAACTGTCTAACCAACACGGGGCAGTCACCTTGAATGAATTTTCTGGAATTCTGTGTTTTGAATTTGGAAATGGTCAAAGAATAAAAGTTGTAGCCCCAGAAGTTATCTTCGCGTGGGCTCAAGAATCGCTCAAAAATGTTTTGAAACGAAAAAGTTATGACTTTTTTAGCGAGAGAGGGTAAAGCTGAAACGAAATTGAAAACTGTTATGAAAGTCCACTTTTGACGCACAGTTTGGGCTACCTAATGAACCCGAATTGGATAATTCATATTTTTTAAAAATAGTCTTACATACCATGTATAACATATCCAAAAATCAGATTAATCAGAGTTATGAACAATGCGTAAGAAAATCGCAAAGTGAGCTATTGAAAAATTAGTATAAACCAAGTCCCACATCGACTAAATTGAGAACTTCACCATTTTCTAAACCTATAAATAGAAGGGCTTGGCCTTTGTTTCATTCACCAACAATAAGGCCTCCAATTTTTGAGAAAGGCTTTGTTGTGGGAGGACTTTTTATAAAGATCTCCTTAGTTGCGTATTCAATTTATGAAATTCGTATTTCCGGGTATGTTTTTTATTTAATTTTTGTAATGTTATCATTTTAAATATTGTATTTAATTGTTAGGTAAAGTTTGAATTTTTGAACTTTAGTTAGTTTGTTAATAAACTAGTTAGTTTACTATGTTTATTTTGGCTTGGAATTGATTATGTAAATGAGTTATTTGTGATGACTTTTAATATTTTGTGATGAATTTAATTAATTAATTATTATTAATGATATTAAAGTTATTTAATGATTATATTAAATAATTTAGTTTAAAAATGATTTTAATATTATAAAAATCATTTTAAATGAAAATAAGGTATTTAAAAATATTTTAAGTTATAAAATATAACTTTTAATATTTAAATGATAATTTCATTAATAATTAAATATTAATGATATTAAGATAATGTTAATGATATTTAGTTTATTTAATAATTATTATTAAATAAATAGTTTAAAAATGGTTTAATTTATTTAAAAACCATTTAAAGACTTAAGGATTTAAAAATATTTTAAGTTATAATTAATGACTTTTATTATTTGGATAAATAGTACATTAATATTTAAATATTAATGATAATTATTTAAAAATAATTTTTATTGTTTTAAAAATCATTTAAGGGTAATATAAATGTTTTAAAAATAGTTTGAGTTATTATAAATAACTTTTATATTTTGGCAATGGTTTCATTAATAGTTTAGTATTAATTAAACTATTAATGATAATGGAATTATTTAGTGTTTAAATCATTTAATTATGATTTCGATATTTGAAAGTTATAGCCGACCAAACTAGCTGACTTGAGAACCGATTATGAAGTTATGAAGTTTTGAAGAACACCTATAGTAACAGTTATATCACTATAGGCCCTTTAGTGACAGATTTGAATTATTTGAAAATTTTCAATTTCTGGAAATTTTGAAAATAATTAAAAATAAGATTTCTGATATTTACAGATGTTGAGGTATAGAATAAGAGTCTTAGACTCAGTATTTACCCGATAAAGCTGTCGGTATGCCGACAAATGTCAGACCTTATAAAAGAAAGAAAATGCTACTGTAAGAGCATGGATGAGATATTTGAAAAATGTATAAAAATATTTCAAGTATAGAATAGGTACTAAAAGTATGATCACTGTGATTATGTGATTAGACTATGTGCTGACTGTAATAGACAGTACTATGTGTTAAGATATATTGTTCTAATCGAACGAATGATCTGATTATTGATAGGTTGTGATAAAGAGATAAAACCTAAGTTGAGATTTGTAATCAGCGAATCAGGCAAGTATCATACCTTTGCATTTCCTTTATGCAATGGACATGAGTAAGAATATTTCAGAATTATTCTATTCCTGTACAGATTATGTACGCTTTGATTATCAACATGTTAATTCAGATATATATATATATATATATATATATATATATATATATATATATATATATATATATATATATATTCTGTTCATTGATTTCTAAATGGTTCTACAAGTGTCCCCACTTGGATAATCATGGCATTTATTCACATGTTGATACACCTTTGTCAATTACCCGTATATACATATATGTTGAACTACACATTATTGTTGAGCAAGATTAAAAACCTTCGGGTTTGGAACCAGACATGTATGAACATTTCTATATGGGAAATTTTTGCGCCCAAGGCAGATAGAGTGAGCGATGAATTTCGTTCAAGTTATGTAGTATTGATTAATACAAGGTACAACGGGGCTGATCACCCTCCGTGCCCGTAGGTTATGACGGTTTGAGGATGAATTTCTGCTAAACTTTTTCGAAAATGAAAAAGAATGTTCATAGTATGTTTCTTAAACCCTATTCAAGGGTAGAGCCAGAGCCAAATTTAAAGAATTTGAAAGAGAGTTGTTATGTGAATTTTTTATCAGTACAGATTACTTCACAACTTTCAATTCGTTGTAGAAGTGTTATGTAAAAAGAATACTTATATTTTTTTCAGCTTATATATATAATTGCTATTACTTGCTGGGCACTCAAATGCTCATCCTTGCTTAAATTAAATGTTTTCAGTTATGTATGAGCAACCTGAAGGCTCAGGCACGAACAAGGAGAAAGGAAAGTTGTTCGAATGAGTTATATTATGAGTTAATGGTTATAGTCAGTATTGGTATCTATTCGGGTATCGTATGGAATGTATTTGAAGGTCTCGCACCTGGGGAGTAAACTTTGATGTATGTAAATTAAGTTTGAATGTAATATTATTATTGCATTATTCAGCTTATTGAAATGGTATCGTGAAGCACCAAGTTCGGGTTTCAAGTACCTGGATTTGGGGTCGTCACAAGTTGGTATCAAAGCTGTTGGTTATGAAGCTTAGGTAGGAATACCTGAGACTAATAACCGCAATGATTGGGATAAGTACTAACTCATATAGAGTTAGTTGGTCGATAAGATTCAAAGATGAATCTCGACGAGTGTAAAGACACAGAGTTCCCTAACTCTGATAATAAAGTTAAACAGTAGTGGGGAATAGATTCAGTCTAAAATACTGAAAGTGCAGTTATGAGAGATCGTAAAATAAAATGATCAAGATAATGAAGTAAATCGTAATATATACGATGAGATCATTCCGTGATCTGATAAGGCTATGACAGCCGGAAAGAATCAATCTGTTGATTGGAAATTTTACAGCAAGATTGCTGTGTATGAATTGTACTATAAATTGGTACAGATCCAGAAGAGAATTATAAATACGAATTAAATTTGTATGGATAAGGGGTTAGTGTTAGGTGGGGATTCAATTGAGGACTCATGTTGGCAGCTGAGTTGTATGATTCTTCGTATGGGAGCTGAATTGTACTTGGTGTAAAAATCACTTAGTTTTTGGCACTGATAATCATTGAAATGTTTATGTCGCGCTATTTGTTATATGCACATTAAGAGGATGACTCAATTCTCAGGTGTATAACAGGTAGATAGGTCATAGATAGAGAATATAAGATTAAGTACGAGTTCTTAAAACTCATACTTATGAGACATTTTTGACTCATAATTATATGAAATATTTATGAACCCCTCAGCGAATGGACGCCAAAGGTCTGACTAGGATAAGTTCTTAAACTCATATGATTGTGGCAACTTATGAACTCATAAGTGTGGTTTGACGAACTGGGTATAGTTATGTGTGAATGAAGAATTGAGGATTATAAGAACAGATAGACTGTTAAGCAAATGATTATTAGTAAAGGTGTTAGGTTTTCCTAAACTCCTAGCTATGCTAAACTTCAAAATTTTTGACATCAAGCTAAATACGCACTATGTGCTTTTGAAAACAAAAATGTAGACTCGTAATCATTTTTGAAACAGTTTAAAGTACGGTTTATGCTACTTATTTCGGCTAGACGCAAATGATTTGAAATGTCAAAAGTTATTTTTATTTATCACCTATATATCATGTAACCTGGTACAGAGATGATAAAAAAATGATGGAGTCATCAATGAAGTATTACTTAGTGGGATGTGATCTCAGGATCGTCAGCCCACTTCGGTATGATGTAGTATGATAAAATTACAAAATGACAGAATCCTCAACGGACTGTAAATACAGTGCGGCATCATGACGTCATTCTCGAAAAATGTTTTCAAAAAGTTTAATTTGCCCACGGGGTTTGGCTATACTTAAATAATTCGATTGAATTGAATTATTGATATGAGTCTATGCTATTTGAATCAGCTAGACTAATGTTTATGAAAACTCTAAGTGTTCATTAAAAGAAATTTCCCGAACCAAATTGTTTGGTGCGGAATCCTATGATAAGACTGAGGTGAACAATGTTGTTTGGATAAATGATCCAATCTAATAGCGTAAATATTCGCTAGGTATGATTAATACGTTATGCATGACGTAGGGGTACAATAGGCTAATCACCTAAAGTACTATTAATGGTAGTTTACCTTCTTTGTGATTGTAAACATACCAGGTAATGTTTTGTTTTGCGGTATGAATACCGTTAAAACTATGTGTTTATGGTCTATATGACCCCTCAGCACAATTTGAAAACTTTTACTCTTGTGAGAGGTGTATTGGGTAGAATGTGATGATGGATATGAAATAGTGTAAACTCGTTACGTACGAGTAGAATCTGAGATGATTAAATAAAGGTTATTGTGACAACCTAGTTTTTGTGAATGTTTAGAATATGTAAACTCCTAATGAGTAGTTATTGTAAGATATGAAGATAGAAAAGTTGTTGCGTCAGATGTTAATGGAAACAATGGAAGAGCAGGATAAGCTCAAAATCCAAATTGACCAGATGGAGCCTCAAGCAACACATCGTGTGCAGCTCCGAGAGGTAAAAAAAGAGAAAGATAGAAGATCCTGACTTAGGAAAACCTGATAAGAAGAAAGGGAAGAAGATATGTTATAATTGCGGCCGTGAAGGACAAACCTCTCCTCGTTGCCCCGACTATAAGAAAGGTGGATGTTTTAATTATGGGATGGAAGGACATCGAGCGAATGAATGTCCGAGAAAAAGGCTTGGTAAATAAGTAGTATGTGTTATGTTATGTAATATGTGTGATAAGTAATGAACTATTTTCAACTTTTAGGTTGGTCAAGATTTTAAATCCTGACTTTCGTAGTCACAAAGGGATTGCTGTTGATTAAAGCAGGATGTGCTATGTAAATATTCGATAAATGAATATGAATCTAAGTTTGAGAAATGAAACGAGTTTAATACATTAATCTTATGCAATAAGGTTTAAAATGTAAGGGTATAATTTATGGTTTTATTTAACCAGATAATGCCGTCAAGACGTCAAACTCGAAACCAACAGATAGAAGAATCTACTAATGCTAGGGAACGACAGTCAGAACTGATGCAAAACTTTGCAAACATGGTAGCTCATGCTATGCAGCAGGGAACACCAGTTGCGGGAAACCAGCCAGACAATCGCATGGCAAAATTCAAAGACTTAAAAGCCGTAGGACCACCAGAATTCAGAGGATCAGCTGACCCTATAGAAGCCCAGACTTGGGTGAACGAGATAGAGAAGGCGTTCGTAATCTCTAGAGTAGATGAGGGGCAAAAGACCGCTTTTGCCACTTATATGATGAAAGGGGAAGCTAACTTTTGGTGGGAGGCAAATAAAACTCAGGCAGGAGAAGAAGAAATTACTTGGGATAGGTTTAAGGATTTATTTTTCGAAAACTATCTCTCTGTTAGTATGCAGTCTAGAATGGAGGTGAAATTCCTGGAGTTAAAGCAGGATACATGACTGTTGCGGAGTATGCCGCAAAATTAAATGAGTTGGCTAGGTTTGCTCCACATGAAGTGGATACAGAGGCTAGGAAAGCAAGGAGATTTGAGCTGGGCTTAAAACCCTGGCTCTACAATAAGGTGTCAGTACTGCAAATCAATACTTTTGCAGCACTCATGGAGAAGGCTATCAATGTTATTGGTATCATTTGTAATATATAGATTGTATTAAGTTAATGATATGTATTATATATCATGTAAAGAATGTAGTAAAGGTTGCGTACTTGGGATTAGACTCTGATAAATGTAAATTTAAGTTTAAGTTTTATATTATTGTTATTATTACTAGTATTATTCCGCTCATAGAAATGGTATCGTGAAGTACCGAGTTCGGGTTTCAAGTATCCGGGTTCGGGGACTTTACATTTGGTATCAGAGCTATAGGGTTAGAAACCTTAGGTGGGTTAGACCTTAGGCTATAACTTTAGAATAGAGGGAATCGTTGAAAATACAAATAACTCATATAGAGTTTAAAGATAGATGAATTGAATAAATTCATCGTCAAACAAAATAAAAGATAACTTATAAAACTGTTATGTGTTGTGTGTATTTATTAATTGCTAGTCAAGATAATTTTTGTGTGTAGGTGTTAGAAAGGAACACAATTAGGATACCCTCAAGTCGTAAAGAATAAGTCAACATCCATGACCGAGCCAATATCAAAGACAATAGCTGCAATAGAGGCTCACATTGAAAGCTACCTCAAAGGGGTGGTTATTTTGGAAAGTATAGTACTGGATCAAGAAATGCTAAGTATAACTGATAGGTAAAGTATAGCTAAAGGATTATAAGTGGTAAATGTTGAGTTCTTAAACTCGTATGTTTGCGGTGAGTTCTTAAACTCATAATGTGTTGTATGTTGAATGAAATGGATATAGTTATGTGTAAATGGATATGGAGGATAATGGAAATAGATAGGTTACTAAGCAATTGATCGTTAGTGAATGTGTAAGGAATAGGTAGTATTAGTGTTAGTTGGATATGTATGATTTTAGGTGGTATATATGATAGGTATGTTGGTGTAATATAATATTTTGTATAAGTTATGGCAGCGATTCCCGACTTTTTAGTCACAAAGGGATAGCGAATGTCTAAAGCACAATGTGCTATGGTATGTTAAGTGCTATGAATATGAGTCTATGTTGGATTAATGAGATAAGTTGGTATAAAGATAGTAGATATTTATTTGGTCACTTGTTATTACAGTAGACCAAATTTTCAAAATCTAATATTTGAGTACATGATTATGTGAATAGAAAATTTTGCGTTATATGATAAGCGTTTACGATAAGGCCTAGAATGTAAGGAATAATTTACGGTAATACCGTCAAGATGAAAGCAAAACTAAAGGGCAGAAGAATCTGTCAACAAAGCTGGAGGACAACCAGACTCAATACAGAAACTTGTGAATATGAACGATCAAGCTGTGCAGAACGGAATACCAGCCGCGAAAGATCAACCAGATAATCGAACGTCGAACGTTAAAGACTTCAAGGCGGTCCTATCGCCGGAATTCAAAGGTACAACTGACCGTATAGAAGCCTAGATTTGGGTTAGGGAAATTGAACAGGTGTTCGTGATAGCTAAGGTAGCTTAGGGGCAAAAAACAACTTTTGCCACCTACATGATGAAGGGTGAAGCAAATGTCTGGTGGGAAGTGAATCAGGTGAGGGCAGAAGCAGGTGTGGTAACATGGGATAGGTTTAAGACTTTATTTTTGAGAATTATTTTTCAGCTAGTATGTAGGCTAGAATGGAGGTAAAATTTTTGGAATTGAAATAAGGAGATATGTCAGTTGCGGAATATGCCGCAAAATTTAATGAATTGGCTAGGTTTGCTCCGCATCAAGTTGATACGGACACTAGAAAAGCACGAAGGTTTGAGCTGGGATTAAAACTCTGGCTCTACAACAAGGTGGAAGTGTTGCAGATTCCTATATTTGCAGCACTCATGGAGAAAGCGATTATTGCTAAGGAGGAGAGTGAGGCCATGAGCCTCTACAACAAGGTAAGAAGGAACAAGGGTACGGTTGAGGGAGCTGGGAAGGTAGTAATTAATAGTGAAAGTAAAGGTGGAAACAAACAAAGGGAATAGGAGTGAAAAGAGGTGAAGAATTTTGGAAGTGTGCAGGTGAAGCAAGAAGGTGTGAAAAAGAAGCAGGTGGTATAATGACTTGTGGAAAGAACCACTCGGGGAATTGTTTGAAAGGAAAGTTTGTGTGTTATAAGTATAGGTAGAAGGGACATATCTCTCCCAACTGTCTCAATCCAAGAATGTATAGTAGGTGTTTCAAGTATGGATCAATGGAGCATAAGGTGAAAGCCTATCCAAGAAAGATAAGGGTGGTAAGGAGTGCGAATACGGGAAAAAACAGCAGGACATTGGCGACAACGGGACCAACATCAACGAACGAACCAACAGAATCAACTGCAAGCGTCTTCAACGTGACCGTTCAAGATATCGTGGCAGCCGGGGATGCAACTCCAGGTATTACTCAAACCAATTTTTTATTTTCTTATATATTGATTTCTTATATATAGTAAGTTATTTTTATAAATTATTTTGAAGGAGGAATTTGAGTTCTTTTAGAAATTAAATTTCCGTTTAATCAGAAAGACAAGCTTTAAGTAAATAGTTAAAGATCATTCTGATCAAAGGTGATCAAGATCTATCTGCAATGATTGTGAATGTTATGTACCCTGGTAGGTATAGGTTTTAAAGCGGTGATTTCGGGGACGGAATCCTTATAAGGAAGGGTGAATGTGACAACCCGATATTTTCTATAAAAATAAATCATAAATTTTGCGTATAAATTTTTTTTATTTATAAAAATAAATATGAATGATATGTGCCAAGGTAATGTGTAATTATAATTATATGTGTGATAAATAAAATTTATTTATTACATAAGTATTGCAAATAAATTTATTTTAGAATTATTGATTATTATCAATTATATTTTTATACTAATTAATTCCTTATGGGAAATGTTTTGTTAATTATTTTTCAAGGAAAATATAATCTTATATTATTTAAATAATATAGGAAATGATTTTAGAATAATTATGAATTTTAAAGGTAAGAATGCGTGAAAGGTATTATGTATGTGTTTATGTGATGAATATAAAATATATTTATTACATGAATGGTTATGAATAATTTTATTTTAGAATTATTGCTCATTATAAAATATATTCTAATAATAATTAGTTTTATAGTAAAAATGTTTTTATTGTTTATTTTCCATGTAAATAAGTTTATATATTATTTAAATAATATATATAATGATTATTAGAATTATTATTATAAATATTTTATTATATGATATTATTTCAGAATAGTTAAGTTAATTATTTTTAACTTAATTATTAATGTTATATATGAAAGATAAATTAGATATGGAATCCAAACCCTAATTCCGGGTTTTGATCAAAGAATGAGAATAATAATATTATATTATTATTTATCAGTGTTATAGATATGTATGGTTATGTGTGTAATATTAATATGTGGAACAGTTTTATTATATTATGACCAAACCCTAGTAATAAGGTTAAACCCTAATTTGAGATCCAAATTAGAGTGCAAGATTGTTTTATAAGTGTATTATATAATTTATGTCGTGTATTAAATTTATTAAATTGTTAAACCCTAATTAAAATTCTAGAAACCCTAATATTTAGAAAACCCTAATTTTTGGAAATGAGAAACCCTAATTTGAAATTGAAATTAGAGTTCGAGATTGTTGGTAATGGTGATAAGATGATTAATTAACAAGTATTAAAATTATAATTGTTAATTATAGAAATCCTAAATTGTTAAACCCTAATTACTAAACTAGAACCCTAATTTAGTAATTGGAAACTCTAATTTTAATTTGGTAACCCTAATTACCAAAAGAATAAACCTTAATTGCTAAATTAGCAAAGTTAATTATAATTAGATATATTAAACCCTAATGTTCATGTATAATGTGATTAGATAATTAATCATAATTATGAAACCCTAATTTTAAAATTTTAAAAACTAAAATTTATTTAATTTTTATTTAATTTTATTATTTTTGTACAAACCCTAGTTGCTAAATCTCATAAATGTGTTTGTGCTAAACCTTACGATTGAACCCTAAGGGTTAATCCCTAAGGGTCAAACCCTAAGGGTTTGACAAGTTCTAATTTTGCCATTAAATAATTTATCAAATGACTATTTTTCCCCTAAGTATATTATTTTGGCTAAATAATAGGCTTTGACATTTAGGGGAAGTTGGTGACCAAATCCAACCACCCCATGTGCCTTAAATCTCAGCAAATCATCAGCATTCCAGCCAAATCCATTGCACCCATGTATTATAAATAAATTGGAGAGAGAAAGAATTCATTTATTTGCTCATTTGTACACCAAGCTCTCAACCAACTCTCTCTCTCCCAAAACCCACGAAATTTTAATGCTATATCAGTCAGGATTCAAGCCCCACCGATAACTATAACACATCTAAAGATCAGAATCAAGAATTGATGCATAGAGGTATAAAATCTAGCCTTAATTTCTGTCCAAAAATTCTGTGTTAGATGTTAGTTTTTGTTGTTAGAATATGTTGTATTTAGTCTCTATGGATGATCTGGGTTGCTAGATGTTGAATCCATAAAATCTAGAGGCTCGGATTTGACATTTTACGAAATCTGAAAAAAGGTTTAACAGTCGTCTGACAATGAATGTCAGTCCTCATAGATCTTTGTATGTTATGTGTTTTTGTTGTTTAAAGGTTTACTCTTGTCGTATGCTATGAGATCTTTAATCTAGAACTTGATTCAGAGTTAGATCTGTTGTAGATTGTAAGTTATTCAAGGTCAAAGGTCGTTGACCGACCATGACTTTCTAAAATCTGGGTAACCTAGAAAGTTTTTAGCAGTGTCTGACAACTTTTTCTAATGCCTTGATCTGTCAGATTATATGTGTATTGTTAATGTTGTTGTGATAAGATTGCAGTGTGATGTCTGGACTATAGATCCATTATTTAATATGTCTTATATCGTAAGACAGATCGATGTAGTAGAAGGTCAAACTGGGCAAAACGATCACGAGGACGGGTTTCTGGAATTTCCAGAAACCGTAAGGGCATTGTTTCTGACAATGTTTGACTTGCTTATATCTTGTGATTTTTTTTGTTATTAGATTGATCTGATGATACGAAGTTGTTCCTTGACATTTATACTTCCATTATGAACCTTTATATCATACAAACAATCCTTAGAATCAATGTTACGGAGCCTCAAAAGTGGTAGCATGAACTGTTCTTTAATTCTGGAAAACCCAGAAATTGAAAAATAGCATCTGACAGTTTTTCAAGGGCTTGGATCTCACTTATGTTATGATGTTTGGCTATATTTGTTGCTTAATCGTGTAGTATTACACGAGTACTACACGATCAAAGTCATATCACACCTAGGAGATTTATGATCTGTTAGATAATTGTGGTCAAAGGAGGCCACTCGGTAATCTGCTATGAAGATCTGGGTTTGTATGAAGAACATGAAGAACACCTATAGCGACGGTTCTGTCGCTATAGGTGGTCTTTAGCGACAGATAATAAATTATTTTCCAGAAATTATTTAATAAATAGAAAAAAATAGTTTTTAATTATTAAAATACAAAATAAATTATTAAAAATTATTTTAAATTCTGAAAATTAGTTTTTAATTATTTTAAATATATTTCATAAATATTTAATATTTTTGAAATATTAAAAGTATTTAATTTATTTAATTACAATATTAAATAAATTATTTAAAAATGATTTTAATATTTGAAAAATCATTTAAAATTATATTATGATATAAGAAAATATTTTAAGTTATTTTTAATAACTTTTAATATTATGTGATAATTTTCATTAATAAATTAATATTAATGATAATTAAGTTATTTATTAAATGAATTAAATAAATTAATTAAAAATGATTTTATTATATTAAAAATCATTTTAAATAAGAATAAGGTATTTAAAAATATTTTAAGTTATAAAATATAACTTTTAATATTTAAAGGTAAATTTCATTAATTAATTATTATTAATGATATTAAAGTTATTTAATAATTATATTAAATAATTTAGTTTAAAAATGATTTTAATATTATAATAATCATTTTAAATGAAAATAAAGTGTTTAAAGATATTTTAAGTTATAAAATATAACTTTTAATATTTAAAGAATAATTTCATTAATAATTTAATATTAATGATATTTATTTAATGATTAATGATATTAAGTTTATTTAATAATTATATTAAATAAATAGTTTAAAAATGGTTTTATTTATTTAAAAATCATTTAAAAAGGATATAAGTGAATTAAAAATATTTTAAAGTTGTAATTAATAACTTTTAATATTTGGATAATGATAAATTAATATTTTAATATTAATAGTAATTATTTAATAATGATTTTAATTGTTTTAAAAATCATTTAAGGGTAACATAAATGTTTTAAAAATATTTTTGAGTTATTATACATAACTTTAATATTTTGGCAATGGTTTCATTAATAGTTTAATATTGATTAAATGTTAATGATAATATAATTGTTTGATATTTAAATCATTTAATAATGATTCTGATATTTCAAAAATTATGGTAAATGGTAATAATTATTTTATAATTATTATAAGGCCATGAAAAATAGTATGACTGATGTTTAAGTTAACTATTTGGATATTGAACTTCGGGATAGAGTCTTAGACTCGATTTTTACCCGATAAAGTTATCGGTAGACCGACATGTTTCAGAAATTGGTCTGAACTTAGATAATTTAATTGGATATGTGTTTTTTTGTGATTCAATGGTTATTAAGGTTGTGTGACAATGTGATTAGGAATGTGTTGATGTTTGCTTGTGAGTCAATGATTGTTGAACATGTGTGATAATGTGAATAGGGAATGTGCTGACTGCAATAGGCAGTGTTATGTGTAGGTTATGTTATACTAATCAGTAAAATGATCTGATTAATGATAGGTCGTGATAGAAAAGATAAATCTAAGTTTGCGTAATTGTAAGCAGCGCATCAGGCAAGTATCCTAACTATGCATTTTCTTTATGCAATGGACAGAAGTGAGAAGTTCAGAATTATTATTATTAATGTACAGATTGTTAAACCTATATTATATACACCCATTGATTATCAACATGTTAGTATATGATAATTCAGTTATATATTCTGTTCGTTAATTTCTATAAATGATTATACAAGTGTCCCCACTTGGATAATCATTATATTTAATCACATGTTGATACACCTTTGATATACATATATGTTGAATTATATATTATTGTTGAACAAGATAAGACCTTTGTTATGAAAACCCGACAGGTATAAACATCCTGATAATGGGAAAATTTTTATGCGCCCAAGGCGGACAGAGTGAACGATAACTTCGTTCTTGTACATGTAGTATTGATCAATACAGGGTACAACGGGGCTGATCACCCTCCGTGCCCGTAAGCAATGGCCGGTTTACAGATAAATTTCTGTTTAAACCCTTTCGAAAATGAATACAATGTTCATAATATGTCACAGAAACCCATGTATAGACAATACACAGTTTTAAAAATTTGAAAGAGGGTTGTTATGTTATTGTTATTGGTACAGATTACTTCACAACTATTAATCGGTTGTAGAAGAATATTATAAAGAAAACATTTAAATTCTTTCAACTTATATATATATATAAATACTTGTTGGGCACTCAAATGCTCATCCTTGCTTAATTTAAATGTTTTCAGCTAAGTGTGAAGAACTGGAAAGTTCGGCCAAGACCAAGTGAAAAGGAAAGCAAACAGGACATTTTATTGGTATCATTTATAATATATAGACTGTATTAAGTTAATGATATGTATTATATATCATGTAAAGAATGTAGTAAAGATTGCGTACTTGGGATTAGACTCTGATAAATGTAAATTTAATTTGAAGTTTTATATTATTGTTATTATTACTAGTATTATTCTGCTCATAAAAATGGTATCGTGAAGTACCGAGTTTGGGTTTCAAGTATCCGGGTTCGGGGACTTTACATGAATGAGTGTGAATATCAAGCGAAGACTTGTAATATAGAATAATGTAATTAAACTATTGAATAATTTAATGAACGGTTATGTATCCTTGGTGGCGAATAAAAGTCACTCGTATAAGATGTAAAGAATAATGTAATTATCATTATTTGTAATGAAAGATGTTATAAGGTTTAGAACCTGGGAATTGAGAATGTATGTTATTATATTTTAGTATATAGTGATGTATGTTGGGATGAATGATGTACTCGTGACGTGTGAAATCCGGGTGTGAAGATAGACTGAATTTCGGGGTGTTACACCCGATCCAGTCTTAATCATTTTATCCTTGTTTTCTGGGATCAATTCAATGTCTTCAGTCTCCTCGACTGGCAGTGTGAGGGGTTCTTTACTTCCTTTAGTAAGCGACTTTACCTCGATCGTCATAGTCTTCCTTTGTTTACTAACTCCAACTCTCAACGATATCAGAGAATTCCTGTAGCATCTTCGAGCCATATCTGGATCTCCCTTAACTTCGCCAACCCTATTTTGTGTAGGAAACTTTAGTTTGAAGTGCGGGATGGAAGTCACTTCCTACAATTCTGTCAACGTCGGTCGTCCCAAAATAACATTGTACGCCGAATCCACATGCATTTCAAAGAACCTGACATTCACTTCAACCTGTTAGGGAGATGTTCCGAAGACCACCGACATTTCAATAGTTCTCGTCACCCAAATTGGGTCATTGTTAAATCCATACAAGGGTGGCTCCTACCGACTTTCATCTTTCTCCCCTCTAAATCCAGCCTCTGGTATGCATGGGCATATAATATGTCAACAAAAAAGCCATTATCAATCATAATATTCTTCATGTATACGGATCCGACCCGTGTTGTGATAGCAAAAGCTCCATTATTCGGTTTAATGAGTTCTGATGGGTAATCCTAATCATTGAAAGAAATAATCGTGTCAGGGTACTGCCAATCCCTCAAAGCAGGTTATTTGGAAACAGTCAGTACTGAATCTTCTTCCCGATCACCTTTCCAACCGAGCCACCTATGATCACATCTACCACACGTCTGGTCGGCAGAATTTTTTTGGATTGTGGTTGTGGTTTCACATTCTGCTCTTGATTTGTGTTGCTTTCTTTCCTTTCTGAGCCATCTTGCTCAGCCACATACTGCACCAACTCTCTGCTCTGGACATTTTTCTCGATCAAATACTTCAATTTTTGACAGTCTTCTATAGAGTGTCCAGAGATTTGCTGATAGTCACAATATCTATTCTAATTTCCTCTCCATGGATGGGTATTGGCCGGGCAAGGTTCAAAATAAGGCTCGTCTTGCATGTCCTCCAATATCTTTGCTTGATCCGTTTAAGTGGGGTATATAATTTGTTGACGCCACAGTTTGGAAAGGGTGGTCGGCCTCCTCTCGAACCCCAATTTTTCCTCGTCTGATTATCTGATATGCTATTATTGTTAACTGGCTAGGGATGGTTATTCCTATCTCGATCTCTAGGCTTCTTTGAAGATGGTGCTTTCTGCTTCAGGCTACCTATGGCTTCTTCGATCGCAATGAAGCCATATGCTCAGTCGTACACCTCAGCGAGGTCCTTTGGGTCGTTAACCATCATGTCCTTTACTAATTTCTTTGATCTCACCACGTTCAACCCTGTGGTAAGTATCTGAGGCCCTGAGGGCCACTCAAGTCCGTCACTGCTTCGACCACCTCTCGAAATCTCCTCACGTACTAGTTAAGGGTTTCATTGGAGTACTGTCGTATCTGCATCAGGGAAGAGGTCAGTTTCTTTTCTTTTTATTGCTCCCGAACCATCCACGAAACTTATCATAAAGTTTTTTCCATGATGAGATCGAGTTTGGGGCCAACGACATCATCCATTGTCGGGCCCGCCTTCTTAAGGGTGGTGATGAAAATCTGGCACTTGGCAACGTCTAAATAATCATAGAACTTCATGACTCAGTTGTATGCCTGGGTATGGTCATAGGGATCTCTAGCGACATCGTACCTCTCCAAGTGTGAGACTTTTTTATTGGGATCGACCCGAACCCGATCTATATCCAGAGTGAAGGGTGATGTCGAGTCAACCGATATCTCCTTTTCTTGGTTGACCGATGCCAGCTTCTGCTCCAACTCTGCTACTCTCTTCGCGAGGGAGTCAAAATCCCCCTTTTGGGGGGGGGGGTGACCTATGCCTATCCCGTTCGTAGTCCGAAGAAGTCACCCGCTGCCTTCGTCTTGACCTCCCTCGCCCCTCGTTGCTACCTTCCCGAGAGAGGCTCCTTCGCTGCTACCTTCCCGAGAACCGTCCGAATGATATGTGCTGGATCGACTCCCTAGCGATGCTTCCTGATGGTGATGATGATTTGAAGAAACATACTCTCCTCCCAACAGTGCTGCCATCTGGTCATCCAAATCTTTTTGCTCAAGGCATAATGCCTTCATATCATCTTTTCTCTTTTGCATCTTTCTGGCTAGGATCAACTCCCTTTTAGCTTGATTATCACACTTCGAGTTTTTATCCTCCTAAATGCGTGTTTGGAATGGGATATCCTTTGTGACACCCCCAAATCTAGGTACTTCATTCCCACAAGATTTGGTGTTCACTTTCCATTCATGTCTGACTACAACTTCTAACATCATAACTGTATATAATTACCATAAACAGGTTACATAACAATAATTTACAGAAAACTAGAATTCTCAAAACATATAGTTTTTACCGTGAAACACATATACATGTATATACATATATATAATACTAAGGTTGTTAACATACCTTCAATTGGTCGAACAATCCTTACTAAACTCACTGGAATTGTTGTGAAATCCTTAGGTTTCCTCTCTCAATTCTCTCACAGCCTCTCTGTATTTCTCAGACTTAGCAAACAACTAGAATACGCATAACCCCCTAATAGCTAACTATGTGTAATAATAAAAGAAAACTGATATGGCCATAATAAGCCTAATCAGTTACAACACATAACGTATATATATTATAAACATGTTATATTTATTATTTTAATTTATTTTATTTATATTATTTAAATTCAAAATTTAATAATCCAGAAGTCATAAGGTTTTGTTTGGCAAAACCCTTTAAATATTAAAGACTTAATATTTTAAGCCTTGTTTGATTTAAATCAATTTAAAACTACTTTAATTATTTTAATAAACAATTTAGTTTATACTTTATGATCACATATCCTTTATTTGAATTTCCATATCCAACATTAATCAAATAAATTAATTACACACTATATTTTAATTAAATATATCATTTAAACAAATATCACAAAATTATAATTTCATTATAATTTTATTTAATAATTTAGTATATCATTTAAATTATTAAATCAACACAACAATATAATATATCACGTTATATTACAACTCTCTAAATTATAATTTAATTTAATATAGAATATTATCTAATAAATTTAGATTCATAAATATTTATTAACAACCACTACATCAATAAAATATTTATTCAAAAATTTCAATAATAACCTCATCAAATAAATATTTATATAATCTAATAAATATTTAAAATTATAATTTGAAATTCTGGATTGTTACATCATTCCATCCTTACAAGGATTCTATCCCCATAATCACAATTCAAACAATCAAATCGTCACATTCTTCCCCCTTATAAAGATTATGTCCCCAGAATTGAAAACATAGACTAAACAAATAACTCAGGATAATTCTTCATTATATCAGTTTTGAGTTCCCACGTAGCCTCTTCGATATTGTGGTTCCTCCATATCAACTTCACAGAAGGTATCACTTTATTCCTGAGCACTTGTTATTTCCTGTCGACTATCTGGATAGGAATCTCTTCATATGACAAATCTTTATTGAACTGCAATAGTTCATAGTCGATCACATATTTGTAATCGGGTTTATACGATCGCAACACCGACACATGAAAAATGTTGTGCACGTGATCTAATTCTGAAGATAAAGCTACCTCATAAGCTACTTCTCCCACTCTTTGTAGAATCTCGAAAGGTCCAATAAACCTTGGGCTTAGCTTTTCTTTCTTGCCAAAATGAATTTTTACCTTCCAAGGAGAAACATTTAGGGAAACAAAATTTCCTACTTCAAATTCGTGATTATGCCTGTGTTGATCAGCATACTTCTTATGTCTATCTTGAGCAGCTACTAGTCTTGCTCTGATGAGTTTGATAACTTTAGTATTCTGCTGCACCAGTTCTGGTCCTAGCAGTTGACATTCACCAACTTCATCCCAACATAGTGGAGTTCTGCATTTCCTGCCGTATAATGCCTAGTATAGCGGCATGCCAATGCTTGCATGGTAACTGTTATTGTATACAAATTCCACCAACGATAGATGATCATCCCAGTTTCATTAAAAATTCATTATGCATGCTCTAAGCATATCTTCTAGCGTCTGGATTGTTCGTTCGCTTTGCCCATCGGTTTGCGGATGATATGTTGTACTCATCTTTATTTGCGTTCCCATGTGTAATTTCTTCCAAAAATTTGATGTGAATCTCGAATCTCTATCTGATATAATTAACACTAGAACTCCATGTCTCATCACGATCTCTTTAACATATAGCTTTGCCGGCTGATCAAAATTAAATCTAATCTTTATTGGAAAAAAGTGTGAAGATTTTGTCAATCTGTCCACTACCACCCATATCACATCGTATCCTTTTTGAGTTGTTGGAAGACCTATCACAAAATCCATAATGATATGTTCTCATTTCCATTCCAGTATTTCCAATGGTTGAAGTAATCTACTTGGCCTTTGATGTTCTGCCTTCACTCTCTTACATGTCAAGCACTTTGTAACGCATTCTGCAACTTCTTTTTTCATATTTGGCCACCAAAAATGTCGCCGCAAATCTTGATACATCTTCGTACTTCCCGGATGAATCGAATATCTTGAACTATAAGCTTCTGTCAAGATTTCTTCTTTAATAACCTGTATTGCTGGAACCCAAATTCATCCCTCGAATCTCAGTATTCCCTCACTATCAAGCTTATACTTCACTTCTTTACCCTCGACCACGCTTTCTCTTATTTTTTTTTGCATTCTTCATCCTGTAGTTGGACATCTTTCACTTTATCCACCAAAATTGGACTAGCTTCCATCTGGTACAATCTTTCATCAGATTCTTTTGGAAATTTGATTTCCAACTCTAGCCTTGCCATTGCTGAAATGAGCTCCTCCTTATCGGTTAGTAGAATCAACTTTTCTCTGCCTTTTCTACTCAAGGCATTTGCAACCACATTAGCTTTTCCCGGATGATAAAAGATCTCGCAATCGTAATCTTTTATCAATTCCATCCATCTCCTTTGATGCATATTAAGGTCCTTTTGTGTGAAAATATACTTCAGACTCTTATGGTCTGTGTAGATCTCACACTTCTCTCCATAGAGATAATGTCTCTATATTTTCAGATCAAATACTACTGCTTCCAACTATAAATCAAGAGTCGAATACCCTTTTTCATAGTCTTTCAAATGCCTTGATGCATACGCAATGACTTTGTCGTTCTGCATAAGGACACATCTTAATCCCTTGTGTGAAGCATTACTATACACCATAAAATTTCCTGTATTATCTGGTAATGACAACACAAGTACCATACTTAACTTCTTTTATAGATTTTCTCGTCAAATTTGTTAATGAAGTGGCAATCTTAGAAAAATCCTGGATAAACCGTCTGTAATACTCTGCCAATCCCAAGAAACTTCGTACTTCTGATGGAGTTCTTGGTTGTTCACAATTTATCACAGCTTCGACTTTTGATGGATCCACTGAAATCCCATCCTTATCAATTACAAGCCCAAGAAATTGTACACGTTCCAGCCAAAATTCACATTTAGAGAATTTCGCGTACAACTTTTCCTTTTTTAATGTTTCCAACGTCAGACGTAACTGTTCCACGTGTTATTCTTGAGTTTTGGAGTACACCAAAATATCATCGATAAATACCACCACAAATTTGTCCAAAATTAGTTTAAACACCCTGTTCATCAAATCCATGAATGCTGCAGGGGCGTTTGTCAAACCAAAAGACGTCACCAAAAATTCATAATGTCCATAGCGAGTTTGGAATGTCGTCTTCGGTACATCCTCCTTCCTTACTTTCAGTTGGTGATACCCACTTCTCAAATCTATTTTCGAGAAATATCTAGCACCCCTTTAATTGATCAAACAAGTCATCTATTCTTGGAAATGGATACTTGTTTTTTAATAGTAACTTTGTTTAATTCTCTATAATCAATGCAAAGACGCATTGACCCATCCTTCTTATTCACAAATAATACCGGTGCTCCCCAAGGTGACACACTCGGCTGTATGTACTTCTTATCTAGTAGTTCTTGCAGTTACACCATCAATTCCTTCATCTCTACCGGAGCCATTCTGTACGGGGCCTTCGATATTGGAGCGGTTCCTGGCGCTAAGTTGATCATGAATTCGATATCTCAGTCAGGCGAAAGTCCTGGCAAATCTTCCGAAAAACACATCCACAAATTCCCTAACCACTGGTATTTCCTCCAGTTTCACACTCTTCTCCTTTTGAGTATCGACTATGTAGGCTAAATACCCTACACAACCTTGACTCAACAACCTCCTGGCTTGCATAACCATTAGACACCTTGCTTGTCTAGGCGATTTGCTACCATTAAAAACTACCTTTGACGGAGTCATAAGGTTTACACACTTCTTCTGGCAATCAATTATTGCTTCATAATTGAATAGCCAATCCATTCACAATATCATGTCAAACTCTCCATGTTTTATCGGGATTAAATCTACTTTCATAATATTTCCCTTTATATTCACCCTACAGTTCTTCTATACGAACCTAACAGGAATCATTTCCCTATTTATAATTTCTATGTTTAAAGGGAAATTTAACTCTTCACTAGGTATTTCTAACCTCTTAGCAAATTCATCAGATATAAACAAGCAAGTATCACCCGAATCAAACAATACATATGCATTTATATCATTAATTGGGATAATACCTGACACGACATCATTTGACTGCACTGTGTCCTGCACCGTCATGTTGAAGGTTCTTGTTGTGGGCTTATTTGTTGACGTTGGTCCAGCAATAGTCAGCGCACCTCCACTAGCATTTCCCTTGCTTCCATTTGTCTCACCAGTTTTCTTCTTTAGACACTCGCGAGCAAAATGATCCTTCGACCCGCAGGTGTAGCAAATATTCTTCTTGGGTTGAGTGCAATTTGGGGTAATGTGACCCTCCTGGCCATAATTAAAGCATGCATGCTTCCCCCTTAAGCACATACCCGAGTGAAACTTCCTGCATGTAGCACATGCATCAATCTTCTTCCTTAGTTGGTTACCTAGCTGATTTCCAGCTCCCACATTTGCATTCAACTTCCTCTTCAACTGTTGTTGCCATTTCCATCGTTACTACCTCCACCATTTTTAGCTTCCCCTTCATTCTTCTTCTTCCTCTGCTCTTGGTTGTGTTTTGTTACAGCCTCGCCTCCACTTTCAGTAAGAATTGCTTTCTCAAGCACCGCTGCAAACGGCTTTTGCTGGAACAGAGAAACCCTGCTGTACAACCAGGGCTTCAGTCCCTGCTCTAATCTCCTTGTCTTACGCTCATCCGTATTAACTTGATATGATGCAAACCTTGCTAACTCGTTGAATTTTGCTGCATATTTTAACACTGTCATTGTGCCCTGCTTTAATTCCAGAAATTGCAACTCCATCTTGTTCTTCGAACTTTCTGGGAAATAGGTCTCAAAGAATATTTCCTTGAACCTTTCCCAAGACATTACCCCTTGACCTCCGACCTCCTCGGGTTTTATTAGCTTTCTTCTAATAACTTGCCTCTGCTTTCAACATGAATGTTGTAAAAGCAGTCTTCTGATTCTTTCCTACCCTAGCAACATTGAAAACCTTCTCTATTTCCATAATCCAGGTTTGTGCCTCAACCGGATTCATGGACCCATGGAATTATGGTGGCCCAACTGCCTTGAAATCCTTAAAAGTCGTAGCTTGATTCTGTGGCTGATTCTGTAATGCTCCTGTCAGTAGCATTAAAAATTGTTGAACTGGATTATCCTCAGCATTGTTGTTATTCTCAGGCTTCCTTTGTCGTGGTTGGCATCTTGGAGGCATTTTCTGTTAAAATACACCCATTAGATTCTATTCAACCTTTTAAGTATTACGTAGTTAAGTTGCACATCATAAAAGATTATCACATAACACATAACACTTTGACTAAAACAATAACTTTTATTCATTCATAATCTTTTAAAAACATCAAAACAATAGCATCACGGCTATTTACATTACTTTCCTGAACTACAAAGTTGCAGGATTACTTCATCATCATCACATCCCATTGGTTATATCATACCCGGGATTTACATCTTATTTACTCACTAATAACATAATAATTACATTTATGACTTTCTATTAAAATGATGCATAGCTTTACGACGCTCCTCTTCCATAATTCGAAACATTGTTCGGCGATCTAATATGTACGATGGCAACGTCTCGAATTGATCACGGTGTTGAATACGTTATTCATATCTTCCATCTTCATCCTCTTTGCTTGTGCGTCCCTCTCTGCTATTCTAGATCGTTGATAAACTTCATTGTACGCGACTTCAGCATTTGCCCTCTTAGTAGATTCCTCTTTCAACATGTTCTTCAAATCTTCAATCTCTGCTATCATTCACTCGTTCTCTCCTTCAGTATGGACCAACTTCTCTTCAACATTATTCAAACGTTCCTCTCGATCCTGTATCTCATTGTCCTTCAGTTCCATCGAGGCCTGTTGTTCAGCTACTATCTCTTATAACTCCTCGACGGTATCTTGAAGTTCCACATTACGGTCGTATACTTCGTCGTATATACGGGCGAAAATCGAATTAAGTGGGATCTCTTCCTCCTCGTCCTCCTCATCCTCCGATTGTGGCAGCTCAACGGGGTCCTCCTCATCCATCTCTATCTCATCATCCTCATCAGGTATTCTCTCCTGCTCAACTACTGTAACCAACGGAGTTTCTTCCTATGGCAGTAGTTGTTCCCACACCACCTGAATATCTCGAGACTCCTCCTCTCTAGGCATCTGGGATCCTTCCTCCCTAACCTGACTAGTTCCTCCTATATTAGCCATCCTGCCAACCAAATTTTAAGTTTTAATTACTAATCATTACTACTAGACACTCACGAGCACATAAGTTGTAATCACATATGTGACGCCCCCAAATTCGGGTATCTTCCAACTCGACAGATGGTGCTACACGGTACTACCATTCATACATTCATTCAATTGAAAAGTCTCAAAAGGACTAATATAACTTCTATATATCCAAAATAATATTACATTTACCAGGTTCTTTATAACCCATTCGTTTGTTCTTGTCATAATATTCATTATATTACAGACATTCAACTATTCTATTACATAAGTAATCTAAGGGTTCGTCTTTGCCTTGCCCTTGTCTTTTCCTGAGCCTTCGGTCCGCTCGATCTTGGCTGTGTTTATATGGTTCAAGCAAGAGTGAGCATGACTAGCTCAGCAAGTACTACAATTCTAATAAACAACATGCTTGAAACATAGAACTTGTATACCAATATAAATCGGTAAACATTAATCATGCTTGACAGAATCATAATATAAGTCTAGCTGAAAGAATTGGCTTTAGACTTCATCATTAAAACTTCATGCGAAAGAATACATAAATTACACAGCTTGTCTAGACTGAACTGGAACAAGGTTAGAATACTTGCCTTCAGCGTTTGCTTATTGATTATAACACGTACTCGTTAAGTCTCTAAGTCTGTACAATACATGATCATATAACATACCACATTAGGTCTTATATAATCAAGTAGGTATATTATTATATCTTACCCTTCATCTCAATCTAAATCCTGACTTAGATATGTTATTATGGTTTCCGGCTTTTCATTATGTCATTCACATTACGTTTATCTTCAATTGATTATTAACCTTTAATCATCATACATTAAGTGTTTAACAATGCCTTAACAATGTTATATTAACACCTTCTATACTTGTAAACATTCTTGTCTGTCAAAACTCTGGGACTGGTGTCGCGGCGCCACACTTAACTCTGCATCTCGCACCGCGGCGCAAGTTAGAAGTATGCTCGGTTCTAGCCTCGCGCTGCGGCGCGGGCTTTAAGGCTGTGAGTCGGGCCGCGGCGCAGACTTTGTGCCTCAGATAATTTTTGCAGATTTTAAATTTTGTGAACTTTTCGGACGCATAACTTATTCATTATAAGTTCGAATTGGCTCGTTAAAAAGCCTACGGTTCACAAATTACGTACTCTATGCGTTCATGTAAGAATTTTATCAATTTGACTTTGTTTGCTAAAATTTCACCTATTAGTTCATTTTTAACGAAAACGATAAACGTTCGTGAACGTTCAATGCTCGTTTCTTCGTTCTAAGTCAGAATTCGGTCATTTTCGAGTCTGCAACTCTATAATGCTAAATATGACTTGTCTCCATCGAAAACCAACATTTTTCGACTTCAAACACAAAATACGACTTTCATTCTGAGAATTTCACGAATTCGACGATAATCGTCCAATCATGTGAATTTTGGGAAAACTTCATTACTAATCATTCTAAATGGATTTTAACCAACATATGAACATTACAAGTTACTTATCACACAAACTTATCATCAAAGTAGATTTTGACTTATTCTCATAAGTCAATGACTTAATCAACTTATTAACTACAAATTCTAATGCTTATGACTTACTATGAACTTAAGTCCATCAATCAATGTTCTCATACTATATTCAACATACTAACATCATATGACAAACATATGACAAGTTCTTCATGATTCTATCAACTTATTAGAGTTCAAGTTGCTTATTCAACTTATTCGGCTTAAGTTCATTCATTAATAATGTATTATATGTTATTATCAAACAATCCCACTTCTCTATCAATCCTATCATAGAAGAGATAAAGATATAATAGACATGAGTCTTACCCTAGAAGCACTTGTGCTTTTCTTCCTTGAAGATTTATCAAAGGATGATTGACTTATTTTTGACTTATGTGTTTATTCTCTCTAACCAATAAGTTACTTAATCTAGAGAGGAGTTGGATGAAATGAAACAACCAACAAATGAAAATCAAGCCTTCTATTTATAGGCAACTCAAAGTGAGGGCATAAGAGTCATTAGGACCTTCCACCTCCTTTAATCACCTCCTTAATACACCTCCTTACTATTCATTACATTGCAACTAAGTCTACTTTGTAGCCACTTCTATTACTTGGCCATCACAACACTTGCTCATCACTTAAAGTTCTTGCCCATTAAGTCTACCCACATCACACTTGGTTTACCCCATGGATCATAGCTTAATCACATTGGGCTTGCTAATTATCTAGCTAATTTCTTATTGGACTTGTATTACAATAGTTTGGACTCATGACTTATCAAACACTTGGGCTTGAGAATCACTTTCCATTGGACTTCTATCATTAAGCTAATAATCCTACAAGTCCATTACATTTAATTAACAACTTAACATATATACACTACGTATAATTCTCGTATGCTAGCTCGTATATTAATTAGTAATATACGTTATTTCATTATCCATTCTTAATAGTATAATACATCGTATTACACTTACGTTCATTACCTCGTACAATGCGTACACATCATACAATTACAACTTTCTTTCCTTAACGCTTAATAAACCTAACGTACCCGAATTAAGTCCGCATGCGAAATATTATGTTTTCCATACTTAGATTATTTTTACATAATCAATCTCACCTTGATATTATAATGTTACATATTTCTCGAAAATTCAAAAATAATTCCCGAGCAGAAATCGATGAATAGTATTTTCGAAAAATTTCTCGGAAAACTTTTATTTTTCGTTTTAGAAATTCAAACACTTTAATTCTCCTACGTAGTTAAAATACTACGACTTTCCGACGTTTCTAGGTTATAGAACGACATTCATCTTATCAACACGTAATAATAATAAATAATATTATTTTATTCATTATTAAAAGTATTTACAAAGGTTCGATTTTCTGGGGCGTTACAACATAAGTACATAAGTGTTTTATTACTTCTTCCTTATAACTCGATAAGAATCATCACTCTCTTTCAAAGGTTACTTCCTAAGGCTTTTCCCCACCTAAGGTTCATAACCAAAAGCTTTGATACCAACATGTGACACCCCCAAATCTAGGTACTTCATTCCCACAAGATTTGATGTTCACTTTCCATTCATGTCTAACTACAACTTCTAACATCATAACTATATATAATTACCATAAACATGTTACATAACAGTAATTTACAGAAAACTAGAATTCTCAGAACATATAGTTTTTGCCGTGAAACACATATACATGTATATATATATATATATATATATAACTAAGGTTGTGAACATACCTTCAATTGGTCGAACAATCCTTGTTAAACTCACTAGAATTGTTGTGAAATTCTTAGGTTTCCTCTCTCAATTCTCTCACAGCCTCTCTGTATTTCTCAGACTTAGCAAACAACTAGAATACGCATAACCCCCTAATAGCCAACTATGCGTAATAACAAAAGAAAACTGATATGGCCATGATAAGTCTAATCAGTTACAACACATAACGTATATATATTATAAATATATTATATTTATTATTTTATTTATATTATTTAAATTCATAATTTAATAATCCAAAAGCCATAAGGCTTTGTTTGGCAAAACTCTTTAAATATTAAAGACTTAATATTTTAAGCCTTGTTTGGTTTAAATCAATTTAAAACTACTTTAATTATTTTAATAAACAATTTAGTTTATACTTTATGATCAAATATCCTTTATTTGAATTTACATATCCAACATTAATCAAATAAATTAATTACACACTATATTTTAATTAAATATACCATTTAAACAAATATCACAAAATTATAATTTTATTATAATTTTATTTAATAATTTAATATATCATTTAAATTATTAAATCAACACTACAATATAACATCTCACGTTATATTACAACTCTCTAAATTATAAATTAATTTAATTTAGAATATTATCTAATAAATTTAGATTCATAAATATTTACTAACAACCACTACATCAATAAAATATTTATTCAACAATTTCAACAATAACCTCATCAAATAAATATTTATATAATCCAATAAATATATAAAATTATAATTTGGAATCTCGGATTGTAACACGAATTTCACCCACCAAACAGTAGTATTAACACGTAAATATGGTATAGAACTATCACAAACACGTTTATTAACATATTCCTCAACATAGAACAATTTAACAACAATTATACTAGTTTAATTTCTCAAATTTTATATTTTCATATAAAACTTCATTTTTGAGTTCCTTAGATAAAAATCATCACTGTAATCTCAATTCTTCACCAAATCACTTCCTTCAAACTACATTATCTTCGTTTCTTAATGAAGTAACATAAACAAGCCACAATTTACAGTTTATCATACTAACTAACCATCATAATTAGTACTTCATAAGCCATATGAGAAAACATACTGTAATTTACTTTTCTTCCTTTTTACAACGAAATTAGCATACCATTCATGTATGACAACAACTTCTAACATCATAACTATATACAATTACCATAAACAGGTTACATAACAATAATTTACAGAAAACTAGAATTCTCAGAACATATAGTTTTTGTCGTGAAACACATATACATGTATATATATATATATATATATATATATATATATATATATATATATATATATATATATATACTACTAAGGTTGTGAACATACCTTCAATTGGTCAAACAATCCTTGCTAAACTCACTGGAATTGTTGTGAAATCCATAGGTTTCCTCTCTCAATTCTCTCACAGCCTCTCTGTATTTCTCAGACTTAGCAAACAACTAGAATATGTGTAAGACCCCAACTTATTATAAATAAATTAAATTTTCCTCCTCTATTCATTATTCTAAAATATTATGGTGTTAATTTGATATAATACTTTGGTTATGGGTGAAATGTGAAAATTTTTACAAAATAAACAAGTGGTTATAAAATAATCATTGTTGTCGGGGAATATTCGTTTGGTCGTGGAATATTCTTTTTGTCAGGAATATTCGTACGACGGCGCAGTCAATTGTGGGCCCCATAACAGAATAACGGTCAGATGAAGAAAACGACAAATTTGAGTTTTTATAAATAACGGCATAATTTTTACCGTTAACACTGTTGGATAATTGGTGGTTAAAATACAGTAATACGCGTGGTTGTACAGTAGCACACGATATTGCACAGTATGGTTGAATTATTAATTCATACGTAATAAGGCACTACTCAATAATTATTACAGTAGTTACTGTTCATTATTTTATTATATTGATTCAATAATTGCTACATTGTTAGTTTATATTATTATTGTTTCAATAATTATCACTGCACATTATTTCTCATTATCAGATCAATAATTCATATTATTTGAATAATATTATTAGATAGCATTATTGGCAATGTCTAGAAAGTTCTGTCAAGGAGAGTTTTGATCATCTAATTGCGCGCCAGTAAGGATAAATCCTTATTGGAAAGCCCCCTCTTTCCTGGGAACGGCCTGGTTGTCATAATTGTGATAATGTAATATTATTTAATAATAATTAATTATTGATTCATATGATAAGGAAATATTTATTTGATGTGGATATAATTGATGAATATATTATTTTATGTGGATATAATTGAAGGAATTAATGCTGAGGTGTTTTATAAGAATTTTGTCGGACTGCAAGAAATAAAAATCATCCGTTTGTGGATTTCGGATAATTTCTGTTTGGAATTTGGAAAAATTTTCTTCTTCAAAGTTGTAGAGAATTGAAATTCCTATAAAAAATGCGAGATTCTAATTTTCTGACAAAGGGGCTATTTATTGTGAATTATTGAAGTTCCGGAGATCCGAAATAAAATGATTTTTATTAATTTATGGGTGGGACCCACTCTTGTTTGAACATGTGGGCTGCTGAAAATGGTTCAAAGATGGCTTGTGTTAATTGTCAAGTAAAGCATGCATAGAAAAAAAGTAATGAAATAATAATTCTTTATTATTTTAGTCTCCTTTGGCGTTCTAGCATTTTCCTATAAATAGAGAGCTAAGTTAGAATTGAAAATCACACTAGAAACAAGTTTTCTCTCTTTCTCTCTCTCTATATTATCGAACGTATTCTTGTGAGTATACTTTGAGTGTTGTTATACGGTGCGAGTTTCTGTCAGCACTTTACCCGAAATTCAGTCAGAAATACGGTTATTTTGAGGTAAGGGATATTATCTTCTTCGTAAATGATATTTTCTTCAATATCATTATGCCAAAATATTGGTATGAACTTTTTATCAAATTTAGAACTTTTGTGTCGGAGTTACTATTCACGTATATGGCATTATTCACGTATACGGCACTATACACCGAAGAATGAAAATTTTCCTTTTTGTCAAAGATGTCTATTTTGGCTACTGTCTTTGATTGTATCCATGTTTTGATCGTTATTTTTGAATTCTGCTTCAAAATTGGTTATTATGGAGTATTATTGATCTTGGATAAAACTGTTATACGAATCCCTAATATTTGTCCTTCTATCTCACTGGATTCGTTCTTAAAAATATTTTTCATCATCCTCAGTCCTTAATTGTGATATTATTGAATATCTTTGGCCTGTAGTGCAAAGATAAATGATTACTGATGAATATCTTTGGCCCGTAGTGCAAAGATGAACAGGTGTTGAGATGAACATGACCAACTGGTGATATAAATGAATATCTTTGGCCTATAGTGCAAAGATGATTAAAGATGTATATTGATTGTTGTTACAGGGATAAAATATTGATGTTAGACTCTTAAATATTAGAAGATAGTAGAATTCATCCTCTACGTGACTCTTCTAATGGATTGTTGTTTCCGCTGTATTTGTTGATCTAAAACTTATTGTCGATTATATTTTATCAGATTTTTTTTCCTGTTGAAGACTAACGATAATTTGTTGTGTATTATCTTAGTCATAATATTCTTTACTAGGCTAGTTGAGCTCACCATTTTCCTTTTTGTTCCATTTTTCTTCTCAGGAGGTGAGAACATAGCAGGATCGAGTCGGGGTATGGAGTGAGGTTTCTAGAAAGATATTTTAGCAATCCTCACTATTTCTGTAAAATAGTGTTTGAATAATTGTAATGAGGACTTATTTGTGTGTGGATATTATCTAGAAGACAATATTTGTATTTAAACTCACAGTATGTATTGTCGTATTTCACACGACATTTGTATTATTGAAGTTGTAGTTTGCTTTATGTACCATGTATTTGGTGACTCAGAATGGGTGTTGTATACCTATTTTGGGGGCGTCACAGTTGGTATCAAAGCTTAGGGATATGGTCTCTGGCGGAGATCGGGGAATAGAACTAGGAGGGGAGAGATGAGTAAATCCTTCGCTAGTGTGTTCTATCTAAGCTTATGTGTTGGTCGGTCATAATATAGGGATATTATGTGATATGTTAAATTGTTTAATTAACCCTTGTTTTATGGAAGTATTTAAGAATGGCCGCTGAGAACGTTAACAATGGAGTGTATGAGACTGTGGAACAACCTTTAGTCACAAACTAGGAGAACGTACAACAGGAAGACAATATTCCTCCTGTAAACAACACTACCGAGCAAACGATGAACGATGGAATGTTTAGGAACTTTTTGCAGTTCATGCAAAATCAGACGAGGGAGACTCGTGTACAAAATACGGCTGGAAGTGATGGCAACGCGCGGTCTGTCACAGCCAAGCAGTTTAAGAAGTTGGACCACCAGAATTTAAGGGAAAACCGGATCCGATCATGGCAGAAACATGGGTCAAGCAAATTACCAAGATATTCGATGTCTTGGGATTCACGGAGGAACAGAAGGTTCCATTCGCTACCTTTATGTTTCGTGGTGAAGCAGATTACTGTTGGGAATCTGTGAAGCGTACCCAACCAGATGCACTCAACATGTCTTGGGAAAGATTTCAGAAACTTTTCAATGACAAGTACTTTCCTGAATGTATTCGTCATATGAAAAAGGTAGAGTTTATTAGACTCGAATAGAATAACATGACGGTGTATCAATACGAGGCAAAGTTCGCAGAGTTGTCCAGGTTTGCACCTCATTTGGTGGAGAATGAGGAACGCATGACGCGGATGTTTCTGAGAGGTTTAAAACCCGAGATCCGTTAATACCTTATATCTAATAAATTTTCTTTATATTTAGATGTTATAAACAGGGCTCAGTTGTTAGAGCGAGATAGTGAGTATACTCAACCGAGGGACCACAACCAAGGTCATATCGGTGACATCAGTCATCAGAACGATGATAACCAGCGATGAAGGAAGAATACGGACAAAGGCGGTAACCACTCAGGTGGTAATCGTGGCCATGATAATAGAAGAGGTGACTCAAGTGGAAATTTCAGAAAGAGAAGATTCAACAATGACGGGAAGACATCAGCAGCAGCACCAGCACCAACAACAAATTTTAGAGGAGGAGAACGACCGTCAGTTAGATGTTACAAATGCGGGAAGGAGGGACATATCAGCCCAAACTGTCCACAACAATCCAAGGTATGTTACAACTGTGGAAAGGAAGGCCACATCGCTCGAGATTGTACTATAGTGAAACCAAGTTCAGCATGTGTGGTGATTCCAAGGGCTGTCCCGGATAAGTCGAAATCAGCGGTTCCTGGAAGAGCGTTTGTCGTGACTGGCCAAAACGAGAGGAACCCAAACGAAGTGATCATGGGTAAGCTAATCTTTAATTCTTGCGAAGTTTATACCTTACTAGATACCGGTTCTACCCATTCTTTTATCTCTTCTGCTTGTGCTCAACGTTTAAACTTGACTCCGGAGAAATTAGATTTTGATTTATCTGTTGAAAATCCATTGGGTGAAACCTTCGTTACATCTATAATTTATAAATCTTGCATGATCCAAGTTGGCACTATCACATTACTTGTGGATCTTATCTCTTTAAAGATACTTTCTTTTGATATGATTTTAGGAATTGATTGGTTAACCACTCATCATGCCAAAATTGATTGTTTTCGTAAGGTTATTAGTTTTCATATTCCTAACCAACCTGTCATACGAATTCAAACCACTAAAATCAGTCACAGTCATATCAAGCCACAAAGCTATTCGTTTATTGAAAAACGGATGCCAAGCTATCTTAGCCCATGTTATGGATTTGAACAGAGACAAGTCAGATTTGGATAATATTTTTGTTGTTAAAGAATTTCCTGATGTATTTCCTGAAGAACTTTCCGGTCTACCCCCGAAACGTGAAGTTGAATTCTTTATTGATCTTGAACCGGGTACAAAACCCATTTCTAAAACCCCATATCGAATGGCTCCTATTGAACTTCAGGAGTTAAAAGTCCAACTACAGGAATTGATAGACATCGGTTTCATTCGTCCTAGTACATCTCCTTGGGGTGCTCCTGTTTTATTCGTAAAGTAGAAAGACGGGAGTATGCGACTTTGTATTGACTACCGAGAATTAAACCATGTCACCATCAAGAATAGGTATCCACTACCTCACATTGATGACCTGTTTGACCAGTTGCAAGGAGCACAATTCTTTTCAAAGATCGATCTTCGTTCTGGATATCATCAGCTGAAGATTAAAACTGAGGATACTCCAAAGATTGCCTTCAGAACTCGGTACGGGCATTATGAATTATTAGTCATGTCTTTTGGATTGACTAATGCTCCAGTTGCTTTCATGGATATGATGAATTGTGTATTCAAGGAATATTTGGATCAATTCGTTGTTGTCTTTATTGATGACATCCTCATCTATTCCAAAAGCCGTGAAGATCATGAGCACCATTTGAAGCTAGTACTTCAAAGACTTTGTGAACACAAGCTTTATGCCAAGCTGAAGAAATGTGAGTTCTGGCTTGAGGAAGTAGCATTCCTTGGGCACGTGGTGTCAAAACATGGAGTATCTGTGGACCCGACGAAGATTGAAGCAATACAATGTTGGGTGCAGCCAAATTCGGTGACCGAAGTGCGTAGCTTTCTGGGCTTAGCTGGTTATTATCGGAGATTCGTGGAAGGATTTTCTCGAATCGCTACTCCGTTAACTCAGCTGACCCGGAAGGATGCAAAATTCGTATGGAGCGAGGAATGCGAGAAGAGCTTCCAAGAGCTCAAGAGGAGACTCATTTCGGCACCTGTTCTAACAATACCATCTGTTCGGATGGATTTGTTATCTACAACAATACTTCTGGAAAGGGGTTAGGATGTGTTCTCATGCAACATGGGAAAGTCATAGCCTATGCCTCACGACAACTCAAAGAATATGAGAGGAATTATCCTACTCAAGATCTGGAGTTGGCAGCAGTCGTATTCGCGTTGAAGATATGGAGACACTACTTGTACGGGGAGAAAGTGGAGATTTATACGGACCATAAAAGCCTCAAAAATTTCTTCACCCAAAAAGAACTCAACATGCGGCAACGATGTTTGCTTGAGCTGTTGAAAGATTACGATCACATTATTCAATATCTTCCTGGAAAAGCGAACGTAGTAGCTGACGCATTGAGTAGAAGATCATATGCGAGTACGAGTGCAATATTGTCAACGCAAAGGCCCATTTTGTATGACTTGCAAAGGATGGAGGTAGAATTAAAGACTCCAGGGACCCACATGATGATGGCGAATATACGAGTAGAACCGAATTTAATTGATAAAGTTAAAGCTGCTCAAGCTACGGACCTAGGGCTGATACAAATGAAGAAGAAAGTGCAAGAAGGTGCTATTCCAGAAGCAAGAATCGATGAATAAGGAATACTTCTATTCAACTCTCGACTTTGCGTTCCGAACAATTCTGAATTGAAGCATAGAATCATGGTGGAGGCACAGAACACCCCGTTTGCAATCCATCTTGGGAGTACCAAAATGTATCATGATATTCGACATACATTTTGGTGGAACAATATGAGGAGAGAGATCTCGGAGTTTATCTCAAGGTGTTTAATATGTCAACGTGTAAAGGCAGAGCATCAATTGTCAAAAGGTCCATTGCAACCACTTGAGATTCTGGAATGGAAGTGGGAACACATTACAATGGATTTCGTTACAGGTCTTCCCACGGTTTCTCAAGGCATAAATGTTATTTGGGTTATTGTTGATAGATTAACCAAGTCGTCCCATTTCATGTCGATACGTGAGACTTATTCCCTTGAACGTCTTGCTCGTATGTACGTGAATGAGATTGTGAGATTGCATGGCATGCCAGTATCCACAGTTTCGGATCGTGACCCAAGATTCACTACACAATTTTGGGTTAGCTTGCAGAAAGCTATGGGCACGGATTTACGATTCAGTTCGGCATACCATTCTCAAACGGACAGACAATCAAAGAGGACTATTCAAACCCTCAAAGATCTATTAAGACTTTGTGTCCTAGATTTTAAAGGAAGTTGGGATATGTACTTTCCACTAGTGGAATTCTCCTACAACAACAGTTATCAAGCAAGTATAGGCATGGCTCCATTTGAGGCATTGTATAGAAGAAAGTGTCGATCTCTAGTATGCTGGGACGAGGTGGGAGAAGCAACGTTGTTGGGAACAGAATTAGTACGCATGACTACAGAAAAGATCCAAATGATTCGACAATGTATTCAAACTTCACAAGATCGACAAAAGAGTTATGTTGATCTTCATAGAAAGGACGTGGAGTTTAATATTGGGGATCATGTACTGTTACGTGTTACTCCATGGAAGGGAGTTACAAGATTTGGAAAGAGAGGAAAGCTCAATCCAAGATTTGTTGGTCCATTTGAGATTCTTGACCGAATAGGAAACGTAGCCTATAGACTCGCGTTACCTCCAAGTATGTCTTGTGTTCACAATGTATTCCACATATCTATGTTTCGTAAATATGTGAAAGACTCGAACCACATTATTGTGTTAGAACCAGACGAGATAGCTGAAGATTTAACATACGAAGAGATACCAGTTGAGATTTTGGATAGGAAAGAGCATGTCTTACGTACGAAGGTTATACCACAAGTTAAGGTTTGTGGAGAAACTATGAAATTGAGGAAATGACATGGGAGTTGGAATTAGAAATGAAAGCGAGGTACCCTCACCTGTTCGAAACACCAGGTACGTACGTCAATTTCGAGGACGAAATTTTATAAGGAGGGGAGGTTGTAAGACCCCAACTTATTATAAATAAATTAAATTTTCCTCTATTCATTATTCTAAAATAATAAGGTGTTAATTTGATATAATACTTTGGTTATGGGTGAAATGTGAAAATTTTTACAAAATAAACAAGTGGTTATAAAATAATCATTGTTGTCCGGGAATATTCGTTTGGTTGTGGAATATTCTTTTTGTTAGGAATATTCGTACGACGGTGCAGTCAATTGTGGTCCCCATAACAGAATAACGGTCGGATGAAGAAAACGACAAATTTGGTTTTTATAAATAACGACATAATTTTTACCGTTAACACTGTTGGATAATTGGTGGTTAAAATACAATAATACGCGTGGTTGTACAGTAGCACACAGTATTACACAGTATGGTTGAATTATTGATTCGTACGTAAGAAGGCACTACTCAATAATTTTTATAGTAGTTAATGTTCATTATTTTATTATATTGCTTCAATAATTGCTGGATTGTTAGTTTATATTATTATTGTTTCAATAATTGTCACTGCACATTATTTCTCATTATCAGATCAATAATTCATATTATTTGAATAATATTATTAGATAGTATTATTGTCAATGTCTAGAAAGTTCTGTCAAGGAGAGGTTTGGTCATCTAATTGCGCACCAGTAAGGAGAAAAACTTATTTGAAAGCCCCCTCATTCCTGGGAACGGCCTGGTTGTCATAATTGTGATAATGTAATATTATTTAATAATAATTAATTATTGATTCATATGATAAGAAAATATTTATTTGATGTGGATATAATTGATGAATATATTATTTTATGTGGATATAATTGAAAGAATTAATGCTGAGGTGTTTTATCAGTATTTTTTCGGACTGCAAGAATTAAAAATCATCCGTTTGTGGATTTCGGAAAATTTTTGTTTGGAATTTAGAAAAAAATTCTTCTTTAAAGTTGTAGAGAATTGAAATTCCTATAAAAAGTCGCGAGATTCGAATTTTCTGACAAAGGGGCTATTTATTGTGAATTATTGAAGTTCCGGAGTTCTAAAATAAAATGATTTTTATTAATTTATGGGTGGGACCCACTCTTGTTTGAACATGTGGGCTGCTGAAAAATGGTTCAAAGATGGCTGGTGTTAATTGTCAAGCAAAGCATGCGTAGAAGAAAAGTAATGAAATAATAATTCTTTATTATTTTAGTCTCCTTTGGCGTTCTAGCATTTTTCTATAAATAGAGGGCTAAGTTAGAATTGAAAATCACACCAGAAATAATTTTTCTCTCTTTCTCTCTCTATATTATCGAGTGTATTCTTGTGAGTATACTTTGAGTGTTACTATACGGTGCGAGTTTCTGTCAGCACTATACCCGAAATTCAGTCAGAAATACGGTTATTTTGAGGTAAGGGATATTATCTTCTTCTTAAATGATATTTTCTTCAATATCATTATGCCGAAATATTGGTATGAACTTTTTATCAAATTTGGAATTTTTTTGTTTCGGAGTTACTATTCACGTATACGACACTATTCACAAATACGGCACTATTCACCGAAGAATGAAAATTTTCCTTTTTGTCAAAGATGTCTATTTTGGCTACTGTCTTTGATTGTATCCATGTTTTGATCGTTATTTTTTAATTCTGCTTCAAAATTGGTTATTATGGAGTATTATTGATCTTGGATAAAACTGTTATACGAATCCCTAATATTTGTCCTTCTATCTCACTGGATTCGTTCTTAAAAATATTTTTCATCATCCTCAGTCCTTAATGATGATATTATTGAATATCTTTGGCCTGTAGTGCAAAGATAAATGATTACTGATGAATATCTTTGGCCCGTAGTGCAAAGATCAACAGGTGTTGAGATGAACATTACCAACCGGTGATGTAAATGAATATCTTTGGCCTGTAGTGCAAAGATGATTAAAGATGTATATTGATTGTTGTTACAGAGATAAAATATTGATGATGGACTCTTAAATATTAGAAGATAGTAGAATTCATCCTCTACGTGACTCTTCTAATGGATTGTTGTTTCCGTTGTATTTGTTGATCTAAAACTTGTTGTCGATTATATTTTATCAGATTTTTTCCCTGTTGAAGACTAACGATAATTTGTTGTATATTATCTTAGTCATAATATTCTTTTCTGAGCTAGTTGAGCTCACCCTTTTTCTTTTTGTTCCATTTTTCTTCTCATGAGGTGAGAACATAGCAGGATCGAGTCAAGGTATGGAGTGAGATTTCTAGAAAGATGTTTTAGCAGTCCTCACTATTTCTGTAAAATAATGTTTGAATAATTGTAATGAGGACTTATTTGCGTGTGGATATTGTCTAGAAGACAATATTTGTATTTAAACTCACAGTATGTATTGTCGTATTTCACACGACATTTGTATTATTGAAGTTGTAGTTTGCTTTATGTACCATGTATTTGGCGACTCAGAATAGGTGTTGTATACATATTTTGAGGGCGTCACAATATGCATAACCACCTTTTAGCCAACTATGCGTAATAACAAAAGAAAACGGATATGGTCATAATAAGCCTAATCAGTTAGAACACATAACATATATATATATATATTATAAATATATTATATTTATTATTTTAATTTATATTATTTAAATTCAAAATTTAATAATCCAAAAGCCATAAGGCTTTGTTTGGCAAAACCCTTTAAATATTAAATACTTAATATTTTAAGCCTTGTTTGGTTTAAATCAATTCAAAACTACTTTAATTATTTTAATAAACAATATAGTTTATACTTTATGATCACATATCATTTATTTCAATTTTCATATCCAACATTAATCAAATAAATTAATTACAAACTATATTTTAATTAAATATACCATTTAAACAAATATCACAAAATTATAATTTTATTATAATTTTATTTAATAATTTAATATATCATTTAAATTATTAAATCAACACAACAATATAACATGTCACGTTATATTACAACTCTCTAAATTATAAATTAATTTAATTTAGAATATTATCTAATAAATTTAAATTCATAAATATTTACTAACAACCACTACATCAATAAAATATTTATTCAACAATTTCAACAATAACCTCATCAAATAAATATTTATATAATCTAATAAATATTTAAAATTATAATTTGAAATTTCGGATTGTTACATCCTTCACTCCTTACAAGAATTCTGTCCCCAAAATCACAATTCAAACAATCAAATCGTCACATCCTCGACACGACTGTGGGGGTCTACCGCATTCTTTGTGGTTGAGAACAACTATCGTCTGATGGGAGCTGTCCGAGCCTTCCTTGGGCCCATCGAGTGACTGTTGGGTTCGAGCTTGTCGGAGACACGATCGGATGGTCCCAACCGGACTTTACCCGAACCCATAGGTTCAGCCGATGGGTTGGTCATTGATTTTCCCCGTTCGAAAATTGTCGTGCTTGTCATCATAACTTCGATTAAGAATTTGGGTGATTGAAAAGGACTATCTAGCACTGAAGTGACCTCCTTCTAGCGCCAGTGTTAACACCAAGATTCATCCACGTGCCCAATCACCTACAACGCGTCCAATCCTGTAAAGAAACGAAATCATACATTCGAACTTAACGGCATGGGCCATCGGGGGATAGCTCTAGTGTGAGAATAAGTATATGCTGGATATAGGTTAACAATGGAGGCTTAATGCTTTAGTGCAAAAAAGTAATCAAGTACCTATGAATTAGGGTATAACATTTTATTTATAGTGATCACACCTCCTTAAACGCTTTGTCCCCAAATGAGAATAAAATTCCTCATTATGGTGGATACCATAATGTGATAGAATTGAATCTCCTTAAAAAAGGAAATTAAACATTATGCTGACTCTTTTCTTAAGAATTAGAAATTAAATACAGTTAGGAATCTTAGATTTCTTAAAGTTTTCCACTGCCCAAAATAAATTCTTACGTGGGGATAGTTCCTCCACATGCGCTATGCCCTACCAGTCCAACCAATCTCATTTAATCATGCCCCAACAGGGAGGAAAAGAGGCGTGGAAGCCATTTGGAGAAGTCGAAGAAACGGGTCATCAAGCCCTGCAACAAATTCCGATTCTCCTTTGATTGAGAGAATACAGACACCTCTCGTGACATCAATCCTCTCTACCAAAACCCTCACAAGGCTCGTCCTCTATTTGGCTGTAGCTTCCATGCCGACATGGATCACCAAAAGCAGAAGAAGATGGCTGCCAATAGAGAGGAGTTGCACGACGAGATCTACAAGGAGGGCATCGAGGAGAAGTCCGAGGAGCGGCAACTCAGCGGTTTAAAGAGGATGCCGCCTAGCGACCTACTCTTTTTGTGAAACATGTTGGGACAGTTATATCCTTAAAAAAATGTAGTACCCAGTAACTTCGGCATGCAAGGAGACACCTTTTGAAGTTAGAGGTGCAATAGATGTCTGACAGGTAAACTAATGGATGCAATCTGTATTTTAGTCTATTATCAAATAAGCTATGAGGTTTCCAACTTTGGTGTGATCTACAATGAGGGATGTCAACTGCTGAAGTTACTCCTCCCGTTTAGTCCATGGAACTAGATGATATATACTATTTCCGTTCAAATACATTTATAATTTTTTTTGAAGTAGAATTAAAAAAATCCAAAATTTCAAAATCAACAAGAAATTATTCAGTTTTAATACCAAAAGCCATAACGAATATGGTCAACTAACTACAAAGTTATACTAATTATAGTATTTGTTGTTTTCAATACTAAAAGGAAATCATATCAACTTCAAATTTAGAGTTCATAAATTGGCCTAAAAAAGTCAAAAATGTGTCTAATTTGGGAACATAGTAAGACTAGTAAGAAAAGCAAATAAAGTACATGTGTTTCCACCTTTCTTGGCTTCGAACTTATAGCAATATGCAGTCCTTGCTAAATATGTAGCACTTTATAACCAAAAAGAATTTAAAATTCAATCAAAATATTGTCAGTTGGCACTCACATGCACAAATGTTTACAATGCTCTTTCTCATCCCAAGGAATAATCATGCTACAAAAATGCTAGATTGTTCAACTAACAATCTGTAAAAGTAGTTGGCTTGGATGTAGATTCCAGATTAACTACCTCAGCATCCTAAACAAGTGATACCTAAGCTTGCGATTAGACTATAACACTAAAATGAGCAAACACAATCCCGAGCATGACATATCAAAACAGTTATCAACTTGACTCAGACCATCTTGTCAAGAATTCGTTGCATATGGTCAATAACAAGTCCTGCAACAATCTCAGGGGAGAAACTATTGATCATGTCCTCTCTAGCCTGATTTCCCTTAGCCTTGGCTTCTTCAAGATTACTCATCACATGCCTCATTAGATTTCGTAGTTTATCAACAGAAGGCTCAGCCCAAAGATGCCCTTTGAATGGTTCTTGCATAACTTCACTCATTCCATCTACGGGCAATGGATAGCTATTCTCCTCGGTCAAGTACTCTGTCGGTCCAGACCAATTTGTCGCAATAACTGGCAATGACATTGCCATAGCCTCCACAAGCGGCCGACCCCAACCTTCCCCTCTTGATGGCAAAACAAATGCATCAGCAGCTTTGTATATTCTCGGAAAGTCAATTTGAGCGATGTGGGTATCAATCACGTAAACTGGAGCCCAACCATGAACTGGTCTTTCCAAACCAGATTCCTCCACAAACTCCAGAATCTTATTACCAAAATCATTATCAGAATGGTAGGGATTTGTTAACAAATACAAAGCAACCCCATCAACTTCAGAAAATTCCTTCAAGTATGATTGTAACAAAACATCCCAACCCTTCCTATACTCCCATTTGAAAACACTCAAAAAAACAAACTGAGTTTCTATTTTCAAATTCGTTGAAGTTGAGCCTAACACCAGAGTCCCTATCGAGCCAAGGTCTAACGGCTTATACTTGACTGGATCAAAGAACTTCCAGTCGACAGGTTGAACAATTTTCACAACCTTCGATGCATCAACCCCACTTCGTATAAATGTAGAGACATGGAATTCAGTAGGAACCCAAACAGAATCCATTTGATTACACCTCTTTACATGTTCAATATTCACTCTATCAGTCTCAAACATGGTCCGTCCAACCACAAACTTAAAATCACCATAACCAGTTGGTGGGCAGGGTAAGGTTTCAAATAATGGAGGGTACCAAGCACCTGGCTCACTATGACATATAACAATTGTCTCGTTTAATCTACATTCAGTCTGGTAAAGCTCAAAAGCCAACCTTTTCATCTCTGATGGCAAACCCTCCCAAAATTCCGTATTTTCTAGATCACCATGCTGCTCAATACTTAATCTAAAAATTGAATTTCCATCATGTAGGGCTAAAATATATGACCAAGCTTCTGAACTGTACCCACCACCCGAAAGAAAAGGGGCCATCCATAGGACACAGTAAGGGGGTTTGGAATTTTCAGAATTGGGTTTCAGTGTTGGGGTTAGTTTGTGATTTGGGGTTGATTTAAAAATCCTAAAGACTTTTTGAAACGGGTTGAGGTGATTTGATATGGTTGATTTTAGGTAGTGTACTGATGATCTGTAATACTTTGTATTTGAGATACTGACTGAGATTGCTAGAAATACAACTAAAATTGATAACAAAAACAAGGGTTTCAATTTCAAATTGAGGCGATTATGTTGATTGGGTTGTGGTGGGTAATGGGAATCTTGGTCTTCTTGTGAATTCATTACAAATTCATAAAAATGAAAATTTTAAAAGCAGAAGAAAGAGTTATTCAATTAACATCGATAATCTAGAGGCAAACTGATGCATTAACTACGCAAATTGTAAATACATATTTCTTTTTCTTTAATTTATCAAGTAACAGAAATTGATTTGAGAGAGTACCAGAAACTTGGAAGCTTTGGCTGTACGGAACAAACTGAAGCAGATCTCAGTTCACTGGTCGCTCTAGAAAAAAGAGAGGTTATAACCAAATTCTCTCCCGAATTCGGGATTCGTTTAATGCTTTTACTTGTAATTAAATTTTAATGTAATTACTTCCTTAAACTAATTATTTGTTTATAATTTACTAATTCTGTTAACAATCATTAAAAAGATTGCAGGCTTGAATTTTTTTTATCCTATGCGTAATTTTATTTGGCAAAATTACAGAGATGGTAATGACATGACTCACAAAAATATTCGGTTACCATGAAAAGTTAACTTTATGGTAAACATGTAATACAGTGTTCACACGCAAAGAGAAGTTATCTTTTATCTGTGTGTCGACGTTGTATAGATCTAATTGATCGAATTTAATTTCATGTTAACCACCTCAAATAAGAGGTCATGTATCTCTCACATGCTCATTATCTCCACCATTTGGCATGTATTATTTTTAATTGGCAAAATTAATGATTTAACCATTGTAGTTGACAAGTTTTACTTAATACATCACTGAACTTTTAATTTTTCAAGTTACCCATGTGACGACCCGAGAATTTGGACAATTTAATATAATCTTAAAGATTGAATTAAAGGTTAAATAATAGACCTAGACAAAAAATAAGTGTATGGATTTGACATTTTAGGGAAAAAATTGTGTGAATTTAAAAACTTTTGGTGAATGCTTACAGTGTTAAGTGTATAAGTGTATATGTTCTGTGTGTATGGTCATATATGTGTACAGTACGTGGTTAAGGGTCACGGATTGACCAGATAAATTATATCAATGACAAACCCTAATATTATATTAAGATCATTGACGTTCAGTTAGAAAACGCTAACGATTAGCAAGAAACCCTAATACCGACTCTGAAAACCCTACTTTTAGTTTCGGGAATCCAAAACCCTAATTCGGAATCTTAAAACCTAAATTGAGAATTCAAAGGCTTAAGTGTAATTAATTACAGACTTAATTAGGGTAAAACCTAACAAATTAGTTAGAAAACCCTAATTCATAAGTTAGAAACCCTAATGTACAATTATGAAAAACCTAATTGGTAATTTAATAATTTTATTGTTAATTAAGAAATATTAATCCTAATTTCAAGCCCTAATGTGATAAGGAAACGTTAATATAATTAGGAAACCCTAATTATAAATTAGAAATCTTAATTTTTTATTTTAAAACCTAATTAAAAAGTGCTAAAAATTTAAATTTGTAAAACCTTAGTGTTAAACTCTAAGGGTTATGTTCGATTACATGATTGCATTAAAATGGGAAGCCAAATGACCAATGTGCCCTTTTTGCAATTCTTTAATAAGTGGAGTATAAATCTTGCCAAAGTGAGAGTTGTTCACAAACTTTTGACTTACCATGTGCTATATATCACAACAATCAGCCATTTTATTAGCCATATATATTGCATTCAATAGATATATAGATTAAAAGAGAGAAAAGTCATAAAAAGTTAGTCATTTGCTATCTAACACCCAACCAACTCATTCTCTCTCTAGACCCACGAAATTCTTAAGTTATTCAATCTCTAGAATGATACTTAGTTCCATGATCAGATCATAAGGATCAGATTCAAGAGCAAAGCCTTAAAAAGTTATAAAACAATAAACTTAAAAATCTATGTGGTTCAAGTTATTTGTTGTTGTTTATTGTTTTAAGTTGTGTTTAAGGACGTTATTGAGTTATCTGGGTTGTTATATCTTATATCCATAACATCTAGATGCACGAAATTGAAGTTTTCAAAAATCTAGAAAGTTGGAAAATATGGTCTAACGGTCGAATGTCAGGACCTATAAATCTCTCTGTGATAGATAATATGTGTGTTTAGTGTTATAGATCTGTTCTCTTTAATGAGGAGAGTAGACTGGAAGTGAAAACAAGTCCATACCATGTCTAGATCTCTAGTTATTAGCAGTCAAACAGGGTTGACCGACCATGACCAACTGGTTTCTGGGTAGCCCAGAAACCCAAAATGGTCTGACAGTGACTTTTGAGACCCTAGATCTTGCTGTGGTTTTGATAGTTTGGCCAAGTTGTGGTATTTGTGACTCCCCCAAAATAGGTATACATCACCCATTTTGAGTTGCCAAATACATGGTACAAAAACAACTACAACTTTATTAATACAATTGTCCTACAAAATACAACAACATATAAACTATGAGTTTAAATACAAATATTGTCTTCTAGACAATACACATACTTAGATAAAGTCTTCATTACAATTATTGAAACACTATTTTATAAAAATAGTAAGGACTGCTAAAAAAACTGTCTAGGACCATCACTCTATACCCCGACTGGTTCTTGTTATATTCGCGCTTCCTGAGAAAAAAAAATAGAACAAAAAGGAAAAGGGTGAGCTCAACTAGCACAATAAAGAATATTATGGCTAAGATAATGTACAACAAATTATCCTTAATCCTCAACAGGAAAAATCTGATAGAATATAATAGACAACAAGTTTTAGATCAATATTCGCAGCGGAAATAACAATTCATTAGAAGAGTTTAGTAGAGAATGAAATCTTCATCTCAATATTTTATCCCTGTAACATCAATCAATATATATATCTTGCATCAAATATTCATCTTTGCACTACGGGCCAAAGATATTCATTTGTATCACCAGTTGGTCATGTTCATCTCAACACCTGTTCATCTTTGCACTACAGGCTAAATATATTCATCATGTAATAATTCATCTTTGCACTACATGCCAAAGATACTCATCAAGTATCACCATTAAAGACTGTGAATGATGAAAAACATTTTAGAGAACGAATCCAGTGAGACAAAAGGATAAAGATTAGAGATTCGTACTTTAGATAATTCAAGTTTAAAAATACTCAATAATAAACCATAATGGAGTAAAATTCAAGAATAAAGATCAAAACATGGATACAATCAAAGATAATAACCATAACAGACATTTGGGACAAATAAGAGAAAATTTTATTTTTCGGTGAATAGTGTCGTATACGTAAATAGTAACCCCGACACAAAAAGGTAGAAATTTCACAATAAAATTCATACCAATATTTCAGCATTATGATATTGAAAGAAATAATATCATTTACGAAGAAAATAATATCTCTTACCTCAAATTGTACTCCCGATTGAAATTTTGGATATATTGCTGAATGAAACTTGTACTGAATAACAACTTTCAAAGTATCTAAATATTCACAAAAATACGCTCGATAATATATATAGAGAGAAAGCTTATGTTTTTTGTATGATTTTCAATTCTAACCTAAGCACGCATTTATAGGTAAATGCCAGAACGCCGAAGCAGACTTAACCTGCTACCTGATGGCTTTACCTGTTACTATTCATGCCCAGCACTTTTGAAATAAAATTTCAGTACATTTCTCACCAACCAAAAGTGGGGCCCACTTATTCTAGAAATTTCCAAAATATTTTACCATTTAAACAATAATCAAAAACTTCAATAATTCATAATAAAATAACTCTTTTTTCAGAAAAATACGAATTTTATGTCCATTCCATAGGAAATAGAATTCTCTACTATGACACCCCCAAATCCGGTACTTCCATTTTCACAGGATTTGGTGTTCACTGTACAAATATCATCTATCTATCTACCCATAAATAAATGCAAACCATGCAATAGATAGAAATAATAAATAAATCTCCCCTTATGGGGTTACATCAACTGCATAATAATAAAATCCTAGGTTGCTCTAACCTTAAACATCTGTGCGGAATCATAAACAAATAATAAGTCTTTAAATAACATAAAGTCTAATATCATTACATAACCACATAAATAACCAGTCTTCATTACTTGCTAATCTTGCCCTTGCCTTTACTAGTGGAAGGCTCGTCTGATCTTTCGTTCTTAACTGCAATGTTATTATTACGCAAGAGTGAGCATGATTGCCCATAAGTATAATAACATAACAAAAGAATAATAACATGCGAATAAATTAAAGGCTTCTAAAATAGGAAGACTCGGCTTTTGAATCAAGAATGAATAACAAGAAACAAAAAAACTTCTGAGGGTCATAAGACCTTGAACTATGTCCTAGGTTGTCAAGTGTTTATACTTGAAACCTTTAACAGTCATAAGAATATGGACTCTTCTTCTTGTACTTAGGGTACTGTACACAATATCTTAACGCTAACGCATAAGTAATCCCCTATACAGGGTTTTTCATCTCAGTTTGACATTCGAGTTCACACTAAAGGAAGTTTGGTTTGGATTAGCTCAACAAGAGTTCTGAATTTAGAACTTTCATCAACTATGGACTAGTCGAATCAATATGGGTTCTCTAGTCTAACAATGTTTAAAAGTAACTGGTAATTCAATTTGAATAAAATCTCAAATGGTATACAATTGAATAAGTATTGTATAACAGCATCATGCTTGAAAGATTAATAAACTTTAATATAACAAAATAGACTTGATCAATAATAATGAGAACTTGCTCAATGTAGAAAGGTGAATTTATCAACTTATATAACGATAACAAATAGGATTAGGAAACTTGCCTCGTGCGTAGATTACACTTTAATTAAACTCGTTCCTTGATTTAAATCCTACATATCATTTACGTTCACAATATTAGTCAATTATAACGTACTAATCATCAAAAGTTCATTCTTTTTCTTTAAACTTCGAATTATGACTATTCTTAGTCAAATTACCATACTTGTTTTCACGTAATATTACACTATACGAACAACAAGCTAATTACATAATCAACAATTCAATCAACATGTAAATGTCTTCTTGACTTGATAAAAAAACTTATTTTAATATCTCATTATATGTCTAACAAGTTTTTATATTCATTAGATTAGGTTACTATCACATTTCTATACTTGAACACTTAAAAAAATGCATTTCTGGGCATTCTGCTAAGTGGCACTGCGGTGCCACTGTTAAGCCTATTATTGACGTTACGGCGCCGTGGCGCTGCGGCTGGAAACTTGGCGCGGTGGCGCTGCGGCGCGAGACTTCTGTTCTAGAGTTGGCACCGCGGCGCAAAACTCCAGATTTTGAATCTCACTTCTCCAAGAACACAGAGTTCAGCGAATTTATCATTATATAATCATTAATTTCATACAATTAATCTTACCCACATACTAGAATTCGCATATAATCATTACCCAACATTTATAGAGTAATTTTAACTAATTAAAACACATAATCACGGAATTAAAATATATAATTTCACTGTTCTTGGTGTTCTTGAAGGTTTTGGACATAAAACATAAAATTTAACACCACGAATTCGATATACGACTAAATCCATCCATTCAAGTTTTGTTTTCTTCGTTTTAACATGCATAATTATATACGTGTGTGAATTTTACAGAACAATTTATGTTTGACATATTAAAATCACGTATAAGGGCCATATGACTATATTCTATACTCTGTAATTTTGAAACAACAACATACGTTATAATATTATGAAATTGATGATATGGAACCATATAATACATATAGTAAAACATGCTACCGTGACATAAGATCACGTATAAATTCACATAGTCAAAACAATCTCCAACTACAGAGATTTTACAGAAATTTGAGAGCCATATTTTATAAAATTTTTAACAACGTAATAATAATGGGTTGAAGAATTTACCCAAAGCGTAAAGTGTAGATTTTTCAGGAGATGAATCCTTCTCAACTCTTCTTCAATCACACACTCACAATCTCCTCAAAATTATCAATTTTCTCTCTGAAATCTCTCTGGCTCTCAGTTAAACACTTAATGAAGAATACGTAAAATGAAACAAAACTGATCCTTTATGCGCAGAGTTGAGGTCAGCTACTCCATACGTGGTTTAACTGCCCCCCAACTCCTCTTAAGGCCTCATTTGGCTAGCCTTAAAGGCTTATATCCAATTAATTTAATAAAACCTTTATAATATAGTTTAAATCATGTCACACCCCTTTATAAAATAAATCAATATCTTATTTAATTTATTTTAAATAAAATATAATAATTTCTCATTAATTCACATAGTCACACAATTAAATTTCTCATTTATTAATTATGTCAAATTATTAAATCTCTAATTATTTATTAAATTAATTAAAATAATATTAGGCTTATTAAATATTTCTTTTTAATACAATAAGCTCACATAATCACATACTTCGAATAATAAAAATTTTCCACATTAATTTAATAACTATAACACATATAATTAAATTAATCTACCACAACTTCATCAATTAATTTTTTAATCTAATAATTAATTCATTGAAAAATATTTATTCAATCCAATAAATATTAAAATTAAATTACAAAATCTCGGTTGTCACATCTTTCCCCTCTTAAAAGGATTCTGTCCTCAGAATCACAACTCAACAATTCGTCCCGTTATATTCTCCCCCCCTTACAAAGATTTTGTCCCCGGAATTGCTTATAACAATCTAAGTAAATAAATTAAGATAATTTTTCATCATATTCTCTTCGAGTTCCCACGTTGTTTCTTCATCGTTGTGGTTCCTCCAAATTACCTTAACAGAAGGTATTACTTTATTTCTTAGAACTTGCTCTTTTCGGTCGACAATCTGAACAGGAATTTCTTCGTAAGATAAGTCTTTGTCGAAATGTAGGGGTTCATATTCAATCACGTGCTTGTAATCGGGTTTGTAGGGTCTTAGGACTGAGACATGGAAAACGTTGTGGACATTCTCTAGAGCTGGAGGTAAGGCTACCTCATACGCAACTTCTCCGACCCTTCTTAGAAATTCAAAGGGTCCAATGAATCTTGGGCTTAATTTTCCTTTCTTTCCGAATCTGATCTTTCCCTTCTAGGGAGAGACCTTTAAGAACACATAACTTCCCGGTTCAAACTCAACATTCTTACGGTGTGGATCGGCATATTTCTTCTGTCTATCTTGAGCTGCTATCAATCCTGTTCGGATCACTTTGACTATCTTTGTTGTTTACTGTACCAATTCCGGGCCTAGTAATTATCTTTCGCTAACATCATCCCAGTATATCGGAGTTCTGCACTTTCTGCCGTATAACGCTTCATAAAGCGGCATGCCAATACTAGCGTGGTAACTGTTATTGCAGCTGAACCCTACGAGCGGTAGATGGTCATCCCAATTTTCTTTAAAGTCCATTATACAATCTCTTAACATATCTTCTAATGTCTGAATTGTTCTTTCACTCTGTCCATCTGTCTGTGGGTGATATGCCGTGCTCATTCACAACTGTGTGCCCATGTTTTCCTGTAGACGTTTCCAGAAGTTCGACGTAAAGCTGCGGATCTCTATCGAAAACAATTGACACTGGAACTCCATGCCTTGAAACAATCTCTTTCACATATAACCTTGCCAACTGATCTAAGTTGAATCTGATTTTGATCGGAAGGAAGTGTGCGAATTTCGTCAATTGGTCAACAATAACCCATACTACATCATAGCCTTTTAGAGTTGTCGGTAGGCCAACCACGAAATTCATCGTAATATGCTCCCATTTCCATTCTAGAATCTCTAAAGGTTGTAGTAACCCACTCAGCCTCTGATGTTCTGCTTTAACTTTCTGATATGTCTGGTACTTGGCAACACATTCTGCAACCTCTCGTTTCAAATTTAGCCACCAGAAATGTTGTCGAAGATCTTGGTACATCTTGGTACTACCCGGGTGAATCAAATATTATGAGTTATGAGTCTCGCTCAAAATTTCTTCCTTAATCTCTAGTACTGGCGGCACACAAATTCTACTCTTAAACCTTAGTATTCCTTCCTTATCCATCTTCAATCTTGATTCAGTTCCTTCGGATATCATCTTTTTCACTTTCTCACATTCTTCGTCCTGAAGTTGAGATTCCTTAATTTTATCTAGTAAAGTTATACCAGATTGCATCTGAAACAACTTCTCATCAATCTCCATAGGACACTTTACTTCCAATTTCAACTTTTCCATTGCTGAAATTAACTCCTTCTGTTCGGTCAATTGCATCAGTTTCTCCCGACCCTTCTACTTAAGACGTCGGCAACCACATTTGCTTTACCCGGATGGTATAGAATCTCACAATCGTAGTCTTTAATTAACTCTAACCACCTTCGTTGGCGCATATTCAAGTCTTTTTGTGTAAAAATATATTTTAGACTCTTGTGGTCTGTATATATTTCACACTTCTCCCCATAGAGATAGTGCCTCCAGATTTTCAAAGCAAAAACCACAGCAGCTAACTCCAAGTTGTGGGTCAGATACTCCTTCTCATAATACTTCAATTGTCGTGATGCATACGCAATGACTCTACCGTTCTGCATAAGCACACAACCAAGTCCTTTATGCGATGCATCACTATAAACCATAAAATTTCCTATGTCTTCCGAAAGAGATAACACAGGTGCTGAACTAAACCTCTTCTTTTATTCTTGAAAGCTTTCCTCACACTTCTCCGTCCAAACAAATTTCACCGATTTTCTAGTCAAATTCGTCAACGGAGTTGCGATCTTGGAAAAATCCTGACTGAATATTCTGTAATAACCTACCAATCCGGGAAAACTTCTTACATCCGACGGTGTCTTCGGCTGATCCCAGTTAATCACAGCTTCGACTTTGGAGGGGTCCATCGAAATTTCGTCCCTATCAATCACATGTCCTAGAAATTGTACTCTTTCAATCCAAAATTCACATTTCAAAAACTTGGCATACAACTTCTCCCTTCTCAATGTCTCTAATGTCACCCTCAAATGCTCTTCATGTTCTTCCTTGGTTTTCGAATATACCAAAATGTCATCTATAAATACCACTACGAATTTGTCCAAAAACGACTTGAACACTCCATTCATTAAGCCCATAAATGCTGCAGGAGCATTTTTTAGACCAAATAACATTACCAAAAAATCTTAGTGACCATATCGTATTCTAAATGCTGTCTTCGGTACATCCTCTGGTCTCACCTTTAATTAATGATAACCACTCCTTAAATCTATCTTTGAAAAGTATTTTGCTCCCTTTAACTGATCGAACAGGTCATTGATTCACGGTAATGGATATCTATTCTTAATCGTGACCTTATTCAGTTCTCTATAGTCGATGCAGAGCCACATTGTCCCATCCTTCTTCTTCACAAATAAAACTGGCACTCCCCACGGTGATATACTTGGTTGGATATACTTCTTGTCCCGCAATTCTTGTAGTTGGACCATCAGTTCTTTCATCTCTACCGGTGCCATTCGGTATGGTGCCTTCGATATTGGGGCTGTTCCTGGAGCCAAATCGGTCATAAATTCAACTGCTCTATCTGGAGGAAGTCCTGGCAAATCATCCAGAAATACGTCTGCGAAATCTCTCACTACTGGTATCTCTTCTATTTTCGTATTTTCTTTACGACTATCGACTATGTAAGCTAGATATCCTACACAACCTTGCCTTAACAACCTCCTGGCCTGCGTCATCGTCAGATAACTCGCTTGTCTAGGCGACTTGCTACCATAAAACACAACCTTTGACGGAGTCATAAGGTTAATACGTTTCTTCTGGCAGTCAATTACCGCCCCATAATTGGATAACAAATCCATACCCAAAATAACATCGAATTCTCCAAGTCGAATAGGGATAAGATCTACGTTCATGATATTACCCTTAATATCCACTCTATAGTTTTTATGCACGTACTTAACATGGATTATTTTTCTATTCTCAATTTCTATGTTCATGGGATATTCTAACTCGTCCTTAAGCAATTCTAAGTTCTTAGCAAAGTCATCGGATATAAATGAACAAGTAGCACCTGAATCAATTAATACATAAGCATTAACTTTATTGATCGGAATGATACCTGACACCACATCGCGAGACTTCACTGCATCCTGTACTGTCATGTTGAATGTTCTAGCGGTCGGTCGGTTGGTTGCAGTTGGTCCTGCGATAGTCAGAGTGCTTCCACCGGTATTTCCTCTATTTCCTCCTGAACCCGTCCCTCCAGATCCCTTCTTAGGACAATCCCTTGCAAGATGATCCTTTGAGCCACAAGTGAAGCATGCACCCTTCTTTGGGTTAGGATAGTTAGGTGCTATGTGGCCACAATTGTAGCACATTCGCTTTCCCTTCATGAAAACTCCCAGATAAGTTTTTCTGCAGATTGGGCATGCTTCAATCTTCTTATTCTGCCCTCCTTGTTGACTTCCAGCTGACGAGTTATCAGACCACTTCCTCTTCTGATTATGGCTACCCCCCGTGCTACTGCCACCAAATTTGTTATTTCCTTCATTCTCACTTTTCTTCTTCTTCTGATCCTGATTATACTTCCGCATCGCTTCCACCTTCAGCGAGTATGGCTTTCTCTAACACTCCAGCAAAAGTGTTTAATTGTAACATTGACACCTTGCTATATAACCAGGGCTTCAGTCCCTGCTCGAATTGTCTTGCCTTCCTCTCATAGTTATGCACTTGGTATGTGGCGAACCTAGCCAACTCGTTGAACCTTGCCGCATAATCTGCTACGGACATACTCCCCTGTTTGAATTCCAGAAACTAAACTTCCATTTGATTTTGCGAATTTGTTAGAAAGTACATCTCGAAGAACATCTCATTGAATCTCTCCCAGGTTATTACACCTTCACCTCCCCGTACTTTGTTTGCCTACCACCAATAACTGGCTTTGGACTTCAGCATAAATGTTGCATACGCGGTCTTCTAATCTTCCGTTACTCTAGCTACATCGAACACCTTCTCCATCTCCATCACCCAAGTTTGAGCTTCGATTAGGTTTATGGAGCCCTTAAACTCTGGTGGTCCCACCGCCTTGAAGTCCTTGAACGAGGTGTTTGGTGGAGCTTGTGGTTGATTGTTGCCCCGGCTAATAGGTTCACCAACTGCTGAACAGGGTTACCGTTGGCGTCAGTGTTGTTGTTCATTGGTTCTTCTTGTGCTTGCTGACGGTTTTGTCTTCTTCTAGGCGACATATTTCTGTTAAGAATATACGCTTATTAGGTCTTTATTCAATCTCTTAAACATTTAATCATAATTCACCTAACACATCAATTCAAATAAACACTGACATTTTCATTCAAATTCAAAAGTTTAAACATCATAAGATAGCACCACTGCTATTTACATCAACTATCCCGAGATATAGAATCTATAGGATTTAAAACATCAAAATATTCCTTTGTTTATAACACATCGGAATTTACATCATTACTACCAAATAGTTTTCACATAATTAAACTAATATTATCACTGCCTATTAAGGCTCTGAATAGCCTTGCCACGTTCTTCTTCCATAATGCGAGACATCGTCCTGCGATCTAACATATATGATGGTAGACCTTCAAACTGGATTGGATACTTCATAACTCGATCCTGGGCTGCAACCATCGCATTGTGAAGTGTAGAATACGTCTCCCCAAGCTTAGCCTTCTTTGCACGACAATCCTCTTGTGTAAGATCAGCACGACGTGACTCTCTTACCAAGCCCTCCTCTGCTAATGTCAATCTTTCTGAGCTCTCTTTCAGATCTTTCTTCAACTTCTCTATTTCTTCGGTCTTTTCCTCTGTTTGACCCTCTCGTGAACCAAATCCCACTCCACGTTTCCTAAACGTGTGTGACGAGTCACAATTTCCCCATCCTTCTGCTCGATGGTACTCTGCTGCATAACAGTCCTCTCCCTCAGCTCCTGAACAGTGTCTTTCAATTATATGTTACGATCATAAAGTGCATCATACATCTCAGCATCAATGGAGTTCGGTGGGAACTGCTCTTCCTCCTCTTCTTCATCAGAATCCTCCTCTGGATCAGTCTCAGGCTCATGCTCCCGACCAACAACAGTGATCAACGGAGATGGCTCTCTCTATACCAACTGTTATCTGACGACATGAATGCCTCGGGGCTCCTCCTCTGTATGTACTCGGGGTTCCTCCTCCCCAGCTCAACTAGCTCCTCCAACATCCGACATCCTGATAACACAATTTCAAGTTTTTAGTTACTAATCCGTGCAAGCGAACACATAATTTAACACATAAGCACAAAAAGTCTTTTATTATCTTCAATGAATTAAGAAATTCATTTCTTAGAACTCGATAAGAGTTGACCACCACTATGTTCTCGATCTCCTACAAGGCTACTACCTAAGGTTGTTCCCCCACCTAAGGTTCATAACCTACAGCTTTGATACCAACCTGTGACACCCCCAAATCCGGTACTTCCATCTCCACAGGATTTGGTGTTCACTGTACAAATATCATCTATCTATCTACCCATATATAAATGCAAACCATGCAATAGATAGAAATAATAAATAAATCTCCCCTTATGGGGTTACATCAACTGCATAATAATAAAATCCCAGGTTGCTCTAACCTTAAACATCTATGCGGAATCATAAACAAATAATATGTCTTTAAATAACATAAAGTCTAATATCATTACATAACCACATAAATAACTAGTCTTCATTACTTGCTAATATTGCCCTTGCCTTTACTAGTGGAAGGCTCGTCTGATCTTTCGTTCTTAACTGTAATGTTATTATTACACAAGAGTGAGCACGATTTCCCACAAGTATAACAATAAAACAAAAGAATAATAAAATGTGAATAAATTAAAGGCTTCTAAAATAGGAAGACTCGGCTTTTGAATCAAGAATGAATAACATGAAACAAAAGAACTTCTGAGGGTCATAAGACCTTGAACTATGTCCTAGGTTGTCAAGTGTTTATACTTGAAACCTTTAACAGTCATAAGACTATGGACTCTTCTTCTCGTACTTAGGGGGATCAACCCTTAGTACCATACTATGCACAATATCTTAACGCTAACGCATAAGTAATCTCCTATACAGGGTTGTTCATCTCAGTTTGACATTCGAGTCCGCACCAAAGGAAGTTTAGTTTGGATTAGCTCAACAAGAGTTATAAATTTAGAACGTTCATCAACTATGGACTAGTCGAATCAATAAGGGTTTGCTAGTCTAACAATGTTTAACAGTAACTGATAATTCAATTTGAATAAAATCTCAAAAGGTATATAATAGAATAAGTATTGTATAACATCATTATGCTTGAAAGATTAATAAACTTTAATATAACATAACAGACTTGATCAATAATAATGAGAACTTGCTCAATGTAGAAAGGTGAATTTATCAACTTATATAATGATAACAAATAGGGTTAGGAAACTTGCCTAGTGCTTAGATTACACTTTAATTAAACTCGTTCCTTGATTTAAATCCTACATATCATTTACGTTCACAATACTAGTCAATTATAACGTACTAATCATCACAAGTTCATTCTTTTTGTTTAAACTTCGAATTATAACTATGCTTAGTCAAATTACAATACTTTTTTTCACTTAATATTACACTATACGAACAACAAGCTAATTACATAATCAACAATTCAATCAACATGTAAATGTCTTCTTGACTTGATAAAAAAACTTATTTTAATATCTCATTATATGTCTAACAAGTTTTTATATTTATTAGATTAGGTTACTATCACATTTCTATACTTGAACACTTGAAAATATGCATTTCTGGGCATTCTGCTAAGTGGCGCTGAGGCGCCACAGTTAAGACTATTCTTGGCGCTGCGGCTGGAAATTTGGCGCTGCGGCGCGAGACTTCAGTTCTGGAGTTGGCACCGTGGCGCGAAACTCCAGATTTTGAATCTCAGTTCGCGAAGAACACAGAGTTAAGTGAATTTATCATTATATGATCATTAATTTCATCAAATTAATCATACCCACATACTAGAATTCGCATATAATTATTACCCAACATTTATAGAGTAATTTTAACCAATTAAAACACATAATCACAGAATTAAAACATATAATTTCACTGTTCTTGTTGTTCTTGAAGATTTTGGACATAAAACATAAAATTTAACACCACGGATTTGATATACGACCAAATCCATCCATTCAAGTTTTGTTTTCTTCGTTTTAACATGCATAATTATATACGTGTGTGAATTTTACAGAACAATTTATGATTGACATATTAAAATCACGTATAAGGGCCATATGACCATATTCTATACTCTGTAATTTTGAAACAACATCATACGTTATAATATTATTTAATTGATGATATGGAACCATACAATACATATAGTAAAACATGCTATTGTGACATAAGATCACGTATAAATTCACATAGTCAAAACAATCTCCAACTACAGAGATTTTACAGAAATTTGAGAGACATATTTTATAAAATTTTTAACAACGTAATAATAATGGGTTGAAGAATTTACCCAAAGCGTAAAGTGTAGATTTTTCAGGAGATGAATCCTTCTCAACTCTTCTTCAATCACACACTCACAATCTCCTCAAAATTATCAATTTTCTCTCTGAAATCTCTCTGGCTCTCAGTTAAACACTTAATGAAGAATACGTAAAATGAAACAAAACTGATCCTTTATGCGCAGAGTTGAGGTCAGTTACTCCATACGTGGTTTAACTGTCCCCCAACTCCTCTTAAGGCCTCATTTGGCTAGCCTTAAAGGCGTATACCCAATTAATTTAATAAAACCTTTATAATATAGTTTAAATCATGTCACACCCCTTTATAAAATAAATCAATATCTTATTTAATTTATTTTAAATAAAATATAATAATTTCTCATTAATTCACATAGTCACATAATTAAATTTCTCATTTATTAATTATGTCAAATTATTAAATTTTTAAGTATTTATTAAATTATTTAAAATAACATTAGCCTTATTAAATATTTCTTTTTAATACAATAAGCTCACATAATCACATACTTCGAATAATAAATTTTTTCCACATTAATTTAATAACTATAACACATATAATTAAATTAATCTACCATAGCTTCATCAATTAATTATTTAATCTAATAATTAATTCATCGAAAAATATTTATTCAATCCAATAAATATTAAAATTTAAATTACAAAATCTCGGTTGTCACATCTAGAACTTTGTAGCTTTAAGTTTTTTCCAAATTCTAAACAAAAAATGCCCTAACACCACATACGAACAATTTTTAATACTTTCATTCCGACAAAATACTGATAAAACACCTCAGCATTAATTCCTTCATTTATATCCACACAAAATAAATATTTTCCTATCCATCATTTATGTCCACATAAAATAAATATTTCTTTATCATATAAATTAAGAATTAATTATTCACAAATAATATTACAGAATCACAATTATGAAAACCAGGTCGTTCCCAGGAAAGAGGGGGCTTTTCGATAAAGATTTCTCTTTACTGGCGCACAATTAGGTGACAAACCCTTTTCCTAGACAGGACTTCCTTAGACATTGTCAATAATGCTATCTAATAATATTATTCAAATAATATGAATTATTGATCTGATAATGGGAAATACCGTGCAATGAAAAATATTAAAACAACAGTAATATAAAATATCAACGCAATAATTATTGAATCAATAAAATAAAATATTGAACAGTAATTACTATAACAATTATTGAGTAGTGCATTCTTACGTAAGAATCAATAATTCAAAAATACTGTGTAATACCGTGTGCTACTGTGCAACCATACGTATTACTGTATTTTAACCATCAAGTATTCCAACAGTGTTAACGGTAATAACTACGCTGTTATTTATAAAAACTCAAACTTGTCATTTTCTTTATCCGACATTTATTCTGTTATGGGGCCCACAAATGGTTGTGATATCGTACGAATATTCCCCGATAATAAGAATATTCCACGACCAAACGAATATTTCCCGACAAAAATGAATATTTTATAACCACTTGCTTATTTTGCAAAATTTGCACATTTCACCCATAACCAAAGTATTATATCAAATTAACTCCTTATTATTTCAAGATAATTAATAGAGGAAATTTAATTTTATTTATAATAAGTTGGGGTCTTACAACCTCCCATCCTTATGAAATTTTGTCCTTGAAATTGACGTACGTACCTGGTGTTTCGAAACGGTGAGGGTACCTCACTTTAATTTCTAATTCCAACTCCCAGGTCATTTCCTCCATAGCATGGTTCCTCCACAAAACCTTGACTTGTGGTATAACCTTTGTTCGTAGGACATGCTCTTTCCTATCTAAGATATTGACAGGTACCTCCTTGTACATTAAATCTTTGGCTATCTCGTCTGGTTCTAACACAATAATGTGGTTTTGGTCTTTCACATATTTATAAAGCATAGATATATGAAAAACATTATGAACACGAGACATGCTTTGAGGTAATGCGAGTCTATATACCACATTTCCTATTCGGTCAAGAATCTCAAATGGACCAACAAATCATGGATTTAGCTTTCCTCTCTTTTCGAATCTTGTAACTCCCTTCCATGGAGAAATACGTAACAATACATGATCCCCAATATTAAATTCCACGTCCTTTCGATGAAGATTCGCATAACTCTTTTGTCGATCTTGTGAGATCTTTATACGTTGTCGGATCATTTGAATCTTTTCTGTATTCATGTGTACTAATTCTGGTCCCAATAACGTTACTTTACCCACCTCGTCCCAACATACTGGAGAACGACACTTTTGTCCATACTACGCCTCGAATGGAGCCATGCCTATACTTGCTTGATAACTGTTGTTGTAGGAGAATTCCACCAATGGCAAGTAGTTATCCCAACTTCCTTTGAAATCTAGGACACAGAGTCTTAATAGATCTTCAAGGGTTTGAATAGTCCTTTTCGATTGCCCGTCTGTTTGAGGATAGTATGCCGAACTGAATCGTAAATCTGTGCCCATAGCTTTCTGCAAGCTAACCCAAAATCGTGAAGTGAATCTTCAGTCACGATCCGAAACTATAGATACTGGCATGCCATGCAATCTCAAAATATCATTCATGTACATACAAGAAAGACTTTCAAGGGAATAAGTCTCCCTTATAGGCAAGAAATGTGCAGACTTGGTTAATCTATCAACAATAACCCAAATCGCATCTATGCCTTGAGAAACCTTGCGATGACCCGTAACGGAATCCATAGTAATGTGTTCCCACTTCCATTTTGGAATCTCAAGTGGTTGTAATGGACCCTTTGGCACTTGATGCTCCGCCTTTACACGTTGACAAGTTAAACACCTCGAGATAAACTCCGCGATCTCTCTCTTCATATTGCTCCACCAAAATGTATGTTGAAGATCATGATACATTTTAGTACTATCAGGATGGATTACAAATGGTGTGTTGTGTGCCTCCATCATGATTCTATGCTTCAAGTTAGAATTATTTGGAATGCAAAGTCTGGAGTTGACACGAAGTATTCCTTCTTCATCAATTCTTGCTTCTGGAATAACACCTTCTTGTACTTTCTTCTTCATACGTATCATCCATGGGTCTGTGGCTTGAGCACCTTTAACTTTATCTTTTAAAGTCGGTTCTACTCGTATGTTTGATATCATCACGTGGGTTCTTGGAGCCTTTAACTCTATCTCCATCCTTTGTAAGTCGTACAAAATGAGTCTTTGTGTTAACAACATCGCACTCGTACCCGCATACAATCTTCTACTCAATGCGTCAGCTACAACATTTGCTTTTCTAGGATGATATTGAATGATATGGTCATAATCTTTCAACAGCTCGAGCCAACGTCATTTCTGCATGTTAAGTTCCTTTTGGGCGAAGAAATATTTGAGGCTTTTATGATCTGTATAAATCTCCACTTTCTCCCCATACAGGTAGTGTCTCCAAATTTTTAACGCAAAAACGACTGATGCCAACTCCAGATCATGAGTAGGATAATTCCTCTCATATTCTTTGAGTTGTCGTGATGTATAGGCTATGACTTTTCCATGTTGCATGAGAACACATCCTAACCCTTTACCTGAAGGATCACTGTAGATAACAAATCCATCTGAACCAAATGGTATTGTCAGAACAGGTACTGAAATGAGTCTCCTCTTGAGCTCTTGTAAACTCTTATCACATTCCATGCTCCATAAAAATTTGTATACTTTTGAGTTAGCTGAGTTAATGGAGTAGCGATTAGAGAAAATCCTTCCACGAATCTCCGATAATTACCAGCTAAGCCCAGAAAGCTACATATTTCGATCACCGACTTCAGCTGCTCCCAACTTTGGATTGCTTCAATCTTCGTCGGGTCAACAGATACTCCATGTTTTGATACCACGTGCCCAAGGAATCCTACTTCCTTAATCCAGAACTCGCATTTCTTCAGCTTGGCATATAGCTTATTGTCACGAAGTCTTTGAAGTACTAGCTTCAAATGGTGCTCATGATCTTCACGGCTTTTGGAATAGATGAGGATGTCATCAATAAAGACAATAAGGAACTGATCCAAATATTCCTTGAATACATGATTCATCATATCTGTAAGACCCCAAATTTTATGAAAAAAGATTAATTTCTCTCGAAATATATTTTTGAATATTGTGGTGTGGATATAATATAATGTTATAGGTGTGGGTAATATTTACAAATTTTGCAAAGTAAAAAAGTGGTTATATAATATTCGATTGGTCGGGGAATATTAGTTTTAACAGGGAATATTCGTACGACGGCACAATCATTGGTGGACCCCACAACGAAAGTATTGTCGTAGTTAGAAAATGACATAATTATCTTTTTATAAAAATAACGGCGAAAGTTTTACTGTTAAACTCTTGAACTACCCGGTAGTAAAAGTACAATAATACGCGTGGTTGAATAGTAGCACACGGTATTAATTATTGATGTTTACGTGAGAAGTCACTTAGTTATACTCAACTATTGCTACAGTAATTGCTGCATCATATCTCTTATATTATTGATTCAGTTATTGTCACAGTATCATCTGCATAATATTTTATATATTATTAAATCAATAATTGAGATGACAAAATTATTCATATTATTATTTGCAATATTGACAATATCTAGATGTTCTATCAAGAAGAGGTTTGGTCACCTAATTGCGCGCCAATAGGGAGAAATCCTTATTGAAAAGTCCCCTCTTTCCTGAAAACGACCTGGTTGTTAAATATTGTGAATTATAATATTAATGATGAATAAGTTTGTGTTGATTAAAGATGAAATTAATAGTTCCATTGTGTGGGAATTATTAGTGTTAGTGGAAATCGACATTTATTTCGATAATAATTGATGTCTGGAAGTTATCAGGCAATTAATCGGATAAATGAGAAATTAATTGCTATTAATTCACATGTATATAACTATTTGTTCACATGTGTGTACTATTGATTCACATTCATTTACTATTAGGGGAGTTGGTGCAAGATTGATAATAATTGCATGAATAAATTAAAGATGAAGGTATAGTTGAAGATATTATACTGTAATTAGTTTTTTTTCACATGATTATACTATTGAGTCATATGAATGAACTATTAATTCACATGATTTACTATTAGGGGAGGTGGTGCAAGTTTGATAATATTTACAGGACTAAATTAAAAATGAAAAAAAAGTTGAAGGTATTGTCCTGTAATATTTTGAGCCCCAAAACGTGCAATTATCGAAACTATATTTTTCTATAAATAGAAGCTCATTCTTCTTTCATTTCTTACCAATTCACTAAAGCTTTAGAGAAATTATTATAGAGAAAAATTATATAGAGAAAGAAGAAGAGAAGTCTGTTATCTCACTATTCCAATATCTAGTTTCTTCTAAGGTAAGGGGTATTATTCTTTCGTACTCATGAAGAGAGTTATTTTCTTTCAATACTCGTAAGGGTTGTTATTCCATTCTTTATTTTTATGTTGGAATAGCGTGTCTATGCGAAGTACCGCATACATGGTGAAATTCTTCTGTTATTCCATTCTTTATTATTCTATTGGAATAACCTGTCTGTGCGATCTATCGCATGCCTAGTAAATTCTGTTGTTATTCCATTCTTTATTATTCTGTTGGAATATCATGTCTGTGCGGATTACGCATGACTTGATTCCATTCTTTATTATTCTTTTGAAATATCCTGTCTGTGCGGATTACACATGATCTGGTTCCATTCTTTATTATTCGGTTGGGAATAACCTGTCTGTTCGGTCTATCACATGCCTGGTGAATTCTTCTGTTATTCCATTCTTTATTATTCTGTTGGAATAACCCGTCTATGTGGATTACCACATGCATGGGGAATGACCCTTCGTATTCATTCCTTATTAAATTGTGGAAATGATCTGTCTACGTGGATTACCGCATAGAGGGCGAAAATCCATTTGCAGTTTCATATATTCTATTATACTTAGTTGGTTAAAGTTTTGACTTCTATACTCCATGAAATTAGTAGAATATCCTGGATATTTACGCTTCATCCAGTATCTTTTCATGGAAATATTCTTCTAAGCATTCTTGAATTTTACTCCACAAAGCAGTATCATGTTGACAATTTGGTCTTTATTGATTTCAGGATAAATTAACTTATAAATCTTTTAAATTTATTCTTGAACTTGTTTTATTGAATTATTATGTAATTGTCATCATCCTCATGCTTATATTGTGATGAAAGTCATCTTTGGCTTACGTGCATAGATGGACTCGGTATGATTATGGCCATAGATCATTCGGTATAATCATGACCTATAATGTTATAAATGATGTGGCAAAAGTCCTCAGTGGCCTGTAGTGCATTGATGGACAGTTTTTGGTATGATTATGACCAGAGATTATTCGGTATAGTCATGACCATTGATGATTTAATGAATATCCTTGGCCAGTAGTGCAGGGATGATTCGATGATGTGATTTATTTATTAAGCTGAGTCTCAGCGATAAAAATTGATGAAAACATTTTAAATCATAGAAGATAGTAGATATCATGCTCTACTTTACTCTTCTAATGGATTGCTTATTCCGCTGCAGTTAAACTTGATGTCTATTATATTTTATCAGTTTAACATTGTTGAAGACTAATGATAATTTATTCTGCATTATCTTAGTCATAATATTTCTTACTGGGCTAGTTGAGCTCACTCTTTTGCGTTCATTGTTCTCTTCAGGAAATGAGAACGTAGCCGGGACTAGTCGGGGAATGGAGTGATGGTCCGAGATGGTGTATTAGTAGTCCTCACTATTCTATAGAATAGTGTGACAATAAATGTAATAGACTCTATTTGAGAGTGGATATTGTCTAGAAGGCAATATTCCTGTTTAAACTCTTGGCTATGTTTTGTCGTATATTACACGATGGTTGTATAATTAAGTTTGTATTTGCATTCTGTATCATGTATTTGGCGACTCAAGATGGGTGATGTATACCTTTTTTGGGGGCTTCAGAATATCCATGAAAGCAACAAGAGCATTAGTCAATCCAAAAGACATGACTAAGAATTTATAATGCCCGTACCGAGTTCTAAAGGAAGTCTTTGGAATATCCTCAGTTTTAATCTTCAGCTGATGATATCTAGAACGAAGATCGATCTTTATAAAGAATTGTGCTCCTTGCAACTGGTCGAATAGGTCATCAATGCGAGGTAGGGGATACCTATTCTTAATGGTGACATGGTTCAATTCCCGGTAGTCAATACAAAGTCGCATACTCCCGTCTTTTTTCTTTACAAATAAAATAGGAGCACCCCGAGGAGATGTACTAGGACGAATGAAATCGATGTCTAACAATTCCTGTAGTTGGACTTTTAACTCCTGAAGTTCAATAGGCGCCATTCGATATGGGGTTTTAGAAATGGGCTTTCTACCCATTTCAAGATCAATATAGAATTCAACTTCACGTTCTGGGGGAAGACCAGGAAGTTCTTCAGGAAATACGTCAGGAAATTCACTAAGAACAGAAATATTATTCAAATCTGTCGTGTTTTTGTTCAAGTCCATAACATGGGCTAAGAAAGCTTGACATCCGTTTTTTAATAAACGAATGGCTCTATGGCTTGATATGACAGTGATTGACTTTAGTGGTTTGGTTGCTTGAATTCACATAACAGGTTGGTTAGGAATATGAAAACTAACAACCTTACGAAAACAATCAATTTTGGCATGATGAGTAGTTAACCAATTAATCCCTAAAATCACATCAAATGCAAGTATCTTTAAAGAGATAAGATCAACAGGTAATGTAATGGTGCCAACTTGGATCAAGCAAGATTTATAAACAGTGGATGTAATGAAAGTTTCTCCTAACGGAGTCTCCATAGATAAGTCAAAGTCTAATTTTTTCGGATTCATGTTTAAACGTTGAGCACAAGTAGGAGAGATAAAAGAATGGGTAAAACCGGTATCTAGTAAGGTATAAACTTTGCAAGAGTTCAAGATTAGCTTACCCGTGATCACCTTGTTCGGGTTTTTCGTATTTTGGCTAGTCACGACAAGCGCCCTCCCTTGAACCAGCGACTTTGTTTTATCCGTAGTCGCCTTTGGTGCCGTCGTCCCAACTGGACTTGACTTCACTACCAAACAAAACTGGACTCTATGACCGTCTTTTCCACAACTGAAACACACCTTGGAAGGCTGTGAACAGTTTGGACTTATGTGTCCCTCCTCTTCGCATCAGTAGCATCTAACGAGCAGTCGTTCTCCCCCTTAGAATTTGTTGTTGTTGTTGGTGTTGGTGCTGCTGCTGATGTCTTCCCATCATTGTTGAATCTCCTCTTTTATAAATTTCCACTTGACTCACCTCTCCTATTATCATGGCCACGATTACCACCCGAGTGGTTATTGCTTTTGTCCGTATTTTTCTCTTCTAGCTGGTTATCATCGCTCTAATGACTGCTGTCACCAGTATGACCCTGGTTATGGTCCCTCGATTGAACATACTCATTCTCTCACTCTAATAATTGAGCCCTGTTGACAACATATGAATATAGAGAAAATTTGTGAGAGATAAGGTATTAACGAATCTCGGGTTTTAGATCTCTCAGAAACATCCGCATTATACGTTCCTCATTCTCTACCAAATGAGGTGCAAACATGGATAACTCCGCGAACTTCGCCTCGTACTGAGTCACCATCATGTTGTTATGTTCCAGTCTAATAAACTCTACCTCCTTCAAATGACGAACACTTTTAAGAAAGTACTTGTCGTTGAACAGTTTCTGAAATCTTTTCCAAGAGATGTTGAGTGCGGCTGGCTAGGTACGCTTCACAGATTCTCCCCAATAATCTGCCTCACCACGGATTATAAAGGTGGCGAATGGGACCTTCTGTTCTTCCGTGCATCCCAAGACATCGAATATCTTGGTAAATTGCGTGACCCACGTTTCTCCCTTAATCGGATCCGACTTTCCCCAGAACTCTAGAGGTCTCAACTCCTTGAACTGCTTGGTTGTGACATACCACGTGTTGCTATCATTTCCACCCGTATTTTGTACACGAGTCTCCCTCATCTGATTTTGCATGAACTGCAAAAAGCTTCTAAACATCCCATCATTCATCGTTTGTTCGGTAGTGTTGTTTACAGGAGGAATATTGCCTTCTTGTTGCACGTTCTCCTGGTTGGTGATTGAAGGTGTCTCCATGGTCTCATACAGTCCATTGTAAACGTTCTTAGCTGCCATTCTTAAATACTACCATAAACGAGGGTTAATTAAGCAAATTAACATATAACATAATATCCCTATATTATGACCGACCAACAAATAAGCTTAGGTAGGACACATTAGCGAAGGATTTACTTGTCTCTCCCCTCCTAGTTTTATTCCCCGATCTCCGCCAGAGACCATATCCCTAAGCTCTAATACCAACTGTGACACCCGCAAAATAGGTATACATCACCCATTCTGAGTCGCCAAATACATGGTACAGAAATAACTACAACTTTATTAATACAATTGTCGTGCAAAATATGACAACACATAAACTATGAGTTTAAATACAAATATTGTCTTCTAGACAATATCCACACTCAGATAAAGTCCTCATTATAATTATTGATACACTATTTTACAAAAATAGTGAGGACTGCTAAAACAACTGTCTAGGACCATCACTCTATACCCCGACTGGTTCATGCTATATTCTCACTTCCTCAGAAGAAAAATGGAACAAAAAGGAAAAAAGGGTGAGCTCAACTAACCCAGCAAAGAATATTATGAGTAAGATAATTTACAACAAATTATCCTTAGTCCTCAACAGGGAAAAATTTGATAGAATATAATAGATAATAAGTTTTAGATCAATATTCGCAGCAGAAATAACAATTCATTAAAAAAGTTTAGTAGAGAATGAAATCTACTATCATCTATGAATTTAAAAGTAGTCCATCATCAATATTTTATCCCTGTAACATCAATCAATATACATCTTGCATCAAATATTCATCTTTGCACTACGGGCCAAAGATATTTATTTGTATCACCAGTTGGTCATGTTCATCTCAACACCTGTTCATCTTTGCACTACGGGCCAAAGATATTCATCAGGTAATCATTCATCTTTGTACTACAGGCCAAAAATATTCATCAAGTATCACCATTAAAGACTGAAAATGATGAAAAACATTTTAGAGAATGAATCCAGTGAGACAAAAGGACAAAGATCAGATATTCGTACTTTAGATAATTCAAGTTTAAAAATACTCCATAATAAACCATAATGGAGTAAAATTCAAGAATTAAAGATCAAAACATGGATACAATCAAAGATAGTAACCATAATAGACATCTGGGACAAAGAAGAAAAAATTTTATTTTTCGGTGAATAGTGCAGTATTTGTGAATAATGCCGTATACATGAATAGTAACCATGACACAAAAAGTTAGAAATTCCACAATAAAATTTATACCAATATTTCAGCATAATGATATTGAAAGAAATAATATCATTTACGAAGAACATAACATCCCTTATGTAAGACCCCAAATTATTAATAAATAAAATTTAATTTCCTCTATTTATTATTTTGAAATAGTAAGGGTTGATTTGATTAATGTGGTTAGTTATGGGTAAAATGCGCAAATATTTTAAATAAGCAGGTGGTTATAAAATATTCATTGTTGTCGAGGAATATTTGTTTGGTCGTTAAATATTCTTGCGGTCGGGGAATATTCGTACGACGGGGCAGTCTTTTGTGGGCCCCATAACGGAAAGAGATTTGATGAAAAAAATGAAAAGTATAAGTTGTTTATAAATAACGGCGCAGTTGTTACCGTTAATACTGTTGGAATTCCCGGTGGTTAAAACACAGTAATACGCGTTGTTGTGCAGTAGCACACGGTATTGCACCAATTATTGATTCTTACGTAAGAAGGCACTACTCAATAATTGTTACAGTAATTACTGTTCAATATTTTATTTTATTGATTCAATAATTGCTGCGTTGATTTTTTTTATATTACTGTTATTTCAATAATTGTCACTACACAGTATTTTTCATTATCGGAGCAATAATTCATATTATCTGAATAATATTATTAGAAAATATTATTGGCAATGTATAGAAAGTTCTGTCTAAGGAGAGGTTTGGTCACCTAATTGCGCGCCAGTAAGGAGAAATCTTTATTGGAAAGCCCCCTCTTTCCTGGGAACGGCCTGGTTGCCAGTACTGTGATTCTGTAATATTATTTATAAATAATTAATTATTGATTTATATGATGAGAAAAATATTAATTTTATGTGGATATAGATGGAGAAATTTTTTTAAAGTGACAATTGTTAAAAATTGATATTTTATCTTTTCTGATAAAATAATATTTTATTATATTATTATAATATAATAATGGTGATATTTTTATAATGAATGTGGGATATATGAGTATACGAGGAGAAAGAGTATTTTTGTTGCAATAAATGTTTAAAACATTTTAAACATGTCGGTGGACCCCATTTCTTAACTGAAATTTGATTAAAGCCTGTAAAATCGCCCGTTTGTGGATTTCGGTAAATTTCTGTTTGGAATTTGGAAAAACTTTCTTCTGCAAAATTGTAGATAATGGAATTTCCTATGGAATGTGGTGAGATTCGAATTTTCTGATAAAAAGGCTATTTATTATGAATTATTGAAGTTCCGAAATAATTGATTTTTGAAAGTTTTAATTATTTTTATTAAGAAAAACGTTTTTATTATTTTTGGCACATGTGTGGCTGAAGTTTGGACCAGATTTGTGTGCGTAGGAAATTTGATTATATATATTATTATTATATTAAATTTTCTGCTTTGGTGTTCTAAGCAATTTCCTATAAATAGGGTGCTTAGGTTAGAATTGAAAATCACACCAGAAACTTTAGATTTCTCTCTCTTTCTCTCTCTATAATATCGAGCGTATTTTGTGAGTATTTTAGTACTTTGAGTATTGCTATACGGTACAAGTTCTTTCAGCACTATATCCAGTATTTCAGTCAGAAGTATTATTCTTTCTGAGGTAAGGGATGTTATTTTATTCAAAAATGATATTATTTCTTCAATATCATTATGCCGAAATATTGGTTGAATTTTTTTTCAAACTTTGAACTTTTCATGTCGGGGTTACTATTCACTAGTTACTATTCATAAGTACTATTCACGAAGCATGATGATGTTTTTTGTGAAATTTCTATCTTTTGGTGTCGGAGTTACTATTCACGTATACAACACTATTCACGAATACGACACTATTCACAAAAAAATTAAATTTTCTTTTCTGTGTCCAAGATTGTCTGTTATGATTCCTATCTTTGATTGGATCTATTTTTTGGACTTCATTCTTGAATTTTACTCCACTGTGATTATTTGTGAAGTATTTTTGAACTTGGATTGTGTAAAGTACGAATCCTTAATATTTGTTCTTTTGTTTCACTGGATTCGTTTTCTTTAAAATATTTTTCATCATCCTCAGTCCTAAATGATGATATAACTGAATATCTTTGGCCTGAAGTGCAAAGATGAATGATTTTATAATGAATATCTTTGGCCCGTAGTGCAAAGATGAACAGATGTTTAGATAAACATGACCAATCGGTGAATATCTTTGGCCCGTAGTGCAAAGATGAACAGGTTTTGAGATGAACATGACCAACTGATGAATATCTTTGGCCCGTAGTGCAAAGATGACTATTTAATTCAAGATGTATATTGATTGATGTTACATGGATAAAATATCGACGATGGACTTTTAAATTCATATATAGAAGATAGTAGTTTGCATTCTCTACTTAACTCTTCTAATGAATTGTTATTTCCTGCTGCGAAGATTGATTTAAAACTTGTTGTTTATTGTATTTTATTAGATTTTTCCCTGTTGAGGACTAATGATAATTTGTCCTATATTATCTTAGTCATAATGTTCTTTACTGGGCTAGTTGAGCTCACCCTTTTTCTTGTTGTTCCATTTTTCTTCTCAGGAGGCGAGAATGTATCGAGTACTAGTCGGGGTGTTGAATGATGGTTCTAGAAGTGGTTCTAGTAGTCCTCACTATTCTATAAAATAGTGTATCAATAATTGTAATGAGGATTTATTTGAGTGTGGATATTGTCTAGATGATAATATTTGTATTTAAGCTCACAGTTTTTATGGTGTATTAATAAAGTTGTAGTTGTTTTTGTACCATGTATTTTGACGACTCAGAATGGGTGTTGTATACCTATTTTGGGGGTGTCACAGTTGGTATCAGATCTTAGGGATATAATCTCTGGCGGAGATTGGGGAATAGAACTAGGAGGGGAGAGACGAGTAAATTCTTCGCTAGTGTGTCATACCTAAGCTTATTTGTTGGTCGGTTATAATATAGGGGTATTATGTGATTTGTTAATTTGTTTAATTAACCCTTGTTTTATGGCAGTATTTAAGAATGTCGACTGAGAATGTTAACAGTGGAGTAAATGAGACCGTGGAGACACCTTTGCTCACCAATGAGGAGAACGTGCAACAGGTTGGCAATGTTCCTCCTGTGAACAACACCACTGAGCAGATGATGAACGATGTTATGTTTAGGAACTTTCTAGAATTCATGTAAAATCAAACGAGAAAGACTACTATTCAAAATGCAGGTAGAAACACTGGCAACTCACGGATGGTCACCGCTAAGTAGTTCAAGGAGTTAGGACCTCCATAGTTTTTGGGAAAGCCAGAACAACTTACGGTAGAAACGTGGATAAAGCAGATCACTAAGATATTTGATGTCTTGGGATGCTCAGAGGAGCAAAAGGTTCCTTTCACCACTTTCACGTTACGAGGAGAGGCAGATTATTGGTGGGAATCCGTGTCGCATTATGAAGCAAAGTTTGCCGAGTTGTTCCGATTTGCATCCCATTTGGTTGATAATGAGGAGAGAATGACGCGAATGTTTCTGCTAGGTTTGAAACCCAAAATATGTCAATACCTCATTTCTCACAAACTTTGTTTATATTCAGATGTTGTAAATAGGGCTCAGTTATTGGAGCGCGATAATGAGTCGGTTCAAATGAAGAATAATGACCAACAACTCGATGATAATCGTACTGGTGGCGACGGTCATCGGAACAATGATAACCATCGTGGAGGAAATTATCATGCCAGAAATGGTAACCACTTCAGTGGTGATCATGGCCAAGGTAATAGAAGAAATAACTCAAGTGGAAATTTCAAGAAGAGAAGATTTAACAATGACGGGAAGATGTCGGCACCAAAACCAGCAACGAATTTTAGAGGAGGAGGAAGGCCGCCAGTTAGATGCTACAGATGCGGAGAAGAGGGTCGCATAAGTCCAAACTATTCACAACCTTCCAAGGTATATTATAATTGTGTAAAAGAAGGTCATATCACTCGAGATTGTATGGTAGCGAAACCCAGTCCAGCAGGGATAGTGACTCAAAAGGCTGTCCCGGACAAGTCAAAGTCATCGGTTCTTGGAAGAGCATTTTTCGTGACTTCTCAAAAAGCGAGTAACCCGAACGAAGTTAGCACGGGTTAGTTAATTATAAATTTTTACGAAATTATACCTTATTAGATACCGGTTCTACCCATTCATTTATCTCTCCTGCTTATACTCAACGTTTAAACTTAACTCTGGAGAAAATTAGACTTTGACTTATTTGTTGAAACTCCGTTAGGAGAAACTTTCGTTACATCCGCTGTTTATAAATCTTGTTTGATCCAAGTTGGCACCATCACATTACCTGCTGACCTTATTTCTTTAAAATGTTTTGCATTTGATGTGACCTTAGGGATTGATTGGTCAACCACTCATCATGCTAAAATTGATTGCTTTTGTAAGGTTGTTAGTTTTTATATTCCTAAGCAACCTGTTATTCGAATTTAAGCAACCAAACCATTATAGTCAAACTCTTTTATATCAAGCCGTAAAGTCATTCATTTATTGAAAAACGAATGTCAAGATTTCTTAGCCATGTTATGGACTTGAACAAAAATACGTCAGAATTGAATGATATTTCTGTTGTTAGTAAATTTCCCGACGTATTTCCTGAAAAATTTCCTGGCCTACTCCCAAAGTGTGATATTGAATTTTGTATCGACTTTGAACCCGGTACAAAACCCATTTCTAAAATCTGATGGCTCCTATTGAACTTCAGGAGTTAAAAATTCAACTATAGAATTTGGTACCCGAGCCTTTATCTGGTGACTTCCTTTATGGAATGCACCAAAGCCAGACTCTCCGTAGGGGACGCCATATTCGTGCGGTAGTAAAATTATAGGTGCCATTGTGACGTGCTATCCAAGATCGGGATATGAGTCACAGTTGAGAGCAACCTAAGTCAGTAATCGAAATACGTAGCTTTCTAGGCTTAGTTGGTTATTATCGAAGATGTTATGGAAAGATTTTCTCGAATCGCTACTCCATTAACGCAGATGACTCGTTGAGATACAAAATTCGAATGGAGCAAGGAATGTGGGAAATGCTTCGAAGAACTCAATAGGAGACTCATTTCGATACATGTTCTGACCATACCATCCTAGAAAAGCGAACGTGGTAGGTGACGTGTTGAGTAAAAGATCGTATACGAGTACGAATGCGATATTGTCAAAGACCCATTTATATAACTTACAAATGCTAGATATAGAGTTAAAGACTCTAGGGACTCACGTGATGATATAAAAGTAGAACCGACTTTAATCGATAAAGTTAAAAACGTTCAAGCTACACACCGGAGTTGATGAATATGAAGAAGGAGGTACAAGAAGTTGTTATTCCAAAAGCGAGAATTGGCGAGGTGAGGAAATCTCAAACCTTCGATTTATTAGTCCATTTGAAATCCTAGATCGAATAGGAACTGTGGCATATAGACTCATTTTACCGCCAAGTATGACACGTGTTCATAACGTTTTTCACGTATCGAAGTTAACGTTATTGAGTTAGAACCGGATGAGATAGCCGAAGACTTAACGTATGAAGAGGTGCATGTCAAAATTTTGGATAGGAAGGAGCATGTCCTACGCACGAAGGTCATACCACAAATTAAATTTTTGTGGAGAAACCATGCTATTGAGAAAATGACCTGGGAGTTGAAAACAGAAATGAAAGCGAGGTATCCTCATCTTTTCCAAACATCAGGTACATACGTCAATTTTGAGGATGAAATTTCATAAGGAGGGGAGGTTGTAAGACCCCAAATTATTAATAAATGAAATTTAATTTCCTCTATTTATTATTTTGAAATAGTAAGGGTTGATTTGATTAATGTGGTTAGTTATGGATAAAATGCGCAAATATATTAAATAAGCAGGTGGTTATAAAATATTCATTGTTGTCGGAGAATATTTGTTTGGTCGTTAAATATTCTTGCGGTCGGGGAATATTCGTACGACGGCGCGGTCTTTTGTGGACCCCATAACGGAAAGCGATTGGATGAAAAAAATGACAAGTATAAGTTGTTTATAAATAACGACGCAGTTGTTACCGTTAATACTGTTGGAATATCTGGTGGTTAAAACATAGTAATACGCGTTGTTGTGCAGTAGCACACGGTATTGCACCAATTATTGATTCTTACGTAAGAAGGCACTACTAAATAATTGTTATAGTAATTACTGTTCAGTATTTTATTTTATTGATTCAATAATTGCTGCGTTGATTTTTTTATATTATTGTTATTTCAATATTTGTCACTACACAGTATTTTTCATTATTGGAGCAATAATTCATATTATCTGAATAATATTATTAGAAAATATTATTGGCAATGTCTAGAAAGTTCTGTCTAAGGAGAGGTTTGGTCACCTAATTGCGCGCCAGTAAGGAGAAATCTTTATTGGAAAGCCCCCTCTTTCCTGGGAACGGCTTGGTTGCCAGTACTGTGATTCTGTAATATTATTTGTAAATAATTAATTATTGATTTATATGATGAGAAAAATATTAATTTTATGTGGATATAGATAGAGAAAATTTTTTAAAGTGACAATTGTTAAAAATTGATATTTTATCTTTTCTGATAAAATAATATTTTATTATATTATTATAATATAATAATGGTGATATTTTTATAATGAATGTGGGATATATGAGTATACGAGAAGAAAGAGTATATTTGTTGCAATAAATATTTAAAACATTTTAAACATGTCGGTGGACCTCATTTCTTGACTGAAATTTGATTATAGCATGTAAAATCGCCCGTTTGCGAATTTCGGTCAATTTCTGTTTGGAATTTGGAAAAATTTTCTTCTGCAAAGTTGTAGATAATGGAATTTCCTATAAAAATGGCGAGATTCGAATTTTCTGATAAAAGGGCAATTTATTATGATTTATTGAAGTTCTGAAGTTCCGAAATAATTAATTTTTGAAATTTTTAATTATTTTTATTAAGAAAAAAGTTTTTATTATTTTTGGCACATGTGTGGCTGAAGTTTGGACCAGATTTGTGTGCGTAGGAAATTTGATTATATATATTATTATTATATTACATTTTCTGCTTTGGTGGTCTAAACAATTTCCTATAAATAGGGTGCTTAGGTTAGAATTGAAAATCACACCAGAAACTATAGATTTCTCTCTCTTTCTCTCTCTATAATATCGAGCGTATTTTGTGAGTATTTTAGTACTTTGAGTATTGCTATACGGTGCAAGTTCTTTCAGCACTATATTCAGTATTTCAGTCAGAAGTACTATTCTTTATGAGGTAAGGAATGTTATTTTATTCGAAAATGATATTATTTCTTCTATATCATTATGCCGAAATATTGGTTGGATTTTTTTTATCAAATTTGGAACTTTTCATGTCGGGGTTACTATTCATGAGTTACTATTCATGAGTTACGATTCACGAGTTACTATTCACGAGTACTATTCACGAAGCATGATGATGTTTTTTGTGAAATTTCTATATTTTGGTGTCGGAGTTACTATTCACGTATACGGCACTATTCACGAATACGACACTATTCACAGAAAAATTAAAATTTCTTTTCTGTGTCCAAGATTGTCTGTTATGATTCCTATCTTCTATTGGATCTATGTTTTGGTCTTGATTCTTGAATTTTACTCCACCATGATTATTTATGAAGTATTTTGGAACTTGAATTGTGTAAAGTACGAATCCTTAATATTTGTTCTTTTGTTTCACTGGATTCGTTTTCTTTAAAATATTTTTCATCATCCTCAGTCCTAAATGATGATATAACTAAATATTGTTGGCCTGTAGTGCAAAGATGAATGATTTTATAATGAATATCTTTGGCCCGTAGTGCAAAGATGAACAGGTGTTCAGATGAACATGACCAACCGATGAATATCTTTGGCCCGTAGTGCAAAGATGAACAGGTGTTGAGATGAACATGACTAACTGATGAATATCTTTGGCCCATAGTGCAAAGATGACTATTTGATTCAAGATGTATATTGATTGATGTTACATGGATAAAATATCGACGATGAACTTTTAAATTCATATATAGAATATAGTAGTTTGCATTCTCTACTTAACTCTTCTAATGAATTGTTATTTTCGCTGCGAAGATTAATTTAAAACTTGTTGTCTATTGTATTCGATCAGATTTTTCCCTTTTGAGGACTAAGGATAATTTTTTCTATAATATCTTAGTCATAATTTTCTTTACTTGGCTAGTTGAGCTCACCCTTTTCCTTGTTGTTCCATTTTTCTTTTCAGGAGGGGAGAATGTAACGAGTACTAGTCGGGGTGTGGAATGATGGTTCTAGAAGTGGTTCTAATAGTCCTCACTATTCTATAAAATAGTGTATCAATAATTGTAATGAGGATTTATTTGAGTGTGGATATTGTCTAGATGACAATATTTGTATTTAAGCTCACAGTTTTTATGTTGTATTAATAAAGTTGTAGTTGTTTCTGTACCATGTATTTTGACGACTCAGAATGGGTGTTGTATACCTATTTTGGGGGCATCACAGTTGGTATCAGAGCTTAGATATATGATCTCTGGCGGAGATCAGGGAATACTACTAGGAGGGGAGAGACGAGTAAATCCTTCGCTAGTGTGTCCTACCTAAGCTTATTTGTTGGTTAGTCATAATATATGGGTATTATGTGATTTGTTAATTTGTTTAATTAACCCTTATTTTATGGCAGTATTTAAGAATGTCGACTGAGAATGTTAACAGTGGAGTAAATGAGACCGTGGAGACACCTTTGCTCACCAAAGAGGAGAACGTGCAACATGCTGGCAATGTTCCTCCTGTGAACAACACCACTGAGCAGATGATGAACGATGGTATGTTTAGGAACTTTCTAGAATTCATGTAAAATCTAACGAGAAAGACTACTATTAAAAATGCAGGTGAAAACACTGGCAACTCACGGATGGTCGCCGCTAAGCAGTTCAAGGAGTTAGGACAGCCAGAGTTTTTGGGAAAGCCAGAACCACTTACGACAGAGACGTGGATAAAGCAGATCACTAAGATATTTGATATCTTGGGATGCTCATAGGAGCAAAAGGTTCCTTTCGCCACTTTCATGTTACGAGGAGAGGCATATTATTGGTGGGAATTTGTAAAGCGTACTCAGCCTACCGCACTGAAGATGTCTTGGGAGAAGTTCCAAGAATTGTTAAACGACAAGTACTTTTCCGAAAGTATTCATCACATGAAGGAGGTAGAGTTCATCAAGCTGGAGCAAAAAAATATGAACGTGTCGCAATACGAAGCTAAGTTTGCCGAGTTGTCTCGATTTGCATCCTATTTGGTTAATAATGAGGAGAGAATGACGTGAATGTTTCTGCTAGGTTTAAAACCCAAAATACGTCAATACCTCATTTGTCACAAATTTGGTTTATATTCAGATGTTGTAAATAGGGCTCAGTTATTGGAGCGCGATAATGAGTCGGCTCAACTGAAGAATAATGACCAACAACTCGATGATAATCGTACCGGTGGCGACGGTCATCGGAACAATGATAACCATTGTGGAGGAAATTATCATGTCAAAAATGGTAACCACTTCAGTGGTGATCATGGCCAAGGTAATAGAAGAAATAACTCAAGTGGAAATTTCAAGAAGAGAAGATTTAACAATGACGGGAAGATGTCGGCACCAACACCAGCAATGAATTTTAGAGGAGGAGAAAGGCCGCCAGTTAGATACTATAGATGCGGAGAAGAGGGACACATAAGTCCAAACTGTTCACAACCTTCCAAGGTATGTTATAATTGTGGAAAAGAAGGTCATATCGCTCGAGATTGTATGGTAGCGAAACCCAGTCCAGCGGGGATGGTGACTCAAAAAGCTGTCCCAGACAAGTCAAAGTCATCGGTTCTTGGAAGAGCGTTTTTTGTGACTTCTCAAAAAGCGAGTAACCCGAACAAAGTTAGCACGGGTTAGTTAATTATAAATTTTTACGAAATTATACCTTATTAGATACCGGTTCTACCCATTTATTTATCTCTCCTGCTTATACTCAACATTTAAACTTGACTCTGGAGAAAATTAGACTTTGACTTATTTGTTGAAACTCCATTAGGAGAAACTTTCGTTACTGCCGCTGTTTATAAATCTTGTTTGATCCAAGTTGGCACCATCACATTACCTGTTGACCTTATTTCTTTAAAAAAATTTGCATTTGATGTGACCTTAGGGATTGATTGGTCAACCACTCATCATGTTAAAATTGATTGCTTTTGTAAGGTTGTTAGTTTTTATATTCCTAAGCAACCTGTTATTCGAATTTAAGCAACCAAACCATTAAAGTCAAACTCTTTTATATCAAGCCGTAAAGTCATTCGTTTATTAAAAAATGGATGTCAAGATTTCTTAGCCATGTTATGGGCTTGAACAAAAATACGTCAGATTTGAATGCTATTTCTGTTGTTAGTAAATTTCTTGACGTATTTCCTGAAAATTTCATGGCCTACTCTCAAAGTGTGATATTGAATTTTGTATCGACTTTGAACCTGATACAAAACCCATTTCTAAAATCTCATGGCTCCTATTGAACATCAGGAGTTAAAAATTCAACTATAGAATTTGGTACCCGAGCCTTTATCTGGTGACTTCCTTTGTGGAATGCACCAAACCCAAACTCTCCGTAGGGGACGCCATATTCGTACGGTAGTAAACTGATAGGTGCCATTGTGACGTGCTATCCAAGATCTGGATATGAGTCACAGTTGAGAGCAACCTAAGTCAGTAATCGAAATACGTAGCTTTCTAGGCTTAGTTGGTTATTATCGAAGATTTTGTGGAAAGATTTTCTCGAATCGCTACTCCATTAACGCAGCTGACTCGTAGAGATACAAAATTCGAATGGAGAAAGGAATGTGGGAAGTGCTTCGAAGAACTCAATAGGAGACTCATTTCGGCACATGTTCTGACCATAGCATCCTGGAAAAGCGAACGTGGTAGCTGACGTGTTAAGTAAAAGATCGTATACGAGTACGAATGCGATATTGTCAAAGACCCATTTTATATAACTTACAAATGATAGATATAGAGTTAAAGACTCTAGGGACTCACATGATGATATACAAGTAGAACCGACTTTAATCGATAAAGTTAAAAACGTTCAAGCTACACACCGGAGCTGATGAATACGAAGAAGGAGATACAAGAAGTTGTTATTCCAAAAGCGAGAATTGGCGAGGTGAGGAAAGCTCAAACCTTCGATTTTTTAGTCCATTTGAAATCCTAGATCGAATAGGAACTGTGGCCTATAGACTCGTTTTACCGCCAAGTATGACACGTGTTCATAACGTTTTTCACGTATCAAAGTTACGAAATCATGTGGACGACCCGAACCACGTCATTGAGTTAGAACCGGACGAGATAGCCGAAAACTTAACGTATGAAGAGGTGCCTGTCAAGATTTTGGATAGGAAGGAGCATGTTCTACGCACGAAGGTCATACCACAAATTAAAGTTTTGTGGAGAAACCATGCTATTGAGGAAATGACCTGGGAGTTGGAAACGGAAATGAAATCGAGGTATCCTCATCTTTTCGAAACATCAGGTACATACGTCAATTTCGAGGACGAAATTTCATAAGAAGGGGAGGTTGTAAGACCCCAAATTATTAATAAATGAAATTTAATTTCCTCTATTTATTATTTTGAAATAGTAAGGGTTGATTTAATTAATGTGGTTAGTTATGGGTAAAATGCGCAAATATTTTAAATAAGCAAGTGGTTATAAAATATTCAATGTTCTCGGGGAATATTCGTTTGGTCGTTAAATATTCTTGCGGTCGGGGAATATTCGTACGACGGCGTAGTCTTTTGTGGGTCCCATAACGGAAAGCGATTGGATGAAAAAAATGAGAAGTATAACTTGTTTATAAATAACGGCGCAGTTGTTACCGTTAATACTGTTGGAATACCCGGTGGTTAAAACACAGTAATACGCGTTGTTGTGTCGAGCTCATGGTATTGCACCAATTATTGATTCTTACGTAAGAAGGCACTACTAAATAATTGTTATAGTAATTACTGTTCAGTATTTTATTTTATTGATTCAATAATTGCTGAGTTGATTTTTTTATATTACTGTTATTTCAATAATTGTCACTACACAGTATTTTTCATTATCGGAGCAATAATTCATATTATCTGAATAATATTATTAGAAAATATTATTGGCAATGTCTAGAAAGTTCTGTCTAAGGAGAGGTTTAGTCACCTAATTGCGCGCCAGTAAGGAAAAATCTTTATTGGAAAGCCCCCTCTTTCCTGGGAACGGCCTGGTTGCCAGTACTGTGATTTTGTAATATTATTTGTAAATATTAATTATTAATTTATATGATGAGAAAAATATTAATTTTATGTGGATAAAGATGGAGAAATTTTTTTAAAGTGACAATTGTTAAAAATTGATATTTTATCTTTTCTGATAAAATAATATTTTATTATATTATTATAATATAATAATGGTGATATTTTTATAATGAATGTGGGATATATGAGTATACGAGGAGAAAGAGTATTTTTGTTGCAATAAATATTTAAAACATTTTAAACATGTCGGTGGACCCCATTTCTTGAGTGAAATTTGATTATAGCATTTAAATCGCCCGTTTGCGGATTTCGGTCAATTTCTGTTTGGAATTTGGAAAAACTTTCTTCTGCAAAGTTGTAGATAATGGAATTTCCTATAAAAAGTGGCGAGATTCAAATTTTCTGATAAAAGGGCTATTTATTATGAATTATTGAAGTTCCGAAGTTCCGAAATAATTGATTTTTGAAAGTTTTAATTATTTTTATTAAGAAAAACGTTTTTATTATTTTTGGCACATGTGTGGCTGAAGTTTGGACCAGATTTGTGTGCATAGGAAATTTGATTATATATTATTATTATATTAAATTTTCTGCTTTGGTGTTCTAAGCAATTTTCTATAAATAGGGTGCTTAGGTTAGAATTGAAAATCACACCACTATAGATTTCTCTCTCTATAATATCGAGCGTATTTTGTGAGTATTTTAGTACTTTGAGTATTGCTATACGGTGCAAGTTCTTTCAGCACTATATCCAGTATTTCAGTCAGAAGTACTATTCTTTATGAGGTAATGGATGTTATTTTATTCGAAAATGATATTATTTTTTCAATATCATTATGTCGAAATATTGGTTAGAATTTTTTTTATCAAATTTGGAACTTTTCATGTCGGGGTTACTATTCATGAGTTACTATTCACGAGTTACTATTCACGAGTACTATTCACGAAGCATGATGATGTTTTTTGTGAAATTTCTATCTTTTGATGTCGGAGTTACTATTTACGTATACGGCATTATTCACGTATACGACACTATTCATAGAAAAATTAAATTTTCTTTTCTGTGTCCAAAATTGTCTGTTATGATTTCTATCTTTGATTGGATCTATGTTTTGGTCTTCATTCTTGAATTTTACTCCACTTTGATTATTTATGAAGTATTTTCGAACTTGGATTGTGTAAAGTACGAATCCTTAATATTTGTTCTTTTGTTTCACTGGATTCATTTTCTTTAAAATATTTTTCATCATCCTTAGTCCTAAATGATGATATAACTGAATATCTTTGGCCTGTAGTGCAAAGATGAATGATTTTATAATGAATATCTTTGGCCCGTAGTGCAAAGATGAACAATTATTTAGATGAACATGACCAACCGATGAATATCTTTGGCCCGTAGTGCAAAGATGAACAGGTGTTGAGATGAACATGACCAATTGATGAATATCTTTGGCCCATAGTGCAAAGATGACTATTTGATTCAAGATGTATATTGATTGATGTTACAGGGATAAAATATCGACGATGAACTTTTAAATTCATATATAGAAGATAGTAGTTTGCATTCTCTACTTAACTCTTCTAATGAATTCTTATTTCCGCTGCGAAGATTGATTTAAAACTTGTTGTCTATTGTATTCTATCAGATTTTTCCCTGTTGAGGACTAACGATAATTTGTTCTATATTATCTTAGTCATAATGTTCTTTACTGGGCTAGTTGAGCTCACTATTTTCCTTGTTGTTCAATTTTCCTTCTCAAGAGGCGAGAATGTAGCGAGTACTAGTCGGGGTGTGGAATGATGGTTCTAGAAGTGTTTCTAGTAGCTATTCTATAAAATAGTGTATCAATAATTGAAATGAGGATTTATTTGAGTGTGGATATTGTCTAGATGATAATATTTGTATTTAAACTCACAGTTTTTATATTGTATTAATAAAGTTGTAGTTGTTTCTGTACCATGTATTTTGACGACTCAGAATGGGTGTTGTATACCTATTTTGGGGGCGTCACACCTTATCTCAAAAGAATATTACTCCTGACTGAAATTTCGGATATAGTGTTGTATGAAACTTGTACTGAATAACAACTCTCAAAGTATCTAAATACTCACAAAAATACGCTCGATAATATTTAGAGAGATAAAGCTTATGTTTCTGGTGTGATTTTCAATTCTAACCTAAGCACCTATTTATAGGAAAATACCAGAACGCCGAAGCAGACTTAACCTGCTACCTGATGGCTTTACATGTTACTATGCATGCCTGCTACTTTTAAAATAAAATTTCAGCACATTTCTCACCAACCAAAAGTGGGGCCCACCTATTCTAGAAATTTCTAAAATATTTTACCATTTAAACAATAATCAAAAACTTCAATAATTCATAATAAATTGCCCTTTTATTAGAAAAATACGAATTTTATGTCCAATTCATAGGAAATCGAATTCTCTACAACTTTGTAGCTTTAAGTATTTTTCCAAATTCTAAACGAAAAATGCCCGAAAACCATATACGGACATTTTTTAATACCTCCATTTTGACAAAATACTGATAAAACACATCAGCATTAATTCCTTCATTTATATCCACACAAAATAAATATTTTCCTATCCATCATTTATGTCCACAAAAAATAAATATTTCCTTATCATATAAATCAATAATTAATTATTCACAAATAATATTACTGAATCACAATTATCACAACTAGGTCGTTCCCAGGAATGAGGGGGCTTTCCGATAAGGATTTCTCCATACTGACGCGCAATTAGGTGATCAAAATCCTTTCCTAGACAGGACTTCCTTAGACATTGTCAATAATGCTATCTAATAATATTATTCAAATAATATGAATTATTGATCTGATAATGGAAAATACTGTGCAATGACAATTATGGAAACAACAATAATATAAAATATCAACGCAACAATTATTGAATCAATAAAATAAAATATTGAACATTAATTACTGTAACAATTATTGAGTAGTTCTTTCTTACGTAAGAATCAATAATTCAAAAATACTGTGCAATACCATGTGCTACTGTGCAACCACACGTATTACTGTATTTTAACCACAGGGTATTCCAACAGTGTTAACGGTAACAACTAAGCCATTATTTATAAAAACTCAAACTTGTCGTTTTATTCATCCGACATTTATTATGTTACGGAGCTCAGAAATGGCTGCGCCGTCGTACGAATATTCCCCGACAACAAGAATATTCCATGACCAAACGAATATTCTCCGATAAAAATAAATATTTTATAACCACTTGCTTATTTTGAAAAATTTGCACATTTCACCCATAACCAATGCATTATATCAAATTAACTCCTTATTATTTTAAGATAATGAATAGAGGAAATTCAATTTTATTTATAATAAGTTGGGGTCTTACAGTATTGATCTTGTAAACTGACATGTAGGCTACACATTAAAGCCATTAGAACATTTAGATCCATAACAGAATCAAAGTTGTGGCTGGTCAAACAAGCATTGACCATCAGCCGGATGAGTTTTCTGGAAAACCCAGAAAACTCAAGAACAGCTGTTCTGATAGGGTTTGACCCGATTAGATCTCTTTTATGTGTTGATAAAATGTGATACAAGTGTTATAAAATTGTTCTTTGACATGTGCACTACAAACATGAACCTTTAGATCACACTAAGTGAACCCAGAATGCAAGTTATGGAGAATCAAAAGTAGCCAACTCGAACTATTCTTCATTTCTGGAAAACCAAGAAATGAAGAACAACTTCTGACATGTATTGTGAGGCTCAAATCTCTCTGTTGAGTTATGATTTGGCCATGAGATTGGTTTAGGGTTGTATTACTACATCAGTACTGCAACATTAACACCTTAGAAAGCTAGAAAACTACAAGATCTAGGATTTATCTCTAGTCAAAGTAGGCAGCCTGATAATGGGTTTGAATGTTCTGGGTTTGATGAAGAACACCTATAACGACAGTTTTGTCGCTACAGGGCCCTTTAGTGACACTTATTTATAAAAATTAATTATTTTATTTAATATATATAGAAAAATAGTTTTTAATTATTAAAAATTTATAATAAAATACTAAAAATTATTTTAACGCCTAAAAATGGGTTTTTTTTAATAATTTAGAATATATTTCATTAATATTTAATATTTTTGGAATATTAATGGTATTTAATCTATTTAATTATAATATTAATTAAATTACTTCAAATAATTTTAATACTTGAAAAATCATGAAAAATTAAATTATGGTATAAGAAAATATTTTAAGCTATTTTAATGACTTTTAGTATGTTGAGATAAATTTCATTATTATTAATAGTAATTAAATTATTAAATAAATTATGGAAAAATAGAATTAATGATTTAAAAATCGTATAACAATGATTTAAGAAATATAAAAATATTTTAAGTTATAAATATAACTTTTGATATTTTTTCATGAAAAATATTAATATTTTAATATTAAGGATAGTTATTTAATAATGATTTTAATTATTCTAAAATCATTTAATGGCAATAATAAAGTGTTAAAAATACTTTGATATATTATAAATATATTATAATATTATGTTAAGAATTTCATTAATATTTAATATTAAATAAATATTAATGATAATAGAATTAAGTTGTATTCAATTCATATAAATATGATATTTATGATTGAAAAATCATAATAAATGATAATAATTACTTGAAAATTATTATCAGCCTTTAAAAATTATTTTGACTGATTAATAAATTATCTAAAGATAATTATGTTACGTTTAGACAGAGTCTTACGGATAATAGGCTCGTGAATTATCCGACTAGGCTGTCGGGATGTTAGAATTGTGCCGGATTCAACTCAGACTGCAATAGTTTGACTTGATACTAGGTCTTATGTGCTGTATAGACTGATAGAATTATGTGTAAAGTGTTTAGGTTATTTTATAATTGTATTTAACATATTAACTATGATGATATTATTCTAACTTGTGAGACCCATATTATCTATATTAGGTTTTCAAACAAAGCTAAATAAATTGTGTAGCTGTAGTCGACGATAAAGGCAAATTTTCTTGAACTATTCTTTTAACTTGTGGTTAATCATTGTTGATTACATCACGTCTATGAATTATTGAATTGCACTTTGTGCATATTGCATATGTTTATCAGGTATGAAAGGCTGATCACCTTCATTACCATTCAATCCAGATATAGTTGTTCATGTTCAATGTTCGTTCTACTATGAAAATTTGTTCATGTCAGTTCATAATTATATTGTAGAATTTTTGCCAGCTTATTGTTCAATTCTTTCCATCATGATATATCCTTACTTTATTGAACTTAACTTGATGGGCAAACTTGTTGCTCACCCTTGCTATATCATGATAAACATTATAGATTAGAACGTATACGTCAGATACAAGGAAAAATCAAAGACAAGAATATCTTGGGATTTTATGTGTAGCTAAATTTGTAACAATAATGTATGATAATAACATTGTATGTCAGATAAGATATTGATTTAGGTATTATGTGAAGGTTCTCGACCTTGGAGATAGTGTGTAATGTTTAATGTATAAACAATTTATGTTTATATCTTCCGCAATAGTTATAGAATTAGTGTAACATCCACAAATTTTAAACTCCTTATTAATTAAATATGTGATTTAATTTTTAATGAGTTAGTTTTGTGACCCTATTTAAACCTTATGTGGTTATGTGAATGTACAAAATGATTAAAGGGAGTCACTAATAGTTGATTTAAATTAGTGGACTAACCCTAAGATTCTAATATCAAAGACTTGATAAGATTATTAATTAAATATTCAATTTATTTGAATATAGTAGCAAGAGTTGAACATATTGATTTTGAGTAATTAATTGATAATGTGTTAATTAATAATTATTATGAAAAAATAATAATTAATGAGTAAGAGATTAATAAATATAATGTGATTATATATTTACTTGATTAATTTGTGCAAGCATGAATAGTAAACCTTTATTATACTGTAGTTAACTATATATTTTATATTGTATAAGGTGACATATTAATATGTCTATATATAGACTATATAGTAAGAGTTATTTGCATTCATGTGAGTTGCATAATAATATTGTCATATGAAATAAATTGGGTGTACATAGTGTATAACCAAATTATATTATGTGTATATATGGTATAAGCCAAGGGTTGTATTTTATTTCACATATTGCAAAGGCTGGGATTTTGCTTTGTCCCATAATTAGAGTCCCATTCTTTTCTTCCACGTGAAAACAAAAAGAAGTTAGCAAACCTATTCTATCTTCACCTCAAAATCAACCAACTTAGATGAGGAGTGGGATTCATGAGTGGAATCCCCAACTCTCACCAACTCTCTCTTAACCCTTGTGCATTCTTGAAATCCTTTAGTTTAATTTGTGAGGTAATGCCATTATCTAGATAACCATTCTCCTATAAATGAGACCTTCATCTTCCTCATTATAATTTGTTGAGAATTAGTTTGCTAAAAGTGAGTAGATTGATAAATTGCAGCTGAATTGAGTCACAAAGGTATAACTTCCATTCCCATTCTTAATTTTTGATAAATTGTTTAATGGGTTGATTTTTCGAATTAAGCATGTATTGGTTGTTAGTTGATTTGGGTTATGTTTGTAAGACCCCAAATTATTATTAATGAAATTTAATTTCCTCTATTTATTATTTTGAAATAGTAAGGGTTGATTTGATTAATATGGTTAGTTATGGGTAAAATGCGCAAATATTTCAAATAAGCAAGTGGTTATAAAATATTCATTGTTCTCGGGGAATATTCGTTTGGTCGTGGAATATTCTTACTGTCGGAGAATATTCATACCACGGTGCAGCCTTATGTGGGCCCCATAACGAAAAGTGATTGGATGAAGAAAATGACAAGTATAAGTTGTTTATAAATAACGGCGTAGTTGTTACCGTTAATACTGTTGAAATACTCGGTGGTTAAAACACAGTAGCACACGGTATTGCACCAATTATTGATTCTTACGTAAGAAGGCACTACTCAAAAATTGTTACAGTAATTACGGTAGCGAAAATGCCCACAACAGTTCAATGTATGTTATAATTGTGGAAAGGAAGGACATATCGCTCGAGATTGTACTGTAGAAAAACCAAGTCTAGCAGGGATGGTGACTCAAAAGGCTATCCCAGAAAAGTCAAACTCAACGGTTCCTGGAAGAGCGTTTGTCGTGACTGGTCAAAATGCAAGAAACCCAAACGAGGTGATCACGGGTAAGCTAATCATAAATTCTTGCAAAGTTTATACTTTACTAGATATCGGTGCTACCCATTCATTTATCTCTCCTGCTTGTGCTGAACGTTTAAACTTAACTCCTGAGAAGTTAGACTTTGATTTATCTGTAGAGACTCCGTTAGGAGAAACTTTCATCACATCCACTATTTATAAATCTTGTTTGACCCAAGTTGGCACCATCGCATTACCTGTTGACCTTATCTCTTTAAAGATACTTGCTTTTGATGTAATTTTAGAGATTGATTGGTTAACTACTCATCATGCCAAAATTGATTGTTTTCATAAGGTTGTTAGTTTTTATATTCCTAATCAACTTGTTGTACGAATTCAAGCATCTAAACCATTAAAATAAATCACTATCATATCAAGTCATAAAGCTATTCGTTTATTGAAAAACGGATGTCAAGCTTTCTTAGCCCATGTTATGGATTTGAATAAAGACACGTCGGATTTGAATAATATTCCTGTTGTTAGTAAATTTCTTGACGTATTTCCTGAAGAACTTCCTGGTCTACCCCCAGAACGTGAAGTTGAATTCTTTATTGATATTGAACATGGTACAAAGCCCATTTCTAAAACCCCATATCGAATTGCTCCTATTGAACTTCAGGAGTTAATGGTCCAACTAAAGGAGTTGTTGGACATCAGTTTCATTCGTCCTAGTACATCTCCTTGGGGTGCTCTATTTTATTTGTAAAGAAGAAAGACAAAAGTATGAGACTTTGTATTGACTATAGAGAATTGAACCATGTCACCATCAAGAATAGGTATCCGCTACCTCGCATTGATGACCTGTTTGACCAGTTGCAAGGAGCACGATTCTTTTCAAATATTGATCTTCGTCCTGGATATCATCAGCTGAAGATTAGAACTGAGGATATTCTGAAGACTGCCTTCAGAACTCGGTGCGAGCATTATGAATTCTTAGTCATGTCTTTTGGATTGACTAATGCTCCTACGGCTTTCATGGATATGATGAACTGAATATTCAAGGAATATTTGGATCAGTCGTTGTTGTCCTTATTGATGACATCCTCATATATTCCAAAAGCTGTGAAGATCATGATCACCATTTGAAGCTGGTACTCCAAAGGCTTCATGAAAACAAGTTATATGCCATGTTGAAGAAATGCGAGTTCTGGCTTGAGGAAGTAGCATTCCTTGGGCACGTGGTGTCAAAGCATGGAGTATCTGTTGACCCGGCGAAGATTGAAGCAATACAAAGTTGGGAACAACCAAAGTCAGTGACCGAAGTACGTAGCTTTCTGGGTTTAGCTGGTTATTATCGGAGATTCGTGGAAGAGTTTTCTCAAATCGCTACCCGGTTAACTCATTTGACTCGGAAGGATACAAAATTTGTATGGAACGAGGAATGTGAAAAGAGTTTTCAAGAGCTCAAGAGGAGACTCATTTCGGCACCTGTTCTTACAATACCATCTGGTTCGAATGAATTTGTTATCTACAGCGATGCTTCGGGAAAAGGGTTAGGATGTGTTCTCATGCAATATGGGAAAGTCATAGCCTATGCCTCGCGACAAGTTAAAGAATATGAAAGGAATTATCCTACTCATGATCTAGTGTTGACAACAGTCATTTTCGCGCTAAAGATCTGGAGGCACTATCTATATGGGGAGAAAGTGGAGATATATTCAGACCATAAAAGCCTCAAATATTTCTTCACCCAAAAGGAACTCAACATGCGGCAATGACGTTGGCTCGAGATGTTAAAAGATTATGTCCACACCATTCAATACCATCCTGGAAAAGTAAACGTGGTAGCTAACACATTGAGTATAAGATCATATGCAGCAACGAGTGCGATGATGTCAAGTATACACATAGAACCAACTTTAAAGTTGCTCAAGCCACAGATCCGGAGCTGATGCGTATGAAAAGGAAAGTACAAGAAGGTGTTATTCCAAAAGTAAGAATCGATGAAGAAGGAATACTTCGAGTCGACTCTAGACTTTGTGTTCCTAACGACTCTGATTTGAAATACAAGATCATGATGGAGGCACATAATACCCCATTTGCAATCCATCCTGGAAGTACCAAAATGTATTGTGATCTTCGACATACATTTTGTTAATGTGTAAAGGCGGAGCATCAAGTAACTAAGGGTCCATTGCAACCACTTGAGATTCTGAAATGGAAGTGGGAACACATTACCATGGATTTCGTTACGGGTCTTTCCATAGTTTCTCAAGGCGTAGATGCTATTTGGGTTATTATCGATAGATTAACCAAGTCTGCTCATTTCTTGCCAATACGGGAGATTTATTCCCTTGAAAGTCTTGATCGTATGTACATAAATGAGATTGTGAGGGTGCATAGCATGCCAGTATCCATAGTTTCGGATTGTGACCCAAGATTCACTTCACGATTTTGGGTTAGCTTGCAAAAAGCTATGGGCACGAATTTATGATTCAGTTCGGCATATCATCCTCAAACGGACGGATAATCAGAGAGGACTATTCAAAATCTTGAAGATCTATTAAGTCTATGTGTCCTATACTTCAAAGGGAGTTGGGATAAGTATTTACCATTAGTTAAATTCTCCTACAACAACAGTTATCAGGCAAGTATAGGTGTGGCTCCATTTGAAGCATTGTATGGACGAAAGTGTCGCTCTCCAGTATGCTGGGACGAGGTGGGTGATGCAACATTGTTGGGACCAGAGTTGGTACGTATGACTACAAAAAAGATCCAAATGATTCGACAATGTATACAAACGGCACAAGATCGATAAAAGAGTTATGTGGATCTTCATCGAAAGGACGTGGAATTTAGTATTGGGGATCATGTATTATTGCGTGTGGCTCCATGGAAGGGAGTTACAAGATTTGGGAAACGAGAAAAGCTCAATCCATGATTTATTGGTCCATTTCAAATTCTTGACCGAGTAGGAAATGTGGCCTATAGACTCGTGTTACCTCCAAGCATGTCTCGTGTTCATAATATTTTTCACATATCCGTGCTTCATAAATATGTGAAAGACCTAAACCACATTATTGAGTTAGAACCAGATGAGATAGCCGAAGATTTAACTTACGAGGAGGTACCTGTCAAGATCTTGGATAGGAAGGAGCAAGTTTTACGTACAAAGGTCATACCACAAGTCAAAGTTTTGTGGAGGAACCATGCTATTGAGGAAATAACCTGGGAGTTGGAAATGGAAATGAAAGCGAGGTATCCTCACCTTTTCGAAACACCAAGTACGTACATCAATTTCGAGGAAAAAATTTCATAAGGAGGGGAGGTTGTAAGACCCCAACTTATTATTAATGAAATTGAATTTCCTCTATTTATTATTTTGAAATAGTAAGGGTTGATTTGATTAATGCGGTTAGTTATGGGTAAAATGCGCAAATATTTCAAATAAGCAAGTGGTTATAAAATATATTGTTGTCGGGGAATATTCGTTTGGTCGTGAAATATTCTTACTGTTGGGGAATATTCGTACGACCGCGCAGCCTTGTGTGGGCCCCACGATTAAAATGACAAGTATAAGTTATTTATAAATAATGGCGTAGCTGTTACCGTTAATACAGTTGAAATACTCGGTGGTTGAAACACAGTAGCACACGGTATTGCACTAATTATTGATTCTTACGTAAGAAGGCACTACTCAATAATTGTTACAGTAATTATTGTTCAATATTTTATTGATTCAATAATTGCTACGTTGATATTTTATATTATTGTTTTTTCAATAATTATCACTGCACAGTATTTTCCTTTATCAAATCAATAATTCATATTATTTAAATAATATTATTAGATAGAATTATTGGCAATGTCTAGAAATTTCTGTCCAAGGAGAGGTTTGGTCACCTAATTGCACGCCAGTACGGAAAAATCCTTATTGGAAAGCCCCCTCTTTCCTGGGAACGGCCTGGTTGTCGATATTGTGATTCTGTAATATTACTTGTGAATAATTAATTATTGATTTATATGATAAGAAAAATATTCATTTTATGTGGATATATATGGAGAAAATTTTAAAGTGACAATTGTTGAAAAATTGATATTTTATCTTTTCTGATAAAATAATTCATTTAAATATATTATAATATAATAATGGTGATATTTTTACAATGAATGTGGGATATATGAATAAATGAGGAGGAAGAGTATTTTTGTTAAAAAAAATTGTTTAAAACATGTTAAATATGTTTATGGGCCCATTTCTTGACTGAAATTTGATTATAGCTTGTAAAATCGCTCATTTGTGGATTTCGGTACACTTCTGCTTGGAATTTGGAAAAATTTTCTTCTGTAAAGTTGTAGAGAATTGAATTTCCTATGGAATGGACATAAGATTCAAATTTTTCTGATAAAATGGCTATTTATTATGAATTATTGAAGTTCCGAAGTTCCGGAATAATTTATTTTTGGAAGTTTTAATTATTTTTATTAAGAAAAACGTTTTTATTAATTTTGGTGAGGGGGTACCACTTGTGTGGCTGATGTTTTGGATCAAAGGAAGTGTGCATAGGAATTTATAATATATATAATAATATTTTATTAAATTTTCTACTTTGGTGTTCTAAGCATTTTCCTATAAATAGGTGCTTATGTTAGAATTGAAAATCACACCAGAAACTAAAGTTTTTCTCTCTCTATATTATTGAGCGTATTCTTGTCAGTATTTTGATACTTTGAGTGTTGCTATACGGTGTAAGTTCCCTTCAGCACTATATCCAGTATTCCAATCAGAAGTACTGTCTTTTCGAGGTAAGGGATGTATTTTTTTTAAATGATATTATTTCTTCTAATATCATTATGTCGGAGTATTAGTAAGATTTGTTTCTTGTGATATTCTTGTCTTTTAGTGTCGGAGTTACTATTCACGTATACGGTACTATTCACGTATACAACACTATTCACGAATACGGCACTATTCATAGAAAAATTAAAATTTTCGTTTTTTGTCCAAAATATCTATTATGGATACTAGCTTTGATTGTATCCATGTTTTGATCATTCTTGAATTTTACTTCACTATGGTTATTTATGAAGTATTTTTGAACTTGGACTGTTTAAAGTATGAATCCTTAATATTTGTTCTTTTGTTTCACTGGATTTATTTTCTTTAAAATATTTTTCATCATCCTCAGTCCTAAATGATGATATTACTGAATATCTTTGGCTTGTAGTGAAAAGATGATTAATTTTCTTATAAATATCTTTGGCCCGTAGTGCAAAGATGTACAGGTATTGAGATGAACATTACCAACTGATGAATATCTTTGGCATGTAGTGCAAAGATGAATATTTGACCTAAGATGTATATTGATTGATGTTACATGGATAAAATATTGATAACGGACTTTTAAATTCATAGATAATATTAGATTTCATTATCTACGTAACTCTTCTATGAATTATTATTTTCACTGCGAATATTGATTTAAAACTTGTTGTCTATTGTATTCTATCAGATTTTTTCCTGTTGAAGACTAACGATAATTTGTTCTATGTTATCTTAGTCATAATATTCTTTACTGGGCTAGTTGAGCTCACCCTTTTCCTTTTTGTTCCATTTTTCTTCTCAGGAGGCAAGAATGTAGCGAGTACTAGTCGGGGTATGGAATGAAGGTTCTAGAATGTCGTTTTAGTAGTCCTCACTATTTTGTAAAATAGTGTATCAATAATTGTAATGAGGACTTATTTGAGTGTTGATATTGTCTAGAAGACAATATTTGTTTTTAAACTCACAGTTTATGTGTTATCGTATTTTGCACGATAATTGTATTAATAAAGTTATAATTGTTTCTGTACCATGTATTTTGGCGACTCAGAATGGGTGTTGTATATCTATTTTGGGGGCATCACAATGTTTCTTAGTGTTATACATACTTATAAGTGTGTTGGGTTATGTTAGAAATAATTTTTGTAAGAATTTTGTATGGTGGGTTGCTGAACTGTCGAACAGAACAAGCTACTATTCTGATTCAGGAATGGTGATGTTGTGCCCTATTACTACTAGGGTGCAGCATAGCTGCGCCGTAACCCAAAATTAGTTCTGTCTCTGGCATGGCGCAGCTGGGCCCTATTTGTACTAGGGTGAAGTACGGCTACACCAAACTTGCACCAGACCTGGTGTTTTCTCTTTAGTTTCTGATGTGCTTACTTGTTGGAACACTATTAGAGCGAGTTTGTAAGTTGTTTTAACACGCACATGTAAGCAAATGCATATAGGATGAGCAAGTATAACAATGATGGACATAACACTTGTGATCTTGAAATGATATTTGAGATTTCAAAGTGAACTTTGTCACGAACACATCATGTGAGCATTTTGATTTTATAAACATGATAATATGGTTGATATTAACATGAAATGCAAGACTAAAGTGATTGAACACACTAGAATACATGATTGAAAGTTAAGACTATTTCAAAGATAAGAAACTTAAAGGTATTCAAAGAGAACTTGATGAAGATTTTTATCTAGTAAGTTCTGACTATTTGAGCATGCATATATGACTTTATTATATGTTGTAAATGCATGAGAGTTATATGCTAATATGCCTTGTATATGCTAAGTTGACTTAGTGTAAAATTCAAAGAAAATTAGAACGAGAAAGCTAATGTCATCAAGAAATGAGTAAAGTACGTTATGACCATGTAAGCATGTATATTAGGACTCATTATGCCTATAGATATATTGGCATGAATATAGTTTGGTTAATGTATGATTTTCACTTATTCACACATAGTCATAAAAGGGAAATTTCTAAAATATGAACTATGTGAGTAAAGTATACATGTGTTGTATATATATACAAGCATGACTATTAAGTATTGAATGATCAAGTTGTAAGGCAAAGATGATTATATAACCTTGTTATGTTTTAATGACATATAAATTGTAAGTAAACTTGTGATAGTGAAGTCAAGTATGGTCATGTGTTATATGTAAAAATCTAGCATGTATGTATGCTAAAATACATGTGTAATTAGTGTGTTAGATTTGGACTGAAGTCAGGAGAGCAGAAGCTCAACCTTGGTCTGGCCAAGGGACAACGCAGCTGCGCCGTCCCTAAGTCTAGACCAAGCGCAGCTGCGCCGTCCTGCAGTCATGAATAGATTCTATTTTTGATTCTGAAATCAAAGGCATGCTTAGGTGATTTCTTTACCTTGTAATATATGATCAATATTCCATATAATGTGTTGAGAAGCATGCTATGTGATGACGTGATTCTTTTAAGTGTAGACTCGTATTAGTTTACACATACTATTTGAAATGATCGACTTGATAATGTTAGGTCGTTTCAATGCGAGTTAGTTAAAGCTAGTATTATATTGTAGCTAAGCAAACAGGCAATTTTCCTAACTTACACAAACTTTGGATTTTGTGCAAGTTCTTGAATTTCATGTGATTCATATGTTGAATGCAAGTTTCCTTAACCATACTCAAATTTATATTGAGCAAGTTTCTTTGAATTTCACTCTTTGATTGTGCAAGTTCCTCGAGTCCTACTTTTATTGAGCAAGTATCCGAACACTATTTGATTTTGTTGCAAGTTTCCTAACTTACACAACTTTGAGTTTGTGGAAGTTTCCTATCCTACTCATATTGTATTGAGCATGTTATTGTTGAATTGAAAGTTGTTCATTTAAGCTTGAATCTTATTTCCAAGCATGCTATTAAGTGATTTAATTACTTTACAATTATTCCACATTGATATTATTGATATTCACACTTAGTCAACTCGAGTTCGTACAGTCTTGGACTTGTACATTATTTAAAGTTCAATAATTCTTGAACTGTGTTAGATAGAGTCTGAACCTTTGTTCGGTCAGACAAGCGTATGAATTTTTAAAAGCTATCCAAACCAATTGATGGTAAGGATTCTTAGACTGAAAGAATACCCCTTTTTGATAGGGGGAGTACCCCAGGTATCTAAAGATAGACAGAGCAGATTTAAATGTTATGTATATACATAGAGTACGTGAGGCTGATCCCCTCAAGTACTTATTCTGTAGCCAGTAACCAAAGGGTCAATTAGCTATTGGTTCCATTGCAGTGTTATAGTTCAAAGTCTATTCAACTAGCTGTTATTTTAAAAGCAGTCATTATCTTTACTTATGATATTCATATTGTTGAATCCTTCAGATATTCATATTATTAAATCCTTCAGATATTCATATTGTTGAATCCATTGCCAGATATTTTTCCATTCATCATGATTTATCTTTATTGCTGTATTTAAACTTGTTGAGCAAACTTGTTGCTTATCCTTGCTATATCATGAATATATTGCAGCTAAGCCCGAGACCTCAGGGAAGGACAAGGGTAAAGGAAAGATGTAGAATAGCGGCAAGGAGCAGACTTTATCTTGCGCTTAGTTTAAATTACTATTGTGTAATATGAACCCTAATATTTATTCTAGGGTATGTTTGTAAGATGATATTAAGGTTATCGTATCTTGGGACTAGTAACACCTTTTGAATGAACGACATACGTTTATTATATTCCTCATTTTAGTTAATCGTATTGTTTAGAGGTGGATTTTTGTATTTTATCGTGATGACCAAACCGGGGTCAGAGGACCCGGTTTCGAGGTCGTCACAGGTTGGTATCAAAGCTGTAGGTTATAAACGTTAGGAATGTGAAACCTAGGTTATAACCTTAGTAGAAAACTCAAGTATAGTATATAAGTGATGTGTTGGAAAAATCCATCGAGATTTATTGTGATACTGAAGTTGTTTATTTAAATCAAGAATGATTAATAGACATCTTAAACTTCTTAATGCTAACATGGATAGCATATCACATAAAGCCTAATAATTTTCTTCCTTTCCTCAGATCATGCTGCCTAGAAGAATTCCGTGGAATCAGAGGGAGGAAGGATCCGTTAACAATGGTGGAGGGGCAAATGTTGATCCAATGCAGAACTTTGTTAACCTGTTAATTGAGGCAATGCAAAACAGACCCCCGCCAGCAGCAGGGCAGCCAGGACAACACTTGGCTAGCTTTAAAGACTTTAAATTGGTAGGACCACCGGAGTTCCGAGGAACTTTGGATCAAATTAAAGCCCAGACATGGATAGAAGAGATGGAGTAGGTTTTTGAGGTCGCTCGCGTGGTCGAATCACAGAAGACATGTTTTGCCACTTTCATGATGAAGGGCGAAGCTAACTATTGGTGGAAAGCCAATAAAGGGCAAGAAGAAGAGGGAGTTATTCCTTGGGACAGATTTAAGGAGCTATTTCTCGAGAATTACTTCTCGGAGAATACGCAACAGGATATGGAGGTTAAGTTTCTAGAACTGAAACAAGGTAGTATGTCTGTCGTAGAGTAAGCGGCAAGATTTAACGAGTTAGCCCAATTCGCTCCACATCAGGTTGACGCGGAGGCCATGAAGGAAAGGAGGTTCGAACTAGGACTAAAACCACATGTGCAGAAAGCAGTGGCTGTGTTGAAGATCAAGACTTACTCTGATCTTTTGGAAAGAGCTATCATTGCCGAAGAAGGAAATGAAGCCATCGCTCGATTCAAACAAGAATAGAAGGCAAGTCAAGAAGGACAGAAAGGGGGAAGCAGTGGAGGCAGCAACCCCAATACGCCTAAATGGACAAAGAGCCAATCCTCTGGAGGTAATAAGTCTGGAGGAGAAGCTAAGAAAAGTATGAAGTGCAACAACTATGGGAGGAATCACTCGGGGGAGTTCATGAAAGTAAAGAGTGTTTGTTATCGTTGTGGACAACCGGGGCACATGGCTCCTCAGTGTCCTAATATGCAGAAGGGAGGATGTTTCTCGTGTGGAGCCATGGACCATCAAATTAAGGACTGCCCGAAGAAAAAGGGTGATGCAGCTAACGGCAACTGTAACAACAACAACAACAATGGACTAAACATTGGAGGGTCAGTCAATCAAGCTAATAGACCAACGACATGAACATTCAACATGACCGTACAGGATGCGGTAGAGTCTAAGGATGTGGTGCCAGGTATCATTCCGATCAATGATATAGATGCATACATGTTATTTGATTCGGGTGCTACCTGCTCTTTTATTTTTGAAGAATTTGCTAAACAGTTAGACTTACCTGGTGAGAGATTATAACACCCTATGAACGTAGAAGTAGCGAATAAGGAAATTATCCCCATAGAATACATTCATAGGAATTGTTATACTGAATTGTGAGGATTTAATCTCAAGGTGGATTTGATACCAATTCATTTGGGGGAGTTCGATGTAATCCTTGGAATGGATTGGTTATCGGTTCACGGAGCAGTTATAGACTGTAAGAAGAAGTGTGTCCACCTTAAGACTCCAAATAAGTTGAAGGTGGTATTTTATGGTAGTAAATCGCCGAGACAATCTCATTGTCTGACGACGGTGCAAGCAAAGAGATTGTTTAGGAAGAGTCATATAGGTTATTTGTGTGACACCCCCAAATCTGGGTATCTTCCAACCCGACGGATGGTGCTACACGGTACTACCATTCACACATACATTCAATTGAAAAGTCTTAAAAGAACGAATATGTCTTCTATATATTCAAAATAATATTACATTTTCCCAGGTTCTTTATATCCCATTCATTCATTCTTGTTATAATATTCAATATATTACAAACATTTACCTATACTATTACATAAGTAATCTAAGGGTTTGTCTTTGCCTTGCCCTTATCCTTGCCGAAACCTTCGGTCAGTTCGATCTTAGTTGTGCTCATATGGTTCAAGTAAGAGTGAGCATGACTAGCCCATCAAGTACTACAAACTTAATAAATAACATGCTTGAAACATAGAACTCGTATATCTTCAATAACTGAAAAATAGTTACGAAGTACTATCGATAATTCAAAATAGTACTTCTTTTCATTCAAAAAGTTTTACAACAACAATATTCAGTAAAACATCAATTCCGGTCCAAGACCTTGAGCATTTCATAAGTTCTTTTGAAAAGGATATCCCGACACTAAGTCCGTAAGTCCGCTATTACTTACGAGCATGTCTAGGTTATCAGCCTATAGTACTCTATGTTGATCAACACTACATTCCTTAAACGTGTATACGTTTAAGTTGTGGTAACCTCACATGCCTGTCGTTAAAAGATAAAAACATTTTAGCATACTCACTCTTCGTTTGAAAACCACACCAATATAACTTGGTAAACATTAATTATGCTTGATAGATTCATAATATAAGTCTAGCCGAAAGAATTGGCTTTGACTTCATCATTCAAGACTTCATGCGAAAAAATACATGAATTACAAAGCTTGTCCAGACTGAACTGGAACAAGGGTTAGAATACTTTCCTTTAGCGTCTGCTTACTGATTATCACACGTACACTTTAAGTCTCTAAGTCTCTACAATACATGATCATATAACGTACCACATTAGGTCACATATAATCAAATATGCATACTATTATATCTTACCCTTCATCTCAATCTAAATCATGTCTTAGATTTGTTATTATTGGTTCCGGCTTTTCATTACGTCGTTCTCATTACGTTCATATACAATTGATTATCAACCTTTAATCATCATACATTAAGTGTCTAATAATGCCTTAAACAATGTTATATTTACACCTTAGTTCATTACTAATGAGTTATCTTTCATTCTATATTTATTAACATTCTTGTATGCCAAAATTCTAGGACTAGCGCTACGGCGCCGGTCATAACCCTTCAACTCGTGCTGCAGCGCGGGTTAGCAGTACCTGGCATCCGGACCTGGTGTTGCGGTGCGACACATAATCCTCCTTCTTGCGCTGCGACGTGACGTTGCAGTATGTCAAGACATTGTGCCAGCGCTGTTGCGCCACCATTTGACCTTGGGTTGGCACCGCGGCGCTAACTCTGTGCCTCAGACAATTTCCAGATTTTGAAATTTTGCGAAACTCCTAGACGCATAACTTTTCGTTAAAAGTCCGAATTGGCTCGTTCAAGAGCCTACGATTAATAAATTACATAATCTATGCGTTCATGCTATAATTTAATCTATTTGACTTCGTTTGCTAAAATGTCACCTATTAGTTCATTTTTAACAAAAACGATAAACGTTCGTGAACGATCAACGCTCGTTTCTTCGTTCTAAGTTAGAATTCGGTCATTTTTGAGTCCACAACTCTATAATGCCAAATATGACTTGTCTCCATCGAAAACCAACGTTTTCGACTTCAAACACAAAATACGACTTCTATTCTGAGAATTTCACGAATTCGACGATTATCGTCCAATCGTGTGAATTCCGGCGAAACCTCATTACTAATCATTCTAAATGGATTTTAATCAACATATGAACATTTCAAGTTACTTATTACACCAACTTATTATCAAAGTAAGTTTTGACTTATTCTCATAAGTTAATGACTTAATCAACTTATTAACTACAAATTTCCTTGCTTATGACTTACTATGGACTTAAGTCCATCAATTAATGTTCTCAGACCATATTGAACATACTAACATCATATGACAATCATATGATAAGTTCTTCACAAGTTTATCAACTTATTCAAGTTGCTTACCCTAGAAGCACTTGTACTTCTCTTCCTTGAAGATTTATCAAAGGATGTTTGTCTTATTCTTGACTTATGTGAGCTTATTCTCTCTAAAACTTAAGCACTTAACTTGAGAGGAGTTGAGAGGAATTTTAATCAAGCAATCAAATGAATTGAGAGCTCTCTATTTATAGAGCTCTCAAAGTTAGGGCATAATGGTCTTTTAGGCCTTGCACCTCCTAAATTCCACCTCCTTAATCCACCTCCTTATTATTCATTACCTTGGCTCTAAGTTAACTTGCTAGCCACTTCCCTTTCTTGCTCATCACAACACTTGATCACCACACAAAGTGCTTGCACATCAAGACTACCCACATTAACATGGTTTGCTCCATGGATTATGGCTTAACACATTGGGCTTACTTAATTAATCTAGCTAATCTTTATTGGGCTTGCATTACAATAGTTTGGACTCATGATTAACAAACACTTGGGCTTGCACATCACTTACTATTAGACTTCTACCAATATGCTAATAATCCTACAAGTCCATTCCATTTAATTAAGAACCTTAACATATATATTATATGTATAATTATCGTATGCTAGCTCGAATACTAACTTGTAATATACGATATTTCATTCTCCATACTTAATAGTATAATACATTGTACCATACTTACGTTCAATACCTCGCACAATGCCTACGCATTATATGATTAATACATTATTTTCTTAACGCTTAATATTTCTAACGTTCTCAAATTAAGTCCGCATGCGAAATATTGCGTTTTCCATACTTCGATTATTATTAAATAATCCTCCTCACATTGATATTATAACGTTACGTATTTCTCGGAAGTTCAAAAATAATTCTCAAGCAGAAATCAATGAATAGTGTTTTTCAGAAAATTTCTCGAAAAACTTTTATCTTCGTCTTAGAAATTCAAACACTTTAATTCATTCATATAGTTAAAATACTACGAAATTCCGACGTTTCTAGGTTATAGAATGACATTCATCTTATCAACACGTAATAATAATAATAAATAATATTATTTTATTCATTATTAAAAGTATTTACAAAATATTCGATTTCCCAGGGCGTTACTGTGATAACCCGAGAAATTAGACAAATTTTTAAAAATCTTAAATGATGGATTTAAGGTCAAATAATAGACCTAGACAGAAAATAAGTGTATGCGTTTGATATTTTTGAGAAGGAATTTTGAGGATTTCAAAATTCTGTGTAGGATTTTGGTGAATTATTCAGGATTAAGTGTATATGTGAATATGTTCTGTGTATGTGGTTAAGGGTCAAGGGTTGAATAGATAAATTTTATCAATGTCAACCCCTAAGCATATATGAAGAATGTCAACGTTCTATTAGAAAACCCTAACGTCTAATCACTACTACAAAACAGTAAATAGACAATGCGGAAAAAACGTTGTGGTTTTAGTCAGAAAAACGTCGTGGTTAAGGGTGTTGTCTATTTGACACCCTTACACAACGTTTTTAAAACGTTGTAGTTAAGCACAATACACAACGTTTTTTAGGAAAAAACGTTGTAGATTTGTTTTCCAAAAATTAGCAGATGCTTAAAAACGTTGTAGAAAGTATGATTCCACAACGTTTTTTTGATAAAAATGTTGTTGTTTAGTATATCAGACAACGTTTTTTAAACGTTGTAGATAAAAAAGAAAAAAGAAAAAAAAGATGTGGTTCACCTGTAGTACCAATGCACCTGCAATATGCTAATGCCATGATATATAGCGAAAATGTATCAACCATTCAAAATACATCCCAATAATTATTCGTTTACAGTTTCAAATTACTACATCCACAAAATATATATCAAAATACCATACAAAATGTTTACATCCCAATAATTCTTTTTAATGCCAATTACAAAGAATATTAATACCATACAATACGTTTACATCTCAATAATGCCAAACTATCCATACATCTCAAATTCACTTTTGAGATAAACAATAGTAATCCTGTTAATTTATAGCTAAAAAGTGGGGAAATACAATTGAACTTTGTCAACAACAAAAAAGGAAGCATTACAGTTTCATGCCTTAAGAGTCCACACACCTTTAGAGAGAGATTATGTTCAAATGCAGTATAACTTCTAACAAAGCACCAGAAATTACTTCCTGCCATAGAGCAGTTGCACTAAATTATGGAATTAGTGCAAATTCAGTAATAACATCATATGTGTTGATGTATGGAATCCCTTTCTGCCCAAATTGTACGGAGCGGACCTTGCAAAGCTTAAACTGAAAGAAGGCAACACAGATATAAATTAGAACTTAGAAATATCAAATAAAGCAGAATCTGCATCAATGCTACTAAAATAAATATGAATTAAAGCCAACCAATAAATAGAAATCAGGACTTTGCATATATTGGCTATGAGCTATAAAAAAAATAATTTGCCAAGTTCGGGGGAGAAATATCCAAAATATTGGCAAAAGAAGTAAACCACTAAACTTTCATCAAAGTTTACTGCCTTCCTTAATTAAATATCATCTCAGCTATAAAAAAATTATTCATAAAAGCATGTGACTACCGACTATAACAGCTGTTGAACAATGAAAGTTCGCATGGAAGTTCTATAGGCTAATAAAGTCAGAGGCAAGAGGTCAGGCCATCCTTTGTGACTGGCGAACATTTTCTGCATGATCCTTTTGATGTTTTTATTAGCAGCTTCAACAGCACCATTCATCTTTGGACGGTAGATGATGGAGTTGAGATGTTTGATGTGGAATTTTCTGCATAACTCCTCCATCATTTTGTTGTTGAGGTTCTTAGCATTGTCTAACACAATGACCTCTGGTTGTCCATATCAATAGATGACATTATTTCTGATGAAAGTAATGATAACTTCTTTAGTAACCCTGGGGAAGGATGCTGCCTCTACCCTTTTGGTGAAGTAATCGATCATGGTGAATATGAATTGATGCCCATTACTGGCTTTGGGCTCGATGGGCCCGATCACGTCCATTCCCCACATTGAGAAGGGCCATGGCGAACTCATATTGTGGAGTTCCCTTGGAGGGGCGTGGATAGCATTCCCATGAATCTGGCATTGATAGCACCTCTTGACGTGATCATCACAGTCAGCTTTGATTGTAAGCCAATAATGTCCCGTTCTGAGAATTTTCTTGACAAATAGGGGTCCGCTCATGTGAGGGCCACATATTCCACCATGGATCTCATTCATGAGTCTCTGAGCTTGGTCTTTATCCAGACATCTGAGGAGACCTAATCTTGCTTCTCTTTTATAGAGTGCATCTCCGCTCAGGTGAAATTTCATAGAAAGTCGATGAATCCGCCTCTTCTCAATTAGGCTCGCCTCAGCAGGTGTAGATCCATCTCGTAGATACTCCTTGATGTGCTGATACCAAGGATTGTGGATGGGAGGTAGCTCATCCGATACTTCTCCAATGTAATTCCCATAAACTAGGGCTTTTTGCAGAGCAAACGTGATGTTTGGCATGTTTTTCTTGTCCGGTATGTAAACCAAGGTGGCCAACGTTGCTAATGCATCTGCAAAATCATTCCTATTACGAGGAATGTGTAGAAAGGAGATTTCTTCGAACTCCAAAGCCATCTATAAAACTTGCCGATGGTAAGGCAATAAATGTAATTCTTTGGTCTGATAGACTCCTGTGGATTTCTTGATTACCAATTCGGAATCCCCAAAGACAGTTAACCGCTTGATGCCCATTGAATGGGCAAGTTTTAGCCCCATGATACAGCCTTTATACTCAGCTATGTTGTTGGTGCTGACAAACTGTAATTTGACTGCAATGGGATACTGCTCCCCCGTACCGGATATTAAAACTGCTCCAGCTCCAGAGCCTTCTGCGTTAACAGCTCCATCAAAATACATTCTCCACATACGGGATGTATCGTACTGATGTTGTAGCTGAATTGTAATTACTCCTTCGTCAGGAAAGTATGTTTCTAAGGGTTTGTAATCCTCTGCAGGTGCGGCGGCCAGTTGATCCGTAATTCCTTGACATTTGACAGACTTTTGCATCACATAGACGATGTCAAATTATTGTAGGATCAACTGCCATCTGGACAGTCGACAATTCAGTATGGGCTTACTGAACACATACTTGAGAGGATCCATTCGGGAAATGAGATGGGTTGTGTGACCATGGAGGTAATGTTGTAACCTCGTGGAAGCCCATGCTAAAGCACAACAAGTCTTCTCAATTAGAGTGTACTTGTGTTCACTGATGCTGAATCTTTGGCTGAGGTAATAGATAGCTCGTTCTTGGCCTCTATTGTCTTTTTGCCCCAGCATGCAGCCCATGGCATTGTCATTGATGGACAGGTACATGAACAGGGGGACACCATCCCTGGGAGGTACCAAAACAGGAGCGTTAATCAGTTGCTCTTTGATTGTGAGGAAGGCTTTCTGACACTCATCATTCCATTTCATGGAGGAGTTCTTCCTTAACATCTTGAAGATAAGCTCACAGGTTGCTGTGAGTTGAGAAATGAATCTGCTAATGAAGTTGATTCTTCCCAAAAATCCTCTTATTTCCTTCTCTGTCTGAGGAATGGGCATTTCCTTAATGGCCTGGATTTTGGTAGGATCCAGTTCAATCCCTTTGTGGCTGACTAGGAAACCTACCAACTTACCTGACTTAACACCAAAGGCGCACTTGGCGAGATTCAACTTCAAGTTGTACCTACACAACCTGTTGAAAAGCTTTTTGAGATGGTCTAAATGGTCATCCTCCTTCCGGGATTTGACAATGATGTCATCCACGTAGATCTCTATCTCTTTGTTCATTAAATCATGGAAAAGAGCCATCATATTTCGCTGATAGGTTGCCCCGGCGTTGATGAGGTCGAATGACAACCGTTTGTAGCAAAAGGTTCCCCAAGGCGTGATAAAAGTAGTTTTCTCACGATCTTCCTCAGCGACCATAATTTGATGTTACCCCGCAAAGCAATCAGCAAAGGAGTACATGCCGTATTGAGCAGTATTATCAATAAGAATGTGGATAAAGGGCACGTGAAAGCTATCTTTAAGGCAAGCTTTGTTCAAATCCCGATAATCCATGCAAACTCGCACCTTTCCCCCTGGTTTAGGCACGGGAACAATGTTGGATATCCACTCCGGATATGTAGACACCATGATGATGTCAGCTTGAAATTGTTTCACAATTTCCTCTTTAACCTTTAAACTCCACTCAGGTTTCAATCGCCTGAGTTTATGCCTGATTGGCTTGAATCCTTCTTTGATGGGAAGGCGATGAAGAACAATGTCAGTGGACAAACCCACCATGTCTTCATGAGACCATGCAAACACATCCTGAAATTGGGTTAATAGTGCAACCATGTCATTCCGTTGATTTGTGGTAAGGTCTGAACAAATCTAGATTAGCTTAGGGTTGTCTAAGGTTTCGAGATTGAAAGGAGTGGTTTGATCAAGATTGGGTTTGGGTTTGTCTGTGACCCATTCCTTAATCTCTTGAGGTGGCTCAATGTCCTCTTGTATGTCCATCAAGTCTGAGTCCAACTTTGCATCAAAGTTACAGCCCTTGTGGAGAGAAGGCATGTCACCAGCAAGGACAGACACATCTATATTCAGAGTCCTAAAACAAAAGATGTTTTCTGTGACGCCCCCAAAACAGGTATACATCACCCATCTTGAGTTGCCAAATACATGGTACAAAATTCAAATACAACTTAATAATATAGTTATCGTGTAAACTACGACAAAACATAAACTGAGAGTTTTAATAAGAATATTGTCATCTAGACAATATCCACACTCAAAGGAGTCCTCATTACATTTATTGTCACACTATTTAACAAAATAGTGAGGACTACTAATGCTATCATCTGAACCGTCACTCCGTTCCTCGACTAGTCCCAGCTACGTTCTCATTTCCTGAAGAGAACAGTGAAATTAAAAGGGTGAGCTCAACTAGCCCAGTAGGAAATAATATGACTAAGATAATGCAAAATAAATTATCGTTAGCCTTCAACAGTGTTAAACTGATAAAATATAACAAACATCAAGTTTAACTGCAGCAGAACAAGCAATTCATTAAAAGAGTCAAGTAGAGAATAAAATCTACTATCTTTTATGATGTAAAAAGGTTTTTCATCACTTTTATTGCTGAGACTCAGCTTAATAAATAATCCGCATCATCCCTGCACTACGGCCAAGGATATTCATTAGTATCACGACCATAAATTATCCATGCACTACGGGCCAAAGATATTCGTGTATTCATCAATGGTCATGATCATGCCATAAAATAATTCATCTTTTCTCCCTTGGCCGAAGAGAATCCATAGCCATAATCATACCAAAAATTGTCCATCAATGCACTACGGGCCAATGAGGACTTTTTCCACATCATTTGTAACATTGCGGTCATGATTATACCGAATAATCCCTGATCATAATTTTACCAAGTCCATCTATGCACTACAGGCCACAAATGACTTTCAACAAAATATAAACATGAGGATGATGACAATGATATAAGAATTCAATAAAACAAGTTCAAGAATTAAATTATCCAGGAACTAATAACGTCCAAATTGTCAACATGATACTTCTTTGTAGAGTAAAATTTAAGAATGCTCAGAAGAATATTTTCATGAAAAGATACTGGATGAAGTGCAAATATAAAGGATATTCCACTAATTTCATGGAGTATAGAAGTCAAAACTTTAACCAACTGAGTATAATAAAGAATGGAGTAACAAAAGAAATCACTATGCATGCGGTACTTCGCATAGACAGGTTATTCTAACAGAATAATAAATAACAGAACCAGGTCAGGCGTAATACGCACCGACAGGATATTCCAATAGAATAATAAAGAATGGAATAACAACAGAAATCACAATGCATGCGGTACTTCACATAGACAGGTTATTCCAACATAATAATAAATAACGAAACCAGGTCAGGCGAAATTCGCACCGACAAGATGTTCCAACAGAATAATAAAGAATAGAATAACAACATACATCACCATACATGTGGTACTTTGCATAGACAGGTTTTTCCAAAAGAATAATAAATAACGGAACCAGGTCCAACGTAAAACGCGCAGACAGGATATTTCAACAGAATAATAAAGAATGGAATAACAACATAAATCACTATGCATGCGGTACTTCGAATAGACATGTTATTCTAAAAGAATAATAAATAACGGAACCAGGTCCGGCATAAAACACACAGACAGTATATTCCAACGGAATAATAAAGAATGGAATAACAGAAGAATTTCACCAAGTATAGGGTAGACCGCTTATACAGGTTATTCCAATAGAATAATAAATAATGGAATAACAGAAGTTTTCTTCATGAATATGAAAAAAATAATACCCCTTGCGAGTACAACAAATAATATCCCATACCTTATAAAGAAGAGTACTCCGACGGTAAGGCGGGGATATACTTGAAGAAACTTGCACTACGCTCAAAGCTTTCTTAAACGCTCAAGAAATACGTTCAAGATTATAGAAGAAGAATTCTCTCTACAGTTTCTATCTCTAAAGTTTCAGTGAATTCGTAAGAAATAATGAAGGAATGAGCTTCTATTTATAGAAGAATGGACTGAATAGTAACCAATCCATGAACGGTCCAGATTGATTTACTTTTAAACGGACGGTCCAGATTGGTTTACAATAAAATATAATATATTCTATTTATAATCTAATAAAACGAATAACTATATTAAAGTATTTTATTTTACATAAAAAGATTTTACTATGCAAATACTATACAGGCACTATGCAAACACTATGCATAATAAAATATAATATATTCTAATTATTGTCTAATAAAACAAATAACTTTATAAAAGTATTCTGTTTTATATAAAAAGATTTTACTATTAGCCTAATAAAAAGAATAACTTTATAAAAGTATTCTGTTTTATATAAAAAGCTTTTCTGTTTTATTACATTAATAATACTAATAAAACAAAATTCATATAATATATATATATATATATAACAATCGACAATAATTGAATCCAATAACGTGAGATACTATGCAGCAACTATTGTAGTAATAATTAAACAAAACTGAGTGACTTCTCACGTAAGCATCAATAATAAATACCGTATAGTACTATGCAACCACGCATATTATTGTACTTTTACTACTGGGTAGTTCAACAGTTTTAACGGTAAAACTTCTGTCGTTATTTTCATAAATATATTTTTGTCGTTTTCTCAATCCGACAATAATTCCGTTGTGGGGTCCACCAATGATTGTGCCGTCGTACGAATATTCCTTGTTAAAATGAATATTCCCCGACCAATCGAATATTATATAACTACTTGCATACTTTACAAAATTTATAAATATTACCCACAACTATAACATTATATCAAATCCACACCATAATATTTAAAAAAAATATATTTTGAGAAATTTAAATCTTTATTCGTAAAATTTGGGGTCCTCATTACATTTATTGTCACACTATTTAACAGAATAGTGAGGACTACTAATGCTATCATCTGAACTGTCACTCCGTTCCCCAACTAGTCCCAGCTACGTTCTCATTTGCTGAAGAGAACAATGAAAGTAAAAGGGTGAGCTCAACTAGCCCAATAAGAAATATTATGACAAAGATAATGCAGAATAAATTATCTTTAGCCTTCAACAGTGTTAAACTGATAAAATATAACAAACATCAAGTTTAACTGCAGCAGAACAAGCAATTCATTAAAAGAGTCGAGTAGAGAATAAAATCTACTATCTTTTATGATTTAAAAAGGTTTTTCATCACTTTTATCGCTGATACTCAGCTTAATAAATAATCCACATCATCCCTGCACTACGGACAAGGATATTCATTAGTATCACGACCACAAATTATCCATACACTACGAGCCAAGGATATTCGTGTATTCATCAATGGTCATGATCATGCTATAAAATAATTAATCTTTGATCCCTTAGCCGAAGAGAATCCATAGCCATAATCATACCAAAAACTGTCCATCAATACACTACGGGCCAATGAGGACTTTTTCACATCATTTGTAACATTACGGTCAGGATTATACCGAATAATCCCTGATCATAATTATACCAAGTTCATCTATGCACTACAAGCCATAGATGACTTTCAACAAAATATAAACATGAGGATGATGACAATGATATAAGAATTCATTAAAACAAGTTCAAGAATTAAATTATCCAGGAACTAATAACGTCCAAATTGTTAACATGATACTTCTTTGTAGAGTAAAATTCAAGAATGCTCAGAAGAATATTTCCATGAAAAGATATTGGATGAAGCGCAAATATCAAGGATATTCCACTAATTTCATGGAGTATAGAAGTCAAAACTTTAACCAACTGAGTATAATAAAGAATGGAGTAACAAAAGAAATCACCATGCATGCGGTACTTTGCATAGACAGGTTATTCTAACAGAATAATAAATAACGGAATCAGGTCAGGCGTAATATGCACCGACGGGATGTTCTAATAGAATAATAAAGAATGGAATAACAACAGAAATCACCATGCATGCGGTACTTTGCATAGATAGGTTATTCCAACAGAATAATAAATAACGGAACCAGGTCCGGCGTAAAACGCACAGACATGATATTCCAATAGAATAATAAAGAATGGAATAACAACAGAAATCACCATACATGCTGTACTTTGCATAGATAGGTTATTCCAACAGAATAATAAATAACGGAACCAGGTCCGGCGTAAAATGTACAGACAGGATATTCCAACAGAATAATAAAGAATGGAATAATAGAAGAATTTCACCAAGTATAGGATAGACCGCGTATACAGGTTATTCCAACAGAATAATAAAGAATGGAATAACAGAAGTTCTCTTCATGAATATGAAAAAAATAATACCCCTTACGAGTACAACAAATAATATCCCTTACCTTATAAAGAAGAGTACTCCGACGGTAGGGCGGGAATATACTTGAAGAAACTTGCACTACGCTCATAGCTTTCTTAAACGCTCAAGAAATACGCTCAAGATTATAGAAGAAGAATTCTCTCTACAGTTTCTCTCTCTAAAGTTTAAGTGAATTCGTAAGAAATAATGAAGGAATGAGCTTCTATTTATAGAAGAATGGACTGAATAGTAACCAATCCATGAACGGTCCAGATTGATTTACTTTTAAACTGACGGTCCAGATTGGTTTACAATAAAATATAATATATTCTATTTATAATCTAATAAAACGAATAACTATATTAAAGTATTCTATTTTACATAAAAAGATTTTACTATGCAAATACTATACAGGCACTATGCAAACACTATGCATAATAAAATATAATATATTCTAATTATTGTCTAATAAAAAAAATAACTTTATAAAAGTATTCTGTTTTATATAAAAAGATTTTACTATTAGCCTAATAAAACGAATAACTTTATAAAAGTATTTTGTTTTATATAAAAAGCTTTTCTGTTTTATTACATTAATAATACTAATAAAACAAAATTCATATAATATATATATATATATATATATATATATATAACAATCGACAATAATTGAATCCAATAACGTGAGATACTATGCAGCAACTATTGTAGTAATAATTAAACAAAACTGAGTGACTTCTCACGTAAGCATCAATAATAAATACCGTATAGTACTATGCAACCACGCATATTATTGTACTTTTACTACTGGGTAGTTCAACAGTTTTAACGGTAAAACTTCTGTCGTTATTTTCATAAATATATTTTTGTCGTTTTCTCAATCCGACAATAATTCCGTTGTGGGGTCCACCAATGATTGTGCCGTCGTACGAATATTCCTTGTTAAAACGAATATTCCCCGACCAATCGAATATTATATAACTACTTGCATACTTTACAAAATTTATAAATATTACCCACAACTATAACATTATATCAAATCCACACCATAATATTTAAAAATATATATTTTGAGAAATTTAAATCTTTATTCGTAAAATTTGGGGTCCTCATTACATTTATTGTCACACTATTTAACAGAATAGTGAGGACTACTAATGCTATCATCTGAACTGTCACTCCGTTCCCCAACTAGTCCCGGCTACGTTCTCATTTCCTGAAGAGAACAATGAAAGTAAAAGGGTGAGCTCAACTAGCCCAATAAGAAATATTATGACAAAGATAATGCAGAATAAATTATCTTTAGCCTTCAACAGTGTTAAACTGATAAAATATAACAAACATCAAGTTTAACTGCAGCAGAACAAGCAATTCATTAAAAGAGTCGAGTAGAGAATAAAATCTACTATCTTTTATGATTTAAAAAGGTTTTTCATCACTTTTATCGCTGATACTCAGCTTAATAAATAATCCACATCATCCCTGCACTACGGACAAGGATATTCATTAGTATCACGACCACAAATTATCCATACACTACGAGCCAAGGATATTCGTGTATTCATCAATGGTCATGATCATGCTATAAAATAATTCATCTTTGATCCCTTAGCCGAAGAGAATCCATAGCCATAATCATATCAAAAACTGTCCATCAATACACTACGGGCCAATGAGGACTTTTTCACATCATTTGTAACATTACGGTCAGGATTATACCGAATAATCCCTGATCATAATTATACCAAGTTCATCTATGCACTACAAGCCATAGATGACTTTCAACAAAATATAAACATGAGGATGATGAACAATGATATAAGAATTCATTAAAACAAGTTCAAGAATTAAATTATCCAGGAACTAATAACGTCCAAATTGTTAACATGATACTTCTTTGTAGAGTAAAATTCAAGAATGCTCAGAAGAATATTTCCATGAAAAGATATTGGATGAAGCGCAAATATCAAGGATATTCCACTAATTTCATGGAGTATAGAAGTCAAAACTTTAACCAACTGAGTATAATAAAGAATGGAGTAACAAAAGAAATCACCATGCATGCGGTACTTTGCATAGACAGGTTATTCTAACAGAATAATAAATAACGGAATCAGGTCAGGCGTAATATGCACCGACGGGATGTTCTAATAGAATAATAAAGAATGGAATAACAACAGAAATCACCATGCATGCGGTACTTTGCATAGATAGGTTATTCCAACAGAATAATAAATAACGGAACCAGGTCCGGCGTAAAACGCACAGACATGATATTCCAATAGAATAATAAAGAATGGAATAACAACAGAAATCACCATACATGCTGTACTTTGCATAGATAGGTTATTCCAACAGAATAATAAATAACGGAACCAGGTCCGGCGTAAAATGTACAGACAGGATATTCCAACAGAATAATAAAGAATGGAATAATAGAAGAATTTCACCAAGTATAGGATAGACCGCGTATACAGGTTATTCCAACAGAATAATAAAGAATGGAATAACAGAAGTTCTCTTCATGAATATGAAAAAAATAATACCCCTTACGAGTACAACAAATAATATCCCTTACCTTATAAAGAAGAGTACTCCGACGGTAGGGCGGGAATATACTTGAAGAAACTTGCACTACGCTCATAGCTTTCTTAAACGCTCAAGAAATACGCTCAAGATTATAGAAGAAGAATTCTCTCTACAGTTTCTCTCTCTAAAGTTTAAGTGAATTCGTAAGAAATAATGAAGGAATGAGCTTCTATTTATAGAAGAATGGACTGAATAGTAACCAATCCATGAACGGTCCAGATTGATTTACTTTTAAACTGACGGTCCAGATTGGTTTACAATAAAATATAATATATTCTATTTATAATCTAATAAAACGAATAACTATATTAAAGTATTCTATTTTACATAAAAAGATTTTACTATGCAAATACTATACAGGCACTATGCAAACACTATGCATAATAAAATATAATATATTCTAATTATTGTCTAATAAAAAAAATAACTTTATAAAAGTATTCTGTTTTATATAAAAAGATTTTACTATTAGCCTAATAAAACGAATAACTTTATAAAAGTATTTTGTTTTATATAAAAAGCTTTTCTGTTTTATTACATTAATAATACTAATAAAACAAAATTCATATAATATATATATATATATATATATATATATAACAATCGACAATAATTGAATCCAATAACGTGAGATACTATGCAGCAACTATTGTAGTAATAATTAAACAAAACTGAGTGACTTCTCACGTAAGCATCAATAATAAATACCGTATAGTACTATGCAACCACGCATATTATTGTACTTTTACTACTGGGTAGTTCAACAGTTTTAACGGTAAAACTTCTGTCGTTATTTTCATAAATATATTTTTGTCGTTTTCTCAATCCGACAATAATTCTGTTGTGGGGTCCACCAATGATTGTGCCGTCGTACGAATATTCCTTGTTAAAACGAATATTCCCCGACCAATCGAATATTATATAACTACTTGCATACTTTACAAAATTTATAAATATTACCCACAACTATAACATTATATCAAATCCACACCATAATATTTAAAAAAATATATTTTGAGAAATTTAAATCTTTATTCGTAAAATTTGGGGTCCTCATTACATTTATTGTCACACTATTTAACAGAATAGTGAGGACTACTAATGCTATCATCTGAACTGTCACTCCGTTCCCCAACTAGTCCCGGCTACGTTCTCATTTCCTGAAGAGAACAATGAAAGTAAAAGGGTGAGCTCAACTAGCCCAATAAGAAATATTATGACAAAGATAATGCAGAATAAATTATCTTTAGCCTTCAACAGTGTTAAACTGATAAAATATAACAAACATCAAGTTTAACTGCAGCAGAACAAGCAATTCATTAAAAGAGTCGAGTAGAGAATAAAATCTACTATCTTTTATGATTTAAAAAGGTTTTTCATCACTTTTATCGCTGATACTCAACTTAATAAATAATCCACATCATCCCTGCACTACGGACAAGGGTATTCATTAGTATCACGACCACAAATTATCCATACACTACGAGCCAAGGATATTCGTGTATTCATCAATGGTCATGATCATGCTATAAAATAATTCATCTTTGATCCCTTAGCCGAAGAGAATCCATAGTCATAATCATATCAAAAACTGTCCATCAATACACTACGGGCCAATGAGGACTTTTTCACATCATTTGTAACATTACGGTCAGGATTATACCGAATAATCCCTGATCATAATTATACCAAGTTCATCTATGCACTACAAGCCATAGATGACTTTCAACAAAATATAAACATGAGGATGATGACAATGATATAAGAATTCATTAAAACAAGTTCAAGAATTAAATTATCCAGGAACTAATAACGTCCAAATTGTTAACATGATACTTCTTTGTAGAGTAAAATTCAAGAATGCTCAGAAGAATATTTCCATGAAAAGATATTGGATGAAGCGCAAATATCAAGGATATTCCACTAATTTCATGGAGTATAGAAGTCAAAACTTTAACCAACTGAGTATAATAAAGAATGGAGTAACAAAAGAAATCACCATGCATGCGGTACTTTGCATAGACAGGTTATTCTAACAGAATAATAAATAACGGAATCAGGTCAGGCGTAATATGCACCGACGGGATGTTCTAATAGAATAATAAAGAATGGAATAACAACAGAAATCACCATGCATGCGGTACTTTGCATAGATAGGTTATTCCAACAGAATAATAAATAACGGAACCAGGTCCGGCGTAAAACGCACAGACATGATATTCCAATAGAATAATAAAGAATGGAATAACAACAGAAATCACCATACATGCTGTACTTTGCATAGATAGGTTATTCCAACAGAATAATAAATAACGGAACCAGGTCCGGCGTAAAACGTACAGACAGGATATTCCAACAGAATAATAAAGAATGGAATAATAGAAGAATTTCACCAAGTATAGGATAGACCGCGTATACAGGTTATTCCAACAGAATAATAAAGAATGGAATAACAGAAGTTCTCTTCATGAATATGAAAAAAATAATACCCCTTACGAGTACAACAAATAATATCCCTTACCTTATAAAGAAGAGTACTCCGACGGTAGGGCGGGAATATACTTGAAGAAACTTGCACTACGCTCATAGCTTTCTTAAACGCTCAAGAAATACGCTCAAGATTATAGAAGAAGAATTCTCTCTACAGTTTCTCTCTCTAAAGTTTAAGTGAATTCGTAAGAAATAATGAAGGAATGAGCTTCTATTTATAGAAGAATGGACTGAATAGTAACCAATCCATGAACGGTCCAGATTGATTTACTTTTAAACTGACGGTCCAGATTGGTTTACAATAAAATATAATATATTCTATTTATAATCTAATAAAACGAATAACTATATTAAAGTATTCTATTTTACATAAAAAGATTTTACTATGCAAATACTATACAGGCACTATGCAAACACTATGCATAATAAAATATAATATATTCTAATTATTGTCTAATAAAAAAAATAACTTTATAAAAGTATTCTGTTTTATATAAAAAGATTTTACTATTAGCCTAATAAAACGAATAACTTTATAAAAGTATTTTGTTTTATATAAAAAGCTTTTTTGTTTTATTACATTAATAATACTAATAAAATAAAATTTATATAATATATATATATATATATATAACAATCGACAATAATTGAATCCAATAACGTGAGATATTATGCAGCAACTATTGTAGTAATAATTAAACAAAACTGAGTGACTTCTCACGTAAGCATCAATAATAAATACCGTATAGTACTATGCAACCACGCATATTATTGTACTTTTACTACTGGGTAGTTCAACAGTTTTAACGGTAAAACTTCTGTCGTTATTTTCATAAATATATTTTTGTCGTTTTCTCAATCCGACAATAATTCCGTTGTGGGGTCCACCAATGATTGTGCCGTCGTACGAATATTCCTTGTTAAAACGAATATTCCCCGACCAATCGAATATTATATAACTACTTGCATACTTTACAAAATTTATAAATATTACCCACAACTATAACATTATATCAAATCCACACCATAATATTTAAAAAAATATATTTTGAGAAATTTAAATCTTTATTCGTAAAATTTGGGGTCCTCATTACATTTATTGTCACACTATTTAACAGAATAGTGAGGACTACTAATGCTATCATCTGAACTGTCACTCCGTTCCCCAACTAGTCCAGGCTACGTTCTCATTTCCTGAAGAGAACAATGAAAGTAAAAGGGTGAGCTCAACTAGCCCAATAAGAAATATTATGACAAAGATAATGCAGAATAAATTATCTTTAGCCTTCAACAGTGTTAAACTGATAAAATATAACAAACATCAAGTTTAACTGCAGCAGAACAAGCAATTCATTAAAAGAGTCGAGTAGAGAATAAAATCTACTATCTTTTATGATTTAAAAAGGTTTTTCATCACTTTTATCGCTGATACTCAGCTTAATAAATAATCCACATCATCCCTGCACTACGGACAAGGATATTCATTAGTATCACGACCACAAATTATCCATACACTACGAGCCAAGGATATTCGTGTATTCATCAATGGTCATGATCATGCTATAAAATAATTCATCTTTGATCCCTTAGCCGAAGAGAATCCATAGCCATAATCATATCAAAAACTGTCCATCAATACACTACGGGCCAATGAGGACTTTTTCACATCATTTGTAACATTACGGTCAGGATTATACCGAATAATCCCTGATCATAATTATACCAAGTTCATCTATGCACTACAAGCCATAGATGACTTTCAACAAAATATAAATATGAGGACGATGACAATGATATAAGAATTCATTAAAAACAAGTTCAAGAATTAAATTATCCAGGAACTAATAACGTCCAAATTGTTAACATGATACTTCTTTGTAGAGTAAAATTCAAAAATGCTCAGAAGAATATTTCCATGAAAAGATATTGGATGAAGCGCAAATATCAAGGATATTCCACTAATTTCATGGAGTATAGAAGTCAAAACTTTAACCAACTGAGTATAATAAAGAATGGAGTAACAAAAGAAATCACCATGCATGAGGTAGTTTGCATAGACAGGTTATTCTAACAGAATAATAAATAACGGAATCAGGTCAGGCGTAATATGCACCGACGGGATGTTCTAATAGAATAATAAACAATGGAATAACAACAGAAATCACCATGCATGCGGTACTTTGCATAGATAGGTTATTCCAACAGAATAATAAATAACGGAACCAGGTCCGGCGTAAAATGCACAGACATGATATTCCAATAGAATAATAAAGAATGGAATAACAACAGAAATCACCATACATGCTGTACTTTGCATAGATAGGTTATTCCAACAGAATAATAAATAACGGAACCAGGTCCGGCGTAAAACGTACAGACAGGATATTCCAACAGAATAATAAAGAATGGAATAATAGATGAATTTCACCAAGTATAGGATAGACCGCGTATACAGGTTATTCCAACAGAATAATAAAGAATGGAATAACAGAAGTTCTCTTCATGAATATGAAAAAAATAATACCCCTTACGAGTACAACAAATAATATCCCTTACCTTATAAAGAAGAGTACTCCGACGGTAGGGCGGGAATATACTTGAAGAAACTTGCACTACGCTCATAGCTTTCTTAAACGCTCAAGAAATACGCTCAAGATTATAGAAGAAGAATTCTCTCTACAGTTTCTCTCTCTAAAGTTTCAATGAATTCGTAAGAAATAATGAAGGAATGAGCTTCTATTTATAGAAGAATGGACTGAATAGTAACCAATCCATGAACGGTCCAGATTGATTTACTTTTAAACTGACGGTCCAGATTGGTTTACAATAAAATATAATATATTCTATTTATAATCTAATAAAACGAATAACTATATTAAAGTATTCTATTTTACATAAAAAGATTTTACTATGCAAATACTATACAGGCACTATGCAAACACTATGCATAATAAAATATAATATATTCTAATTATTGTCTAATAAAAAAAATAACTTTATAAAAGTATTCTGTTTTATATAAAAAGATTTTACTATTAGCCTAATAAAACGAATAACATTATAAAAGTATTTTGTTTTATATAAAAAGCTTTTCTGTTTTATTACATTAATAATACTAATAAAACAAAATTCATATAATATATATATATATATATATATATATATATATATATATATATATATATATATATATATATATAACAATCGACAATAATTGAATCCAATAACGTGAGATACTATGCAGCAACTATTGTAGTAATAATTAAACAAAACTGAGTGACTTCTCACGTAAGCATCAATAATAAATACCGTATAGTACTATGCAACCACGCATATTATTGTACTTTTACTACTGGGTAGTTCAACAGTTTTAACGGTAAAACTTCTGTCGTTATTTTCATAAATATATTTTTGTCGTTTTCTCAATCCGACAATAATTGCGTTGTGGGGTCCACCAATGATTGTGCCGTCGTACGAATATTCCTTGTTAAAACGAATATTCCCCGACCAATCGAATATTATATAACTACTTGCATACTTTACAAAATTTATAAATATTACCCACAACTATAACATTATATCAAATCCACACCATAATATTTAAAAAAATATATTTTGAGAAATTTAAATCTTTATTCGTAAAATTTGGGGTCCTCATTACATTTATTGTCACACTATTTAACAGAATAGTGAGGACTACTAATGCTATCATCTGAACTGTCACTCCGTTCCCCAACTAGTCCCGGCTACGTTCTCATTTCCTGAAGAGAACAATGAAAGTAAAAGGGTGAGCTCAACTAGCCCAATAAGAAATATTATGACAAAGATAATGCAGAATAAATTATCTTTAGCCTTCAACAGTGTTAAACTGATAAAATATAACAAACATCAAGTTTAACTGCAGCAGAACAAGCAATTCATTAAAAGAGTCGAGTAGAGAATAAAATCTACTATCTTTTATGATTTAAAAAGGTTTTTCATCACTTTTATCGCTGATACTCAACTTAATAAATAATCCACATCATCCCTGCACTACGGACAAGGGTATTCATTAGTATCGCGACCACAAATTATCCATACACTACGAGCCAAGGATATTCGTGTATTCATCAATGGTCATGATCATGCTATAAAATAATTCATCTTTGATCCCTTAGCCGAAGAGAATCCATAGCCATAATCATACCAAAAACTGTCCATCAATACACTACGGGCCAATGAGGACTTTTTCACATCATTTGTAACATTACGGTCAGGATTATACCGAATAATCCCTGATCATAATTATACCAAGTTCATCTATGCACTACAAGCCATAGATGACTTTCAACAAAATATAAATATGAGGACGATGACAATGATATAAGAATTCATTAAAAACAAGTTCAAGAATTAAATTATCCAGGAACTAATAACGTCCAAATTATTAACATGATACTTCTTTGTAGAGTAAAATTCAAGAATGCTCAGAAGAATATTTCCATGAAAAGATATTGGATGAAGCGCAAATATCAAGGATATTCCACTAATTTCATGGAGTATAGAAGTCAAAACTTTAACCAACTGAGTATAATAAAGAATGGAGTAACAAAAGAAATCACCATGCATGAGGTACTTTGCATAGACAGGTTATTCTAACAGAATAATAAATAACGGAATCAGGTCAGGCGTAATATGCACCGACGGGATGTTCTAATAGAATAATAAAGAATGGAATAACAACAGAAATCACTATGCATGCGGTACTTTGCATAGATAGGTTATTCCAACAGAATAATAAATAATGGAACCAGGTCCGGCGTAAAACGCACAGACATGATATTCCAATAGAATAATAAAGAATGGAATAACAACAGAAATCACCATACATGCTGTACTTTGCATAGATAGGTTATTCCAACAGAATAATAAATAACGGAACCAGGTCCGGCGTAAAACGTACAGACAGGATATTCCAACAGAATAATAAAGAATGGAATAATAGAAGAATTTCACCAAGTATAGGATAGACCGCGTATACAGGTTATTCCAACAGAATAATAAAGAATGGAATAACAGAAGTTCTCTTCATGAATATGAAAAAAAATAATACCCCTTAAGAGTACAACAAATAATATCCCTTACCTTATAAAGAAGAGTACTCCGACGGTAGGGCGGGAATATACTTGAAGAAACTTGCACTACGCTCATAGCTTTCTTAAACGCTCAAGAAATACGCTCAAGATTATAAAAGAAGAATTCTCTCTACAGTTTCTCTCTCTAAAGTTTCAGTGAATTCGTAAGAAATAATGAAGGAATGAGCTTCTATTTATAGAAGAATGGACTGAATAGTAACCAATCCATGAACGGTCCAGATTGATTTACTTTTAAACTGACGGTCCAGATTGGTTTACAATAAAATATAATATATTCTATTTATAATCTAATAAAACGAATAACTATATTAAAGTATTCTATTTTACATAAAAAGATTTTACTATGCAAATACTATACAGGCACTATGCAAACACTATGCATAATAAAATATAATATATTCTAATTATTGTCTAATAAAAAAAATAACTTTATAAAAGTATTCTGTTTTATATAAAAAGATTTTACTATTAGCCTAATAAAACGAATAACTTTATAAAAGTATTTTGTTTTATATAAAAAGCTTTTCTGTTTTATTACATTAATAATACTAATAAAACAAAATTCATATAATATATATATATATATATATATATATATATATATATAACAATCGGCAATAATTGAATCCAATAACGTGAGATACTATGCAGCAACTATTGTAGTAATAATTAAACAAAACTGAGTGACTTCTCACGTAAGCATCAATAATAAATACCGTATAGTACTATGCAACCACGCATATTATTGTACTTTTACTACTGGGTAGTTCAACAGTTTTAACGGTAAAACTTCTGTCGTTATTTTCATAAATATATTTTTGTCGTTTTCTCAATCCGACAATAATTCCGTTGTGGGGTCCACCAATGATTGTGCCGTCGTACGAATATTCCTTGTTAAAACGAATATTCCCTGACCAATCGAATATTATATAACTACTTGCATACTTTACAAAATTTATAAATATTACCCACAACTATAATATTATATCAAATCCACACCATAATATTTAAAAAAATATATTTTGAGAAATTTAAATCTTTATTCGTAAAATTTGGGGTCCTCATTACATTTATTGTCACACTATTTAACAGAATAGTGAGGACTACTAATGCTATCTTCTGAACTGTCACTTCGTTCCCCAACTAGTCCCGGCTACGTTCTCATTTCCTGAAGAGAACAATGAAAGTAAAAGGGTGAGCTCAACTAGCCCAATAAGAAATATTATGACAAAGATAATGCAGAATAAATTATCTTTAGCCTTCAACAGTGTTAAACTGATAAAATATAACAAACATCAAGTTTAACTGCAGCAGAACAAGCAATTCATTAAAAGAGTCGAGTAGAGAATAAAATCTACTATCTTTTATGATTTAAAAAGGTTTTTCATCACTTTTATCGCTGATACTCAGCTTAATAAATAATCCACATCATCCCTGCACTACGGACAAGGATATTCATTAGTATCACGACCACAAATTATCCATACACTACGAGCCAAGGATATTCGTGTATTCATCAATGGTCATGATCATGCTATAAAATAATTCATCTTTGATCCCTTAGCCGAAGAGAATCCATAGCCATAATCATACCAAAAACTGTCCATCAATACACTACGGGCCAATGAGGACTTTTTCACATCATTTGTAACATTACGGTCAGGATTATACCGAATAATCCCTGATCATAATTATACCAAGTTCATCTATGCACTACAAGCCATAGATGACTTTCAACAAAATATAAACATGAGGATGATGACAATGATATAAGAATTCATTAAAACAAGTTCAAGAATTAAATTATCCAGGAACTAATAACGTCCAAATTGTTAACATGATACTTCTTTGTAGAGTAAAATTCAAGAATGCTCAGAAGAATATTTCCATGAAAAGATATTGGATGAAGCGCAAATATCAAGGATATTCCACTAATTTCATGGAGTATAGAAGTCAAAACTTTAACCAACTGAGTATAATAAAGAATGGAGTAACAAAAGAAATCACCATGCATGCGGTACTTTGCATAGACATGTTATTCTAACAGAATAATAAATAACGGAATCAGGTCAGGCGTAATATGCACCGACGGGATGTTCTAATAGAATAATAAAGAATGGAATAACAACAGAAATCACCATGCATGCGGTACTTTGCATAGATAGGTTATTCCAACAGAATAATAAATAACGGAACCAGGTCCGGCGTAAAACGCACAGACATGATATTCCAATAGAATAATAAAGAATAGAATAACAACAGAAATCACCATACATGCTGTACTTTGCATAGATAGGTTATTCCAACAGAATAATAAATAACGGAACCAAGTCTGGCGTAAAACGTACAGACAGGATATTCCAACAGAATAATAAAGAATGGAATAATAGAAGAATTTCACCAAGTATAGGGTAGACCGCGTATACAGGTTATTCCAACAGAATAATAAAGAATGGAATAACAGAAGTTCTCTTCATGAATATGAAAAAAATAATACCCCTTACGAGTACAACAAATAATATCCCTTACCTTATAAAGAAGATTACTCCGACGGTAGGGCGGGAATATACTTGAAGAAACTTGCACTACGCTCATAGCTTTCTTAAACGCTCAAGAAATACGCTCAAGATTATAGAAGAAGAATTCTCTCTACAGTTTCTCTCTCTAAAGTTTCAATGAATTCGTAAGAAATAATGAAGGAATGAGCTTCTATTTATAGAAGAATGGACTGAATAGTAACCAATCCATGAACGGTCCAGATTGATTTACTTTTAAACGGACGGTCCTGATTGGTTTAAAATAAAATATAATATATTCTATTTATAATCTAATAAAACGAATAACTATATTAAAGTATTCTATTTTACATAAAAAGATTTTACTATGCAAATACTATACAGGCACTATGCAAACACTATGCATAATAAAATATAATATATTCTAATTATTGTCTAATAAAATAAATAACTTTATAAAAGTATTCTATTTTATATAAAAAGATTTTACTATTAGCCTAATAAAACGAATAACTTTATAAAAGTATTCTGTTTTATATAAAAAGCTTTTCTGCTTTATTACATTAATAATACTAATAAAATAAAACTCATATAATATATATATATATATATAACAATCGACAATAATTGAATCCAAAAATGTGAGATACTATGCAGCAACTACTGTAGCAATAATTGAACAAAACTGAGTGACTTCTCACGTATGCATCAATAATCAATACCGTGTACTACTATGCAGCCACGCGTATTACTATACTTTTACTACCGGGTAGTTCAACAGTTTTAATGGTAAAACTTCCGTCGTTATTTTCATAAGTTTTGTCATTTTCTCAATCCAACAAAAATTCCATTGTGGGATCCACCAATAATTGTGTCGTCGTACAAATATTCCTTGTTAAAATGAATATTCTCTGACCAATCGAATATTATATAACAACTTGCATACTTTACAAAATTTATAAATATTACCCACAACTATAACATTATATCAAATCCACACCATAATATTTTTAAAAAAAATATTTTGAGATATTTAAATCTTTATTCGTAAAATTTGGGGTCTCACACTTTCACTTAATATATGCAACTGTTCGATCATACAAAAGTGTTAGCATGTACTTGATAAAATAACTGCTAGTGTTGTAAAGAAAAGCAAGAAATTAAAGTTATCTACGGGGCAGAGGGATTTTCGGCCCATTTTACCCTCGTCGACCAATGAATGGAGTGCTACTCTAATTGTCAAGGGAAAAGTCCTGATGGACTGCAGTGATGGAAGGATCGTCATTGTCTTCCTTCTCCCGAATGATAACCATGACATCTGGGCAATCATCATCTAGGGTGTATCTGTTTGTATGTTCATCATGAACAATTACGCGAATGCCTGCCATCATCAAGGCAAGGTCATGTTTACATTTTCGTTCCTTTTCTTCCGGTTCAGGATCAGGAATCAGCACCTCTTTAGCTTTGATTGGCACTGGTTTCGAAAATAGCATAGCCACAACATGGGATGGAACCTTTACTGGAGATTCCATTAACTCATGGGGTAAAGGTATAGAGAATCGCCATGCGGTGGAAGCTTGAGGAACCTACTTGTGCTTATGAGGATTTCTGTGACAGGAACTGGCAGGATAGCCTAGTCCGACTGTTCCAATTTGACTGGATATTTGGATAGGGTTCTTAATACCCTGCTTATCCTTACCAAGCCCTTGCCCAGGTTGATGACCCAATGACATCATTTCTTGAGTGGCCGACATAACCTCGGCAGAAATCTTGGGTACGAGAAGTGGGGCTCCAATAAAATGGTATTGTGTGTTACTCACTTCAAGAGTATGGAAACTGGCCGGTTCAACTTCTGAATTGAAGCTGATAATTGGTAGAGTTCCTTGTTCAGGACAATTCGGCTCAGAATTGACAGTAACTAGACTGTTGTTGATAATGTATTTGAGTTGTTGCTGTAAGGTGGAGGGAACAGCTCCAGCCATGTGTATCTATGGTCTCCCCAATAGCAGGTTGTATCTCGAGTGTATCTTGAGGACGTGGAAGGATACATTGAATGTATTTGGACCAATTTCAATTGGCAATTCAATTTTTCCGACGGTATTTCGTCGGGATCCATCAAAAGCTCTGATAACCGTATGGCTGCTTTGGATCCGCTTGAGATTGATATTCATCTTTACCAAGGTGGCATAAGGACAGATATTTAGAGATGAGCCTCCATCTATCAAAACTCCAGCTAGCATGTACCCGGAAGACAAAACTGTAATATGCAATGGCTTGCAATGACCGGTCCCTTCGGGAGGTATGTCGTCATCAGTGAAGGATATCACATTGTTGTTGAAAATGTGATCAACCAAATGTTGAAATTTTTCCACATCCACTTATTTTGGCAAGTAGGCTTCTTCTAAAACCTTCAACAAGATCTTCTGATGATCCTCAGAAGAGAAAACCAAATCCAGTATTGAAATCTGGTGTGGAGCTTCTCGCAAGCTTAAAACCGCTTTGGCTTCATTATGGCCCATAGTGCGGAGGAATTTTTCAATCTTCACTATGGGCAACTTCCCCTTTGCTTCGCAAGTAGGTTTAATAACTCGTTAAGGAAGATACAGTGGATTTTCCTTCGACACTGTAGCAGTAGTATGAGACGTGGATCCTTCAGCTTCTGTATAATTCCATGGAACTTTGTGTAAGCTGACAACAGGATGTTGTGGTCTGAAAGGTAAAGGAATTGGCTCTGGTGCGGCCACTTTCAAAGGATTGTCAGCTCCTTTGAGTTGAATTGGTTGATGGGAAATACTTTGACAGTCTCATCATTCACTTCGGATATAACTGCTACTGATCCCTTCCATTTGGTAGGACATGTATTCCCACCCTTGAGCTGCACAATGTAATCATCTGCTATTTGCAGGACACCGCTATCAATAAGATTCTGAATGAGATGGCAGAGTGCCCAGCATTCTTCTGTGCTGTGACCGCGAGAATATGAATGATATTGACACATTTCATCAGGATTGAACCGCCCTGAGCGGGGATTGATGGGAGGGAGAAGGAAGGTAATTCTTCCTTCGTTGATCAATATTTGAAGTATCTCCTCCATAGATTGGCCCAAATAGGTGAATTCCCTCTAATTGGCAAAATCTCGACGGGTTTTAGCATTTGCTCTCTTCGCAGCCTTATCCTCCATAGCTTCACTTTCTGAAGGTGGTGAGGAGGCATTCATAACAAAAGGAAGGAAATAAGCATGCTCCTGCCTGATTAATTAGCGTGTGACTTGATGTTGGTGGGTCACCAGTTCTGCCAATTGTTCAATTTGTTTGGAAAGAGCTTTCATCTTTCGTTCCATGGTAAATTGGAACTTTGTATAATCCCATTTGTCAACACCGTCTATGATGGGTTGGGATGATTCGCCATTAGAATTGGAACCTTGTATAGTGCTCCAACTGATCATGTTAACCTCTTCTTCTTTGTGTTGAGGAAGAGGGTTGTCTTGTACATGTGGTTGATCTGGTTTAGTGACCATGATCTCACCGTTGTCTATTAGATCTTGAATCTTATGTTTCAAGCCCAACAATCTTGAGTATCATGTCCAGGTGCCCCGGCATGATAAGCACACTTTCGAGTAACATTAAAACCCCTCCCATTAGGGTTGGCTGGTAGAAGAAGATGTATAATTTTCTTCTGAGCAGTCAGAAGAGCAAGAATATTCTCAAGCGAGTCCCCTAAGGGTGTGAACATTCGAGGTCGCTTTACTTCTCCACTTTTAGGCAATGGAGGGTTTGAAGATTGTGCTGGAAAAGGAGAGTAGTTTCTCCTCTGCATAGGTATGCTTTGATTGCCTTTTTGTCTTTGTAGTAGTATCAAGGAAACATCCTCCTCTTTCTTTTTATGGACCCTCCGGGGGTTGTTTCCATAAGATCCAGACTGGATGTGCTCAGCAACAGCTTTTAGAGTGACTAGGTCTTGAATTTTACCGGACTTCAATCCCATCTCAGCCATCTCGCTGTGTTTGATCATTTCAGAAAATGGTTTGCCAATATCAGCTAGAACTCTTTCATAGAAAGGAGCTTCATGTACATCTATGAAAGTTATGACCATTTCCGATTCTGTCATTGAAGGAATAACTTGAGTAGCAAGGCGCCTCCACCTTTGAGCATACTCTCTAAATGACTCATTAGACTGTTTCTTGACCTTGGTAATTTGGTACCGGTCAAGAGCCATCTGAGATTGAAAACTGTATTGAGTAAGGAAGGCGTGAGCCAGCTCTTCCCAGCTATGGATCTTAGAGTTGTCTAATCTGGTATACCATGAATGGGCTTCTCCAGTCAGACTTTTCTAAAATAGCTGCATTTGGAGCTTTTCATTTTCTGTGTAAGACCCAAGTTCTCCAATGAACACTTTTAAATGTGTATAAGGATCCCCTAATCCGTCATATTTCTCAAAATCACGGGTCTTGAATTTCTCTGGATATTGAAAACCAGGAAATATGTAAAGGTCTGTATATGAAACACTGCCATGGGTTCCAATCCCTTTGAGAACGCGGATGGTTTCTTCCATTTGGAGGACCTTCTTCCTGATATCACCAGTGTCTGGATCTTCTTTGAGATGGGTGTTTTTAGGGTCTTTGTTGGTTGTATCCAACTGATGTTCTGGAATTATTTTTTCCAGACCTTGAACTCCTCCTTGTGTAGAGGATTCTGTATGTGTAGGTATCTTTGTACCCTGAGTAGACTGGTATAATTCTTTTAGTAGAACAGCCAAGTCTGTGATTTATTTACTTAATCCGTAAAATTCTTCTCGGGAGACAGTATTAGACTGGTCAGAAGAAGACATGATTGGTTGTAGGCTTGCGGCCTTTTTGGACTTTGAGCGGGTAACAGGCCCAATTGCTTCTCTACAAAAGACTTATGTAGTTTAGTCTTAGGGTAATGTAAATGTTATCATAACATGTTCATTTAGGAATTTTGTCTTGCAAAACTGGTTGTTAATTGATAAAATGTCATGCGTGCACAGATATTCTTCATATTTTCCATTACATATGAATGAATATGGAATAGAATTACAAGTAAATGTTTTTACAGGTAATTTAAAATGGAAAGTATGAAGAAACTTCTATCCGCGTTTGGTTTATCAGAGGCTGACCTATCTTAGGGTTACTCTCGCGACTTTTTGGCATGAAGGTTCCCAGATCATCACAATCTTCTTGACGGAAAGTTAATCCGGTCGTTCAACTGGAGCGAATCTGAGTGGTGCCTTTCCTGAGCCCCGGGGAATCATTCTTCCCACGAGTCCAGTAATCAAACACCGACAGGATAGCCTCTTGGTGGAGGGACCACACAATATACATTCACATACAACGTGTCTCACCGTTTATGCAAAATGATGACATGTGCGAAGCACTAATATCACATACAGATATTTAGCAGTGTAGTAATTAAGATGCATTCGTACACACTCATCATAAATGTAAATGAAACATTCACACACAAATATATAACAATCTTGAAAATCTTGAAACAGCGGCTTAAGCCCTCTTACTAGAGTCCCCAGCAGAGTCGCCACTTGTCGACGTCGGGATTTTTGAGTGTCCCTTTCGGTTACTTGTTCTTTGGTGTTCTCATGTTAATGTGAGATTTGTTTGAAAAAACAAGTGAAAAAGGTTCGACAGTGTATAATGTCGATGATTTGACTTTAAGAGTCGCCAGTTGGTGTATTTAACCGGTTGCACCAACGCAACCGAAAAGGTTTACACATTGACCCAGTGTTTTGACACTGCTAGACGAGTCTGTGAAACCGAGATTTATTTTGGGTCCGGGGGCTTGATTATGCAGAGGGAAGGTGTTAGGCACCCCCCGACATCCGTGTTACCATGGTGACCGCCACTTTTCAAAGAAATTGTTATATTAATGTGTGTGTTTGTGTGTGTGTGTGTGGATCAATGTGTAGTTATTTGAAAGTAGTGCGAGGCCTCGTTCGCACCTATATACACAAGGTTTGAATTTTATAGGAAAATTCAGTTTTAACCAAGATATATCAATGAAGTTTTGTAAAAGAGGTTTTTCAAACCCTGTGCTCAATAGGAATTGAGACCTTTTCATACTTCCATTTTATTATTAAATGTTCGGCTTATTTACTTTTATTTTCGAGATACGAAGCATTCTCGAGAAAATAATATACAGCAGTGCCGAACTCCTCATGGGCATGATAATCATCCAAGGAAATTCAGACACTGTAAAATAATGTACAGGCTACTTACAGCTGAAAAATGTCCATCATGGGAACCGAATCTAGATTCAATAAACGGAACCTGTGATCACATGATTCCTAGGCTCACATGATACTGCAATTTGTATGGAAAGCAGTAAGTAGTTATATATATATATATAGCTTTTATATATATATATATATATATATATATATAAAAGCTATATATATATATATAAACAAGATCAACTACCACGAAGTAAACTCCAGGCGGGACAAAATATAAACAAAGCTGTAAAAGTGATCAACTGCCACGAAGTAAACTTCAGGCAGGACGGAATGTAAATAAAGCTGTAAAAGGCCACGAAGTAAACTCCAGGCCTGACAGAAATATAAATATATATATATATGTACAAATATATATATATATATATAAAAGTAGTAAACGCACTGGATGTGAATCCAGGCTCATCGGATATGTCCTACAGCAATTATATATATGTATGTGTGTATATATATATATATAAGCGATTAAACGCACCGGATATAAAATCCAGGCTCATCAGATATGTCTAACAACAATTATATATATCAATATATATATATATAAGCAATTAAACGCACCAAATTTAAAATCCAGGCTCATCAGACAGAGTCTGATCACAGTTTATATATATAAGTATATATATATATATATATAAGTAATTAAACGCTCCACACCGAAGTCTAGGCTCAATCGAGGCATAACTCGATAATGTTAGTCCATATACTTATATATACATATATATAAGTATATATATATAAACAGAAATGAAAACCACGGACCGAAGTCCGGGCAAATACACTCACACGACTCTCAATGTGTACAACAGTGTGTGCTAATATGAGAAGAAGGCTTTATAGAATATAATAAGGCTTACAGTGGGCTGCCAAAGTAGACTTTTATGACTTTAAATGGATAAACACTCAGCTCCTGCTGGATAAAAGATAGTTATATGTGAGCTAACTAGTGTTTAGAAGTGAGAAAACACTCAAAAGATGTGTATGCAGAGTAAAATGGACAGGGCTTCCTCGCCTTTTTTCCTTCCTCTTCTTTTCAAATGGCTGACCCCAAGGCTTGTATATATAGACGGATGGTCGCAGGTACACCTACGGCAGCCGTAGTTGTACCTTCGGCTGGTCGTGATGCATTCGAGCCTCGTGGGTCCCGTCGTCTCGTAGTACATGCACTCATGCACTGTAATGTCCGCTCAAACTTGCAGAACTTCAATCCGAGCATCCGAACGAGGTATATCTGACCTTCTTCGGACCGCTTGTGTCAAGAGTTACGCAATGACATGGATTAGAGGTTGTACGAAGTCAGGAAGAGGGGTCTATGCCCATGGTCTTCAAGCTTCAAATTCTATCCAAAGTACTGTCACATGTAATAGTCACTCGGGATTGTCAATCCACGGTTCTTGTGGGACATTTTTGGATGTATGTATGTATGAAGTGTTGAGACGATGTGTCATTGTCGAAGGAACAAGATGACGTTTGACTCTTCACCGGGGTTATCGCCAGTTTGAGTTGAAAGTAGACGTTGCTCAGGGTTATAGCTGAGATTGGACTACTTGTTGGTATGCCGCGATATCATCTTGTTGAGATGGTAAGATGATGTTGTGACTCCTCGCCGGGGTTATCGCCGGTTTAAGCAGAAAGCAGACGTTGCTCAGGGTTACATCTGAGATTGGACTGCTGCTTGTTTGTATGCCTCACTGTCATCTGTGGGTGTTCCTGTCTGCCCGTTGTTATCTCGAGATCTAAGGTGTATGTGCCTTGACAGGATGTCTGTGTTTGAAGCTGATTGCATATGTTTGAAACAAGCATTTCCGGGGTTATCGCCAAAACTGCAATGGCATCTCTTGGGGCTATCACCAAGGATGGGGTTGCTACTCCCAGTGTTGTCTCTGGGACTGGAACTGAGTGTCGCGGTGTTATCGCCGAGACATAACTGTTCTCTCCGGTGTTGTTGCTGGTCTTTTGATCTGCATATCTTGAGGTTATCTCCGAGATTGGAAATGACATTCCCGGTGTGTGTTCCGGGTTTGAGATGAAATTCCCGGTTTGTGTTTTAGGTTGGGACTGATATTCCCGGTTTGTGTTCTGAAATGGATGTAAGCTGTCTTTCAGGGTTATCTCCAAAAGATGAATCTTCCCTCCTACAATGTTAGTAATAGGAGCGTAGAAAATTTCGAGTGTCTACAAAGCCATTCAAGACGAAGTCTTCCACAAGATGATCATAAGAAGACTTCAGTAACTGATTAAGGAAAGTCAGCTAATGTAGTTGTTGTCAAGTAAATAGAAGACATCGATCTTGGAAGCAACCTCGATCATAGTGTTTGCCAAACAAAGAAGGAAGTAATGGAGTGTACACAAAGATACTAGTCAACCTCTGAAGAATAAGGCTAAAGTGATTAAGCATTGGGTCAGTCCATTGATGATAAGTGAACGGGAGATCACAAGGAGAAAGCGAGCTAGACACGCCATAAATCTGAAGTGTCATGCTATTCAGAAGGGGCCAGAACAAAGAGTCAAGCCATCAGTATCTAAGAGCAGTTGAGGCAAACAGAAGTGTTGAAGCACTGCACAAGAAAAGGAAGAGGTGTTCCACATTGGAGAGCTAATGAACACTCGTCAAGATCGTAGTGTTATCTCTACCTGTCAACTAGACACTACGATCAGGTCCAAGAAGATGTTCAACAGAATTGTAGAGTTCGAACAACTGAGGATTGAAGCATTTACAACGGTTCAACCGGAAGATTGATTCGAACAAAGCTTATTGAGAGCATCGATGCAAAAGGACAACCTCTGATCGAGAAATCAGAAGGAGGTAATAAAGTCGACGACCTGCTCGAGATATCAAATTAACATCTCTGACGGGGTAGGTGAAACAGTAGATTGCAGTGTCAGAAAGTCATGTCATGTCACATCTGCAGTCTACACCAAATAACTCGAGATCTACGAAACAATTCAAAAAGCTTTTAATGACTACTTTCTAACGGGAAGATTGGGAAGGAGTATAAATCAACAGAGCTTCAAAGATCAAGAGTTGCTGATGATTGCTAAGTTATAGAATCGTTGAGTTATTGGAATGCTATTGTTGACTCTACGAGTTCCACCAAAGATTAAGAGAATAAGTCTCAGTGACAGTGAGACTACATAGGTGGAAGTGAAGCATCTTTGAAGAAGGACTTAAACAGATTAGAGCTTCACTCAACAAAGTTGAGAGTGCCACTGAAGATGGTAGCCAAGCTAAGAGCCGAGAAGGCCAAGAAGATAGCATTCAGAAAAGTGGCAAAGTACAAAGAAGATCAGGAGAGCCACTCTACAAATCACCATGAACCAAAAGCTGAAAAAGAACAGTTGCAGAATCATATCTACAAAACACTCAAGAAGGGCTCAAGGATTGCTAAGTGCCAGATGAAGTCTACCAAAAGCTCAGAGACTTAGCCAATCCAGATGGTGATGGTGCACAGCTGATATCAGATGAAGATGAGCAAAAAAGAGTGAAGATCAGCTGCACCAAAAAAGATGTGGTCCAGACTCAAAGGAGAACGCAAAGAGGACTACATCAAGATGTTAAGTACAAATGATGTTCAAGCTTAATGACATCTTAGCAGCTCAGCACCAACAACAACGACAACTACAAAAAGCCAGGGCCTGAGGGGTCCTTATCTAGAGGGACTAAACGAAGTTCCAAGCCTGTTGGGCTTGAAGAGTTCTTAGTGAACTAAAGTTCCAAGGCTGCTGGCCTTGAAGGAATCTTAGTGATTCAGGGTGCTGCCCTTCCTTAGTGGAAATCCTGCTAGTTGAAAGCAGAAGAGTGGATTAGGAGTTTGTGGCTCTGAACTTTATATCATTTACATTATATACATTAACTACTATAACTGCTATGTATGTTCTAACTGCTTACCACTGAACTAACTCTACGAACAATGTATGTATAATTATGAATATATCAATGAAGGGGATCTTTTACTTATTCTGATGTGCTTGAAAAGATTCTTATGTTTGTCATATGTTAAATTATTAGCAATACAAAATAAAACAGTAAAGCATTTGAAAATAAAAAGGATCTATTCTACCCTCCTTCTAGATCTATTGTGCCTACTGGGAACTAACAGAAGATTTTATGGTAGAATGTTCCTTTATAGAACCGGACGTGAACATAGTTACCGAAACCTAATAGGGGTCGACTTTGTGGACTCTATACGTGGATGGATCATCAACTTTGGACGTCAGCGGGGCAAGAGTTATTCTAACAAGTCCTGAAGGTTTGAAAGTCTAACAAGCGATTCAGTTTTGGTTCAAGGCCATAAATAATGAAGTAGAGTATGAGGCTATCTTGGCTGGACTTCGGTTGGCCCAAAGCTTGGAGGTTCAAAAATTAGTCGTTTACATTGATTCACAACTGGTGGTTAAGCAGATTTCGGGGGAGTATAAAGCTCGAGGGGAAAGAATGACCAGATACCTAGCCGAGGTAAAAGAAAGACTCGCATACTTTACTTCGTATAGTTTCAAGGGAGTCGATCGGACAGATAACACAGTAGCAGATGCCTTGGCCTGATTGGCAACTACTGAAAAAAGTTCATTCAATGGATCGGTGTACCTAGAGATGTTGGAACAACCAAGCGTTCTGAAGGTGGAGGTGTTAGTCTTAGATCAGCTCGACTACTAGCTTACACCATACATAGTGTACTTAGCCGATGGGGTTTTGCCTTCGGATCACATATTGGCAAGGAAGATCAAGCATAGGAGCACAAACTTTGTTCTCATAGATGGAGACCTATACCGAAGGGCCTTTAGTTCTCCACTACTCAAGTGTTTGACACACTCAGAAGCAGATTATACTCTCCGGGAATTGCATTAAAGAATTTGTAGAGATTATATGGGGGGCAAGTCACTGCATACAAGATTCTGATGCAGGGATACTATTGGCCGACCATCTACCAAGAGGCAAAAGACTTTGTCAAAAAAAGGCTCCAAGTGCCAGCTGAACAGCGCCATCCCTCATCAGCCTCCCGAAGAATTGTGTTCAGTGTTATCCCTGATTCCATTTGCTGTATGGGGAATTGACATCTTGGGTCCTCTGCCAAAGGCCAAGGGGCAAGTATGTTTTGTGATCGTGGCCATTGACTACATGACCAAGTTGGTCGAAGCCAAACCTCTATAGAAGATCACCGAACATGAATGTCTAAAGTTTTTCAAAGAGGGTGTGGTCTATCGATTCGACATCCCGATGGCAATGGTCTCGGACAATGGCGGGCAATTCGTGGGGTCGAAATTTGAAGCTTTTCTGAAAGAGTTGGGGATTCAGCAATAAAAGACTTCAGTTGCTCACCCTCAGTTAAACGGCCAAGTAGAAGTCACTAACCGAACCTTGTTCAACGGGATTAAAAGGAGATTGGATGAATTAAAGGGTAGGTGGCCAGAAGAATTACTCAGTGTTTTGTTTATCGGACTACTCCAAGAACAACAATTAGAGATTCACCATTTAGACTGACATATGGGACCGATGCACTTATACCTGCTGAGATCGGATCTCCTACTCTTCGGGTCATCCAATATAAGGAGTTATACAATGATCAGGCCCTACAGTTAAACTTGGACCTTTTGGAGGAAGTTCGGGACTCAGCTCTAATAAGGTTGGCAATTTATCAGAAGAGAACAGCCCGACACTATAACCAAAAGGTGAAGCAAAGGAGGTTCGAGGTTAGAGATTTGGTCCTTCGGGAATCAGAGGCATCAACCCCCCAGAACACTGGCAAACTGATGCCGAACTGTGAGGGGCCCTATGAAGTGGTCGAAGTGCCGAAGCCAGGTACATACCGGCTTCGAGCAATGGATGGTTCGGAAGTGAAAAATACATGGCATGCTGGAAGACTTAGAAAATTTTACCAGTAAAGTTATGTCATTCTTTCCTTTATTTGTGTAAGTTATTTTACTTATCAATGAAATAAATGAGATTTTTCTTCGGAAACGTTTTTACTTCATTTATATTCATAAGCTTCTACATATCTGATCGGATAAACTTCGGACTCAAACTGATCAGAAAGTTGGAAATGACATAACTGATCGGTAAAAGTCATCGGTATAACCAATCGAGATAATTACAAATCCGATCAAGTCAGCTTCAGACATAAACCGATCAGAAAGTTGGAAGCGACATAACTGATCGGTAAAAGTCACGGGTATAACTAATCGAGATCATTAAAAATTCAAATCAGATAAGCTTCGAGCGTAAACCGATTAGAAAAGTTTGCAACAAACGTAATTAATCGGTACAATCATAAGCACAACTAATCGAAGAAATCACTAACAAAAATTTTGCACTTCATTCATCTTTATAAATTTTTACAAGATCCGATCAGATAAGATTCGGACAAAGTACAAATAAAGAGAAGAAATTAAAACTAAAATATTTTTACAAGTCCTATGAGAAACTATTCCTGACGAGCCTCATCTTCAGTTTTGGATTCTTTGTCCGAGGAGTTAAGGACGAAAGCATCAGGTCCAACAGCAATTAACTTTGCCCGATCCATCTCCCGATAGGTTTCATAGCCTTCAAAGAACTGAGCCATGATCTTTTTGGTCAAGGAAGGGGATTCTTCATACTCTTCGATCGTGCGTTGCTTGACTTCAGCACGTTCATCATTCAAGGCATTATTTTCCCGAATCACGTGCATCAGCTTACTGTACATCCTGTCAAACTTCTCCTCAAGGGCATGAAGCGCCTGCAACCAATCGTTGTTCTCTTCAGTCAGATGATCTTTCTCCTCGAGGAGCTTCTTGGCGTGATTATCCAGGCCGACGAACTCTTGCTGAAGTAGAGAGTATTGGTCCTTGAGCTCATCAACCTGACGTTCAGCCCTCGTGACTTGGTTTCGGGTCTCGACATACATCTCTTTCTCCTTTTGTAGTTCTGACCGAAGACCTCGAACCTCATCCCTGAGCAATTCCATATTGTTCCTCGCCTAAGCCTCCCTCTTGGTGGCATAGGCCAGAGGTAAAACGGCTCAGGCGAGAATGGCATTGGCCTACCACACAACGCAAGTATGCATCAATTATGAAGAAATCAACATCAATAAAGGAGACATCTTAAGTTAACGGGCTTACCTGACATTAGGCCTTGATGTAGGCCACTAAGTATTCTTCCGGGTCATTCCCTTAAATTGCTCGTCATCACCCTGAAGCTTGAAATGCTCAAGCTGACTGTAAGGGAATACCTCAGAAGGACTCCTCGGCCAGAATGTAGTCGGCGTCCCCTGCGAGGAGCTCGTCTTAGTGTTTGGCCTTAAGGTGGGAGTTGAAGCTGGTGGGGGATCGGCTCCCACAACTTGCAGTTCGGGCCCTTCATCCAATCGGGGCTTCTTTGATCGAGGCTCGAGAGGATGTCTTCGGTTTCCTTCGAATCCTCAATCATTGCAACTGGCGTAGGAGGTGGAGGCGTACGCTTCGGCGGGGCTGAAGAAGTGGCCTTGGGGGGGACTTTGGTGGAAGCCTTGGTGGAAGGTTTGGTGGAAGGCCTCTTTGTCTACTTCAGCAAGGCCATCTTCTCAGTCCGGTTCATTTTCAGTACATTCTTGGTGGAAGGTTCGGTGGTGGTAGTCGGAGGAGCTGGACTCGAGACAGAACCGGTGGAGAGTTCTGCAACCGGGATAGTTTCCTCTTTGGCTTCTTCGTCCATGATAGGAAGGAGAATCGGTTCAGCTTGGACAGGAAGAGGGGATAAGGACTCGGCGGCACCATCGGGTTTAAAAATTGTCATTACACAAAAAACAAAGAAGGATTATGGAAACAGGACGATAACGAATGGAAACAGGGGCATGATCGGCCCATAGTACTTACACCCATGTTTGTATAACCAAGCATCATCGGAAAGAACTCCCAGACTCCATTCGGTTTTGGACAGCCTCTGGTAGAATGCTTTGAAGGTGACAGCTCGATCCTTTGGGAATTTGTTGATCTTGGAAATGGGATCTTCGGGAGAAGACCAGTTCGGCAGTAGATAGAGGTCGGTCCCCTTCATGAAGAACCACTGTGGGTGTCATCCCTTGTAGCTGGAAGGGATCTTCATGAAGGTGGCTCGACCAGCGCCACACAGTTCAGTTGACGAAAGTCGGGCTCTTTTGACTTTTCGATGGTGAATAGAACGAAAAAGAAATCGAGGCCAGGAGTGATCTCAACCTCCTTCACAAGGCGATGAAAGATATTAAGAGGATATACGAGTTCGGCACGAGTTGTACGAACCAAATCCCCACAAAGTAGAGGAAAGAAGAAATGAATTCGTGAAGGGGGAATCAGACCCCATATTTTAGGGCCCAGAGTGGAATGGAAGTCTAGTTGCCTTCGGGGCGCTAGAACTGTAAGACCCCGAATTTTATGAAATAAAAGTATTCAATTTTTCTTATATTTACAATTCAGTAAATGGTTAAATTCATAAAAGGTTAAAGTTAAGGGTGATATATGAATTTTTTTTCAAAAATAAGCAAGTGGTTATAAAATACTCATTGTTGTCGGGAAATATTCGTTTGGTCGTGGAATATTCTTTCTGTCGGGGAATATTCGTACGACGGCGCAGCCTTTTGTGGGCCCCGTAACAAAATAACTGTCGAATGAAGAAAACGACAAATTAAAGTTTTTTATAAATAACGACGTAATCGTTACTGTTAACACTGTTGGAATACCTGGTGGGTAAAGTAAAGTAATACGCGTTGTTGCACAGTAGGACACGGTATTGCACCAATTATTGATTCTTACGTAAGAAGGCACTACTCAATAATGGTTACAGTAATTACTGTTCAGTATTTTATTTTATTGATTCAATAATTGCTGCTTTGATATTTTATATTGCTGTTGTTGTCATTACACAGTTTTTTTTCATTATCGAAGCAATAATTCATATTATCTGAATAATATTATTAGATAACATTATTGACAATGTCTAGAAAGTTCTGTCTAAGGAGAGGTTTGGTCACCTAATTGCGCGCCAGTAAGGAGAAATTCTTATTAGAAAGCCCCCTCTTTCTTGGGAACTGCCTGATTGTCAATATTGTAATTCTGTAATATTATTTGTGAATAATTACTTATTGATTTATATGATGAGGAAAATATTGATTTTATGTGGATATAGATGGAGAAAATTTTTAATGTCACAATTGTTGAAAATTAATATTTTATCTTTTTCTGATAAAATAATTCATTTAAATATATAATTATATTTTAATAATATAATAATGATGATATTTTTACGATCAATGTGGGATATATGAGTATATGTGGAAGAGGAGTATTTTTGTTACCAAAAATATTTAAAGTATGTTTTATGTGTCGGCGGACCCCATTTCTTGACTGAAATTTGGTTATAGCCTGAAAAATCACCCGTTTGAGGATTTCGGCCAATTTCTGTTTGGAATTTGGAAAAACTTTCTTCTGCAAAGTTGTAGAGAATTGAATTTCCTATAAGAACACGCGAGATTTAAATTTTCTGACAAAAGGGCTATTTATTATGAATTATTGAAGTTCCGAAGCTCCGAAATAATTGATTTTTGGAAGTTTTAATTATTTATTTTATAAAAAACGTTTTTTTTTACTTCTTCTAGAAGGTAGCATGTGGTTTTTATTCTGATTTTCAGATTCTAAGAATACGTAGAAAATTTTTATATATATTATTATTATAATAAATTTTCTGCTTTGGTGTTCTAAGCAATTTCCTATAAATAGGTGCTTAGGTTAGAATTGAAAAACACACCAGAAACTGAAGTTTTCTCTCTCTATATTATCGAGCGTATTCTTGTGAGTATTTTGAGTATACTTTGAGTATTGCTATACGGTGCAAGTTCGTTCAGTGTTATTCCAGTCAGAGGTACTGTCTTTCGAGGTAAGGGATAGTAAGGGAGGTTATTTTCTTCTAAAATGATATTATTTCTTCAATATCATTATGCCGAAATATTGGTTGGAACTTTTTATCAAATTTGGAACTTTTTCATGTCGGAGTTACTATTCATGAGTTACTATTCACGAGTTACTATTCATGAGTTACTATTCACGAGTTACTATTTACGAGTACTATTCACGAAGCGGGAAGATGTTTTTTTTTGTGAAATTACTATCTTTTGGTATCGGAGTTATTATTCACGTATACGACACTATTCACGTATACGACACTATTCACGAATACGGCACTATTCATCGAAAGATAAAAATTTTCCCTTTTCGTCTAAAATATCTATTGTGGATACTAGCTTTGATTGTATCCATGTTTTGATCATTCTTGAATTTTACACCACTATGATTATTTTTGAGGTATTTTTGGACATGGATAAAATAAAGTACGAATCCTTAATCCTTGTCATTTTGTTTCACTGGATTCATTTCTTTAAAAATATTTTTTTCATCATCCTCAGTTCTAAATGATGATATAATTGAATATCTTTGGCCTGCAGTGCAAAGATGAATGATTTCTGATGAATATCTTTGGCCCGTAGCGCAAAGATGAACATGTGTTTAGATGAACATGACCAACTGATGAATATCTTTGGCCTGTAGTGCAAAGATGACTTGTTGATGAATATCTTTGGCCTGTAGTGCAAAGATGACTTGTTGATGAATATCTTTGGCATGTAGTGCAAAGATGACTTATTGATGTATATCTTTGGCCGTAGTGCAAAGATGAATTTATTAGTATGATTATGAACATGAACTGTGATTTAGTATAACCATGATCTTTGATGTTTTAGGTGATAAAAATTATCTTTGTCCTGGATGAGAAAAGGAATTTAGAACAACAAATACGATTATGAGTTATACATGTGATTGTGGACAGGAATTGTTGATTGATGTTATAGGGATAAAACATTGTTGATGGACTTTTAACATGGAGAAGATAATAGACTTTATAGTCTATTTGACTCTTCTAATGGATTGCTTGTTCCGCTGCAACTATGGTTGAAATTTTTATCATATACCATATGTTCTAAATCTCTGATTTATTACTGTTGAAGGCTATTGATAATTTATTTATCTTTAGTCATGACATTCTTTACTGAGCTAGTTGTGCTCACCCTTTTGCTTCACAATTCCTTTCAGGTAATACGAGTGTAGCTGGGTCAAGCGGGGGAATAACAAGGGAATAGAACGGTGGTCTATAGATGTTGAGGGTGAGGTGAATTTAACTTGGAAGGGTGTTTTGCCACTGTCATACAAGATGTCTAATGACATACCACCTCGTGTCATCATAAAACATGGATGTGCTCATCCACTTGCTGAATATATCTACCAGCACTATCTATATGATCTTGGAGTCTATTTGAAACATAACTCTCAATTAGAGACAGTGGAGATAATGTTATATCAGGAGAAGACTTGTCATTGGGAAGAATATGATAGTAATCTTCTTATTTTTCTTTGGGGTCTATTGGGTCAACCAAGGATAATTCTGTGGCCATATGATATCTATAATAACCTAGACGCATGGCCTCCCATGTACGAAGGTTTCCTTGAGCACTTCCCAAAGATTCTAATTTCTAAAACAGTTTTCGACTATACCTTTATGTAAGGTGTCAGTGTGAGGTGCTGTCCACGGTTGGGACATGAGTCACAGTTGATATATATTTGTATACAAACTCACAGCATATGTGTTGTTGTATTTTGCACGACAATTGTTGTAATAAAGTTGTAGTTGTTTTCTGTACCATGTATTTGGCGACTCAGAATGGGTTGGATGGAATGGACCTATTTTGGGGTTGTCACAGTTGGTATCAGAGCTTAGGGATATGATCTCTGGCGGAGATCGGGATTAGAACTAGGAGGGGAGAGATGAGTAAATCCTTCGCTAGTATGTCCTACCTAAGCTTAATTGTTGGTCGGTCATAATATATGGATATTATGTGATATGTTAATTTGTTTAATTAACCCTTGTTTTATGGCAGTATTTGAGAATGGCTGCTGAGAATGCTAACAATGGAGTGAATGAGACTGTTGGGATACCTCTAATCACTAATGTGATGACAGACGAAGAAGGAATTAGAGATATCCATGTGGTGAGTAAAGAATTGATAGTTGCACCCAAGATAGTCGCAGAGGTAACAGCTGAGAGCGAGGAAGAAGAGGAAGAAGAGGAAGAAGAGGTACCTAAGGAGAGTTTATTAGAGGTATTTTATGATCAAAATGTAGAATTGCAAAATCGTATTCATGAGTTAGAAGAGCAGGCTGAAGAATTGCAGGCAGTCGTGGAGCAAAAGGATGCAACAATTCAAGCTTGTGTTACCCGATATGTGATGCTTGAACAGAAGCATTCTTTGGCAGAGTATAAGATGATAAAGATGGAATCTGAGCTGAAAGAAGAAAAAACTAAACGAGTGAGAATAAGTGATGCATGGGTAAAAGCCACACGACACGTGGATATTGTGGAAAGAGATGTTCGATCTAAGAAGGCTAAAATAGATGATATGAATTTCTCTTTTTAGAAAGCAATTGGGAGAACTCAACATCGAGTTTTGAATTACCTTGTACAGAGCGGTCAACCTGAATTTAATATGGATCGAAGATTGATGATTCAGATCATGAATCAGGAGTACAAAGAGGCAGTTGAGGGAGGAATATGCTCTATAGAAAAGTATATTCCAACGGTAGTGATGACGCCAAATGCTGCCCCAGACAAGTCAAAACCGGGTAGTTCGAGGGATAGCGGTTGTCATGACTTCCCAACAAATGAGGAATGCAAATGGAGTTATCACGGGAGATGAGTAATGGAGAAATCATAATGACTCGGGAGATAGAATCTGAAATGAAAGCAAGGTATTCTCAACTTTTCGAAATACCAGGTACGTAAATTTCGGGGACGAAATTTCATAAGGAGGGGAGATTGTAAGACCCCGAATTTTATGAAATAAAAGTATTCAATTTTTCTTATATTTACAATTCAGTAAATGGTTAAATTCATAAAAGGTTAAAGTTAAGGGTGATATATGAATTTTTTTTCAAAAATAAGCAAGTGGTTATAAAATACTCATTGTTGTCGGGAAATATTCGTTTGGTCGTGGAATATTCTTTCTGTCGGGGAATATTCGTACGACGGCGCAGCCTTTTGTGGGCCCCATAACAAAATAACTGTCGGATGAAGAAAACGACAAATTAAAGTTTTTTATAAATAACGACGTAATCGTTACTGTTAACACTGTTGGAATACCTGGTGGGTAAAGTAAAGTAATACGCGTTGTTGCACAGTAGGACACGGTATTGCACCAATTATTGATTCTTACGTAAGAAGGCACTACTCAATAATGGTTACAGTAATTACTGTTCAGTATTTTATTTTATTGATTCAATAATTGCTGCTTTGATATTTTATATTACTGTTGTTGTCATTACACAGTTTTTTTTCATTATCGAAGCAATAATTCATATTATCTGAATAATATTATTAGATAACATTATTGACAATGTCTAGAAAGTTCTGTCTAAGGAGATATTTGGTCACCTAATTGCGCGCCAGTAAGGAGAAATTCTTATTGGAAAGCCCCCTCTTTCCTGGGAACTGCCTGATTGTCAATATTGTGATTCTGTAATATTATTTGTGAATAATTACTTATTGATTTATATGATGAGGAAAATATTGATTTTATGTGGATATAGATGGAGAAAATTTTTAATGTGACAATTGTTGAAAATTAATATTTTATCTTTTTCTGATAAAATAATTCATTTAAATATATAATTATATTTTAATAATATAATAATGATGATATTTTTACGATCAATGTGGGATATCTATCTAATAAAATACAAATGATTTTGAATTTCCCGCTCACTCAATAAATCATCCGGGCCGTCCAAAGTTTGAGATAAATCCCACCGTCCGTACATCTATCTAATAAAATACATCTATCTATCTAATCTATCTAATAATGATTTTGAATTTCCCGCTCACTTAATAAATCATCTGGGCCGTTCTAAGTTTGAGATAAATCTCACTGTCCATACAGTGCCGGAGGCACGGGACCCAGCTAGTATGAGTATATGTGGAAGAGGAGTATTTTTGTTACCAAAAATATTTAAAGCATGTTTTATGTGTCGGCGGACCCCATTTCTTGATTGAAATTTGGTTATAGCCTGAAAAATCGCCCGTTTGAGGATTTCGACCAATTTCTGTTTGAAATTTGGAAAAAATTTCTTCTGCAAAGTTGTAGAGAATTGAATTTCCTATAAAAAATCGCAAGATTTGAATTTTCTGACAAAAGGACTATTTATTATGAATTATTGAAGTTCCGAAGCTCCGAAATAATTGATTTTTGGAAGTTTTAATTATTTATTTTATAAAAAACATTTTTTTTTACTTCTTCTAGAAGGTAGCATGTGGTTTGTATTCTGATTTTCAGATTCTAAGAATACGTAGAAAATTTTTATATATATTATTATTATAATAAATTTTCTGCTTTGGTGTTCTAAGCAATTTCCTATAAATAGGTGCTTAGGTTAGAATTAAAAAACACACCAGAAACTGAAGTTTTCTCTCTCTATATTATCGAGTGTATTCTTGTGAGTATTTTGAGTATACTTTGAGTATTGCTATACGGTGCAAGTTCGTTCAGTGTTATTCCAGTCAGAGGTACTGTCTTTCGAGGTAAGGGATAGTAAGGGAGGTTATTTTCTTCTAAAATGATATTATTTCTTCAATATCATTATGCCGAAATATTGGTTGGAACTTTTTATCAAATTTGGAACTTTTTCATGTCAGAGTTACTATTCATGAGTTACTATTCACGAGTTACTATTCATGAGTTACTATTCACGAGTTACTATTCACGAGTACTATTCACGAAGCGGGAAGATGTTTTTTTTTTTGTGAAATTACTATCTTTTGGTGTCGTAGTTATTATTCACGTATACGACACTATTCACGTATACGACACTATTCACGAATACAGCACTATTCATCGAAAGATAAAAATTTTCCCTTTTCGTCTAAAATATCTATTGTGGATACTAGCTTTGATTGTATCCATGTTTTGATCATTCTTGAATTTTACACCACTATGATTATTTTTGAGGTATTTTTGGACATGGATAAAATAAAGTACGAATCCTTAATCCTTAATCCTTAATCCTTGTCATTTTGTTTCACTGGATTCGTTTCTTTAAAAATATTTTTTTCATCATCCTCAGTTCTAAATGATGATATAATTGAATATCTTTGGCATGTAGTGCAAAGATGAATGATTTCTATGAATATCTTTGGCCCGTAGCGCAAAGATGAACATGTGTTTAGATGAACATGACCAACTGATGAATATCTTTGGCCTGTAGTGCAAAGATGACTTGTTGATGAATATCTTTGGCCTGTAGTGCAAAGATGACTTGTTGATGAATATCTTTGGCCTGTAGTGCAAAGATGACTTATTGATGTATATATTTGGCCGTAGTGCAAAGATGAATTTATTAGTATGATTATGAACATGAACTGTGATTTAGTATAACCATGATCTTTGATGTTTCAGGTGATAAAAATTATCTTTGTCCTGGATGAGAAAAGGAATTTAGAACAACAAATACGATTATGAGTTATACATGTGATTGTGGACAGGAATTGTTGATTGATGTTATAGGGATAAAACATTGTTGATGGACTTTTAACATGGAGAAGATAATAGACTTTATAGTCTATTTGACTCTTCTAATGGATTGCTTGTTCCGCTGCAACTATGGTTGAAATTTTTATCATATACCATATGTTCTAAATCTCTGATTTATTACTATTGAAGGCTATTGATAATTTATTTATCTTTAGTCATGACATTCTTTACTGAGCTAGTTGTGCTCACCCTTTAACTTCACAATTCCTTTCAGGTAATACGAGTGTAGCTGGGTCGAGCGGGGGAATAACAAGGGAATAGAACGGTGGTCTATAGATGTTGAGGGTGAGGTGAATTTAACTTGGAAGGGTGTTTTGCCACTGTCATACAAGATGTCTAATGACATACCACCTCGTGTCATCATAAAACATGGATGTGCTCATCCACTTGCTGAATATATCTACCAGCACTATCTATATGATCTTGGAGTCTATTTGAAACATAACTCTCAATTAGAGACAGTGGAGATAATGATATATCAGGAGAAGACTTGCCATTGAGAAGAATATGATAGTAATCTTCTTGTTTTTCTTTGGGGTCTATTGGGTCAACCAAGGATAATTCTGTGGCCATATGATATCTATAATAACCTAGACGCATGGCCTCCCATGTACTTCCGTTTCCTTGAGCACTTCCCAAAGATTCTAATTTCTAAAACAGTTTTCGACTATACCTTTATGTAAGGTGTCAGTATGAGGTGCTGTCCACGGTTAGGACATGAGTCACAGTTGATATATATTTGTATACAAACTCACAGCATATGTGTTGTTGTATTTTGCACGACAATTGTTGTAATAAAGTTGTAGTTTTTTTTCTGTACCATGTATTTGGCGACTCAAAATGGGTTGGATGGAATGGACCTATTTTGGGGTTGTCACAAGAACATTCGCTCTTGGGGTTCTAGTACCCGAAGCTTGTACTCCTTTGGGATATTAAAGAGAGTACGAATGTCAGAAAGTTGGGTGGAAGTGATGGAGGATTTGGTATTGATGTGGGAGAAATCGGTCTCCGAAGCATAAAGCTTTCAGATTTCTAACTCAGAGTTATCAGAAGGATTATCAATGGGTGCTACCAATAAATCAACCGGAATCAGATCTTTGGCGGCAATGGTGGCAGCTGTGACAGTGGGGGGGAACTGATTTAGTGGGTGGAGGAATGCTAGAATTAACCATTTGCAGTGAATGAGGTGTGAATGTGAAGTCTAGAGGTAAAAAGGAGCAAAAAGGGGAAGATTTGAAGTCAGTTTGAGAACAGGAAGAGTGAATCGAAGGACTTTTGAAGAAGTCGACTACTTGCCAGAAATCGCCTTCGCCAGAAAGTTTGAGAGAAAAATTTGAAATGGAGGAAATCTGGAAAAAGTGACAGTGATGGTTGGATGGGGGTTTTTATAAGTACAGCTGCACGAAACCCAAGGGCGACTATTCATGGCAGGAGGGGACCAGTTTTGGGGAAGCGTGTGGCGTTTCAAAAAATAAAAAGAAACTGTTTGGGTTCCCCATATTACTTTTCATTTGCTGGTGTGGCTTTTAGAGTTTTTGTCTCTTCAAGTCTCTAATTATAAATATATTATAACAAGAGACTGGGGCAATGTTCGGGAGTATTTTACTGACCCCCAGATGGGCTGAAGGCCCGATGCTTGAAGGGGATGTTAAACCCATTGGGTCGAAGCCCTCAGGGATGTCAAAGGAGTTCGGGAATCCGATCCCTCTGGGCCGGAGTTCTGTTCGGGTTTATGGCGATTGGGTTCGGGCATTCGAGTCCTTTGGGCCGGAGCCCTAATTTGTTGTATGGTGTTCGGGGTCGGGTATTCGAGCCCTTTTGGGCGGGAGCCCAAACCAGTGAATGAGTTCGGTTGGATTGTACCTGTGCATTGGGTTGTCGTGCGTGCAGAGTCTGGAGCCATAAGGAGTTCGAATGGTTACGGATTTAAGTCCTAACCATATTCAACTAAGGTAACTCCAAAGATAGTGTTGGGATTGGATTCCACTTACACCTTTTAAGGAGATTGTGTTGGACCCAAATAATGGTAACTACCATATATAGGAGTCCTAAACCGACTCGGATGTGGATTCTTGAGTAGTAAGAATACTATAAATACAAGGCTTGAGTTTCAATCGACGGGTAATACATCTTTGAGCACTAAACACTAAAGCCTCCATTGTTAAACCTTGTGAACGACCTGTATTTATTCTCACACCGGAGCTAACCCCCAGCGGCACAAGCCGTCAAGCTTCGTGTGTGATCTGTTATTGTGCAGGTTCAACCACGTGGATTCTGTGATTGGACGCGCTGGCGAAACTTGGCGTTAACAGTGAGACTTTTTCTATGGAACGCAGAGGTATTAAATATTAACTAAAAGCATCTCTCAAAATATTATACATTTTTGTGTCCAAATTACCCAAAAACTGTTTTCATGATGCACATATTATATATACTACTAGCTAGCTGGCTAGGTTTAAAGCACGAGCATACGTGTAATTAATTCTCTGTCATCTTAATTACTAAATTTGAAATGATTTTTTTTGTTCTATAAAATGAAACTTAATTTCGGTTATTAAGCGAAATAACCGAATCGTAAATTCAGTTATTCAATTTTCGATAATTCGATTATTTCTAAATTCAATTAGTTATTTGGATAATGAAATTTAGAAGAAGGCTATTCAGTTCGAATATAACCGAATTGCTCACCCCTACCCCCAATGTATGCCAATGCCATCTATTTCAAAATTATATATACAATTTGACGTTTGAATCAAACGACGATATATTAAACTTTAAATTGATATGAATTTATTTAATTTTAGTTGATACAATAATTATAATTGTATAATATATAACAAAAACTATTAATTATAAATTTTATTTTATTTAAAATTTTTGAGTCATACCAATTTGAAAATTTAATATGTCATCATTTAACCTCAAAGATCAAATTGTATATCTAATATTGGAACAGAAAGAGTAATTGTTTGGACAAGGGGTAAAAAATGTCCCCTACTTATTTTTAATAAACAATATGCTTACTATTTTAAACCAAAAAAAAGTACTCACCCCATCCTCAAAAGGATGGCTAACGGTACAATTTTTTTTATCCTCAAAAGAATGATTGAAAGTATATAAAGTGGAGGATAAGTATGCCATTTAGTGATGTCTATTAATAAATAAAATTAAAACTTTTTTTATTCTCTTTTACTTTATATGTTTCTTAATTTGTATAAAAAATGTACTTGGTTCATTTTTTTTAAAGATGGAGGGAGTATATTGGAACTTTCAGACATGCAAAATCGTAATAAAGTGGATAAGTAGGGTTTAAATTGACTTATAAATGATAATGATAAATATCAATAATAGAAAACAAGCCATATATGTAGAAAATGAAACACGTTTCTTCGGTCTTCGCTTGGAGCCCCTAATCCATATACTTCTACTTTTCTCTCTCTTCAAAGTTCCATTTGAGACTTCTACTTTCTCTTCGTTTGCCTCTCAGTCTCTCACCATCCCTACGTGCAGCGACCAGATCCGAGAAAGAGGTCAGAGTTTATTTAGTATGTGTTTTTGTTTTTATTTTATTTTAATTATTTTCTGTACCTAGACGCATCCGTGATGTATGTGCGGTCGTATCCGGAACGGATTCCACACCAGCACTCGTATCGTGTCGACACGGATACTCCGCCCTAAATTGCCGAGTCCGTGTAACCTAGCCTAAAGTATTACTTATATATTATATATATATATATATATATATATATAATTTGCATGGTACACAATTATATATAATTCTTTTTGATGATCTTTTATAGTACAAAATTTAATCAAGTCAATATGTGTTTTATCGAAAGCTTATACTACCTCTGATCCAAATTATAATATCAATACTGACTTTTTTAAATGTCAATTTCAAACAATTTTTAAAACTCAAAATTGACATGAATTGGTCACTACAATTATGGATATCTTAATCTACCTAAAAATTACTACTAGTTATAAGATTTATTATTTTAAAAATTTAGATGAATCATGTCAATTTTAAATTTGAAAATGACTCCAATTGACTTTTAGAATTGCCTTGTAATTTGGAACGGAGGGAGTATTTGTTTCTCTTTTTCAAGTCAGTGAGGGTAGAATATATATGTAATATATATTATGTATACAGTAAACACCAGTATTTTTTATTTCTTAATAATCGTACTGCCTCCATTCCGTTTTCAATATCATGGTCTCCATTGTGGGAAATTCTAGTGTGAAAATTTCAATTTTCTTGAACCACTAGGATCAAGTCCAAAAGAAAGTTTTTATGCCCTTAAAAAAAGGAGGAGATGGAGTTCTTGATTAGTAGATTGAGTGTCTTTATATGGACCCACTAGTCCTTTGGAGTAGTAAGTTGATATATTTCATTTGTTGTACATCGAGAATGTTGTGCAGTTGTAGAATCCATGTCTAGTTGAAGAGAGATTTGTATAGGATGGTGTTAGAGGATTAGAGTTATTCAAGAAAGACTAGAATCAACTGTGGCAGGATTTATGTGATATCAGTATTAGAGTCTCTGTAATAGTCATTTTAGTATTTCTAGTATTTTAAATTTAATAAATTAACCGATTGATGTAGGACAGATTTAGGATGAAGAATTAATGGAAAATAAACTAGGATTTAAACTTCACATTTAAACCACTAGGATCTCTTAAGTGTATTAACTCCACGTATAAACACTAAGATGGATACACCAAGATGGATAAAATACCTCTACGGTAGGATTTATGTGATATCAGTATTAGAGTCTCTGTAATAGTCATTTTAGTATTTCTAGTATTTTAAATTTAATAAATTAACCGATTGATGTAGGACAGATTTAGGATGAAAAATTAATGGAAAATAAACTAGGATTTAAACTTCACATTTAAACCACTAGGATCTCTTAAGTGTATTAACTCCACGTATAAACACTAAGATGGATACACCAAGATGGATAAAATACCTCTACGGTAGGATATCTCTACGATATGAATAAAATAATCAACTTCAATATCAATAGTATGTAGTTTAAAAGACTTGTGAGGATTACATCATTATTTAAAGAGACACAAAATCCTAATATTACTTGGGTAATAATTAAAGTACTAAACGACTAAAATACCCTTAATAATAATTCCTAATCACTAATTAATTTCCTAAATTTCCATTAATAAATAAAATGCATAAATCACATCAACTACTTTTATATTAAACATAATAAAAACTTTCAATAATAAATATAAAAAATATTTTCTTTGTTTTTGACTTGGAGCCCCCATCATTCTCCTCTAGTTGGAGAAAACTCGACCTCGAGTTTTATAATATGATAGAATAAGCCATGAACTCCTCTACAGCGGAAGAACATTTTGGAACACCTTTGACAACATCATCACGTGGTAAGGCTCAAATTTTTTTGGAAAAAGAATTGATGAGAGCATCGCTTTTGTATTCAAAGGTGTTGAAAAGAAGCTTTCTGGAACAACGAAGTCAATAATGTCAATTTGTATTGGATCAACTTCTTGAATCGTCCTTTCTTCGGTAACGAACATCTCAAAAGCAACTTTCGAGTTTCTCAATTTGTTGCTCATGCACAATCTCTAGTTCAACTTTTAGAACTTCAAGAATTTTCATGGACACATCACAACTGTGTAGCCCCAAAATTGGGAATATCCTCTTTTTATTTCTCTTGCTCTGCTTGAATATGTGCCCACAAGTCAATAAAGCCTTCTTTTAAAGAATAGATGTTATCTTTTATAGAAGAACATATAGAAATCATTTCATGTGTAGCCTTTTGAAGTTCTTTTGCTTTAATTTGTTGACGTTTCCTTGCTTCAGCTTTTCTTTGTTCATCTTGAGATTGACGTTGCAATTTTCCAGAATAATCTTGTGCATCAACCATATCCCATCTAAGCTCTTCCTGCTTGGGTTTCAAATATTTATGGCCACATGTATTAATAAGGTAGTGTATTCGATCACTTTCACCGTCGAGAAACCAAATATACTACTTTACTTCCGCAAGCAATCCTTTAGTGGCTTGAGACATTGGGTGTTTGGGACAATGGGTTATAAAATAAATAAATAAATAAAATATTCTTTGTTGATAACCCAAGGGCCTAACTGAAAAGAAAATAGAAAACAAAGGCTAAAGTATGAACGCAGAAAGTGTAGGGGTTAGTTTAAAATGATAAAAGGGTATATGTAACGCCCCCGAATTTAGACGTTGGCCGCCCGAGCAAGGGTCGACGTTATCTCGTACTTCTATCATAACTTAACCGATGATCTCATAATCATAATTATAAATTTTCTTAACTTCATCCTGAATCTTAACTTGATATCGATCTCGATCTCGATCTCATTCTTTCTACAAGTATCAACTTGTAGTTCATTCGTATATATGGATAACACCATATATATATATATATAATCAGTCAAATTTTTAATCTTATGATTTGGACATTCTATACTTCTATATATCCAAGGTTCACCGTATTAATAACAACTTGGCAATAGAGGGGTGCATTCTGGTGACATCTTACCAGTGCTCATTAGTGTAACCTCAATGCTTACAGAACTCCTAATATCATTCAATACCCTCACTTTGATACATATCATTATAAATATATCTCTTCATATTGATATTTTCTATTTATTTGAAATTCACAATATTAATAACACACATGTACTTGGAACAGAGGAACCTTGTGATGAATTTGGTTTCTTCATTGGTGCTAAATCTCTTTTCTTATAGCACTCGCAATGTTATTCAATATCCTCATTTAGATATATAGTTCTTTATCAACATTGTATTAATGTTTTACTATCTATCTGAAGATAGCCAGTCTATATTACCAATACCTTCACTCAGATTAATAGATGTTTAACAATTTTAAGTTATATCAAATTAAAGACATAATACCATTCTGATGATAATACCATGATATTATTAATATAATATTCAATTATATGGTTTGCTTGTTCGTATTATAGAAGTCATTATGACTTGATACAATTACAAGTAAATAAAACATGAAACCTAATTTACGCAAATAAAGTTTATGATCTTCTTATCATTCTTCTTTAACTGCAAATAAAGTTTTATTCGCAAGAATGAGCACTATGGCTCAACAAGTCTATCGAATAACACGGACATTTTATGCTTTCATATAAAATTTAACACGCTTGACTTGATTTGACATAACTTTTCAATAAACGATCATGTTAACTCATGTTCAATGATATAACATAATCATATATGGCATAACATAACATTAAATACTTAACATGTAATCATCATATGTCACTCGACATTACGTAAGGCTTTCATACATATACTATCACATATCAACTATCATATATGAACAAGCTTAGAAATAGTTGCACATAAGTTTAGGATAGAAAACTTACCTCGTAGTAAACTAGTTTTTCCGGTAAACGCTTAAAAGCCTACATAAAGGGATTCACATACCCGACGGTTAGTTTATCGAGTTTTACTTCTTAATAAGTGTTTTAATAACTTAACTAGACTATCTTCATTAGTGGTTATGTTTACAAAATTCTCTAACTCAAAAACTCATTTTTAAGGGGCTTTTCAAAAAGTGGACAACAAGGTTGGCAGCCCGACCTCATCTCGGTAAAACGGCCATAATTTCTTCGTTTTAAAACATTTTTGAGTCATTCAAAATCCCACGCGTTCGTAACTTCTGTCTCTACAACTCTTATTTGTATCACAATCCAAAATTCCTTACATAACTGGACCCAAAATGATTGTAAAGGGACTGTTTGAAAACTTTCTTATATTTTCTTTGATCAAGTTGATAAAACATGATACCCCATGAATTAATTTGATAGGATAACTTGTCCTAGATTTTAATAACACTTCATAACATAAAAATAATAAAATCATAAACCTACTTACGTAAGAGTTATGACTTTTAATCAAGAACACACGAAGAACGAAAAAATTCGTACATGGTAACGCCTTATGTTTTTGAGCTTTTGGATTTCATACTTGAAATAATTTGGGCATTATAACGGCTTACATATGTGATTTATGATTTTTTAAACTTGAAATAACATAAACTTAAATAATAATAGATTTACTCAAGAACTTATGAAGGACATGGAGAACGACTAGCGTACATGGCTACGACTTATGTTCTTGAGATTTCTACTATACTATTTACCTAAGATTGAACATAACAACTACTTACTCAAGAACTTATGAAGGACACGGAGAACGACTAGCGTACATGGCCACGACTTATGTACTTGAGCTTATAGACTATAATATGAACGAAAAACGAACATAATAACGACCAAGGATTTTACCTCTTGAAGTTGTAAGCTTTAACTAATCCTTTGCAATTTGAGATTAATCTAACTCACAAGAACTCTGTTTCTAATTATAGATTATAACTTTGCTTACTTTATTTTTACTTTGTAAATCGGTGAGAAATAAGGAAGGATTAAGCTTGTATTTATATAATTTGCAAGAGTTGGGGTAAAACAGTCATTTGACCCTTAAAACTTTGGCTCCAAGATAAGCCAAACATTGGCTCCAAGTCCAAGCCATGACTTCTACACTTTGGCTCCAAGTCTTTGGTTTTAACTTTAAGGCTTGAGCCATGGCTCAACCTTAGCCAAGCCATACAAATCCTAACCAAGTCATTTCAAACCCTAGGCTTGGTTAGGCCAAAAATCAATTTGGTTTATTTTAACTTTTACTGTACGTACTTGATTTTTCGGTGCTTTTGTTCCGTATAAACACTATTTTTAATTTTGTAAAATAGAAAGTTGATCCTAAAAGGCACGTTTTCCTGTGAATAGTGTTTTTGACGACTATTTCTTAGAAAATGGTTAAACGATCAAAAAGTCAAAAAAATATTTATTTTTTGTCTTATTCTCGTGAATAGTAATTTGCACGTTTTTTGAGAAAAACTATTGTCGATTATTACGTGACTTCACTTCATATTACTCGTAGAGCTTGAAACGAAAAGTCAATACGATGGACTTGGTTCACGCTCGGAAGCTTTTTGCATTTTTGTGCGGAAAAACTTTTACTGGTTCATTGGTCTCTAAACCACGTATAAACACTATGTCGTGAATATAATATGTTGAAACGACAAAAATAACTGATCAAAAAAACGATGCAAATATCCTGGACGTATCTGATTGCTAGGTTCTAACCCTTAGGGTTTAGGTTTTAACCATTTTCTCAATTTAGGTTTTAGCTTTTAAGTTAAGGTTGAATACTTGAACCTAAATACCAAATCTTACACAACCAAAAATCGTATAACAAATTTGAAACTCAATTCAAGCTTATTTATTCATATATAAAACATAGCTTAGGTTATAGTTCTAACCCCTAATCGTATACGATAGGGGTGCACAACAGGTCGGTGGCCTGGGCCTGCTAGGCCTTGGTCGTTGACCAGGTTAGACTTTGACTTTGGGCCTGTAGGCTAGGCTAGGCTAGGCCAGGCCAGGCTCGGCGATGTAAGAGATGATCTGCTGAGGCCTGCAGACAAGGTCAGGCTAGGCTTTGTGTCAGGCCTAGGCCGGTCTGGTCCAGCCCAACACCCTTTTTTTTAATAAAAAAAGCGTAATATTAAAAAAAAGGACCATTGAGAGCAGTTGATATATATATATATACTAGCTGGGTCCCGTGCCTCCGGCACTGTATGGACAATATGATTTATCTCAAACTTTGAACGACCAAAATAATTTATTGAGTGAGCGGGAAATTTAAAGTCATTTGTATTTTATTAAATTATTATTAGATTATTAGATAGATAGATGTATTTTATTAGATAGATGTATGAACGGTGGGATTTATCTTAAACTTTGGACGGCCCAGATGATTTATTGAGTGAGCGGGAAATTCAAAATCATTTGTATTTTATTAGATAGATATATATATATAATTTCATATAAACCTGTTTGTTTTTCAAACAAACCAACAAAATTATGTTAAATTATCTCAAAACAATATATTTCAAATTCATAAACAACACTAATTGCATGTGTACATCTACATATTTTCAGCATAATTAAGCAACATAATAAATTGAGTTGATACTAATCAAGAAAAATAATAATTCTAATTTTCCAGGCAAGGAATGAATTGAAGGAATACTAGATACCTCTAATCTTTGGGGGCTAATTTTTTCCTCTGACAGAGATTGAAGGCTTGAAGTTGTAGCCGACATGTGAGTTACCACTTTCTAGCTTTGCAAATTCATCGACTTTCGAATACGACCTAATTGATGATCAATTTTCAAAATCTCACTGTCAATTTGTGGCACATTTTCATGAATCTACGCCCCAGTGCTCCGTAAGATGAACTTTCTAACAATCCCCAATTTTTAGAGATAACGATGGAAAAATTATGGTAATAGAGGAGTACTGGAGTAGTTTTTGAGAGAGAATGATGGAAAAATTATGGTAATAGAAGAGTAACAAAGTAGTGAAAAGTCCTAAGAGAGAAAAAGATTGATAGCGGAAGTCTGAAGAAAGGAGATCGAGACTCCAAACAAATATGAATGGATGAACCCTCAAAGTCAAATTCAAAGATAAATAGATAATAGCCATATAATGTAGGGGAAAAGCACCAATGACCGATCCAACTCTTTATCTTTGCTAGTAAATGAATTGGGCTTGTAAGTGCCCTCTAATTTTTAACTTACGTCTGGACAAAGCCCATAAATGAATTGCTATATGTTTGGCAATTCAAAATTGCATTATTGAATTCTCTAGTAGTAAAACTAGTAAAGTATCTCAGGTTTTCAAATGTAAATGTCTCTCTCTACAATTTTTTATATATTCATAATTTCATACATATTTAGTTATTTATTGCGACTATTACACTAGTTAATTAATTAATTTTAATTAATACATTAATAAATTTAAAATTTTAATTATTCATTTTTTAAATTTAATATTAAATCAACTAATTTTTAATGTGACATATTAAATAAACTAACTACTATATTAATTAAATGTATTCACAAATTATTCATTATTGATGTATTTATTAAAACTAAATTAGTACAACTTACAAATTATAAAAATGAAGTAAAATTTATATTTATATTTTATTGATTAATTATTATAAGTTTATAACTTTAAAAAGTATTAACTTAAACAATAATAAAAAATGAGTTGGTTACAATTATTTGGCTTCAAAATTTTTAAAAATATGTCTTCAAAGTTCAAATCTTCAAAAAATATTTGTCTTCAAAACGTCAAAAAATTGATCTTGAAATCTTCAAAAAATATAGCTTCAATCTTCAAATCTTCAAAAAAATGCATCTTCAACATTCATGGATGTGTATTTTCGGCAGTTCTTGCTCCAACTTCGAGATCTTCCGAGCTATCTTGATTGTCTATTACGTCTTGTACTCTTAATCTCTATAGCAAATGCATATCTTCAACGAATACGGACCCAGTCTACTTTTTTCATCCAGTACCCTGCCAGATAAAGAAAAACAAGATTCTGAAGCTACGGTACTAGCTTGGATAGTTAGTAAATGTAGAAAGCAATACTCGGATTTTGGGTTTATAATTGCTTGATTATTTCATCTCGATTACATTGGCATAAATACACAAGTATATAAATGGTAATCCCTAGTTTACAACTATGTATGCACAATAATTATGGGATATGACCAACTATAAATTGGAAACCATATCATATCTTCTAACTGGGATATGACCAACTATAATTATGAAAACGATATCACATCTTCTAACCATATCATATCTTTTAACACTCCCATTCAAGTTGGTGTATAGATGTCTCGCATACCTAACTTGAAACACAATGGATGAAACATCTTACTATTAAGACCTTAAGTCAAAATATCAGCAAGCTGGTGCTCTGTTTTGACAAAAGGTAAGCAAATAAGCCCACTAATTAACGTTTCTTTAATGAACTGTTTGTCGATCTTAATGTGCTTCGTTCTATCATGCTGAACTGGGTCGTTTGCAATACTAATGACTGCATTATTATCACAAAATAACTGCATAGGCCTTTTAGTTGTAATACCCAAATCTTCTAGCAAGGTTCAAAGCCACATTAGTTCACATATACCCAAGACTAAAACTCGATATTCAGCCTCAACACTGGATCTCGTCACCACGGATTGTTTCTTGCTGCGCCAAGTAACGAGATTGCCTCCAACAAATGAACAGTAACCCGAAGTAGAACGACGATCCTCTATAGAGTCGGCCCAATCTGAGCGGAAAATGCTTCAACTCTCATATGACCATGTGGTGCGAACAATAAGCCTTTCCCGGGAGCAGATTTGAGATACCTCAGAATTCTGTAGACAGTTTTCATATGACAATGTCGAGGATCATGTATATACTAACTCACCATTCCCACAACATAAGATATATCAGGTCTACTATGAGACATGTATATCAATCGTCCCACAAAACGTTAATAGGTCCTGTGCCACCTACTGGATGATGATTTAACTTCAATAGGAGAATCAACAAGCTTGCATCCCAACATGTCAGTTTTTGTTAAAAGATCAAGTACATATTTCCTTTGAGATAGAAAAATTCCATTTGAAGATCTTGCAACTTCAATACCAAGGAAATATTTCAAAGGACCAAGATCTTTGATCTCAAACTCTTTGGCCAGATTTAGATTAACTATCTCTTCTCTATCATCCCGTGTCACTATAATGTCATCAACATAAACAATAAGAATGGTAGTCTTACCTTTTATTTGTTTGACAAATAAAGTATGATCTGCTCGAATCTGCTTGTACCACCCAAATCTTATCATTGCTTTGTGGAATCTACTAAACCAGGTTCTGGGAGATTGCTTCAAACCATATAAAGCTTTTCGCAGCTTACAAACTTTACCCTTGGTGACAGATGAAGCAAAACTAGGGGTATTTCCATGTATACTTTCCTCCTTTAAGTCACCATGAAGGAACACATTTTTCACATCTAATTGTTGAAGATCCCAATCGAAGTTTGCTGCACATGAGATTATAGTACGAACAGAGTTCATCTTTGCCACAGGTGCAAATGTTTCTTGGTAATCAATCCCATGGGTCTGAGTATACCCTTTTGTAACTAGCCTGGCTTTGAGTCTCTTAACTGTCCCATCTGGTTTCTGTTTGACTGTATATACCCATTTGCAACCAACTGGTCTTTTTCCGTAAGGAAGAGTAACTAGTTCCCATGTATCATTCTTTTTCAGGGCATTCATCTCCTCAATCATAGCATGTTTCCAATTCTTATCACTAATTACTTATCTCCACCTCTGAGGAACAGATATTGAAGATAAGGAAGAAATAAAGGAGTGGTAGGATGCAGATAATTTATTATAGGCTAAGAAATTAGAGATATGATGTTGAGTACAAGATTTAACCCCCTTTCTAAGAGTAATAGGAATGTCAGTATCATTAGAAGAACAAGTAGGATTAGGAGTCTCACCGTTAGCATTATCAAGACTAGGTTTGGAGCAAGGTTGGTGTAGTGGTGCAGAAACGGTGACTTTATTTTTGCCTCTTCGAACATAGGACCTAGTCCCAGACCCAGACCCAGACCCAGACCCAGACCCAGACCCAGACCCAGACCCAGACCCAGACCCAGACCCAGTCCCAGGCTCAGGCTCAGGCTCAGGCTCAGGCTCATTCTGTCTAGCACATGACTATTGTAATTGTAACTTCCCCTGTGCAGAATTATCAGAGACAACAACAGGAATAGGGGAAGATGGTATAGTAGAATTGTAATACCAGCCTCAAGAGAAAACTTCTCTTCATCAATAACATCCTACCCCTGAGGAGAAGGTGTGGAAGAATAAAAAAGTTTCGACTCCCAAAACGTGACATCACGAGTGACAAAAATTGTGTGAAGGAGGGTGATAACATTTGTAACTTTTTTGGGTGGGAGAATACCCAATGAAAATACACGTAAGAGCCTTGGGATCTAGTTTTCCTCGAGTGAGAGATTTACCATGAACATAACACAACCAAAAACTCGAGGTGAAGGAGAAGGGCTTGTTGTGTGTTGGAGGAAAGAAATGGGACTTCTATTCCTAAGAATTCTTGAGGGTAGCCGATTGATAAGAAATGCAGCAGTTAGAACATCTTACCATAGAAATTTAGGCGTGTTCATAGTGAACATAAGAGTGCGTGTTACATCTAGTGTCGGTTTTTTCTTTATGCCACCCCATTTTATTATGGAGTTTTGACCATGCTGAGAGATAGGATGCAATGTATTATTATTACTATATTCCCGACTATTATCACTATGGAGAATCTTGACATTAGCTTCAAATTGGGTTTGGGTCATCTTATGAAAATTTTGAACACAATTAAACACCTCATTTTTGGAATGAAGAAGATAAATTCAAGTTGTACGAGAATAGCAATCAATAAAAGTAACAAACCATCTATTACCAGAATGAGAGACAACCCACACATCAGTATGTATAACAGCAAAAGGTTTGGAATGCTGACTGTTAATAACAGAATAAATAGAACGTTTGTGTTTACCTAATGCACACGGTTCACACAAAAATTGAGTTTGGTGACGCTACTTAATTAAAGAGGGAAATAAAGATTCTAGCCCTGATAAAGGAGGATGTCCTAGACGTCGATGCCATTGATGAAGAGAAGTCGGGCTAGATTCAAAAGTAGATTGAAGAGCTTGAGTAGCAGTCTCATTTGTAATTAGAGGCATGTTAGACATGAGAACATCCAAATATATAGATCACCAACTGCACTACCACTGTCAATCTTCTGCCCCGCTACCAAGTCCTGAAAAATACAATGAGTTGGTAAAAAGGTGACAGGGCAATGTAAGGATTGGGTAAGGCGTTAGATAAATAATAAGTTTGCAGTAAATGAAGGGATATGAAGAACATATGATAATGTTAATGAAGGAGTACAAATTACTGAACTATTTCCGAAGATGGGAGAAAAAGAACCATCAGCTACTCGAACCTTGTCTTTTCCAGAACAAGAAGTGTATCAGGTAGAGATTGGAGGACCCAGTCATATGCTCTGAAGCACCTGTGTCAATGTCCAACTAGGGAAAGTAGATGAGACATTAAGAGCACAAGAGTTTATACCTAATTGTGCACAATGAGAAATAGTACCTGCACTATTTCGAATCAACTGCCCTTTATTTTGTTTCAGTAGTACCAACACTATTAATGGAACTAGATTCTGCCATGATGAGGTAATAGGAGTAACAAGAATATCCAAGAAAATATCAACAAGGATAATATAAAGACTCAAAAAATGCAGAGTAATTCTAGTAAACCAAAGTAGTGCAATTAATTGCACTTTAAACCCACTCTTATATTAGCCACTTCAATTAGCAACAAGGGAGATTATATGTCACATAGTGCAAAAAACCAGTACAGAAACTTTGAAGAACTAACAGTAAGAACCACATGGCCAAACGAACTAACAATAAGCTCAACACCAAGCAAACCTTAATTTAACTCTATAAGACCACTGTAGATGGCAAGAGGAGAGAGAAACGATCACCCTGGAAGAAAATGCGTTGAAAGAAGACGCCGGGAAAAGTCTTGCGCCAGCAAATGATGGCGCGTGGGTAAATGGGTGTCAGAATTTTTTCTGGTGGTGGTCGCCTGGCAGTGTAGAGCATTAATATGGCCTCTATTTCTCAATAGCAACTGATATTGCTAGGTTTATTAAGAACAATACGAGTAGCGAGATAGTTTCTGTTAATGGAACATAACTTCTGTTAATGAGCAACGAGATAGCTTTGTTAATGGAACATAGCTTTGATACCATGTAGAAAGTAATAGTCAGAGTTTGAGTTTATAATTGCTTGATTATTTCATCTTGATTACATTGGTTTATATACACAAGTATATTTATGGTAATCACTATTACAGTTATGTATACACAATAATTATGGGATATGACTAACTATAATTATGGAAACCATATCATATCTTCTAACCATATCACATCTTCTAACAGTAAATCACGGGCCATGACGGCCAAAGTAGGAAATTGTCGATTATGCTTTTTTCCTTTTTGGTCGGGCATAAAACTTTTAAAATCAGTACTACAATATAAACCAAGTTTGTTTAAACGGTTTGTGTAAGCTGAAGTTTTTGTTTTTTTTTATAATGATTTAATAATGATGCATACTTAGAAGATGAAGAGGCAGGGGGTGGTGCACGTGTAGATGTAAAATATAAAGACTCATATTGTTTATAAAATTTAGTAAATGTACTATTAAAATTTAATTTTATGTAATCAATATTTTCAATATCTATATTTTCAATTATATTTTCTAAAATATTTTCCACACTTTCTAATTTTTTTACGGGGTTTAATGTCGCTTCACAAGTAATAACAGTAGGCATGTCTTCAAAATATTTTAAAAAATTTTCTTCCATACTAAAAATAAGGTTACTCCAGAAAGGATCATATTTATATTGTTGAAAAATATTTGTTATTTCCAAACATGCAAACAGAACATTATGAATTGTAGGATACTAAACACCACTTAATATTTGTGTTTTTAAAAAACTTTAAGAATATTTAAAAGTTGATATAATAAATTCCAGTCTTGATTTGTTATTTCATGATCAATTTGTGTGTTATAAAATTTCACAAGTATATTTTGACATTTATAAACATCTTTAAATAAATCATATGTACTATTCCATCTAGTGTTATTATCAAATTTTACTCTCTTAAATTTTTCACCTCTTGCATGACAAAAAGTTCTAAAATCTTGTATTCTTCTATTTGAACTATATATAAAACTAACCATACCACGGATTTTATATATTGTATCTTGCAAGTATGTGAATCCGGATTGTACAATCAAATTTATTATATGGCACACACATCTAACATGAAAAAAATGTACCATTTACTACAGGTTTTAAATCATTTTTAACATATTAATAGAACTTGTATTATTTGTTGTATTATCTAAATTAATACTCATTATTTTATCTTAAATTTTAAAAGTACGAATTATGGACATAATTTGAGCATATATTGATTGACCATTATGCGGTAATTCATAATATTCAAATCCTATAATTCTTTTTTGCATAAACATTTCAGAATCTATCCAATGAGCTAAAATATAAATATAGCTAATTCCAGGTTGATGATTAGCAGACCAAGTATCACTAGTTAAACAAATTTTACTGCTAAAATTATCAAAATATTCAATTAATTCATTTTTAGCTTTATTACATAATTTAATTGCATCACATTTAGTAGTCATCCTACTTGTTTATATTTCGGTTGCAATGCGCCTTTAATGTGGTCGGTACAACGTGCATCATCAAAAAAATTGAATGGAAGCTCCTTCTCGTTCACTTAGCTTGCCACTCTTTTTATAATATTTGATCGTAATTCCAATTGTGACCAGAATGATCAATTTGTGATTGAGAGCTTTCATAAGTTATTTTATGCCTATTCGAACACGACTCGTAGTGACGGAGTAATGTGTTATTTCCTTTAACCCCAAATAAATTGTTACATATTTTGCATTGGGCTTTTTAACACCTTCCGCAATCCACACTTCAATGAAATGATCCCAAATAGTCGTATGTTTGCTTTGCTCATCGGTAAGACGTGAAAATATTGTACTCGAACCCAGAACGACATTTTCAGGCATAATGATATTTGGATCATTTTGGATAAATGATGACAGTTGTGGAATGTTGGAGGAATTCATTGTAATAATACGAGTGTACTAATAAATATAAATATAAATATAAATATTATGATTTGTGTATAATAAATTGTAAATATTATATAAAATTATAAGAATTATAACAATAATACAAATTAAGAATTTGAGTTTGCAAGAATGTTGTAATTGTTAAGAATTTGATTTTTATAGTCAAAAAAATAACCGGTAGTAAAATTATAGTTGTTACATGGATGGAAGGGACGTGTCTGCCTTTACCGTTGGATGGAGTAAATTATAGAGAGAAAGTTGTTGGTCATTGCCTCATTGAGTGACTTGTCATTGGACATGATTGATAGATGGATGAGAATTGAGGTGTCATCTTCAATTTTTTTTAAACGTTTGTACTTGGTAGCCCGTAGCCTCATTGAGTCATGGATTGATGGATGCTCCAGGATGGATAAAAATTGATAAATTGTAAGTTTTTTTTTAATTACCATTTTTTTTCCATTGGTCATTTACATATTGGTGATGTTGTGTGTTGGGTTGGAGCGTTGGGCCCCGCCTGATTAATTTATTTTCCTTGTTTTCAATTGGTTTCTTCGGTTGGGCTTAGAGTAGACTGTTTTAACAAGATAGGAAAACAAAGATGTTAACAACTAACAAGCAGGCCAGGGCTGTTGTGCCTGACCAGGCCCAGGCTGGACTCAGGCCACAGGCCACAGGCCACAGGCCACAGGCCAGTCCAAGCAGGGCTTTGGACAAGGCCAGGCCGGGCTTTGACCAGGCTGGGCCCAGGCCGCAGGCCTTTTGTGCATCTCTAGTATACAATCATATTTACGAGTCGTTTTTAGTCTTTCAGATAGCAGAACATATACTTGAGCAATCGTTCTTGGGTTTTAAATTGACAACCTTTATTAGATTTTGTCAGATCACATTTGAAATATTTCGGATAGTACAATATAAGTGAAAAATATATAAACTATGGGTTAAAATTGAAATATTTGATTAAACTATGGGGTAACAAACTGTAATTTTGGTAAGTTAGAGATTAGGGTTACCACTCATCATATTAGTCGGCGACAAAACACGACAACAATTTATCTCTCTTCTTGATGGATAAACCTTAAGTTTTGATACTAAAAATGATGCAGGACATACTTAGGATGAAGAATTAATGGAAAATAAATTAGGATTTAAACTTTACGTTTAAACCACTAGGATCTCTGAAGTGTATCAACTTTACGTATCAACCCCAAAATGGATAAAATACCCCTCTACGGTATGAATAAAATAATTAACTTCAATATTAATAGTATGTAGTCTAAAAGTCTTGTGAATGTGAAGATTACATCACTATTTAAAGAGACAAAACCTTAATATTATTTGGGGAATAATAAAAGTATTAAATGACTAAAATACTCTTATTAATAATTTCTAATCACTAATTATGTCCTAAATTCCCACTAATAAATAAAATACATAAATTACATCAACTACTTTTATATTGAACATAATAAAAACTCCCGATAATAAATATAAAAAATATATTCTTTGTTCTTTACTTGGAGTCCCCATCACCGATGATTTGTTGGTCCACTCGTATGACTCATCTCTATTGTTATAATAGAGGTCGATGATTCAAATCTTGTTGAGAGCGGGTTATGAAGAAAGGTCGGCAAAGACAGGTCCAGAAGATAGTAGGGCAATGAAGACAATAAGTTATCACCTCCCCACCTAGAACCCCTCCCCTTAGGTTAGGATAAATTATTATAATAGATTAAGACATTCAAAAAAATTTATGAAATTAAAATTTCTTGAATGGTCCAAGAGTCTTTTAGTTTTTCAAGTGACCCACTTAATGAAGTCTAAACATTGAGATTTGTATTAAATTGTATGTAGTTTACCATGTTAACATGATTTTTGTATATACATAGAAGAATAATATTGATTAAAAAAATGGTCAATGTGACCATAAAAGTCAATGAAAGAGTACATGTATACATTCAAAGAGTAATTATGCATTGATTACAAAGGTTTAGTGTATGAAGACCAAGGGGTTCGAAGGTCTTGGAGTCCTATAAATAGTTGTATTTCAGCCATTTTGAAGAAGATTGAAGTTAATGAAAACTTCTGATAGTCTCAGGATGTGTGATGCATTTCTTGGGTATGCATTTCTGATAGTCTAAGGTCTTACTAGTTAAGAGTATTCTAGGAATAGAAACAGAAATAGTAGTTACTTCTGGGTGCATTTAGCATTTGGCTCATATTAGTAGTTCTATAACAACTAATCATGCAATGGGTGATTGCATAACAATATAACATGAATCTTATGATTGAAGGAATGGCTTAGGACACTCTGTGTGTGTGTTTGTGTGTTTGTGTGTATGTGTGTATATGTGTGTATGTATTCTTGTTTCTCACCAATATTATCTCTCTCTAATTTCTTTCTATAATCTTCGATTATTCTACTGATTACTCACTATTAAATGTGTTCTTTGTTTTTTCTGCATCATTTTTTCATTAACATATATTTATTTTATTTTATTTTAATCTTCAATTGATAGCTTGAATTATCCGATTAGATTCGAATTGGTTAAGCTCAACGCCCCATAAAAGATTTGATAGAATTAGAAATGTGTATGCTCAAACTTAGGCTGGTGAGTTAGCACTGATTAAGGAAAAGAAAAGAGAATATGATGAGATGGTTTGGTTGTATCCGACATCAGCCTGTATACTAGGAATAACAATAGGGTGGTTAGGGATAGGGTTTTGCATATCCAGCACCTGTCTCGGGCCTCCCGGCCCCGGATATCCTTGGACTTTCATGAAATTTAGTCCATCCACTATTCGTCGGGTTACCTACGGGTTATCATTACTTTATTAAGATAATATACTAACAAAATATATAAAAAAATTATACGCAAATGCAGGGCGGGCAGAGCACTATGGACCCGAGCCATCCGGTTCAGACGTAAATTGTCATAGCTACTTATATGCACCAATGAGAAAGAGTCTTGTATGAGGAATTATAAATCAGAAGAGTAGGGACTAGCCAGAAATTATTTTGAGGGAAGTAGTTAAAAAGACTTGAAAGTACAGAATATAACTGACATGGTACAGTAATTGTGATTTTAGAGGAAAAGACATACAATGATAGTATTTTGTCCCTACTAAAATACAGGCTGTGTCACGGCTGTCACCTTGTATAGGCCGATAATGTATGTACAAGACTAAAATTTAAATGCCAAACAATAGTGAATTTTATTACTAAATTGATATTGTTTTCTTGAAAATGCTCAGCTAAACTGTACAATCCAAACGTCAACAGACCAAGAACAAGGCCAACAAGTAGAAATATCTAAACACAAGAAATAAATTTTTTTAGTTTCCGCTATATAAGAAAAACATGATGTTGCAGTTCATAATTCTTTAAACAAAGCAGGACTTTATATAGAAATCATCATATTAAAATAGCAGGACTTGAACTCTACACTAGCAACAAGAAACCAAGCTAAGAATACGAAGTAAAAATCAAGAAAAGGAGATGCATTGAGGGGTGTTTGTATTTTAAAGTACAACCTTTAAGTGGAGAGAGGAAGATTAAAGCTGATACAAATATATTAAGTGGGGTTGAGATTTGGGGTTCTTTATATACAGACGAGGTAGGAATAGCTTAATTGGAATAAAATTATCCTTAGCCACAAAATTTATCTAATGGTTTTTAAAGATTTCTTGTTCTATTCTAATCAGTCTATTACTTTTAAAAATGGAAAGTGGAAATGAACGTTATAAGGAATACCTTAAATTTGTTTTCACTTTTCCTTGTTTAATTTTATCATAAATACTCTGTACTTTAATGATATGAAATTAACTTTCGCCACCATTCTTTCTGTTCTGTTCTATTTTTTTTCCTTTGTTTTTATTTTACCTTTATATATATATATATATATATATATATGTATGTATGTTTTGATATGTGATATTTTTTTTTATTTCATTCTACATTTATTATTTATTTTGCTTTATTTATTTATTTTATTCTATTCTATTCTTATTTTTATATGTTTCATCATTTTTTTTACTTGCATTTATATTTTTGTTCAAACATATGGGATTCATTATCAGCCTACCCCAAATAGTTTTGCAGTAAAAGCGTTGGTTGAGTCAAGTTGAATTGATTCTTTTCTACTTGAAATTCATGGAATTTTCTAGAAATTGCATTAGAGGTCCTAGCCAGTAATGTGCAGACTTGGTTTCTTCAGACGTGTTTCGACTTGTGTACTTAACCTCATGTCTTTTTCCTACTTCAGTGAATTATTGACATATTGATAGTTAGCATTTTTAGTGTTGTAGCATTTGGGGGAAAGCATAATTCCTAAGTCGGTTTTATTTCGATTTGTATAATTTGTGGTGTATATCCCTGATAATCTTATGCTGTGCATTTGATTTTTTTTAATTGTTTCAAATCTTTCTAATATTTTATTGCATTTGATATATATTCTACTTCCATGGACTGAAAATTTTACCTTGTATAGTCGGCAAGTAGGTAATTGTTATTTTATTATCTTTTGTTGTGGCTGTTGTCATTGGTTCATTTGCATATATATATATATATATATATATTTTTTTTTATTTTACCTTTATATATATATATGTATATATGTATATATATATATGTATGTTTTGATATGTGATATTTTTTTTATTTCATTCTACATTTATTATTTATTTTGCTTTATTTATTTATTTTATTTTATTCTATTCTATTCTTATTTTTATATGTTTCATCATTTTTTTTACTTGCATTTATATTTTTGTTCAAACATATGGGATTCATTATCAGCCTACCCCAAATAGTTTTGCAGTAAAAGCGTTGGTTGAGTCAAGTTGAATTGATTCTTTTCTACTTGAAATTCATGGAATTTTCTAGAAATTGCATTAGAGGTCCTAGCCAGTAATGTGCAGACTTGGTTTCTTCAGACGTGTTTCGACTTGTGTACTTAACCTCATGTCTTTTTCCTACTTCAGTGAATTATTGACATATTGATAGTTAGCATTTTTAGTGTTGTAGCATTTGGGGGAAAGCATAATTCCTAAGTTGGTTTTATTTCGATTTGTATAATTTGTGGTGTATATCCCTGATAATCTTATGCTGTGCATTTGATTTTTTTTAATTGTTTCAAATCTTTCTAATATTTTATTGCATTTGATATATATTCTACTTCCATGGACTGAAAATTTTACCTTGTATAGTCGGCAAGTAGGTAATTGTTATTTTATTATCTTTTCTTGTGGCTGTTGTCATTGGTTCATTTGCATATATATATATATATATATATATATACAGAACGGATCAGGTGAGGGCTCCCTTACTTTGTTAAAATGCGGACTTTTTTTTTTTTGATTTTTTTTGGTTTTTTTTTTTAAACAACTAAAAAAAAATATTTAATATTTTATGGAACTGAAATTTTTCCATAATATAATGTTTTGGGCGTGTTTTGAATACCTATACCAAAAAGTGGTGGTTCAGTCTGCCCAGACTATACATACATATTTTTGTTATACGTACCCAAATCACATCCAAAACACTGTATTATGAAAAAATTTCAGTTCCATAAAATATTAAATTTTTTTTTTAGTTATTTAAAAAAAAAAAAACCAAAAAAAATCAAAAAAAAAAAAAGTCCGCATTTTAACAAAGTAAGGGAGTCCTTACCTGATCCTGACCCTATATATATATATATATATATATATATATTTTTATTTTACCTTTATATATATATATATATGTATATATATATATATGTATGTTTTGATATGTGATATTTTTTTTATTTCATTCTACATTTATTATTTATTTTGCTTTATTTATTTATTTTATTTTATTCTATTCTATTCTTATTTTTATATGTTTCATCATTTTTTTTACTTGCATTTATATTTTTGTTCAAACATATGGGATTCATTATCAGCCTACCCCAAATAGTTTTGCAGTAAAAGCGTTGGTTGAGTCAAGTTGAATTGATTCTTTTCTACTTGAAATTCATGGAATTTTCTAGAAATTGCATTAGAGGTCCTAGCCAGTAATGTGCAGACTTGGTTTCTTCAGACGTGTTTCGACTTGTGTACTTAACCTCATGTCTTTTTCCTACTTCAGTGAATTATTGACATATTGATAGTTAGCATTTTTAGTGTTGTAGCATTTGGGGGAAAGCATAATTCCTAAGTCGGTTTTATTTCGATTTGTATAATTTGTGGTGTATATCCCTGATAATCTTATGCTGTGCATTTGATTTTTTTTAATTGTTTCAAATCTTTCTAATATTTTATTGCATTTGATATATATTCTACTTCCATGGACTGAAAATTTTACCTTGTATAGTCGGCAAGTAGGTAATTGTTATTTTATTATCTTTTGTTGTGGCTGTTGTCATTGGTTCATTTGCATATATATATATATATATATATATATATATATATATATATATATATATATATATATATATTTTACCTTTATATATATATATATGTATGTATGTTTTGATATGTGATATTTTTTTTTTATTTCATTCTACATTTATTATTTATTTTGCTTTATTTATTTATTTTATTCTATTCTATTCTTATTTTTATATGTTTCATCATTTTTTTTACTTGCATTTATATTTTTGTTCAAACATATGGGATTCATTATCAGCCTACGCCAAATAGTTTTGCAGTAAAAGCGTTGGTTGAGTCAAGTTGAATTGATTCTTTTCTACTTGAAATTCATGGAATTTTCTAGAAATTGCATTAGAGGTCCTAGCCAGTAATGTGCAGACTTGGTTTCTTCAGACGTGTTTCGACTTGTGTACTTAACCTCATGTCTTTTTCCTACTTCAGTGAATTATTGACATATTGATAGTTAGCATTTTTAGTGTTGTAGCATTTGGGGGAAAGCATAATTCCTAAGTCGGTTTTATTTCGATTTGTATAATTTGTGGTGTATATCCCTGATTAGGACTGAGCATTCGGTTAATAACCGAACCGAACCATCATTTCGGTTATAACCGAAACCCGAAAATACCCTGTTTTAGCTATCCGAACAAGTAACCGAATTTTGTACTAACCGAATAACCGAATTAAAAAACAAAGACAGGAGTATAAACAAAACCCAAATCAGTATCAAACTCATCCAATCAGAACAACTCAGAAGAAATCAGAATCAAACTCATAAACCCATTTTACAAAATCAACAGATAAACAAAACCCAAATCATATCAGACGCCAGATGACTTTATAATCAATATGCATACTTTATAATCAATAATTCAATATGCATACTTTATAATAACCCAGTTCACAAAATCAACAGATAAACAAAACCCAAATCAGTATCAAACTCATCCAATCAGAACAACTCAGAAAAAATCAGAATCAAACTCATAAACAAAACTCAAATCAGATCGGGCGCCAGATCCATCGAGCTCATCATCGGATTTCGACTCGAAGCCGCCGAACTCGTCCCAATCGGAGTTGAAGGCGTCGGAAACTCGGAATCGGGGGAGAGGGAATCGGCCGGCGGTGGGTCCTTAAGGTCATCCTGCGAGAGGACGACGACGAATGGAACAGAGAGAGAGAGTTTTGGACAGTGAAGAAGAAGAAAAGGAACAGAGAGAGAGAAATTTGGTGGTAGCCGGTAGGAAAAGAGAGAGAGTTTTGGTCTGACGAGTCTGCTCTGTTTTATTCTCTCTATGTATATGCAGTTATGCACAGCACGAAAATCGTTTAAAAAAAGTGGAGTGTTATTCGGTTATTCGGTTAAACCGAATAACTCAAAAGTAATATCCGTATAAACTAACCGAAAACCGTACAAAAATTCGGATATAACCGAAATAGTAAAAATAACCGAATTATCAGAATATTTCGGTTAAATTATTTCGGTTGCGTTCGGTTTTTCGGTTATATCCGTTTTTTGCTCAGTCCTATCCCTGATAATCTTATGCTGTGCATTTGATTTTTTTTAATTGTTTCAAATCTTTCTAATATTTTATTGCATTTGATATATATTCTACTTCCATGGACTGAAAATTTTACCTTGTATAGTCGGCAAGTAGGTAATTGTTATTTTATTATCTTTTGTTGTGGCTGTTGTCATTGGTTCATTTGCATATATATATATATATATATATATATATATATATATATATATATAGAACACGGATCCAGTCCGGGAGTCTGGACTGGATCAAAATACGGACCAAATTTTTTTTTTCTTTTTTTTGCTTTTTTTTTTGAAACAACTAAAAAAAAAAAAAAAATTTATGGAACTGAAATTTTTTCATAATACAGTGTTTTGGGTGTGTTTTTAATACCTATACCAACCAATGTATGTACAGTCTGCCCAGACTGTACAGACATATTTTGTTATAGGCATCCAAATCACGCCAAAAACACTGTATAATGTAAAAACTCCAATTCCATAATTTTTTTTTTTTTTTTTAGTTGTTTCAAAAAAAAAAACAAAAAAAAAAAAAAGGTCCGGATTTTAACAAAATCCGGGAGTCCGGACCTGATCCGGACTCTATATATATATATATATATATATATATATATATATATATATATATATATATATATATTCGTATGTTGTTCTTTTTGTTTTTTTAGTTCCAATCACCAATATGCTGTTATGTTCTAGAGAACTTTTATGCTTTTTGTCTAACTATATTTTAGTGAAGCTGTTATCCTGATTATTATTGTAGGTAGCTATGTTTTGAAAACATAATTAGTCCTAAAGTTTTAGGGAAGTAATAATGGAACTTATATTCTATATTCTTACAAGTTTCTGAACATGAATTTCTCTCAGTTGGTAATCACTGAACTTAGTCTTTAAAACAAGAAAAGTTCAGTTGTTCGTGCATGAGAAGTAGGGTCTGGTTTGGATGATCTTTTAGCTGCAAAGATGTCTAGTGGTGGAAATACACATTGGTGTTACCAATGCGGGCAGCCAATTCGGCTTCGAGGACGTAACTTGATCTGCCCATACTGCTATGGTGGCTTCGTGCAAGAACTCAGTGAGGTGGTTAGCACCAGACAACAGGAATTTGAATTTCATACCGAAGATAGTTCTGATTTTGGCTTCATGGAACCCTTCCCTAACCCACGATTTGGTCTTGTGGATGGTTTGGCTGCTTTTATGAGGCACAGAATGGTGGGTAGAAATCCAAACTTTGACATTAGAAGGAGACCAGGTCTGGTCCCTGAACAGGGTTTAGGTGTTGGTTCTGGTCCATGGTTGATGTTCAATGGCCAAGGTCCGGTAAGGATGTCTAATAATGATGGATTTGAATTCGTGTTCAATGGCACTCCACGATTTGGGCAGCGGCGTGCTAATGTAGATGATTTTTTCATGGGACCAGGACTGGAACAATTGATTGAACAGCTTACTATGAATGATAGGCAGGGTCCACCTCCAGCACCTCGGTCTGCAATCGATGCTATGCCCACTGTTAAAATCACGCAGAGGCATCTCTCTACTGATTCACACTGTCCAGTTTGTAAAGACAAGTTTGAGTTGGGTTCTGAAGCAAGGCAGATGCCGTGTAACCATATCTATCACGCGGACTGTATAGTTCCTTGGTTGGTTCAGCACAATTCTTGCCCAGTTTGCCGCCTGGAGCTACCTCCTCCTCAGATTTCGGGCAGTGCTCGTGGTAATAGAAGGTTAAGTAATCTTAGTGGAAACAGCGGTTACGGTAATAACAATGGTGACAGTAATAACAATGGTGAGAGGGATAACAGCGGACAGAATCAGGGAAGGAGAAATCTACTATCGTTCTTTTGGCCTTTTCGCTCGTCAAACCAAAACTCTCGTAACCATGCTGAAACCGTGGGAAGCAGCTCGGCAGCCTCCTATGATGAAAACATTGGAACGAATTACTCTGGCTGGCCTTTCAATTATTGAGGCACTATTTACTTTGTCAATTGGCTATATAATTACCTGAAGCTTCAATTAAAGTTTGTTTATGTAGTAGGTGGAGTGGCGGAGTGGCACTGACATCGGTTGATTTATATATATAGTTGTGTTATTGTTGGAAGGCTAGCAATGTCAATTAAATGCCTTGTTTTCCTTATCTTTATTTTTTTCCTTCTTGGGGTTTTGGTCCCAGGGAGGAAGTGGGGGGTGGGGGTGGGGGTGGGTTACATCAAGTGGTAATTCTGTTGATATTATCCCCGTAGTACAAGTGTGATAAGCTACAAATCTATGGGTGTTACCAGTGAGGTCAGGCTGCAGATTTTTACCAAAAGATCATCTTTCCCATTTGCCTTTAGAGAAAAAAGAGACCTTCAAACTGGTATGTTAGAATTTAAGAATGAATAATATTGTAATCATACATAATTTTACCAATTTGGTTAGTACTGTTTGTCTGATGTATTTATTAAATGTCTTGCATACTCTACACCAAATAATATTTTTATAATAATTAGAAAATTCTAGCTTCTATAAGCTCATTAGTCATGAGGTTCAATACATTAATAAAATCCAAGATTGGGCTACTAATAAATTTTCAAGTATAGTTGTATTTTGCGCTTGGCTTCTAAGGGGCGCTGTCCCTTCTAACTTCTGCTAGCAAGACCTCTGACTACCTTGTCGTAGTAACCATTCGTTGAACCGTATAAGCCAATCCCAACATGGTAAAAACTATATGTTAAGCAATATGCTAAGCTTATACTGTTTATGTGGAATACTGCAGTCTCTTGGTGAAATTGAATTGGGTCGAATTTTGCTAGTTGTAGTTCTCATTTTTGTCAAAAGTAGTAGACATACACTTGATGAAAAATAGTATATTTGGTGATTATTTTGATAGATAAACCATTCCGATAAAATGAAAATTCATTTTATTATCTTGATTTTCATTTCATGTAAAAGGTGGTGGAATGAGATCCATTTAAATGGAATGGACGTTTGTGATAATTACGTCATCCTATCACACTATCCACTGCCACCTACCGTCACTAACTAAATAAAATCATTATATTCTTTTGTTCATTTCATTTCTTCAATTCAAACACATAAAAACAAACTTTGTAGGGGAAAAGGTGAGGGCATATTAAACTGGTCTTAGTTTCAAGTGTTATGCTGGTAAGGCGATCTTCTGACAAATAATTTGATTGTTGATTCTTGGATTATTTAATTTGGGATTGCATTCTCGTGTTGAGCTTCAGGAATCTCTCTATATCCTCCTCATTCCATCCTAGATAAGATTTGGAAACCAGGCCAAGGCTGGAGATTGCTCTATCTTTTCTCTTTTAAATTTAAAAAAGATATGCCGACTAAAAATATGGCAAATCGAATGTTACTCGTGTATCTTTTTATTATTGGTAAATTTTATAGAAAAAATTAATCAAATAATTATGTTATTGGCATTTCTTATCAATCTTACTTGTGTATCGACGTTGGTCCCAAATGTACATGCGGTAAATGATTTTCAGACAAGATGTATGCTTGGGGGTTCTCGACTCTACTACACTTGGGTGCCGTTTGGTTCGCGTGTAATATTTCCGTAATATAATAGGCTATTATTACATTGATGTGGCATTTATTATATTTGGTTTACCTAATACACGTATTAGTCCATTACAAGTGTGATGCTATTACATCAATTTTTAAGATTTTTATTTTATCCTCCAATTGATGTATTTGGCCTATTATATCCGTAATGCAATAGGTTATAAAAGACAACAATAATGATTATAACAAATTTGATATTTTGACTTGAAATTTATTTTATTCATTATTTAAAATCATATAATTTAAAGAACTAAACACAATTTTAAACATAATATAATAACATTATAATTACTACACAAATACTAAGAACCAATCAAACAAATATATCGTAATAACTTATTATCATTACACTATAACTCTATTGCAGTATGTAAATTATTACATTATATTAAATTTTTATTCCGTGAACCAAACCCCACCTTAACTATAATCTAATTTACATTAAAACCGTTGGCTTGTGACATACGAGTCGTTGACATATGGTTTGTGACATATTAGTTGTAAACCTCAAGTGATCCATAACCAAAGTTGAATGGAATTCAATTGTGATTCAGTCATCCATTCTAAGAGATTCAAAGGCTAATAAAACTACCGTCCACACAACAGTTATAAGGAGCCTAACAAACCAATCAAATTCAATCTTTTCAATCCGTACAATAGTTACGGGAGTATTAAGTGGGACAAGCACTGCTCAACTATTTGTTAGGCTCTGCATAACAATTGTGCGGATGATAGTTGATATAATTTTTTTATACATTTTATTATTCCCATATTTATTAATTTATTTAACTAATACATTTTCTTTTGTTTTGTAAGAAATAACATTTATTTTTCTTGAGGAGCAAATAAATGATTTACATCCAGCTTTTAAAGATGAAAAAAGAATCTTGGAGGATTACCATATAGAGATTGAAGTTAAGAAGGAAAGAAGAGGAAAAAAGGGGACAAGAGAGACCAAGTTCAATGAATCTAAATTAGGAATAATATTATTTTTCTTATAAATAGATCTCTTGTTTTAGAGAGGGAGGGCACCACTTTTATTTTCTTTCCCTTAGCTTTTCGCTGGTGCAGAAGGGAGTGAGATATTTAGAGCTTTTGTCTTTCCTATTATTCCAATCATGTGTGGTATTAGTGTCATGGAGTATTTGTAACTTTCTTTTATTGATTTAATAGAATTTATGTTTTTAATTATTGTTCTTATTTCATGCAATTAGTAGTATTAGTTTTTAATTCTATGACTAGCTAAATTTCTAATACCTAGGATGATGATGAAACTAGGTATTTAATAATAATTTTTTTTTGTTCCAAAATTATTGTCTAATTATTTTCGCCTTCATATTTTCATTCGCACAAATTGCATATGATTTTTATATTGATTTGCGAAAATTTGATACTTTATAGTTAATTTATGAATTTTTCATAACTTATGTTTGCCCATATTAATTATATGAATCATTATTTTTAAAAGTAAGGGAAAGTAATTTAGGAGTTAATTTGAAAAATAACAAATTGTTTATTATGTTAGTATTTAGTGGATTTGGATTCTTAGGTATCTTTTCTCATTAATAATTTCCGTTATAAATTATTAGTTTGCATAATTTAGTTAATAAATCATCTCCACCATCTTTATTTCTAATTTGTCTGAAATATTAATTAAGGATATATTAAAGATTTAATCTAGTTTCTATGATTCGACCTATACTTGCCAAATCTAGAATAGACGCTGCGCACTTATAGTTCATAATTTTAACACATCAAGTTTTTGATGCCGTTTCCAAGGACTAGGATTAATTTTTTATTTCTTACTTTTTATTAATTCGAATTAGTTTTTAAATTTAATATTTTTAAATTTGTTTTTCAGGATTATTAAAGAAGATCGAAGGAGCAAAAATATAAAGATTTTGTTGTTGTGCTTTCTTTGGTAATTCGTATCTCCATATTTAAAAAAACCAAAAAAATTGTAGTTTAGTTTTTTACTTTTTTTTTTGCCATATTAATGCATTCACTCACGTAGAGCACATTTTGTTTAGATTTTTTTTGTTAAATATAAACTGTGGATTGATGTATGTCAAAATTTCTCATTCTTTCATAATTCATATAGTTTTAGGACATTTTATTTGTTTGCTATTTTATTTTATTTTATTTGTGTATTTTCATCTTCAATCTAACATCAAGGGCAAACACCTGTAACAAAATAAGGTGAGAATTTCATCACCCTTCCTTAGCCCACAAACAACCTAACTTGAATTTTGCATAACCTTGACTTAATAAAATCAAGTGGACGTTGACCCTTAGAACTTTCGAGCTCAATTAGGACAAGTGACTTCAAGAGGAGGCTAAATTTTAAATTAATCAAATAAATAGTGTCTAGGTAAGTGGTTCAAAAGGTAAACGCCTAAAGAACGTGTGATTATTCAATTAGTCACCGTACCTATGGAGAGTCTTCTACCTTTCTTACACTTACCTGGCTAGTAGTGTGACTAACTTCGAATTTAGTAGACCTTGAGGTGTAACTTGGAATAGTTAGGAGTTGTCTAGATTCTTTAGGTTGACCTTAGAAGTATTTTTTTAATTTATTACTATTTTCTTGTATTTGTTTATGGTGTTTTATCTGTTTATTTGATTAGTAGTGTATGCAAAAAGTGTGAATTAGGAACAAAACATCTCGATTAGCGAGAAAACTTGATTTTTTGGAGTTCACTTTAAAAAAAATGGAGGTCGCACAAACGATTTCTTTAAGGGATCGATGCTATCTTTCCTGCTCGGTCCCAACCTTCATGCATCAGTCAACCACATGTAATTAGTAACAATTTTGAACTTAAACCACATTTTATAATGTTACCTAGGTTCACGGGGATAAGAGATCCATATTTATTCATTTAGGAATCTAAAGAAGTTTGTACTTTAATGAATATTCAACAATTGTCTGATGACTCAATTAGGCTACGATTTATCACATTTGCTTTAAAAGATAATACTAAAAAGTGGTTATATAACATACCAAATAATTCCATATCAACCAGAGAGGGATTTGTTGTTACATTTCTAAAAAAAGATTTTCCAAATAATAAAACTGCTAAAATTAGGATTGTAATTCATCAATTTTGCTAAATTGAAAAAGAGTCATTTTGAAAGTATTTTGATAGATTTAAAAATTTGTTATCCTAGTGCCCACACCATGGAATGAGAAATGGAGATTCTGTCAAATTGCTTACAAAGATTTAGACTATCCCACTAAAACAATGTTAGAGTCAATGTGTCAAAAGAATTTTCTGAATAATGATAAGGAAAAGGCTCGGGAGTTATAAGACTTGCTAGAAAAAAAGATACAATGGGAGACCACCTGAGATACTGATAAACCTACTTCATCTAGGGGTGTTCATATAATTGACAATTCAACTACCACCGAAGTTAAGTTGGCGGGTGTACTTAAAAGACTTGAAGTTTTAAAAACTAGGGGACCATCACATGTGAACCAAGTCTCAACACCAATACCTTTGTGTCTAAGGTGTAATTCACTAAGTCATGTAATAGAGGAATTGTAACGCCCCCAAATTTGGGTATCTTCCAACTCGATAGATGGTGCTACACGGTGCTACTGTTCACACATACATTCAATTGAAATACATCAATAGAGTGAATATGTCTTCTATATATTACATAATAGTAATTCCCTTCCCAAGTTCTTTGTAACCATTACATATGTTCTTCGTCATAGTATCAGATTAATTCAAAAGTCATAATATTCTATTATAAGTAAGGATAACTACTTGTCCACCTTGGCCTTCCCTTTCTTCTTACCTGATCCTTTGATCTGTTCATTTTTAGTTGCAATCATATGGTTCAAGAAAGGGTGAGCATAACTAGCTCAACAAGTAAAACATTTATCGTCGAGCAATATTCATGAATCATATGAATATATCTTCTATAACTAAATCAATAGTTATGAAGTACTATAAATAAATCAAAATAGCACTTCTCGTTTTTATTAAAATGTTTAACGATGAAAATCATCAGTTAAACCAGGTTCTTTGTAACCATTACATATGTTCTTCGTCATAGTATCATATTAATACAAAAGTCATACTATTCTATTACAAGGATAACTACTTGTCCGCTTTAACCTTCCCTTTGTTCTTACCAGATCCTTCGATCTGTTCATTTTTAGCTGCAATCATATAGTTCAAGCAAGGGTGAACATAACTAGCTCAACAAGTAAAACAATTATCATTGAGCAATATGTATGAATATCATATGAATATAGCTTTTATAACTGAATCAATAGTTATGAAGTACTATAAATAAATCAAAATAGCACTTCTCGTTTTCATTAAATGTTTAACGGTGAAAATCATCAGTTAAACCTTGAGTTTGGTCAAGGACCTTGAGCATTTCATTTATTCTTTCTTTAAAAAAGACAACCCGACACAAAGTTCGTAAGTCCGACATTTCTTACGAGCACGTCTTGGTGATCAGCTTATAGTACTCTATGTTGTACAACACTACTACATTAAACGTATCTATGCTTAAGGTTTTGGCAAACTCACGTGCCAGTCATTTTACGACAAAACTATTTTTTTATTCATACTCAGTCTTTCTTTAAATCTATACCAAAATTGTAAGACCCAAACTTTTTAATAAATAAATTTAAATTTTCTCTATTCATTATCTTGAAATAATAAGGAGTTAATTTGATATAATGCTTTGGTTATGGGTGAAATGTGTAAATTTTGCAAAATAAGCAAGTGATTATAAAATATTCATTTTTGTCGGGGAATATTCGTTTGGTCGTGGAATATTCGTGTTGTCGGAGAATATTCGTACGACGGCGCAGCCATTTGTGAGCCCCATAACATAATAACTATCGGATGAAGAAAATGACAAGTTTGAGTTTTTATAAATAACGACGTAGTTGTTACCGTTAACACTGTTGGATTACCTGATGGTTAAAATACAGTAATACGCTTGGTTGCACAGTAGCACACGGTATTGCACAATATTTTTGAATTATTGATTCTTACGTAAGAAGGCACTACTCTATAATTGTTACAATAATTATTGTTCAATATTTTAATTTATTTGTTTAATAATTGCTGTGTTGATATTTTATATTATTGTTGTTTCAATAATTATCATTGCACAATATTTTCCATTATCAGATCAATAATTCATATTATTTGAATAATATTATTAAATAGCATTATTGGCAATGTCTAAGGAAGTTCTGTCTAGAAAAGGGGTTTGGTCACCTAATTGCATGCCAGAAAGGAGAAATCCTTATCGGAAAGCCCCTTCTTTCCTAGGAACGACCTGGTTGTCATAATTATGATTCTGTAATATTATTTGTGAATAATTAATTATTGATTTATATGATAAGGAAATATTTATTTTATGTGGATATAAATGAAGGATAAGAAAATATTTATTTTATGTGATTATAAATGAAGAAATTAATGCTGGAGTGTTTTATCAGTATTTTGTCGGAATAGAGGTGTTGAAAATCATCCGTATGAGGATTTCGGTCATTTTTAGTTTGGAATTTGGAAAAACTTAAATATACAAAGTTGTAGAGAATTAATTTCCTATGGAATGGACATAAAATTCGTATTTTTCTGATAAAAGGGCTATTTATTATGAATTATTGAAGTTTTTGATTATTGTTTAAATGGTAAAACATTTTGGAAATTTCTAGAATATGTGGGCCCCACTTTTATTTGGTGAGAAATGTGCTAAAATTTTATTTCAAAAGTGGTGGGCATGAATAGTAACAGGTAAAGCCATCAGGTAGCAGGTTAAGTCTACTTCGGCGTTGTGGCATTTTCCTATAAATAGGTGCTTAGGTTAGAATTGAAAATCACACCAGAAATAAGTTTTTTCTCTTTATATTATCGAGTGTATTTTGTGAGTATTTAGATACTTTGAGAGTTGCTATTCAGTGCAAGTTTTCTTCAGCTTTACATTCGATATTCTAGTCAGAAGTACTGTTCTTTTGAGGTAAGGGATGTTATTTTCTTCGTAAATGATATTATTTTCTTCAATATCATTATGCCGAAATATTGATATGAACTTTATTGTAGAATTTCTGCCTTTTTGTATCGGGGTTAATATTCACGTATACGACACTATTCACATATATGACACTATTCACCAAAAAATAAAATTTCCTCTTTTTTGTCCCAAATGTCTATTATGGTTACTATCTTTGATTGTATCCATGTTTTGATCTTCATTCTTAAATTTTACTCCATTATGATTTATTATGGAGTATTTTTAAACTTGAATTATCTAAAGTACGAATATCTAATCTTTGTCCTTTTATCTCACTGGATTTATTCTCTAAAATGTTTTTCCATCATCCTCAGTCTTTAATGGTGATGCTTGATGAAAATCTTTGGCATGTAGCGCAAAGATGAATGATTACCTGATGAATATCTTTGGCCCGTAGTGCAAAGATGAACAGGTGTTGAGATGAACATGACCAACTGGTGATACAAATGAATATCTTTGGCCCGTAGTGAAAAGATGAATATTTGATGCAAGATGTATATTGATTGATGTTACCGGGATAAAATATTAATGATGGACATTTAAATTCATAGATGATAATAAATTTCATTCTCTACTTAACTCTTTTAATGAATTGTTATTTCCGCTGCGAATATTGATATAAAACTGATTGTACATTATATTTTATCTGATTTGTTGAAGGCTAACGATAAATTGTTGTTCTTTATCTTAGTCATAATATTCTTTACTGGACTAGTTGAGCTCACCCTTTTCCTTTTTGTTCCATTTTTCTTCTCAGGGGGTGAGGATATAGCAGGATCTAGCCGGGGTATGGAGTGATGGTTCTAGAAAGTTATTTTAGCAGTTCTCACTATTTTTGTAAAATAGTGTATCAATAATTATAATGAGGACTCCTTTTGAGTTTGGATACTGTCTATTAGACAATATTTGTATTTAAACTCATAGTATACATGTTGTCGTATTTTGCACGATAATTGTATTAATGAAGTTGTATTTATTTCTATACCATGTATTTGACGACTCAGAATGGGCGATGTATACCTATTTTGGGGGCGTCACAAAAATAGTTGGCACAAGATAACAATCATTATAATATTTCGATAGATTATAATGAAATCCACAAAATACTATAAGTCTGGTTTAGCCGAAGGAAATGGCTTCGACTTCTTTGTTACATCAATTCATGAGTATGATACATGAATCATAAAGCTTGTCCAAACAAATATAGACAAGAGTTTTGTAGAAACTCAAAATTTTTGCATTCCTGTTACTGACATTGCAGGAGGGCAGAATCGTCTTTCAAAGATAACCCTGGAGGACAGAGCAGTTCCAATTCCGGAGACAACCCCGGAATTATTAGTTTTTCCATATCGAAGATAACCCCGACATACCCAGTTCCAATCCCGGAGATAACCTCGGGAGTTTCATTTCCAACCTAGGAGACAACCTCGAGGAATGCTGGTCTAGTTCCAGAGACAACCCCGGAATTATTAGTTTTGCCATCTCGGAGACAACCCCGAGATACTACGTCCCATCCCAGAGACAACCCCAGGATATTCAGTTTTAACCTCGAAGACAACCCTGAGGAATGCAGTTGCAGTTCCAGTTCCGAAAATAACCCCAGAAATGTTTGTTTCAACCCCTTCCAGTCAGCTTCAACCTCAGAGATAACCCTGAGGCACTCAGTTCTAACCCCAGAGACAACCCTGGGAGGTCAGGCACACCTCAGAGACAACCCTGAGGACATCCAACACTTACATCAATCCAATCTCAGAGATAACCCTGAGCAACGACTACTAAATCAGCCCAAACCGGAGATAACCCCGGTGAGGGGCAAAATCATCATTTTGCCACCTCAATCCCACATTGCGCCATCTCAACAATATTTCAATATACATACTACACAGAAGTGTCTTACAAGAACCATAGCTCAAATCCCAAGTGACTACTACACAAGACAGCACACCGGTTGGAATTTGAAGACCCGAAGATCTATGCATGGCCCTATCTTCCTGACTTCGTACAACCTCTTATATTATTTCATTGCGTAGCTCTCGACAACAGCATTTCGAAAAGGTATTATACACCTCAAACGGATGCTCGGATGGAAAGTTATAAAGGTTCGAGCGGACAACGCGTTACATACGTGCACGTACTTCGAGACGACAGGCCCCACGGAGCCCGGGGCACCCCGGGCAGCCGTACGTACATCTGCGGCTGCCGTGAGTACACCTTTGGCTACCACGGGTACACCTTCGGCTGTTGCGGGTACACATGCGGCTCCCCCCTCTATAAATAGAGGGCTTGGGGTGCCCATTTAAAGAAGAGAAAAGGCGAGGAAGCCCTGTCCATTTTGCTCTGTACACACTATAAACTGAGTGCTTTCTCTTTTTAAACACTTGAGAGTGTTGCCTCCTTTTTGGTTTAACAAAAGGGACTCTAACTCATGCAAGTATACATGGGTCAACAAGTAGTACAGAGTAAGAAAAGTATCGATCCACAGAGAAAGGTGATAAATCTAAATTATCATGCAACAACTTAATCACTAATTTTATATACTCAAACTATTAATCAATAAATGAATTTATAACTAAATTAATTATCAACACAATAAATAAATATTATTAAGAGGAGGTAATCAAATTTGGAAAGATATGGGATTATAATATCATCTAATGCTTCATCTAAAATGTATGCCCTTACTTATTAAATACGAAAAGCTAGTTGAGAGCACATAAGTAAAACACAACCATTTTTCAATGAACTATGCCCAATTTTCACAAAATCCACAATTGATAGAATTCATGCAATCATCACAAATACTAAACTCACTATATGTCTATGTGAATTTACAACAAATATGATTTAAGCTCAAACTCTCTTAATGACTACAAATGGTGAAACAGTACATGCCTATCTGTTTCACGAATAACAAAGCCTAACACACATAAGCTTTATGAACATATGCCATTATGGTCTAATCTATACTTATATTTCATTTTCCAAATCCATACAAGCAATTAGTGTGAATGGTGATCAAGCATTCATACATTAAACACAACCATAATGGGTAATCCAATATTAAATATTCAACATTACAATCAGATATACATATATAAACTACATATTAGAATCCATTAGAATCCTATAATGGAATTTAGTTCATTTCTGAACCAAAAGCCATTATAGGATTGAAGCAAAACATTAAAATAAGAAATGCAAACAAGAGTATTGAAGAAATGAGAAATCAAATCTGTAAAATCCTGCTGCAAGTTCTGTTTCCAGGTTTGTCCAATTCACCAAAAATCTCCAGAATTGAAAACTATATTTATTAAGCAATCTAGATAAAGAGAGGAGCTATATGTAGTAATCAAATGCTCAAACCCTCTCTAGAGTAGTCTGAAACCTAAGACCAATGATAAAAACTAAAAAAAACCACGTCTTGTTACGAACCATATCATCTTAGATAAGCAAAACACGCTCCCATTCAAATTACAAAAAGTCAGCAAAATAAACTGGATATGACCGGCGCAGCCGCGTGGTAGTACGCTACAAATCGAGCGCGGACGCGCTGTAGGGTTGTCTGCCGAGTGCATGGCGCGGGTGCGCCATGGCCCTTTGATACTGGGGCGCGGTCGCGCAGCTACCTTATCTGCCTCTGTCTTGCCTTAGGCGCAGACGAGCTATGATTAGCTTGAATGGTAGTACGGCCGCACTGCTACTGCACTTTGTATTCTGCTGCTTCTTGTCTGCTACTTGCTTGCTCTTCATTTCCTCTCTTCTGAACTTCACCATTTCATTTATCCTCCTCCTCACCTGCTCCAGTTTAGATGCAATCTACACTCTTGCTCAAGTCCACCTTTCCATGTTCTTGCTAGCTCAATGCCTTTCCATGCCATTCCATGCCATTCCACGCTTTAAGTTGCTAAAGGGATTTCAGCTACATATACTGCAAAATAAACATAAAATGCAAATAAAACATAATAAACTACTTAAGTTGAGCATAATTCTAATGAGTTAGTAACCAATATGTAGGTATAAAACCTACTTATCAAATACCCCCAAACTTTAACTATTGCTTGCCCTCAAGCAATGCACACAATAATAAAATAAACAATGCAACTACATGCTATGCAAACTATACTATGATGCAAGTGAGTCCCAAGATGTCTTGCCAAACTAGAATTCCAATCAAGTATGCCTCAGAAAATTATCCAAATTCAAAAATAAAGTATCAAACTAAGATACAGACATAACATCATACAATCAAATAATCCATACTCACTTTAAAGATGTTGTGTCTGTGTGACGTGTTCATAAATAAGCTTGACCAAGGCAAAGATTACACATGTTATATTGCTTAAAATAGAAAATTGAAGTTTAAATCAAGAACCACGTATACTAGTGATTCAAAAACTACTCCAACACATCAATACAAACTAAGGTTCAACAATGGGTTTATTCTGCTTTATTTTTACACACGAGGGAGATTTTTGCACTTTTCCGCGGTGTTTATTGATTATTATTATTTTTTATTTTATATATATAGAGAGAGTGCGTTTTACGCTCCGTCTCACTTTCCATTTTCATTGTTAAACGAGTGCGTTTTACGCTCCATCTCATACCAATAGCAAGCATACCCATGTGTTCCCAAAGTTTGAGTATCTGTGTTTCCATAGTCTATGTCTACTTTCTACACAATTCCATCTTTAAAAACAACATTTTCTACTCAGCAAACAAACAAGTTATTCTTAAACCAACAAGCAAATATGAACACCTATGTGCTAATCGATAGCATCAAAACATCAAACATGAATTAAATCATGTATAACATTATAACTAAGCTCATGTTATCCACTAAATTAAAAAATCCATTAAATTTCTAATTCATCATTGGCTAAACTAAAATTTCATAAAACTAGATACTTGGGAAATATAATTAAACATAAAACTAAAACATATATTAAACACTAAAATGCAATTTTTTTTGCAAAATTAACTAAACACATACTAAACACAAACATTTAAAAATTATACTAAACATGGAAAAATAATACAAATTAAACTATATGCAATTAACTAAATGTTCTACACTACTAAACACCCCAATACCCCCAAACATAAACTATTCATTATCCCCAATGAATGAAGGTAAAGGGTTAAAAAAGATCTCCCTTAATTATCAGCTGTACCACCCTCCTCGGGTGGTGAGTCTGGCGGTGGAAATGGCACGGCTGTCCCGAACTGTGGCCACTCAAGCATCGTTCCTTGTTGTGTAAAAGCCTCGGCTAGGGACCTCGACAAACCATTGGCAAATGCTAAAAAGTTATCATACATTGCATCTACTTTTATCTCCAACCTTCGGAGACGACAATCATCATTTTCAGCAGTGGCATGGGCTGAAGTTCCCGCGTCAGTTGTTCGCGTGGGCTGCGACGATGGCCTCGATGATGCGGGTGGAAGGATGAAGCCCTTGCCCCTTGGATGCGGGGTACCTCCTGCCCAATCTTTGAATTTGGCAATCGTGGCATGAGTAATGTCTTGACTTAGGTACTGTATTTGTTCATTATCCCAAGTGACCCCTACTTGTGCTCAAAGATTGGCTACAATGGACGCGTGTGGGATGGTTCCTGTGGTGCTCCCCCTCATATAACGTAACATATTTTGATGAATGAGATGGCCCACATCAATGTATTTTCCCGTGACTATGCCCCATAAAATAATTTCCCGCTTAGTTGTGATATCATGCTGATGTGATGATGGCATAAGCTTTGTATAGATGGATAAATTCCAAGCCTTGGCATAGAGATTAAGGGTTGAAGCCTAAAAAGTTCTAGGCTGATTTGTACCAGGCTTGTAAGTCCAATGTGTACCCGGTATGCATAAGTCAGTGATAGCCCTGTCAAGGTCAGTCTCAAAACTCGCAGCCTCGACCCAGTTTATATGCCCAGTTGGTCCATCGAGTATCCTAAAAACTTCTCTAATTGCTTGCGGGCGATAGTCCACTTAAACTCCTCTGATAGAAGATAGCCCACTCATGGTTTCTTTAGCATTGACATAAAACTCTGGAACAATCCCCATGGGTGCAGGCATTGGAGTAACAGTCACTCTAACAAATCATCTTTCTTTGATCATTTACTAAAGCTGGCCATCCTATTTCTCTGGCTTGAAACCTCGTTCCCTCACAAAATTCTTGGCCACTATCCTATAGTATTCCATTTGGGCCTTAAGGCTGACAAATTTTGTGAGGACAACAATGTCCTCACTTTGGTTGCTTGAGGAAGATGATTCTGGAGTGCGAGAACGTGTTCTCTTTGGCCCCATAACAACTGATGAAGAAAACCCTAACTGAAGAGAAGAATTTAACTGAGAAAATGCGCTCTGTATGCTAACTCCCCTAAATTTACTGTCTTGACAACTCTCACAAACCCTAGTCTATCATTGTGACTGTATAGAAGATAAGGAGAAGAGTTTGAACATAGGAAGGATAATTAAACGCATAGAATGCGTAGTGGTGAGAAGTTAGAACTTTGAAAAGAAACGGCTTGGAAAAGGGGAAGAGATAGGCATCTATTTTTAGAGAGAGAAGTGGAGAGACGTACGTTTTCAAAGTAACTGATATAAGAGAGTTGGAGTGGGACACGATTTTAAAGACTTAAAATTTTTTCTGTAACCGACCTCAGGCGCGGTTCGCACGATTTTTATGCATACTGATGACGCAGGTGCGCTGTTGCCATGGCGCGGGCGCGTAATATTTAAGCCTGTTATGAGCACGGGCGCGCTTGTTACCATATTGCACAGAAACACGGTGTGGGCGCGCCATATTTGAACTACCAGGATGCGCAGTCGCACGACCCTGTACCCTGAACAAAACTGAAATGTACTTTAACTAGGAACCAGTAAATCACGACATTCTGCACTAAACCTGTAAATAAAGCATTTACAAATATGAGATATAACAACTTCTCAAATCACAATGTGTACTAATAACATTTGAGAATGAATATATCAAAAAGAATGCTCTATATGCTACTTATAACCAAAATGATATGCATATTCAGTTCTAACAAAACTTATATAAAAATTTATACTATCAAGAATTAAACATGTAGATGAGAAATAGGCATGATTCAAAAAGAATTAAACAAGAGGTAATGATAGAAATAATGGGGTGCCTCCCATTGAGCGCTAAGTTATAGTCAGTTAGCTTGACTATCTCTGCTCCAATCATGTAGAAGAAAGAATTGAGGTAACCTTCTGCCTGTTAACCTCAACACCATAATAGTGCTTAAGCCACTGTCCATTGACCTTGAAAGGCTTGTCTGGGATCTTATCAAATATCTCGACCACACCATGCGGATAAACCGTCTTTATAGTAAATGGCCCTGACCACCTTGACTTTAGCTTCCCTGGAAAAAGTTTAAGTCTTGAATTAAACAATAGAACTCTTTGTCCCGGTTCAAATACCCTTTCCATAACCTTGCGATCATGCCATCTCTTCACCTTTTCCTTGTATATTTTGGAGTTCTCATAGGCTTGCAATCTGAATTCATCCAACTCATTGAGTTGGAGTAGGCATTTTTCTCCTGTAGCCTACAAATAAAAGTTAAGCTTCCTTATAGCCCAATATGCCTTGTGCTCGAGCTCCATGGGAAGGTGACAAGCCTTCCCATATATAAGCTGAAATGGTGACATTCCTAATGGTGTCTTGTAAGCGGTCCTGTAAGCCCATACTGCGTCGTCTAGCTTCAATGACCAGTCCTTCCTTGTGGGAATCACGATCTTTTCAAGAATTCTCTTTACTTCATGATTTGACACCTCTACTTGACCATTAGTCCGGGGATGATAAGCTGTAGCAATGCGATGATTCACCCCATACTTAGCCAACAGAGCCTTGAACTGACGATTACAGAAATTGCTGCCCTCATCACTAATAATGGCCCTTAGAGTCCCAAACCTTGTGAAAATGCTCGTTTGTAAAAATCTTAGAACTACCTTGGCATCATTAGTTGGAAGAGCTGCCACTTCCACCCACTTAGAAACATAGTCGACTGCTAACAAGATATATAGGTTCCCACATGAAGAAATGAAAGGACCCATGAAGTTTATCCCCCAAACATCAAAGATTTCTACCTCGAGGATTGTGCCAAAGGCATTTCGTTTCTCTTCGATATATTCCCGACTCTCTGACATCTATCACACTTCTGAAAGAAACTATAAGCATCTTTAAAAATTGTCGGCCAGTAGAATCCTGCTTGCAAAACTCTAGCCGCTGTCCTTTCACCACCGTAATGACCTCTATACAATGACACATGGCAATCCTGCAAAATACCCTCTGTCTCGCTATATGGGATACATCTTCTTATCATCTGATCAGCATATTGTTTAAATAAGTATGGTTCATCCCATATAAACCACTCACATCATGTAGGAACTTCTTCTTTTGATAAACAACCAAGTCAGAAAGAATGATCTTGCTCACTAAGTAGTTATTCACACAAAACACACATGAATCAAATGTTATAGAAGACCAAAAATGGACAGACAACCTGTTCTTCATTTCTGGGTAACCCAGAAATGAAGAACATGTCTGACTGCTTGTTTGAGAGATCAGATCTCGTTGTTTATGCACGTTATGATGATGTTTATTGTTGGATCGTGTAGTCTTGTATTTGTACTACATGATCTAACAAACAACAGACCCAGAAGCACATCACACACCATTATAATCATGGTCAAAGTAGCTATGTTGTACACTACTATGAATGTTCAAGAACAGCTCAAGAACATGAAGAACACCTATAGCGACGGTTCTGTCGCTATAAGTGGTCTTTAGCGACAAATAGTATTTTATTTTCCTGAAATTAATTAATAAATAGAAAAAAAATAGTTTTTAATTATTAAAAATACAAAATAAATTATTAAAAATTATTTTAAATTCCGAAAATTAGTTTTTAATTATTTTAAATATATTTCATAAATATTTAATATTTTTGGAATATTAAAAGTATTTAATTTATTTAATTATAATATTAAATAAATTATTTAAAAATGATTTTAATATTTGAAAAATCGTTTAAAATTATATTATGGGATAAGAAAATAATTTAAGTTATTTTTGATAACTTTTAATATTATGTGATAATTTTCATTAATAAATTAATAATTAATGATAATTAATTTATTTACTAAATGAATTAAATAAATTAATTAAAAATGATTTTATTATATTAAAAAACATTTTAAATAAGAATAAGGTATTTAAAAATATTTTAAGTTATAAAATATAACTTTTAATATTTAAAGGTAAATTTTATTAATTAATTATTATTAATGATATTAAATTTATTTAATAATTATATTAAATAATTTAGTTTAAAATGATTTTAATATTATAATAATTATTTTAAATGAAAATAAAGTATTTAAAGATATTTTAAGTTATAAAATATAAATTTTAATGTTTAAAGGATAATCTCATTAATAATGTAATATTAATGATATATTAATGATATTAAATTTATTTAATAATTATATTAAATAAATAATTTAAAAATGGTTTTATTAATTTAAAAATCATTTAAAAAGAGTATAAATGAATTAAAAATATTTTAAGTTATAATTAATGACTTTTAATATTTAGATAATAGTTCATTAATATTTAAATATTAATGGTAATTATTTAATGATGATTTTAAATGTTTGAAAATCATTTAAGGGTAATATTAATACGTTAAGAATATTTTGAGTTATTATACAAAACTTTAATATTTTGGCAATGGTTTCATTAATAGTTTAATATTGATTAAATGTTAATGATAATAGAATTGTTTGATATTTAAATCATTTAATAATGTTTCTGATATTTCAAAAATTATGGTAAATGGTAATAATTATTTAATAATTATTATCAGGTTATGAAAAATAGTGCGACTGATGTTTAAGTTAACTATTTGGATATTGAACTTGGGGATAAAGTCTTAGACTCAATATTTACCCGATAAAGCTGTCGGTAGACTGACATGTTTCAGAAATTGATCTGGACTTAGATAATTTAGTTAGTTAACTGTTTATTTGTGATTCAATGTTTGTTAATGTTATGTGACTATGTGATTAAGAATGTGCTGACTGCAATAGGCAGTGTTATGTGTTACGTTATGTTATACTAATCAGTAAAATGATCTGATTAATGATAGGTGATCTCATAAAAGATAAAACTAAGTTGAGATTAGTAAGCAGCGCATCAGGCAAGTATCCTAACTTTGTATTTTCTTTATGCAATGGACAGAAGTGAGAAGTTCAGAATTATTATTATTAATGTACAGATTGTTAAACCTATATTATATACACCCTTTGATTATCAACATGTTAGTATATGATAATTCGGATATATATTCTGTTAGTTAATTTCTAGAAATGATTATACAAGTGTCCCCACTTGGATAATCATTGTATTTAATCACATGTTGATACACCTTTGATATACATATATGTTGAATTATATATTATTGTTGAACAAGATAAGACCTTTGTTATAAAAACCCGACAGGTATGAACATCCCGATAATGGGAAAATTTTTATTCGCCCAAGGCGGACAGAGTGAACGATAACTTCGTTCTTGTACATGTAGTATTGATCAATACAGGGTACAACGGGGCTGATCACCCTCCGTGCCCGTAAGTCATGACGGTTTACAGATGAATTTCTGTTTAAACATTTTCGAAAATAAAAACAATGTTCATAGTATGTCACAGAAACCCCATGTATAGTTAATAAGTATTTTCAAAAATTTGAAAGAGGGTTGTTATGCTATTATTATTGGTACAGATTACTTCACAACTATTAATTGGTTATAGAAGAATATTATAAAGAAAACATTTAAATTCTTTCAGCTTATATATATATATATAAATACTTGCTGGGCACTCAAATGCTCATCCTTGCTTAATTTAAATGTTTTCAGCTAAATATGAACAACCCGAAGGATCTGCCAAGAACAAGGGGAAGGGGAGAGTTGATGAATGACTTTTTATGCTATCTTCTGTAATAGTTTAACTTTATTAGGACATGGATGATAAATATTATTATTATCATGTAATGAATGTTAAAGGTTTCGTACTTGGGATTTGGGAAACTCTGATAATATGTAAATTAAATTTGATAAATCTATATTATTGTTATTATCATTAGTATTATTCCGCTCATAGAAATGGTATCGTGAAGTACCGAGTTCGAGTTTCAAGTATTCGAATTCGGGGACCTCACAACAAAGGCCACAAAAGTCAATTAGTCAAGCTGCTTTTATCCATCACACTTTTCAGTGTGAATACCGATGTTTTCCGTGGCTTGGATACCCAGTTAATTCGTATAATGGACATTGAAGCAGATTTTGAATTTCTTTTTTTTATTCATTAATTTTTTCAACTTTCTCCACATGGTTCTGCAATAAACACGAGTAGTCAAACAATTCTAAGTCATGAAATCACTATACATATACAACTCCATAAATAACTTATTCAAATAAGCATACTTCTCATATTCAAGTACTCATGTATCAGAAATTCAAATCAGTTTCTATGGTTCATGACTTAATTCTCATCATTCATTAACAAATTAGGCATCAAATAGATTCTAAAATTTAGCATTAATTTTCACTCTCTGACTTTAACCTTTTAAATACTTAGCCAAATAGAATTATGGAACCCCAAAAATTTCAACTTTTTTTAAAAGCATCCAAATTTTTTAAACTTCCCATCACAATTAGATCAATATTCCTAAATAAAAAAAAAACTGAAATCTAACTCTCTCCCCCCCCCCCCACACTCAAACCTTACTTTGTCCCCAATATAAGAAAATCATGCAAAGAAGAAAGAAATTGCATTCAACTAAGAAATTAAAAAGTAAAGGGATAGAAAGATCAAATCTGAGATTTTGGGTTGCCTCCCAAGTAGCTGCCCTTGTTTATTGTCATGTGCTTGACATCATCCTTCTCATCCTATGTAATTGGACTTGTGTACTTCAAGTGGACAAGTAACAGTTTCAATTCATTAGGAGCATCCTTTAGATTTTGATTCTGCTCCATTCCAGCCCTCAAATCCTCCTTGTATATTTGTATTCGATCAAAAGATTCTTGCACTGAATAGTTCATAGCATCAGTAGCAAGAACAAAATTAACATTACCAAGATACCTTTTAGCCTCAAAGATGCCGAACTGGAAATTTGCTTTATCCAATTCCATTGTAAAGGTCCTATGGTGTGTATCATGTAGTGTTTTTTTCGTTTGCACAGATGAAGATGTAACATTTTCCATATCCTCCATGTAGAAATCTGCAGAAATTTTAAATCATCCTCTTGTACCCCCTCTTCCTCATCACATTCTAGGATAATTTCACTTACACTCTCAAAAATGTGAAGATGTAACTTCCCTAATGTGACACCCTTATATCCGGTACTCAAATTTCCTACAGATTTAGTGTTCACTCACCAAACTAAATAACACATTTGACCACCCATAATAAATGAAACTCATAAATGAAATAGAAATCCTCTATAATGCCCCAAAATCCAGTCTGTCTTCACACCCGAATTCCGTACGTCACGATCCCATCTTCTTCCAAACATACATCATTATATACTGAAATATAACAACATACACTCTCAAATCCCAAGTTCTAAAAACCATATAACCTTTTTCATTATAAATAATGATAAATACATTATTCATTCCATCTTACAAGAGTGACTTTCATCCGCCACTAAGGATACATAGCAGTTCATTAAACTAATCTAAAGTTCATTTAACTTATTTTATATTACAAGTCTTCACTTGATCTTCTCGCTCATCCACATTCTGAATGGCACTTCATCTGGATACCGTCAGCTTGATCTTTATGGGATCCTTAAGTTCTTCTAACATCGTTCGCTGAAAATATTTTCATTTAAAGCAAGTGTGAGCATTCAATTGCCCAGCAAGTCATCACAGTTGAACAAACATCTTCAAGAATTCAAACATTCTTTTAGGACTTCAATAACCGAACAAAGGTTATGAAGTAGCTTGAATAATAGGAATAATCTCGATTCCTATCATTTTAAAATAATATTCACTTTCATTTTAAAATACTTTCATTCTTCTACCTTATTCATACACATTCTGTCTGGCTAGAATCATTAGCACAGACTTAACAATAACGGATCATGTATGAACAGAGTATTCTTTTATTGAACAGTTAAATCACAGAACTGTTCACCTCATAGAAACACCAAAGTGTTCACATTATGGCACAAGGCCTCATATGTTCTACCACTTACACAAATATCGAACATTAGCACATAGATAGAACTTCTCAAGTTCAACATCTGAGAAGTTCAAGAAACTAGCATTCATTTAAAATATGAATGAAGTTAGAAAACTTGTCTTACGAACAGCTACAGCTTACGCTGAACTGCTCATTCCAGTTCCTGTGACAACCCGAGAATTTGGACAATTTATTAAAATCTTAAATGATTGATTTAAGGTCAAATAATAGACCTAGACAGAAAATAAGTGTATGCGTTTGATGTTATTGGGATTGAATTTTGAGGATTTCAAAATTCGGTGAAGGATATAGGTGAATTATTCAGGATTAAGGATTTATGTGAATATGTATGTGTACTAAATGTGGTTAAGGGTCAAGGGTTGACCAGATTAATTATATATGTGTCAAACCCTAAGTATATATTAAGAACGTCAACGTTCTGTTAGAAAACCCTAGCAATGGATAAGAAATCGTAGAAATCGGTTCTGAAACCCTAGTTTCAGTTCCGGGAATCCGAAACCCTAAATTCATGATATGAATATGGTGATTAAGTTAGAAAACCCTAACGATATATTCAGAAACTCTAATTTCAGTATCGAGAATTTAAACCCTAATTTGGGAATCCTAATGCGAAGTATTAAACCCTAACATTTAAAAAGTTATGTGTAAGGAATATGAACATTATGTGATGTTTATCTTTGTTTATTTTATAAACAAACAAAAGAAACTAGTGTAACCCTAATTATATATTAGGAATGAAGGATTTAATAACTTAAGGGTTATGAAAAAAGAGAATTGTGGTATTTAGAATACTTACTAATTCTAGGAGAATTATTTTATATATCTCAACTGATTAATTTTATAACCTAATTATAGCAAGTCTAATTGGGTTAAGGAAATAAGTGTGCATGAGTAAGGATTTGTGTTATAATTGAGGAAGTAAAAATCCTAATTAGTGGTTTATAAACCCTAATGATCAATTTTGACCATAATTGCTAAATTAGCAATTATAATTAGGAAATACTAATCCTAATTAGCAAGATTTAAGGTATGATTAAGAAATTTTAATATAATTAGAAATTCTAATTATAAGTTAGAAATATTAATTTCTATTTTTTAAAAAAAACCTAAATTAGAAATTTTAGAAAATAAATTGGCTCAAACCCTAAACCCTAGATTGCTCAAAACCTAAACCCTAAGGGTTTACAACAAATGGCAAATTCTAGAAAAAAAGAAGGGAAAAGTCTAAAATGCCCTTTTGTGCATTATTTTAGTTTGCTTGTAAATCTTGGCTTATCTTTGGTTGTTCACCAACCCTAGCTCTAACCTAGCCTAGCATGTGACTAAAAATCAGCTCCAAATGCCAGCACATCAGATCATACATACATCTATGCAATATATATTAGTTTGGAGAGAGAAAGTTAATAATTTTAGCCTTTTTGCTTGGAAGCTCTCACCAACTCTCTCTCTTTGCTAAACCTCCGAAAATCATAAGTAAATAAGTCTTTAGTTAAGCAATGATCAAGTCTTGGCAAGCCAAGAACAGAATCAAAAGGCAGAAATCAAAATCAAAGCATAAAAGGTATAAAAACCCTAACCTTACAAATCTATGATTTTGATGTTTAATGTTGTTGTTTGTTGGTTAAAATGTGTAATAAGGTGTCATTTAGTGATCTGGGTTGTCAAATCCTAGATCCATAACATCAAAGTGCACGATTTTAATGCTTTCTAAAATCTGGGAATCTGGAAAATTCTTGTCTGACAGTCAAATGTCAGACATCATAGATCCGTGTGTGTTAGTTGTTTTGTGTGTTTTAAGTTATAGACTTTCTCTATGCCATGTTGTCTTAAATCTGGAACTTGAATCAAGTCCAGAACATGTGTAGATTAAAAGATATTAATGGTCAAAGATCGTTGACCGACCATGACCAACTGAGTTTCTGGGCAAACCTAGAAACCCAGATTTCTGACAACGTTTTTGAAGCTTTTGATATTGCTGTAGTTAGATTGTTTGGCCAAGTTGTTATTGAATTAGTTGTAGTCTGGTATGTATACTACATATTAAAGCCTTTAGATCACTTAGATCATAACTGGTCTAGCAGGAAATCGAGGTCAAACCACCGTTGACCACCAGTCTGGGAACAAAATCTGGGAAAACCCAGATTTCTCAAGAACAATGCTCGACCTTAAGTTTGACCGGCCAGATCTTGTTCATGTTATGTTGTTAGATGGATCTAGTGATAAGATATTGTACTCTGTCATGTGTACTACATTTGGGAACTTTTAGATCATAGAAATAATGCTTAGAATCAAAAATTAAAGTGCCCCAAAGTAGGTACCCCGATTCTGGTAAACCAGAATTCAAGAACAGGCCTCTGACAGGTACTTTGATAGCTTAGATCTCTCTTAATTGATGTTGTTTGAACATGAAATTGGTTTATTGTTGTAGTATTACATAAGTACTACAACTTTAGTATGAAATACTTCCCAGAAATCAGCAAGAACACTGTTTTAATGATGGTCAAACCAAGCCCCTCGGCTTCTGACAAGAATTTCTGGGTTTCATCAAGAAAACCTATAGCGACGGTTCTGTCGCTATAGGGACCCTTTTAGCAACGCTTAATTTCGGAAATTACAAAAATTAATTAAATAAATAGAAAAAAAAGGTTTTTAATTATTAAAAATACATAATAAATTCTAAGAAATTATTTTAAAGTCTGAAAAATAGTTTTTAATTATTTTAAGTATATTTCAAAAATATTTAATATTTTTGGAATATAAATTGTATTTATTTATTTAATTATTATATTAAATAAATTATTTAAAAATTGTTTTAATTCATGAAAAATTATATTATAGTGTTAGAAAATATTTGAATTTATTTTTGATAACTTTTGATATTTTGTGATGAAATTCATTAATTAATCTATATTAATGATAATTAGTTTATTTAATAGATATATTAAATAAATTATGAAAAAATAAAATAAATGATTTATGAATTATATTAAAATGATTTAAGTGTTATAAAAATATTTTAAGTTATAAAATATAACTTTTGATATTTTGTCATGAAAATATTAATATTTTAATATTAATAGCAATTATCGGATAATGAATTTAAGTGTTTAAAAATCATATTTTATATTAAAATACTTTATAATTAAAAATACTTTGATATATTATAATTATATTATAATATTATGTTGTGATTTTCATTAATATTTTATATTAAAATGAATATTAATGATTAAGGAATTATGTGGTATTTAATTCATTTAAATACAGTTTTAATGATTGAAAAATGTTGATAAATGGTAATAATTATTTAAAAATTATTTTGACTGATAAGAAAATTATCTGTGATAATTGTTAGGTGTTTAGGCAGAGTTTAATTGAACTTGAACTCGATATTCGTCTGACTAGACCGTCGGGATAATAAAATTTTGTCGGTTTCAACTCAGACTTAAATAGTTTGACTTGATGTTATGTCTTATGTGTTGTATAGACTGATAGGATTATGTGTTATGTGTTTAGGTTATTCTATGTGTATAAATATAACAGTATTATACTGTGATGATATTATTCTAATATTGGAGATCTATATTACTAATATTAGGTCTTCGAATAAAGCGTTATAAATTGCGTTGCAGTAATCAACGGTTCAGGCAAGTTTCTTTTTACTAAACTCTAATAAGAGTGTTTTATTCAAACTTATGGTTAATCATTGCTGATTGCCACGAAAATTGTATTCTGTACATCTTGCATATATAAGTCAGGTATGAAAGGCTGATCACCTTCATTACCAGTTGGTTCAGAAATGTTTGTTCATGTTTAAAACTTGTTCAGTCAAAATTTTGTTCCTGCTAGTTCACAATTATATTGTTGAATTATAGCCAGCCAATTATTCAAATCATTTCAATCATGATATCGTTATATTGTTGAACTTAAACTTGCTGGGCAACTTTCATGCTCACCCTTTCTATATCATGATAAAATATTGCAGATAAGGCGAATGCGTTCGGATACAGGAAAATGTTAATGCCAAATTCAGTTTGTGATAAAATGTGCGGCTATTTTGTAATAGTATAGTTTGATAAATGTGTTATATGTTAGAAAGTTTTGAATTGTGTATTAAGTTAAGGTTACTCGACCTTGGGGAATAGTGTGTAATGTATTGTATAAACAACTTATGTTTATATCTTTCGCAAACAGTAATAGTGATAGAAATAGTATACCGGATCCGCGGCGATTTGGGACCTGGATTTGGGGATGCTACAGTTCCTATGTAGAACATAAGAAAAATAACACATATACTAATTAGTCATGTATATTTGACTTATGCATTAGTTTGCATAACTTTACTTCTTAGGGTTCGTGTTCTTGCAACCTAAGTTTATGAAACATCTTTCATTACCGTTCTACGGCTTCATGACATACGGAGATGTCTTACTTATACGTTCATCATCTTTGATGTTTTACATCTTATCTTCTTCTTATTACTTCTCTAAGACTTAGCACACATCGCTTCTCTGCTAGTAGTCCATATGGTACTCTGACTGGTTTCCCACAAACAACCAACAAATAAGTTCTCGTCTCGTCAACACTGCCCATAACAGTGAGTTAGATCGGTTGCCAGTTTTGTATATACCTTCACTCTCTGAAGGAATTGTTTAGCCCAGCTCCCATATGTCAACAATCAATGGTTACGATTGCACCACAACCTAAACTTATCGTAACTTATCTTAACCATTAAACTATAATCTTCGTAAGTTAATTTCTCATTCTTTATGGCTTCCTGGCAACTAAATGTCGCACCTCATGATTCACTCTTTATCTTCTAAGCCATACAGTCTTTTGTATATTCATAGCGATTATTCCCTTTAATCCTCAACTCGGCTTCGTTACGCTAAACATTATTATCTTTAATTCAACTTCTTTACCATTCATGGCTTAATCATTGTTCTTCATCATCTTACGATCAAATGATACACGGGGTGTAGGTTCTATCCGTTTAATATTTGTGTACCCTCAACCTTCACGTCGATTAAAGTGATCAACACTTACATTTTATTCTAACGTTCTCATCTGACTCACATTCGGCTTCCATTAATTTTTTTACCGTTCGTTATGGCTTTCTTGTTACCATTTTTATCTTACTTAATACTTTCATTATCCATTACCTGAACCCCATGTTCATTACTCTTTTTTAATGTCGAAGCCATACTATTCGTTGTATGCTAAAACTGCTTGTAACTGTGTTACGTTTACGTTTACGTTTATTCTTTTCTTGATCTTTTAATCTCTTTCGACCATTTCATTCAACCTGTACTAAAGGTTTAATTAACTTTTTTAAGTGTTATATTAGTTGAATATTATGTTCTTTATCTTCCCGTACGTTTCCCCCAAGAGTTGAGCAGTTAAAAGCTCTTCTCTGGCTTTTCCCTACACTGGCGCTGCGGCGCCGCTCTCTTCTTTATCTCTCGTGTTGTGGCGCGAGTTTGCAGTACCCGACTCCCTGGTCTGGCACTACAACTCCACCTTACAAGGCATGGTTGGTGCCGCGGCGCCAAGCCCTAACCCTAGAAAAATTTTCTAAGTGTTAAATCCAATTTGAGACGCTTACTTCCCACTTTCAAAACTTAATTGTTATAACTCAGAACGAGGTCATTCCAAAGCCATTCTCTTCCTTATCTTATGTACTTCAATCCCCCTGAACATAACTTCGTTCTGAATCTGTTAGCATGCCATTTGATTGACTTGATCTTTACCCTTCGTTTATTTTACGTTTTTAACGTTCTTTATTTGTTCGTCCGTAATTCGGTCATCCGAACTCAGAATTTGTTCATTTTTTAGTCCACGACTCATGTTTTCTATGTTCTTTCACATTATTATAAAACCCTACATGTTAGGGTTTATTTACTAACTTTCTAATTCTCATTTGTCTTTTACAAAATTTTCGTCATAACTTCGTTATAGCTAAGTTTTAATCTGTTCTTCATGAACATTTCTACCGTTCCTAACTAAGCAATATGAATCTAACTTATATGCGATGGTTTTAAACTTGTCCATCAACAACAATTATCCTACGATGGTTTTAAAATTGTCCATCAACAACGTTCTTCGTGTTCTTCATATGTTCTTCGTGTTCTTCATTCGTTCTTCATTTTAATCGATATTTTGGATTACGATTTCACTTTTTATTGGAATTTGATGTTATAGATCATCATTCCTTACTTATTACACCTACTTAATGATATAATCCACTCGGATCGTTCTAATTCATTACGAATCTTATATTTCGTTACGAAATTTATAAACTAAACTTCAAATTCTTATTTTTATTATTTCTCATGATTTCAACCATATGAAATCATTCATAACCTCATCTACTTCTTATTCTTATTAATCTATGTTTTGAACATAAAAACATAAGAAAAGTTAACTTAGGAGTTAGGTTTTAATACATTTCCTCTTTATTTTTCTTCCGCTAGACAAAACCGGCGATTTGCTAGCTTTTCCATTCACAAACATTTTTGATCCGATCAATCATGCTCATGCTCTTCCTACTCCCTCTCCATCTGAATCCTCTCTCTCTCTCTAGTGTAGGATTTTTAAAATCCCATTTAAATGAAATAAGCTTCCTATTTATAGATTTTCCAAAGCTAGGGCAAAATAGTCATTTCACCCCTAACCTCCTTACTATTCACACATCCTTACTATTCATGACTTAAGTGTTAACTTAACTTAGCCCTTAAGTCTACTTAGCCTTTAAGTTACGTGGTTCCATCTTTCGGGTTTTCGTCCGACAGTTTTAAAAACTGCGATTCTCGGAATCCAAATATTTTTAGATATTTCATCTTTCCTTTACCGATTAACTTTTACGTATTCTTCGGATTTCTGAAAAACTGAAAAACACTTTTTGGCATTAAGCATTTTCCTTCTCGTTTTACCCTAACGTAGTTAAACGAGTGAAAAGTACACAGCAGTACTTTTTGTCGTTTTTATTTCGTCCAATTTCTGGATGTTTTTTGAGAAAAACTTTTATCGGCTTACTTAACTTTTTAAGATATATTATCGCCAAATCTTTTGATGGAATGTCATTTTTAACATACCGAACTCTCAGAACGGCTTAGGTTATTCAAATCCTAACCCTTAGGTTACGTCGGGTGAATAGTGCCTATTTCGTCTTTTTCCCCAAAAATATTTTTGTTCCTGGAAAATTTTCATTTTTGTCTTGAAAATTATTACTCGTTCAGTCTAGCTCGTAGCCAGAATCCTCCCGACTTATAATCATCCTAGGTTCTAGAATGATTAATAAACACATAGCACATAATAACATTAATAAAAATTCATTTTATTAATAACTAATTCTTTAAACTTAAATTTTGGAAAATCCAAATTTCTGGGTTGTTACACTCTTCCCCTCTTATAAAAATTCCATCCTCAGAATTTCTTAAAACCACACCCATACCCGGGTCATCACATTCACCCCTTCTTCACAGAATTTTTTCCTCGAAATTTTAGCCTACCCATCTTCTTAACTTTTCTTTAAAGAAGTTCTTATCTTTCCATCATTCCTAACCTCCATAACGTATTAAGAATCATGAAGTAGAAAGAATAACGATGAATATAAAATTTCCTTTTTAAAAAGTTTCATACTTTTGTTGAGGGGTCAAATCAACCATGAACTCTTACTCGGTTTAACAGCATAACGTCGTAACCTTTCTTCCATGGTCGGTTTACAATCACAAAGAAAGCAAACTACCTCTTACCCATCGTATACCCAATTTCGGGATATGTTCACCTCAGACTAAATCATTAGATTCCGCACCAAAACAATTTGGTTTGGCACAACTTCTTCAAAGAAAGCTCGATGACATACCATTTGTCTAGTCGAATCAAGTAGCTTAGACCATACCAATAAATTGGATATCAACATGAAACATTCATCTAGTCAATTCAATTGACATCGACTACTTCTTTAAATTCTTTTCGCAATACATCAAAACGTTTTATGGCGTCATGATACCGTACTTTTCACAGTACGTTGAGGACTTCGTCAGTTTGTGACTTCGTCATTATACATCATACCATAGCAGGTTGTTGTTCCTAAGATCAAATCCAACACCAGGTTCATTTGCATTAATAACTCCATCCTTTTACCATCCTTGCATCAAATGCACTGATGATATAAAATTTATTTTGATATTTCAAATCAATTTTTGTCTAGCCGAAATAATTAGCATAGATATACCAAGAATAGTTCTTTTAAAAATCTATTAGTTCCAAAAGTTGAACCAATTCTTTCATTTTCCAAAATATGAACACATAAGCACGATTTCAATAAACTTCGAAATCTAGCATAGCTAGATGACTTGAAATGTCTTATTCTACATCTTCCTATATTGTCTTACTACAACAATACTTAATCTTCTCTAGCACCTTTAATATTAAGACTACTGAAAATAACTTGATGTCAGTCTAAACATCCTTATACCTTAGTACAGTCCATCAACTTACCACACATTATGAGTTCAGGAACTTTCCACAATAATACGAGTTTAAGAACCATCCTAAACAGACCATTATGAGTCACAAAAGTTCCATAAGTATGAGTTTCAAGAACTCGCACCTACCATATCGTTCTCTACCTATCAAGTATATACATGTGAAAAGATTCACCTTCTCGTCATATACATCTTGACAGTGTGACCAATTCCAATAATTATCACTGTAATAAGCTAAGCAGTTGTTACACCAAGCACAAACCTCTGCCCATAACAAAGGTTCATACAACTCCGCTATCACATGAGTCCTCAATTGAAATTTTACAACTTCTAAATCTCTCTTTACTTAATACGAATTTTCTTTAATTCATATATTATCCTTCACAACTCAATCTGAGTTCTTCTTTATGTACTACTTTGTAGTACTATAAATCATTCATCGTTTAACAGCTCACATGTTACTACGATTCACTATGATCACATGGTGATCTTCTTATCCCTCTCTCTACGTTTATAGTCTTAGATACTCTTACCTAAAATTTATAACCTATCAGCTCTGATACCAATCTGTAAAGGCCCAAAATCCAGTATATCTTCACACCCGGATTCCATATGTCATGATCCCATCTTCTTCCAAACATACATCATTATATACTGAAATATAACAACATACACTCTCAAATCCCAAGTTCTAAAAACCATATAACCTTTTTCATTATAAATAATGATAAATACATTATTCATTCCATCTTACAAGAGTGACTTTCATCTGCCACTAAGGATATATAACAGTTCATTAAACTAATCTAAAGTTCATTTAAATTATTTTATATTATAAGTCTTCACTTGATCTCCTCGCTCATCCACATTCTGAATGGCACTTCATCTGGATATCGTCAGCTTGATCTTTATGGGATCCTTAAGTTTTTCTAACATCGTTCGCTGAAAATGTTTTTCATTTAAAGCAAGTGTGAGCATTCAATTGCCCAGCAAGTCATCACAGTTGAACAAACATCTTCAAGAATTCAAACATTCTTTTAGGACTTCAATAACTGAACAAAGGTTATGAAGTAGCTTGAATAATAGGAATAATTTCGATTCCTATCATTTTAAAACAATATTCACTTTCATTTTAAAATACTTTCATTCTTCTACCTTATTCATACACATTCTGTCTGGCTAGAATCATTAGCATAGACTTAATAATAACGGATCATGTATGAACAGAGTATTTGTGACGCCCCCAAATCCGGGTTACCTGACCCCCGAGTTTGGTGCTCATGATCCACAATATAATAACATCTAACTACCCATTCATTGATTATAATAAACTTACATATCATAAGTTATTAAGTTAACAACATCATCCCAGGTCAACTAACCTTAACATTACAAACTTTACCCTTTCGATAAACAAAAAAGGTTTACAAAGCAACATATTAAATATAATTAATATAAAACTACTCCAGCACTATGCCTTTGCCTTTATTCCTCTTAGCCCCGCTGGCCTCATCGTTCCTAGCTGAAATATTTTATTTAGCAAGGGTGAGCAACAAGTTTGCCCCGCAAGTTAAAATATACAATAAATGATATATGAATCAGAAATAGAAGAGTCTAGATTGAATAGAACTTCAACAATTATCAAACGATTTCGTGATAACGAATAATACTTCAATCTGAATAATAACTTTCTACTATTCCATACTAAATAACTTATTCGATATGAAAGAGTACAATTCTTTCAAAGATTCAATAATATTCAATTGAATTAACAATACTGCAATAATACTCAATAATGTGGGATAAACCCAGATTTCATGCTGAGTGATCACAGAGGATCATGAACTACTAGAGGATTCATTTAGTTATTAAAACTAAATTACCACAAGAATATAAATTAGTTATCAAAACTAAACTATACTCTTCTGCAAGTACCTGGAGCGGCCAACTCCTTTGTACCCTATATTATGCATAATACTCAATAATAGTGCACATGTCGATTTACGACAATAAAATTTGTTCATCTCAGTTTTATTTCACGAGTCCGTACCACAACAATATGGCTTGGATTACTTTCAAAGAAATACTAGGATTTCAATAATTAATAACAATGCTAATCTAGCCGAAATCAATGGCATAGATCTTTCAATAACATTTTAGTTCATAATGAATAGAACCTTTCATGCTTTACCAAATACTAGTCTCGCCTAAATAATTAGCTGAGACATAATTTATAATTAGTTCAAATAATAGAACATGATTCGATTGCACTACGTGCGAATTACAATAATTATTATAGATGTGAATAACTATCAATAATTATTCACTACCATGCTTGAAAAACAATAACTCAAGTTGAGTTAGGAAACTTGCCTTTCGTGTTGATTACTGCTACACAATATAATTAACTGCGCTCGTAAGACCTATAATCAATAATGTCGGTCTCACAATTAGTACAATAATTCACATCATACATTACTGTAATTTACAGTTAAACCTTCTCCTAAACACATTAGCACATAATCACAACAGTGTTTATAACCTATATAAACACTTAACAAGTCTAACTATTTTGATCTGGTTTGACTTCGGTCCGTCCTCGGTGTTCTGGTCACCCTATCTGACAATTAACACAGTTATCTGTCTATTACACTTGGTCTCTAAGCTTCAATATTAATTCAGATAAGTCAATTATCAATAATAATATTTTTCGAAAGCTTTTAATAATTATCAAGCAATTATTATAATTATAATAATTTTTCAAATATCAGAATCATTTTTAAATGATTTAATTCTCAATTAATCTTATCATTATTAATATTTAATAATATCAAAATATTAATAACATACTTTGCAAAATATTAAAGTTATTATTAATAACTTAAAATATTTTTAAATCATCAATATTCTACTTAAATGATTTTTAAAATAATTAAAATCATTTTTAAATCATCACCATCAATATATAAATATTAATGAAATTATTATCTAAATATTAAAAGTCATAATTTATAACTTAAATTATTTTTAAATCATTGTTCTCATTTTAAATGATTTTTAAATCAATAAAATCATTTTTAATTCATTTATTTAATATAATAATTAAATAAATCAAATATCATTAATATTAATTTATTAATGAAAATTCTCTAAAAATATTGAAAATTATATTTTATAATTTAAAATATTTTTTAATACTTTATTCTCAATTAAAATGATTTTTAAATTATTTTCATCTTATTTATTTAATTTAATAATCAAATAAATATTATATCATTAATATTAAATTATTAATGAAAATTCTCCAAAAATATTAAAAGTTACATTTTATAACTCAAAATATTTTTAAATACATTTTTCTTATTTAAAATGATTTTTTATAATATTAAATCATTTTTCTCTAATTTATTTAATACACTAATTAAATAAATTAAATACCTTTAATATTTAAATAATTATAAATATTAAAGAAAAATATTCCAATTGGTCAAAAATTATTTTTCATAATTTAAAATAATTTTTAAAACTATTTTTGGTAATTTTTATAATTTATTTCTTTTTTTTTATTTAATTTCCGAAAATCAGAAAATAAATTAAATTAGTCTGTCGCTAAAGTCCTATAGCGACACTTTCTGTCGCTATAGGTGTTCTTGAGCAAATCCAGATTTTTCCGGCAGCTGCGAGGTGTCTAGTTTGACCAGCTTTATCTCTCAATCTAAACATGTTCTGGGCTATCTAAAACTTTGAACTTGTAGACAATATGTCACACTAAAACATCTAATCAAAACGTTGGTCAAAAAACATCACAGAAAGGAGATCAAAGCCTCCAAAGTTGCTGCCAAACATTTTCTGGGCAAAAACAGACTCGAGTGGTCACTTTCAATCTTGATTTAAGCTATGTTCTGGCCATGATTTATGTAATCTATAAACTCCAGATTGTAGACAAAATGTAGTAATACAACTAGAAAGCATAATAACACTAAAACAATCAAAATATTAACTAGATATAATCGGTCAAACTTGAACACGGAAGTTGGCTCAAAATTTTCTGGGTTCGTGTTCTTGACAGATTCGGTCAACGGGTTTTGACCGTGTATATCTTTTGATCTATAATAGATCTGGGTCTAATTCTTTTTGCAACTTAAAGACCACATATCAGGATACATTCTACAATCTTTAAACATCAAAAACACGTAACACACTAGGTGTTATAATATCTGACATTTGACTGAAAATCACAGTTTTCCAGAGTTCCAGATTTTGAAAAACTTTAAATTCGTGCACTTTGATGTTACGGGTTCATGATTTATCAACCCAGATCATCAATTGACACCTTATAACACAACTTTGAACAATCAAATTCATCAATTAACAAGAAATCGAAGGATTTCAAAATTAGGGTTTTATACCTCTTTTGCTTTGATTTTTGATCTTGGCTCTCCAATGTGTTTATGGATGATCTTGGGGCTGATTCTAGGACTGATACACTATTGATTTTCGTGGGTTTCGGAGAGAAAGAGATTTGGTGAGAGTAAGCTAGCAAAATGGCAAATTTTCTTGATTTTCTCTCTCTAAATCTTATATATAATGCTTTGGATTCATGTATGTTGCTTCAATTTCGGCTGGGAGCTGAATTTGGCTGATATTTTATGTTACAAAGTCAATAGTTGATAAAGAGTTGGTGACCTAATAAAGTTATTTGACAATCTTGCAAGTTAGCTCACAAAAATCCCATAAAGGGCATTTTGGTCATTTCCAATTTTTTTCTAGAATTTGAACTTGATGAAACCCTTAGGGTTTAGGGTTTGGATAATCTAGGGTTTAGGTTTTGTACCCTGTAGGTCTAAAAATTTCTAGTTCCCACAATTTCAATTTAGGGTTTAATTAGAAAAATAAATTTTCTAAAATAAAATTAGGGTTTCAAAAATAGAATTTTAACATACAAAAATATAATTAAAGTTTAATCATATTTAAGTTTAATGAACCCATAGGCTCGTCAATTAGGATTAGGGTTTCCTAATTTAGGGTTTATAATTCCCAGTTTTGAAATTAGGGTTTCCCGGCGTACAATTAGGGTTTCTAACTGTACAATTAATTTTCTAAATCTGAGATTAGGGTTTCCAATCCCATATTAGGGTTTAATAATATTAAACCTTATCCGATCAATCATTGATCAAAAATTTTATACCATTAAAACACATACATATTAATATAATTATTTTAATTATATTTTCTATCGAATCCCGTTCCAATAATTAGGGTTAGGGTTTCTATTCTCCGTTAAGCACAACTCTACTCTGATTTTATTAGTCAATACATAAATTGACCTTCTCGATATACATATCACAGAAACTCGTCTCAAAATTGATAATTAATATTAATATTAATAAAAAAAAATTTATTCGCAAATTTTGAATTATTCGAAATCCTGGGTTATCACAGTATTCTTTTATTGAACAGTAAAATCACAGTACAGTTCATCTCATAGAAACACCGAAGTGTTCACATTATGACACAAGTCCTCATATGTTCTACCATTTACACAAATATCGCACACTAGAACATAGACAGAACTTCTCAAGTTCAACATCTGAGAAGTTCAAGAAACTAACATTCATTTGAAATATGAATATAGTTAGGAAACTTACATTACGCACAGTTACAGCTTATGCTGAACTGCTCATTCCAGTTCCTATGTAGCACATAAGAAAAATAACACATACACTAATTAGTTATGTATATTTGACTTATGCATTAGTTTGCATAACTTTACTTCTTAGGGTTCGCATTCTTGCAACCTAAGTTTACGCAACCACTTTCATTATCGTTCTACGGCTTCATGACATACGGAGATGTCTTACTTATACGTTCATCATCTTTGATGTTTTACATCTTATCTTCTTCTTATTACTTCTCTAAGACTTAGCACACATCGCTTCTCTGCTAGTAGTCCATATGGTACTCTGAGTGGTATACCACAAACAACCAACAAACAAGTTCCCGTCTCGTCTACACTGCCCATAACAGTGAGTTAGATCGGTTGCCAGTTTTGTATATACCTTCGCTCTCTGAAGGAATTGTTTAGCCCAGCTCCCATATGTCAACCATCAAAGGTTACGATTGCACAACAACCTAAACTTATCCTAACTTATCTTAACCATTAAATTATAATCTTTGTAAGTTAATTTCTCATTCCTTATGGCTTCCTGGCAACTAAATGCCGCACCTCATGATTCACTCTTTATCTTCTAAGCCATACAGTCTTTTGTATACTCAGAGCGATCATTCCCTTTAATCCTTAACTCTGCTTCATTACGTTAAACGTTATTATGTTTAATTCAACTTCTTTATCGTTCACGGTTTAATCATTGATCTTCATCATCTTACGGTCAAACCATACACGGGGTGTAGGTTCTATCCATTTAATATTTGCGTACCCTCAACCTACACGTTTGTTAAAGTGTTCAACGCTTACATTTTATTCTAACGTTTTCATCTGACTCACATTCGGCTTCCATTAATCTTTTTACCATTCATTATGGCTTCTTGTTACCATTTTTATCTTACTTAATACTTTTGTTATCCATTACCTAAACCCCATGTTCATTACTCTTTCTTAATGTCGAAGCCATTCTATTCGTTGTATGATAAGACTGCTTGCAACTGTGTTACGTTTATGTTTACGTTTATTCTCTTCTTGATCTTTTAATCTCTTTCGACCATTTCATTCAACCTGTACTAAAGTTTTAATTAACTTTTTTAAGTGTTATATTAGTTGAACATTATGTTCTTTATCTTCCCGTACGTTTCCCCGAAGAGTTGAGCAGTTAAAAGTTCTTCTCTGGCATTTCCCTACAGTGGCGCTGCGGTGCCACTCTCTTCTTTATCTCTCACGCCGCGGCGCAAGTTTGCAATACCTGGCTCCCTGGTCTGGCGCTGCAGCACCACCTTACAAGGCATGGTTTGCACCGCGCGCCAAGCCCTTACCCTAGAAAATTTTTCTAAGTGTTAAATCCAATTTGAGACGCTTACTTCCCGCTTTCATAACTTATTTGTTATAACTCAAAACGAGGTCATCCTAAAGACATTCTCTTCCTTATCTTATGTACTTCAATCCCCCCAGACAGAACTTCATTCTGAATTCGTTAGTGTGCCATTCGATTGGCTTGATCTTTACCCTTCGTTCATTTTACATTTTTAACGCTCTTTATTTGTTCGTCCGTAATTCGGTCATCCGAACTCAGAATTTGTTCGTTCTTGAGTCCACGACTCACGTTTTCTATGTTCTCTCACATTCTTAAGAAACCTTATACGTTCGGGTTCATTTACTAAATTTCTAATTCTCGTTTGTCTTTTACGAAATTTTTGCCATAACTTCGTTATAGCTAAGTTTTAATCTGTTCTTCATGAACGTTTCTACCATTCCTAACCAAGCAATATGCATTTAACTTATACGCGATGGTTTTAAACTTGTCCATCAACAACAATTATCCTAGGATAGTTTTAAATTTCTCCATCAATAACGTTCTTCGTGTTATTCGCATGTTCTTCGTGTTCTTCATTCGTTCTTCATTTTAATCGGTATTTTGGATTACGATTTCACTTTTTATTGGAATTTGATGTTATAGATCATCATTCCTTACTTATTACACCTACTTATTCATATAATCAACTCGGATCGTTCTAATTCATTACGAATCTTATACTTCCTTAAGAAATTTATAAACTAACTTCAAATTCTTATTTTAATTATTTCTCATGATTTCAACCATATGAAATCAGTCATAACCTCATCTACTTCTTATTCTTATTAATCTATATTTTGAACATAAAAACTTAAGAAAAGTTAACTTAGGAGTTAGATTTTAATACCTTTCCTCTTTATTTTTCTTCCGCTAGACAAAACCGGCGATTTGCTAGCTTTTCCATTTCACAAACATTTTTGATCCGATCAATTATGCTCATGCTCTTCCTTCTCCCACTCCATCTGAATCCTCTCTCTCTAGTGTAGGATTTTCAAAATCCCATTTAAATTAAATAAGCTTCCTATTTATAGATTTTCCAAAGCTAGGGCAAGATAGTCATTTCACCCCTAACCTCCTTACTATTCACACATCCTTACTATTCATGACTTAAGTGTTAAGTTAACTTAGCGCTTAAGTCTACTTAGCCTTTAAGTTACGTGGTTCCATCTTTCGGGTTTTCGTTCGACAGTTTTAAAAATTGCGATTCTCGAAATCCAAATATTTTTAGATATTTCGTCTGTCCTTTACCGATTAACTTTTACGTATTCTTTGGATTTCTGAAAAACTGAAAAACACTTTTTGGTGTTAAGCATTTTCCTTCATGTTTTACCCTAACGTAGTTAAATGAGTGAAAAGTACACAACAGAACTTTTCATCGTTTTTATTTTGTTCGATTTCTGAACGTTTTTTGAGAAAAACTTTTATCGGCTTACTTAACTTTTCAAGATATATTATCATCAAATCTTTTGACGGAATGTCATTTCAACATACCAAAATCTCAGAACGGTTTAGGTTATTCAAACCCTAACCCTTAGGTTTCGTCGGGTGAATAGTACCTATTTCGTCTTTTTTTCCCGAAAATATTTTTGCTCCCGGAAAATTTTCATTTTTATCTTGAAAATTATTACTCGTTCAGTCTAGCTCGTAACCAGAATCCTCCAGACTTATAATCATCCTAGGTTCTAGAACGATTAATAAACACATAGCACATAATATCATTAATAAAAATTCATTTTATTAATAACTAATTCTTTAAACCTAAATTCTGGAAAATCCAAATTTTCGGGTCGTTACATCCTCCCATAAGGGTTACAACATCTAAAACATTAACAATCCCAAGGTTATCTAACCTTAATACATCAAATGTGAAAACATCATAAACAAATAAGTCTTAAGCATAACATAATAAGTCTTATCATCAACATTCTCAAATAATAATAAAAAAATTCTTCATCACTTATTTGCCTTGCATTTGCCCTTACTAGTAGATGGTTCATCAACCCTTTCAACTTTAACTGCAGTGTTATTATGCAAGAGTGGGCAACGATTGCCCACAAGTATAATAATAATAATAATAATAATAATAATAATAATAATAATAATAACATTCGAATAAACAAGGGATACTGGATAATAGAAATCTCGGCTTTTGAATCAAGATTAGAAAACAAGAATCAACAGTACATATGAGGGTCACAAGACCAAGAACTATGTCCCAGGTTATCAAGTATTTCTACTTTAAACCTTTAACAGTTATAAGACTATATAGACCTTATTTCTCGTACTTAGGGGGATCAACATTTAGTACCATGTATATGCACAACATCTCAACACTATCATATAATATAATTCCATATAAAGGGTTGCTCATCTCAGTTTAACATCAGAGTTCGAACCAAAGGAAGTTTGGATTGGATTAGATTCAATAGAAGTTTTAGAATTTAGAACGCTCATCAACTATGGACTAGTCGAATCAATAAGGATTCACTAGCCATTCAAGGTTTCAATACGATAATGTAATTGATATTTAAATCAAAGATTGAGTCTCAACTCTATACAATTGAATGAATATGGAATAACAGAAGTAGTACTTTAAAAGAGTTAGAACATTTTATTTGGAATCATGAACTTGAAAAATTAAGCTTAGAACAGTTCGAAATAAGGGTATGAAACTTGCTCAATCAATAATAATAAGGTTTAAGAACTTGCTAAATTAAAGTTTAGTGTTATGGAACTTGCATAATTGTAATCATGATAAGGTAAGGAAACTTTCCTTGTGCGTAAGTTAAACAATCATTATTCACGTCCCCAATAGTCCTACATATTCCATTAGGATCACAACATTTATTTGTTTTACTAATTTTAATCTTATAGGTTTAAGTATCACTTCCTATTCGACTTATTAGCTTAGTTTAAGTTCTAATCATTAACATCAATCACGTAACATAAATCTAAGGTACCTACTTGACGAACAATATGTCTTTACACAACAATGTCAAATCTCATGAATCATAAGTTTAAGTTCTACACAATACGATAATTCTTAACTTGAAATCACCACATACATGTTAACAATATGTTATAACCTCTTGTTATATTCCTAACACACTATCATGCTCGTTAGACTAAGTTAAACTAAGATGCCATGACTGAAAAGAAAAAAAATAAAATAGTTTCCTCTCTGCAATTCTCTCCGGGGTGAGATTTTGTATTAGGAAAACTTCGTCGGGGCGCGATTTCTAATGCTGAGAACCTCATCAGGATGAAGGTTCACAGATTTGAACTCTGTAACTCACGACAGCACTGTTCATCAGCATAACAACTTGATTTTTAGCACATAAACTCCAAATTAAGCAAGTCCAAATGTTATAGACTTGACAAAAATAATACCAAGCATGCATATACTGATTATTACAACAACAATCATCAAATTTAAACCCTTTAATTTCCATGTTCTTGCTTAAAACTCATATTTCAACATGTTTAGTGAATCATCTCACCACGGATTCGTTTCTTAACCAAATCAGTCCATATAACTAGCATTCTTTTTGTATTTGAACGTATTAACAATAACAACTATCAATTAACATATTACAACATGAATTGAACACTAATTTTGACTCCAAAATAAGCCTTTTGTACATATTATAACCAAACTCAAACTTCTTTTGTAAAACATGGTTTCATGAATCAAAACATACCAAAATCGTTCTAGATGATAACTAATAGATTATAACATCTAATAACATAAGTATCAACACATCTCAACAAATCATTCACCCAAAATCAAATTTTGACTTCAAAATCATACATGTTATACATATATCACCAAAACTCAAGTTCTTCCTTTAAAATCATGTTTTCATGGATTGTGATTCTCCAAAATCATTTGTAAAAGAAAACTAACAGATTACAAACCATCTATTAACATATAACAATTCTATCTCATCAATTTAAACAACAAAATCAAGTTTCTATGAAAAACTCAAGAACAAAACCAACCCTTGAATTTAAGAATTTACCCTTGATTTCTCATTTAGATTAAACAAGGATGATGTAGAATTGCTTGTTTGCACTCCTTGATTCTTCAATTATTATTTTCTCTCAAGCTTTCTCTCTCTCTCTCTCTCTCTCTCTCTTTGTGTGTGTGTGTGTTTAGAACTCTCAGACTTAAATTTTGTAAATGAACTGACATAATAAGTTTAATTATACGTATATAGTATAACTGGAACGTACATGGGTATCAGTTACACGCATCATGGCCTTAACTAATTCCATGTTCTTAAGGCCATGTTTGGCTTGGCTATAAAAGACTCCTTTTTAATTTATTTTAATTAACTCATTTATTATATAGTTTATTTGTCACACTTTTAATTAATTAAATTTTAATATTTAAATTCAATTAAGCCATTATTACTCATTAGATCAAATTATCACATAACTAAAAATCTTATTTATTAATTATTGATCTTTAATTAATTATTAAAATAATTAGAACAACATTATAATTATTAACAACTCATTTAATTTAATAATCCCAATTAAATTCAAACTTCGAACAATAAATTTATTCAAAATTAATTTAATTAATATATAACACTTAATTAAATTAATCCATAACAATAACATCAATATTTATTTAACTCAATAAATAAATCAATGAAAATATTTGTTTAATTCAATAAATATTTAAAATAAATTATAAAAATCTCGTTCATCATATGTGACAACTCAGATTTTCAGAAGTTATTAAAACAAGAATTTAATAAATAAAATTCATGTTATAAGATATTTTGAGTTTGAGTATGTGTATATATGTGTTATATATATTGTGAAATATTTGAATGTAGAAGAGATATTTATATATATATTCATATACTAGAAGAATGAGGTTTAGTAGTTAATTTAACTACTGAAGAAGATAAATGAAATTGTTTGAAAAGGGAATTAAGTTAATTTAATTAAGTTGAAAATTATATTATGGAATAATATAATTTGATTATTATGCCTTGTGGTAATGAATTTATTATGAATTAAATGTCATAAATAATATGAGTAATTCACTTAATAAAAATAGTGAATTAATGTAAAATAATTAAAATAAGAATTTAATGAATAAAATTCTTATTATGACGTGTTTTAATAAAATGAGAGAGTAATGTATGTTACATATAAAAGTAATATGTTAATATGTTACGATTGTGAAGTTCGTAAATAATTAAAATATTTATTAAACAAAATAAATATTTTAGTTAAAGTATTTATGGAATAAAATAAATATTCAATGGAAATTATTATGGAATAATTTATTTAAGTATGATGATATTAAATAAAATTGATGATAAATAATTTTATAATTTGTGCGTATTTTATTACGCTAATGTGTTGGTGATGTTCTAATTTAATTAAATATTTAAATTAGAGAGCTAATGATTTGTTAAATAAAATTGGAATTATATTGATTAATTAATTAAATTAAATAAAGTGTGACGATTGTGTACTATATAATAAGGAAGTTATAAACATAAATTAGAAATGTGTTATTTGATGCTAGCAAAACAAGGTCTTATAACCTTTTTTATTTTAAACAGCTACTTTTTATATTTTAACTGATGTGTTAAAATTATTTTTAAGGCTTTGTCAGTTTTATTCTACGTAATAATATTCTTAAGGCTAAGAAGAATAAGAAGAAGAAGAAGAAGAAGAAGAATAAGAAGAAGAAGAAGACAAAGAAGAAAAGAGAAATTGAGAGAGAAAGAGAAGAAAGTCTTTGTAAATTGAGAAGATTTTGAGAATCAAAGAAGGAAGAAGAAGAAGAAGAAGAAGAAGAATCATATCATCTATTTTAAGATTAAAGAAGAATCAAAGGTAAAATTCCTAAGTTTCTAGTTTATGGTTTTATTTTTCTAAAGTCTCTATAATTGGGTTTTGGTGGTTGAATTTGTTGAGATATAGTTTATATATATTTACAGATAGATATAATTTGTTAATGGTCATCTAGAAACAATTTTGGAGTGTTCAAACTCATGAAAACATGTTAAAGATGAATAATTATGTTTTTAGTTGAATATGTATATTTTAGTCAATTTTGAGACAAAAAGTAGTTAAGAAATCATGATGGAAACCTTAAATTTATGATGGATATTGTTAAAACGTTCAAAAACGAAAAGAACGCAAGTTGAATGAATCAATTCGGAGTGAATGAATTCGCTAAACATGTTAAAACATAAAAGTTTAATATGAATATGATTTTTGGGTCAAGATTTGGGTTAGTTAATGTTTATTTAAATTGTTAATTCTTTGGTATGTTGTAGTTCTATGAATTACGAATCCATTGAGTCGAAAACGGACTCAATTGGATGTGTATAAGTTGAGTTATGAAGGTTGGAAGAAGAAAGGTTCAAAAATTCACGAAACAGAATAACTTGGGCAGCCCAAACTGCTCTTGGGTGCTGCAGCACCGCCCCCAAGGCTAATTGGGGCGCCGCGGCGCCGGGATAGTACTCAGGTTAGACTATTTTGACCTCTTGTAGTAAAATAGTCATAACATTTTCATACGAACTCCGATTGAGGCAATTCAGGATGATTTAGAAAGATAACGAATAGATCTACAACTTTTATTCTTTAATATTTTAAATTTGAGGTCGGTAACAGGGGTCAAAATAACCATCTTTGGGACTGATGTGCATTCGAAGGCAATCAGAGAGTGTTGGGCATGCATGTATGCAAGTGTAATGCTTCTGATGATAAAAAAAATGTTGTTCTAAGTTATAAAAAAATGAATATTAGTAAATATATTGATGCTTAACATTAATAAATGATGCATTAGATAAGTTATATAAGCATACTAATCATACATAAGAGAGACGAATCGGGCGTGTGACAAACGAACATCGAAACGCCGTAAAATGTTAATGAACGTAAAAAGTGTTTCAATTCAATTGAAATGAACATTATAAGATATGGAATGTGGTTAATATAAAACTATTAAGGAGTCCTAGCAAGACTTAAACACTTAAATGAACTTCGAGTATGACCTAAGAAGAAATATAGTGAGATATAAGTCGAAAGTTAACACAATCAAATTGAATATTGTGTATTGATAATAAGAGAGTTATGAGATATAGAGTAAATATTACATTACAACTACTATGTGGTGCTATGTGACTAATAGTTAATGTGCATGATTATATAATTGTGTAGGGCACGTGAAGTGCAGATAGCTGTAAGCTGTTAAACTGTTATTGGTAAACAACGATCAAGGCAAGTCTTTCAGTTCTTATTTGTTATGTGAACTTGATGATGATTTGTTTTTAATCTTTATTGAAAAGAGCATGATGTATTTCTTATGTTGTAAGTATCAAATGTTAAGGTCAATTTATAACTACACTGGTTGAATAAGAAATTTTGATTGGGTTATGGAACTCTGTGACACCCCCAAATCTAGATACTTCATTCCCACAAGACTTGGTATTCACTTTCTATTCATTCATATCTATCTACCCAAATATAATAAAATTAAATCAAAAATCCTCCTTTTAAAAAGTGTTACATCATTAATCAAAAAGTCTTCCCAGGTTGTCTAACCTTAAACATCAATCAAGTGTGGAAATAAAATAATCACATCACATCATTAAATAAAAAGTATATCATTCATGACAATAAGTAAAATTACAAGTCTTCATCACTTGCACATTTTTCCCTTTCCTTTGCTAGTTAAAGGCTCATCGACCTTCTCCACTTTAGCTGCAATAATTATATTTATGCAAGAGTGAGCAAAACAAATGCTCACTAGATATAGCAATGAATCAACAAGAGAATAATAACCGCCAATGAATAGGCTCATCAAAACTGAATAGTACTCTATCAATGATAACCAACAACTGGAATCAAAATATGAAATATATATCTGAGGGTCATAAGACCACAAACTATGTCTACGGTTACAAGTAATATTTCAACTTTAACCTTAACAGTTATACTGTAAGGACTTCACTTACTTAGGGGAATCAGCCTTTCGTACCATGTATTGTGTACAAACATCTAAATGCATTGCGTATCCCCTATAATAGGGTTGTTCTTCTCAATTTTAAAGTATAAGTCTACACCAAAGAAAGTTTGGTTTGGATAAGCTTCAAGGTTAATTTAGAGTTTAACGACCATCAACTAAAGGATTAGTTGAATCAACAAAGTTCGATAACACTACAGTTGATCACTAACAAAATAATATGGAATAATGAATAATCGTAAGCGAACTAACTATATATTGAACTCATGCTTAGAAACAACTACAAAGCATAAGTGTTGAATAACAATAAACCTTGCTTGAATAATATTAAGCTAGGGCTATGATTATTGAATATATATTAAGTAATAGCAAGCTGAAAGTAAAAATTGCTCATTATGAGAATAACTTGTGTCAAGTAATTGAAATAAGACAATTCGACATTAGGAATTGGAATTCAAGAAATTGCATTCACAATACAAGAATGACATTAAAGAAACTTGTCTAACAATAAACAAGTTAGAATACATCAATAACTATTGGAATTCAAAACTTGTTCGAATAAAGTTAAAGTTATAGCTTGCTCAAATAATGATTAGGAATACAAGAATTTGTCTAATTAAAGTTTAAAGTAAGAAACTTGCTCAATGTAAAAAGATAAGGTTTAGAAACTTGCCTCGCGCATAAGCTATAAATTACAACTCATGTTCACCTACACATTTTAGTGGAATCACAATATCTATTAGACATGTTAACATCCACTTCCAAAATAACACCCATTTCTAGCTAAACTTTTAATTTAGTACAAGTCTTATGCTACTATATAAATATCAGAAATTCCAAGTGTTAAATTCACAACACTTATCTACCATTCATTATATACACTAAGTTCTAATATATTGCATTCATAACTTATAAATCCTTTTACAACTTTGAAATTATCAATGACATGACACGGTTCTATTTTAGCCTCCTCATTACATGCTTGATACATTAGTACATCATTAAACTAAGTTATAATGGTAGCCAAGGTCTGCAGCAGTAGCAGAAACCACTACCTCAGATCAGTGTATGGCGCAGCTGCGCTATACATAAGCCTGGGACTGGCGCAGCTGCGCCGTTTCTGGCCTTGGCACCAGCACAGTTGCGGTGGTGCACAGACAAGAACATAACGCAGTGAGCAGCAGCCGTTTTTAGCCCAACTAACATGAATTTCACCCACAAAACAGTGAAATTAACTTATACAATTGATATAAAACTATCACAAACATATTTCCTCACATATTCAACCACTAATAACAATTTAACAACAACTTTAACTAATTTAATTCCTTAAATTTCATGTTTTTACACATAAACTACATTTTTTGACATTCTTCATAGAAATCATCACAGTGATCACAATTCTTATCCAAATTACTTCGTTCAAATTATGTTCTCTTCGTTTCTTAACGAACTAGCATAATCAAGACTCAATTTATATATTAACAAACAAATTGACCACCATACTTGGTACTTTTAAAAGCCATATGCAAAATATATATATTGTGAATATTCTTCTTCCTTTTTAGTCATAATTAGCATAGTAAGTATTGTCTAAACACTAGTTCTAGCATCCCAAACATATACAACCACCATAACTCAGTTATACAGCAACAATTCAGAAAAATGGAATTCATAGAACTTAAAACTTCATGTTGCAAACTCTTATATATACATATATATATATATATATATATATATATAATATTAAGGTGTTAAAGAACATACCTTCAAATTGCTTAGTAATCCTTGCTAAAACCACTGAAATTGTTTTGAAATCTTAGGTTTTCTCTCAAATTCTCTCTCTATCCTCTCTCAAGTTCTCTGAATCATCTTCTTTAGTTTAGCAGATAACAAAACTGATAACAAGTATACGTAAAATAAAGAAACCGACATGGCCTTAATACGCATACTAAATATATCAGTTACAATATAATAAACGTATCTCAATTATAAATACATTTTATATTATTTTTTTATTTTTTTATCTAAAAAAATTTAAAAAATCAAAATTCAAAAGCCATAACGCGCTATCAACGTATATACGGCAAAAAGGTGATTATTTTCTCATGTGTGTATTTGATAGTTATAGACTATTAAGATTAGTCAGATATTATTAGGATTAGGTGCGAGTTCTTAAAACTCATACTTATGGTAAGTTGATGACTCATAATCATATGTATGTTTTTGAACCCTTAAGCATATAGACAGTCCCTGATGGGTTCTTAAACTACATATTGCTAGGATAAGTTCTTAAACTCATATTATTGTGGTAAGTTCTTGAACTTCCAATGTGTGGCAAGTTTGATGAACTATAATGGGGGTATAGGAAGATTATAAGTTAAAATACAAGAATATTTAGTATAAGAGCATTGGTGGTGCTAGAAATAAAATGAATTAGTAAGTATGAAGTAATGGAGTAAAGATTAAAGTTGATGGAGAAAATTAGATATTCCAAATCTTCTAGGTTTGCTAGATTTTCAAAATTTATTGACTTTGTGTTTATGTTTGCACTTCTGTTTTCTTGAAAAATATTGGATCAAATGATTGAACCATTGAGTTTTAAAAACAATATCGTTATTCGTATGTCTATGCTAATTGTTTTGGCTAGACAAAATGATTTAAACATATCAAAATGTATTTTTTTCCATAGTCATTAAAGCATCACCAAATATGATGTTGATATGACAAACGAGGAAGTCATCAAAGCAGTTGAACCTAGTGTTGGATGTGATCATAAGATCGTCAGCCCATTATGGTATAATGTAGCATGACGATGTCATAAAATGACTATATCCTTAACGTACTATTAAAATGGTACGGTATCTTAACATCATAAAAAGGATTTTTGGTTCTTTAAAATATGAAAGGATATGCCAATGGAATTGGCCAAAACTATTTCAATTAATATCTGAGTTATTGTTAGAAGTCTATGATATTTAATTCAGCTAGACAAATATTGAAAGATGTGACACCCCCAAATCCAGGTACTCCATTTCCACAGGATTTGGTGTTCATTATCCAAAACATTATATCTAACTACCCATAATCAAAGGATAAACACATAATTTAAATAACTTAAACAACAATCTTTCCCACTAAAGGGTTACATCATCATCAAAATAATCCCAGATAATCTAACCTTAAATTTATTACATCAGTTTGCAGAATACATCATAAAATAAAATAAGTCTTGTATCATAAAACATTTAAATAATTTTCTCAGAAGTCTTCATCAGTTGGACAATTTGCCCTTTCCTTTGCTAGTAGATGGCTCATCATCATTTTCCACTTTACCTGCAGTGTTAATTGTAAGAGTGAGCAAACAATTTCTCACTGATATAGGAAGGTAGTAATGATAACAACATAAGAATGAACAACGATTGCTGAACAACAATGAACTTGTTCTACGAATCAAAAATAGAAAACAAGTTCAAACTTTAATTGTCTGAGGGTCTTAAGACCACGAACTATGTCTCTGGTATGTAGGTATTATTACCTTAACCATAACAGTCATTAGACTATAAAGACTCTTCTTAACGTACTTAGGGGGATCAACCCTTTGTACCATATATTGTGCATAAATATCTAAACATTACACGTACAAAAATCCCCTATATTAGGGTTGTTCGTCTCAGTTTAATTTTAGAGTTTCTGCACTAAAGAAAGTTTAATTTAGAACTTGTTTATCAGTGTTTCCAGAATTTTAGAACACTATTCGAATATAGATTAATTCAATCAATAAAGGTTTGCTTACTACTTGAAGGTTTAATACAACAATAAAGCTTTGAACAAGGTTATCAAAGTCAAAGATTGAATAACAACAATATATATAATTGAGTAAACATGATATACATGCAAAGCGCTATATTCGGAAGAGTTAGAACAATCTCCTTTGAATCAATGTATTAGAACAATATATGCTTCGAATGATAATAAGGAAAGTAAAACTCCCTCGATGTAATGAATTAGGTTACAAGAGCTTATACAATCATGCACGAGATAGAATCAATAGGCTTGCTTAACTTCAATATAAAATTTAGGAATAAAGAGATTGCTTGACTTAAAGATAGAATAGCTATGAAACATGCGTAATTGTATTTGAGATAAGGTAAATAAACTTTCTCAATAATCACAAGGTAGAGTTAGGAAACTTGCCTCAAGTATAAGATATAATATTAAAACTCATGTTCACCTACAAATTTTAGTGAAATCACAATATTTATTAAATATGCTAACATACCATAACATGTACAACTCTAGCTAATCTTATATCATTTTAGCACAAGTCTTTCATTACCATACATATTTTAGAACCACAAGTGTACATTTCTCAACACTTATTCATTGCTCACTAAGTTCTTTAAATCATATATATCATTTTCACCACTTACTAACTTTGCATTTTAGGGTGACTAACCACATGATACACTTCTGCTTTAACCTTGTTTTTACACATTTAACATGTTATCATACATTAAACTAAGTTACCATGAATGTCCAAAGTCTGCAGAAGTAGCAGACTTCAAAGTCTGTGACTGACTACTGGCGCGGCCGCGCCAGTTTTACACTGGGTTACAGCCCGCCCGCGCAGCAGCAGTGCGCCCACACCAAGATGCAGCGCGCCCGCATGACATCAGCGCGCCAAACAACATGTCTGCGCGATGCACCTGTTTCTGTTTTGCAGAAACTCAAAATCAGACTTTGCTCAGGCCAAAAAAATCCAATTCCACAGAATTTTACCACACTTCAACATCTAAAACTTTGTAATATCATAGCTAAGCATGCTAAACATCATTCTATATACAAAAAAATCACATATACATGAATTTGAAGAATCAAAACTATAATTTTTCCAAATTTCTTCATTTTTACACTTTTAACGAATTCGATCGCCACAAATTCATTTCTTAATTAATCGACATGATTTAAACTACGCCGCTTTTGTTTCTAATCATATTATCACAATCTCGCATCAAATTGCAGATTACATCACATGTTGGATAAGAAATTTTATACTTTCTAAGCCATACTATATGAACATAACACTGTGGTTTTTTTTTCTTCCTACACTCAATTTACATGAATTTGATAACAAATAACAAGTATTCATGATGATTAACAGAGTTTTGAAAAACTATATGAACATATATATATACCACAATTCACGTGATTTCCAATCACATAGAATATATATATATATATATATATATATATATATATATATATATATATATATATATATACCGAAACTAAAAGTTAGAATAGGGATAGTTTATACCCTGATTAGCAAAACAATTAGAAAACCCTTCTCTTCCACTTGTTAATCACAGAATAACTTCTCTCAAGCTCTCACTCTCAATCTCCTCTGTGTTTAACTTCTTCTCTCCAACCTTCTCAGTATTTTCTATATTGTCTAGCTTTAGGGAAAAATAAGACGCGAAAGAAAATATAACTGGCCACAATCCCACGTACGTCAGGTTAAAAACAAAAAGGCTCGCATCAGTTAAAATAAATCAAAAGTCATAAGGCTATGTTTGGTTACACATTAATTCCCATACTAAATTATTTAAATAATATTTATATTATATAGTTGCTACTTGTCACACCAATAATTTAGTTAATTTAAATAACTTTAGTTTAGTTAATTTTAAATAACATACAATAATAATAAAATTCTTATTATCATTATACTTATAATTAATAAATAATTATATATCTAATTTAATTAATAAATTAGAAACATCACTTTATTTAATTTCTTTATTTCCTTTAAATATTAAGCAATTGATTTAATTTAATTATTTCCTTAAATTAAATCCTTCAAATAAAATCAATTTAATTAACATTAATCAATTTAGTTACTAAATTAATTTACCACAATTCATCAATTATTTATTTTCCTCGATAAATAATTATTTAAAATATTTATTCAATTCAATAAATATTTAATTTAAATTACAAATTTCTCGATCGTTACATTCTTCCCTCCTTAAAAGTATTATGTCCCCAGAATCACAACTCAAAAAATTTATTCGTTATATTTTTCCCTCCTTAACAAGATTCTGTCGCCAGAATCGCTATACAAAATCAAACAAACAACTGAGGATAATTCTTTATCATATCGCTTTCAAGTTCCCACGTAGCTTTTTCAGCACTGTGGTTCTTCCAGATTACCTTAACAGAAGGTATCACCTTATTCCTCAGTACTTGCTCTTTCCTGTCAATAATTTGAACTGGGACTTCATCATATGACAAGTTTTTCTCAAACTGTAAGGGCTCATATTCTATTACATACTTATAGTTAGGCTTATATTACCTCAATACCGATACATGGAAAATATTATGAATATGTTCCAACTCCGGAGGCAAAGCTACCTCATACGCCACTTCACCAACTCGTCGAAGCACTTCGAAAGGTCCTATAAACCTAGGGCTTAATTTCCCCTTCTTGCCAAACTAAATTTTCCCCTTCCAGGGAGACACTTTCAAGAAAACATAACTACCGACATCGAATTCCCCATTTTGTCGATGCTGATCAACATATTTCTTCTATTTATCTTGTGTTGCGATCAATCTAGCTCGAATAACCTTGATGATCTCGACAGTCTGGTGTACCAATTCTGGACCCAATAGTTAACGTTCACCTATCTCATCTCAGCATAACGGAGTTCTGCATTTTCTGCCGTATAACACTTCGTAAGGCGGCATGCCAATACTCGCGTGATAACTATTATTATAAGAAAATTCCACCAATGGAAAATGATCATCTCAATTTCCCTTGAAATCCATGATACATGCTCTGAGCATATCTTCTAGTGTTTGGATGGTTCTCTCACTCTGTCCGTCGGTCTGAGGATGGTACGCTGTGCTCATTCTCAGCTGTGTTCCCAAACATTCTTTTAACCATTTTTAGAAATTAGATGTGAAACGTGGATCTCTGTCTAATACAATGGACACAAGTACACCATGTCTTGACATAATTTCCTTCGCGTACAGTTTTGCTAACCGATCTAGGGTAAACCTAATCTTAATTGGCAAAAGGTGTGACGACTTCGTCAGTCAATTGACAATCACCCAAATGGCATCGTAACCTTGTTGGTTTACTGGAAGACCTACCACAAAATCCATTGTGATATGCTCCCATTTCCGTTTTGGTATCTCCAACGGTTGTAATAATTTGTTTGGCCTTTGATGTTCAGCTTTAACTTTCTAACACGTTAAACATTTTACCACGCATTAAGCCACATCCCACTTCATATTCGGCCACCAAAAATGATGTTTAAGATCTTAGTACATCTTTGTACTCCCAGGGTGAATCGAATATCTTGAGTTGTGAGCTTCTCTCATAATTTCTTCTTTAACTTCTAGTACTGGCAGAACCCAAATTCTGCCTTTGAATCAAAGTAACCCTTCTGAATCGATTTTGAATTTGTTTTCCTCACCTTCAGATATCTTCTGTTTTATCTTTTCACAGTCTTTATCCTGAAGTTGTGCATTTTTCACCTTATCTACCAGCGTTGAACTGTTTCCTATCTGGAATAATTTTTCTTCGGCTTCTGTCAGATATTTAATTTCCAACTTCATCTTAGCCATTTCCGACACTAGCTTCTCCTGAACAGTCAACAACATCAACTTCTCCCATCCCTATCTATTTAAGGCATCAGCAACAACATTCGCCTTTCCGGGATGATAGAAAATTTCGCAATCATAATCTTTGATTAGCTCCAACCATCTTCTTTGTCTCATATTCAAATCTTTTTGTGTAAAGATATACTTTAGACTTTTATGGTTGGTATATATCTCACACCTCTCTCCATAAAGATAATGTCTCCAAATTTTTAGGGCAAACACCACCGTCGCCAACTCTAAGTCATGCGTCGGATACCCTTTCTCGTAATATTTCAACTGACATGATGCATACGCAATAACTCTGTCGTTATGCATAAGCACACAGCCTGGTCCCTTATGCGATACGTCACTATACACCACAAAATTTCCTGTATCATCAGGCAATGACAACACAGGTTTTAAACTCAACATCTTCTTCAATTCTCGAAAACTCTCCTCACACTTCTCTGTCCAAACAAACTTAACTGCCTTCCTAGTTAAGTTCGTCAATGGAGTTGCGATCTTGTAAAAGTCTTGAATAAAACGCCTGTAATAACCTGACAATCCCGAGAAACTCCTCACTTCTGACAGTGTCTTCGGCTGATCCCAGTTTATTACATCTTTAACCTTTGATGGATATACTGAAATTTTGTCCTTATCAATAACGTGTCCGAGAAACTGAACACGTTCCAACCAAAATTCACATTTTGAGAACTTAGCGTACAGCTTCTCTTTTCTCGACGTCTCCAACGTTAATCTCAAGTGTTCCACATATTCCTCCTTGGTTTTGGAATATACCAATATGTCATCAATAAACACCACCACAAATTTGTCTAAGAATGGTTTAAACACCCTGTTCATCAAGTCCATAAATGCTACAGGGGCGTTTGTTAAACCAAATGACATAACCAGAAACTCATAATGACCATACCGAGTTCTGAACGTTGTTTTTGGTACATCCTCCGGCCTCACCTTCAACTGATGATAACCACTCCTCAGGTCTATCTTAGATAAATACCTCACTCCCTTCAACTGATCGAACAGGTCATCGATTCTAGGTAATGGATACTTATTTTTAATTGTGACCTTATTCAATTCCCGGTAATCAATGCAGAGCTGCATCGATCCATCTTTCTTCTTGACAAACAACACCAGCGCTCCCCATGGTGAAACACTCGGCTGAATATATTTCTTGTTAAGTAATTCTTGCAATTGCACCATCAACTCTTTCATTTCTATCGGGGCTATTCTATATGGTGCATTAGATATCGGGGTCGTTCCTGGAAGTAAATCAATAACGAATTCGATTTGTCGATCCGGTGGAAGACATGGCAAATCGTCTGGAAATACGTCTACAAAATCTCTTATAATCAGCATTTCTTCTAACTTTGCACTCTTTTTATGTGTATCGACTATGTAGGCTAAATATCCTACACATCCTTGTCTCAACAACTTCTTAGCTTGCATCACCGTCAGAAAACTTGCTTGTCAAGGTGACTTGCTGCCATAAAACACAACCTTTGACGGAGTCATAAGGTTAACACACTTCATTTGGCAATCAATTACTGCTCCGTAATTGAATAACCAATCCATTCCCAGTATAACATCAAACTCGCCAAGTCTAATTGGTATCAAATCTACTATCATCTCTTGACCCTTTATGACCACTCTACAATTCTTCTATATGAATTTAGCAGGAATCACTTCCCTATTCTCAATCTCTATACTTAAGGAAAATTCTAATTCTTCCTGAGGCAAATCTAAGTTTTGAGCAAATTCATCGGATATAAATGAACAAGTAGCACCCAAATCAAATAGAACATAAGCATTAATACCATTAATCGAAATGATACCTGACACCATATCCTTAGACTGTACAGCATCCTGCACAATTATATTGAAAGTCCTCACAGTAGGTCAGCTTGACTATGCTGGTCCTGTGATAGACAATGCACCACCACCATTGTTGTTTCCTTTTCCACCACTTTCACTTCCCGTTGGCTTCTTAGGGAAATCACAGGCCATGTGATCTTTTGAACCGTAGGTAAAGCATGCTCCTTTCTTCGGACTAAAATAGTTCGGTGCAATGTGTCCCTCCTGACCACAGTTGAAACACATCCGCTTTCCCTTCAAACATACTCCAATATGGTTCTTTCCACACGTTGCACAAGCTTCAAACTTTTACTTCTGCTAATTTCCCTGCTGTCCTCCCGTAGTTGAATTCTCGCTCCACTTCCTCTTCTGATTGTTTCTTCTAACATTACTACCACCAGCCTTATTCTCATTCTCATTCTTCCTCTTCTTCTATTCTTGGTTGTACTTGGTCAAGGCATCGCTTCCACCTTCCACGATAATTGCCTTTTCCAGTACAGCCACAAATGTATTCAACTGGAACATTGAAACCTTGATATATAGCCATGGCTTCAATCCTTGTTCGAACCTTCTCGCTTTACGCTTTTCGGTATTGACTTGAAAAGTGGCAAACCTTGCCAACTCGTTAAATTTCACAGCATATCTTGGCACCGTCATTGTTCCTTGATTCAGCTCCAGAAATTGTACTTCCAACTGATTTCAAGAACTCGCAGGAAAGTACATTTCAAAAAATATCTCCTTAAATCTATCCCACGCTATCACTCATTATCCCCCACGAACCTTGTTTGCTTGCCCCCAGTAGCTAGCTTCAGACTTCAGCATGAACATTGTGAATGCAGTCTTCTGATCCTCGTTAACTCTAGCAACGTCGAACACCTTCTCCATTTCCATGATCCAGGTTTGGGCTTCCATTGGATTCATAGACCCTTGAAACTCTGGTGGTCCAACCACTTTGAATTCCTTAAAGATCGTGACTTGAGCTTGTGGTTGATTCGCAAGTGCACCCGTCAACAGAGTTACCAACTGCTGAACCGGATTAGCGTTGGTCTCATTGTTATTATTATTCGTAGACCCCTCAGGAGGTGCTTGCTGAAGTGGTTGTCTTCTTCTAGGAGGCATTTTCTGTTAAAATATATGTTTATTAGTTCCTTGCTCAACTTCTTGGTCAAAAAAAAAAGAGGTTTGACTATTTGATTTCCTTAATATTTTTCTGTGTTTTATTCCCGTTTGAAATTGACACTCCACAACTTATTCCATATAGACTGAGCTAGGGTTGATTGATAAAATTGAATGAAAAGTTATGAATTGATGATATATTTTCTTATTAATTCATTATGGAGCTTGCTAGAGTAATAAGGTAATTTTAGGATTTTGAAAAATGTCTCTCAAATAAGTGTCATCTGGTATTAGCTTAGCTTAGTGGTTAGGCTGAACTGAATTATCCTATCCTTTATGGTTTAGGTTTGAGTTTTACTTGGTGGTTTTTTTTATTATTTATTCTTTTTATGTAAAGTGTTTTTTTATGTATTTTATTGGTTTCTTAATATTGTAACAGTGATATCCACTTATGAGTATATTATGCTTTTCAAAAAGGGGCCTCAAAAATTTAAATTTAAATATAAATTAATATTTTAAAATATTACTTTTTTTTCACTTCGATAATTGAGTTTTTAATTTTTTTAATTAAATTATTAATTTTTTTTATTTTTATTTAATTAAAATACCACATCAAAAATTAATAATTTGACTTCCTAAGTCCCTATACATGACAAATAAAATAAAATGCTTTCGGTAAATAAAAATCTACCTGACATTTTAATAATGACTAGGTAGATATCCTTTTTTTCGTTTTTCAATAATCACATAAGAAGCTCTTTCTCTTCTGCTTCGAAATCCATACTTTTCACTTAGGATTCACCATCTCCACCTACCTCGAAAAATCTCCGTCACCACGATTACAAGTATTGACCACACAAATGAAAAAATCTGGTATTGGACCCATCGCCATCATCACTTATAACGGCACGGCAACCCGGCGTAACTGTAATTGGGTGAAAGGGGTAAAAGGAAAGATTTGCAATTTGGCGGAACTACGACTGTAATTGGGCAGAACTTGCAACGGCAGCAGCAACCCCCTTCTCTTCCCGGAGATCTCCATGTAATATTCTTCCATCAGTAAACTTTTTGATTTTAGTTGTGATAGTGGGTTTCGAAAGAAAAAAAAGAAGTTTAGATGGTGATGTTGTTGAGGTTTTCAGTGGTATGGGGCAGGGATAGTGGTAGCGATGGGGGTGGGTCAGGATGGCGTGGTGGTAGGTTTTCGGCGGTGGTGGTTGGTTTTGGGTTTAGGAGAGCGTGGGTGGTTCTTGTTCCATGTATTTGAAATTTGAATTAATTTTTTTTAATTTTTTTTGTTTGTTTGTATTTTGAAATTGTTCTGATGAAATACAGGAAATATTTTTTTACGCAAGTATTTTATTTGTCATCTCTATCATTAATTTTTGATGTGAAATTTTAATTGGATCTAAATAGAAAAAATTAGTAGTTTAATAATTTGATTAAAAAAAGTTATAAAGTCAATCACTGAAATGAAAAAGTCAATAATTTAAGATAATAATTTATATTTAAACAAAAAAAAAAGTGTCATCATTAAATATACAAGAATTACAAAAATTAAATATACAACTATATACTATAAAGTATCATTAAAATATTTATTGTCACATCATTTTAAATTCATTTGAGATTAGCCAAATCAATCTCAAATTGATATATAACTCATACAAATCAATTAAAAGATGACATTTATATAATTTTTACAATATGCTAATAGAAATCACTGTCACAAAATAGACTATTTTATTAAGAAAATTGACATTTTTAAAAGGGAAATTGATATATTTGCAAGGCTTCCTTCACATTAATTTATAAACTTAAATTTTAAAATACAAATTAAATAATTTTTTTTGAAGTCCCACTTTGGGGAGTATAATAATTTCTCGTAATCAAGTGTATCATCACACTATTACAATATTAATAACTAATAATTAATCAACCCTTACGGCGGAAGGAGAAATAAACTCACAAATAAATTTCATATAAAGAGAAGACAAACTTTCATAAAAAAATTAAAATAAACTCACTTATCGTGTAAATTAAACCTGAGACCTAAATATTAAAGATTAAACAAAAGTAGTTCAGAACTTCAAGGGTTTTTCCAAAAGCCAAGATTCGTTCTATTCCATTAAGAAACAAATTGTGTACAAATTTTTTAGGTTTGCTGAAATATTTCTGTTACAAATCACTATTTTTATTATTACTGAGTTCAGAGATGGAATGATAATTCTACAAATTTTATAATATCACATTAACTTATGAAAAGATTTACAAACGATTTTTGAATTTAAGAATTTGAGATAAAAATCTGTGCCTTTTTCACGTAAGAATACACGAACTCATCTCATTTGGGCCAGATTATGAAAGAACAAATAAAACCCAACTCAAGAAATTTATAAAATAAGTATTATACCACCCACCACAACTAGTAGCCAAACATGCACTTTAATATTAAAAAAATATTCTTTCCGTCATTTCATTATTTTAATTCAAATGTATCCTAATTTTGATCAATATCCTTCAATCAACCCTTCTCAAACTTTGAAGGAAAAAACGTACATACATATTATTTGTGAGTAATGCTATGTGTCGACGCCGTGATTTTGCTCTTATATTATTTTGAGATTTATTGATCAAATTTTAAGGTTGATTTTGGAAAAAAACTGACATAAATGTCAAAAGGGTTTGAAAGTTTATTTTAATAGGGCCAATTAGACTGGGTTGCCGGTTGATAAAGATTTAAATGGATATATCATCTCAACCAAATTTTTAGGTTTTAATAATGGGTCCTTTACATAAGTATACAACATTTAAAAAATAATTACACTATTAGTGCACTCATAAAATATTTACATAATTAATACACTTTCTATATTTATTTATAATATTAGTGCAATTAGGATTACTTAATTTAGGGAATTAGTATAGGATTCAATTCATAATAGTAAGAAAACCTAAAATCAAGGAGAAATAACTACCATAATTAATAATTCAAATTCAAATATCTTGGATCTAACAAACAAAACAAATTCAAATTCAAAAATAATAATTAAAATTCAAATATTCAAAGTTTGGCAACGTCATCTTCCTCCTCCCCTTCGCCGGTCATCTTCCTCCTCCCATTCGCCGCCGCTTCAACACCATGGACGCCGGCCACAACTACTATTATGACGAAGATTGATTTAGTCCAGAAATTAAAATGAGAAAAAGATAAATTTTAGTGCAGTTGGTATCCAAATATTTATACAAAAGTAACCATTTTAGTTTTTGTGGGTAACCAAGAGAAATTTCAGTGCTGTTGGTAACCAAAACTTTCGAAAATAGCGGCGGATTTTTGATTTTGAAAATAATCTGGTGGAGAGAATTAGGAGGAGAGAGAAAGAAGCCTACAAAAATACAAAAGTGCCGTTAATATGGCAGGCCATGAGAGTTTCAACTCCACCCAAGAACTTTCTGCCGATAAACAACGCTGGAACCTGCTGTTGCTGGCCGTCGCCGGTGATCTGGTAGAGGAAGGAGTGGATTTCGTGATGTCCATTCGAATTTCTGGTAGAGAGAATTAGGATGAGGAAAGAGAAAGATGCGTACAAAAGTACCCATTTTATTTAATTTAAAAAGTAAATTAATATTAATCCCCTAAATTAAGGAATCCTAATTGCATACTAATTTCTTAAATTAAGGAATCTTAATTGCACTAATATTGTAAATAAATATAAAAGTGTATTAATTGTGAAAATATTTTATGAGTGGACTATTGTTGTAATTATTATTAAAAATGTAATAGAATATGTAATTGTACCTTTAATAATTGAGATGACCTATCGTGTAACTCCATAAAATTGGTTCACAACCGATATTCATAGAGTTCGGGGCTTGTTTAAACAGGGGAAGGTGTTAGACACCCCCCAACTTTCGTGAAACACGATTACCGCTTTCCTAATGTTTTTTAAAAGATTACATTAAATTCCTTGAGAAATATAAAGCGTGTGTGTTTGTGTTCTATCCTATATGAATTATGTCATTGGGAAATATCTAGGATATCGTCTCCTAGAGTCAATTTGAATTAAATAGTGAAACATATGGTATCGTCTCTTATGTCTTTAAAGTCAAAATCTAGGGTATCGTCGATGAATAGGTTTCATACTTACGAATTAAGTGCAATTAGGCTTTAATATGTTGTTATTTTCAAGTGTTGTGGTTACTTTTGGTTGCATTTATGTGTTTTGTAGAATATGTAGCATGTGATTTGGAGTTAGAAGCAAAGGAGTAAGAAAGTAAGGAAAAAGGAGTCTAACGAAGTAGCAGTGGGAGTTTTGACCATCTGGCGTGACAGCGCTAGGATTGTAGAGGAATTGGCGCTGCAGCGCTGTCAATCCTGAGATTTGTTAGAGGAATCTGAAAAGAGGAAAAAAATGAAGTCTTTATCTAAAGAAATGCGCTGAGAAAGGGTAGATGTATAGAACCTTTAAACAAGATGGTATTTTTTCAACTATCTCAAAATGGAATATGAGTTATCCCGACCATTCCCAATGTCATATCCTTATTTTACTAGAAAATTTGTGTCTATGTCAATTATATGTCAATTGGAAGGGTATTACAAAGTCTTATCCGGGCCGACACTGACACTAAGAGACGAAAGCTAAGGGAACGAATAGGATTAGATACACCAGTAGTCCTAGCCGTAAACGATAGATACTAGGTGTTGTGCATATCAACCCGTGCAGTGTTATAGCTAACTCATCCATGCCCCTTTTGATCTCTCAGAAATTTCATAAAAGGGGCTTTCTAGAGATCCCCAACGACCAATCCTTGCATGAATTGCTAAAGATCCAATAAGTCTGACACGTTTACTTTCATCCAAAAAAGGACTCTCGCTTTTTATGTTCTTCTTGTTGCAAAATACTGGATTGTTATCCACACCTTTTCTAATCTTTGAATTGAAATAAATTAAAACTCTCAATTCTCTACGACGTCTAGATGATAAAATCTATTCAGGAATACGCATTGAATGCTAAGATTACACATTGAATTTCTTGTAGTATATCCGTAATTAAAAAAGTTTTTGTGATTATTCCAAAAGAAAATCTATGAATTAGCCCATGCTTGACTAACCAAGCAGACAAACGACCCTACATCTTCTTTATTTCTCCTGCATTATTATTTGGATAAGTATTACACATTGACGATGAAATTTTTGCAGATTGACCCACTACTTGTTATTATGTACAAAAGAAACGAATACGGCTTTTCTCAAAATTCTATATGTATCTATGAGATCGAGTATGGAATTATGTTTACTCACTTGAAATTGAGTATATGTTTCCCTCCTTTTCCTGCTAGGATTGGAAATCATGTATTTTACATATCCATATGATTGAGTCCTTGGGTTTCTGAAATAGTGTAAAAAAAGTGCTTCGAATCAACTAAAGTTATGTTTAAGTTACCCTACTACTATAAATTTAGATGGGGATTCCAATAGAAGTCCTTCTGTCTCATCTGTGACTGTGAGTTGAACAAGTAAATAGATGAAATCAAGAAAGAGATCAAAGAATTCAAAGAATGGTTCAAAACAAAGAAATGGATGAACGAAAGTAAAGTTGTATGGATTCACAAAGAAGTTTCTTACAATTTATCGAAAGATTCGTTAGAATCCGACCCAAAAGGGATTCTTAATCAAAATGGGATTCGCGGGAGATATAGAAAAAGAAAAACTTTATATCTATATTTTCATTTTCTATATTTGAATTATATATACGTACGTAAGATGGTAAAAGGAAATTTGGGTTGGACCAGGAGTGTCTCTTAACGCCTTCTTTTTTCTTCTCATCGGAGATCCTTCACAAAGACTTGCCATGGTAAGGAAGAAGGGGGGAACATGCACAATTAGAGAACGCAGTACAATGGAGAGTTGTATGATGCGTTCGGGAAGGATGAATCGCTCCCAAAAAGGAATCTATTGATTCTCCGCTAATTGTTTGGATCGTAGGTGCAATGATTTACTTTACGCGCGAGATCTCTGGTTCAAGTCCAATTCTCGATAAAGTCGATAGAAACCGTACAGGCGTCTTTTGGCGCAAACGGTTCAACAAAAAATGCGCAAAAAAGAATCAATGTATAGATTCCAATCCTCTTTCTGACTTCTAATGAAAGGACTTTTCTTCGATTTCTCAAAAAAGACGAGTTTTTACTCCTTTCCATATTATAAAAAAAAGAATTCACTAAACTAAAAGCTTAGTTTAGACACCTAATACATCGAAACTCATTGCTCTTGGATAAAGAAAAATCATTTCAACATCGACGAAGCTACCTCGAAGACTATGAACTTAGAAATGGAGAGCAATTTGAAGAAATGGCCTTAAATCTTTGTGTATTGACCCCTAATCGAACTTTTTGGGAGGAGCAAAAGGAGGAATTCGCCCGAGGAGGGGCTCACGTCTGATTATCTAGTTAGTGATGCAATAGCTTACCAAGGCGATGATCAGTAGCTGGTCCGAGAATTAGATAATCAGCCACACTAGGACTAAGACACGGTCCAGACTCACAGCAGGGTTATGAAAATCCACTAGAAGCGACTGGGTGTATTGTATGTGCCAATTGTCATTTAGCTAATAAGCCTGTTGATATTAAATTTCCACAAGTCGTACTTCCTGATACTATATTTGAAGTAGTTGTTTGAATCCCTTATGTTTGGCCTAATTGACTTCTTTTTTTGATATACAAGTAAATGATGGAATTACAAATGGAGTTGGTGTTTTGATTAGGCGAAAGTATCAAATTTGTAGGTGTAGGGAGCCGATGAGATAGAAATAATGAATCGTAAATAGAGTTCAGATTTGAATCCCATGGATAATATAGATAGGATTATATTATATTGCCCCCAATTTTTATGAAATACAAGATGCTCATTGAATAATTAGAAACTAATTTTTAGTTCTACAATTTCAGAGTTTCAAGGTTCTGTTCAAGATTAACTAGAGTAGGCTAGGTTAGCCGGAAGATGGTTATCGGTTCAAGGACGTAAGGTGACCCTGCTTTTTTAGGGTAATAAGGGGTAGAGAAAATGCCTCAAGCCAATATTCGAGTTCCAGGTGCTATAGTGCTAAAGTAACCCTCAATGCAATTTAGGAGGAATAAATGAAAGGACATCAATTCAAATCCTGGATTTTTGAATTGAGAGAGATCAAGAATTCTCACAACTGGTACATTCCAAAATAACGGTTATTCGGACATCCTTCCCCATGGCCATGAACCTCCTTTTTTGATTTTTGATTTACTCAACTCTTCTATTTTTGATCTGAAATGAAGAAGAGGAAAGGAAGGAAAAAATAGAAGTAAATTAATAAAAAGATTGATACATAAGACAAATACAAGAAAAGATAAGAAGAGATGTGCCCCTATAATTCAAAAAACATTAGTTTTCTCGAAGCTTCTTGTTCATATCTCTCATCAAACGGCGTACTATAACTGACTCCGTTGAGTTCGCCGCCGTAGAACTCAACAGTTACACCTACTTGTTCGACACTATACTTCGATTCTGCCCTTCGAAAAGGAACATCGGCTCTAACAATTCCGTCGCCTAACTACAAGGACTAGTAAGGACATATTTTTATAATACAGAAAAGATAAAATGTAGAACGTAAACAGGAAAAGAGAATAGAAATTACTAGTCTTAGAACCTAGTTGGACCAGAATAAAGATTTTTTGTCTCATTGTAGCCTGTTCCAGTCCCCTTACAAAACTTTCGTTATTGGGTTATCCATACACTTCACATGTTTTTAGCGATTCAAATGGTATCATCAAATGATACAAGTCTTGGATAAGAATCTACAACGCACTAGAACGCCTTTGTTGACAACAAAAGCACTTTTTCAACCTTTCATATACTAAGGGATTTCGCTTGGAAAATAAAATGTTCTATACTAATAGATTTGGGTCCAAAACCATCGGTTCCAACAAAAGAAAATCCTAATTTTTAATACTCACACTCCTTATTAGTTAATAATTCTGGTGATTGGATTTCTATGTTTCTTTTGACGGGAAAAAGATTTGGGATCCTGCAGATCCACTCTTTTTCCTATTCAAAGATCATCACTTTGTCTCTGTGTTTTCACATTGAGAATTATTTGCAGTGAAAAGATGTTGTGACGAATGAATTGTTTGAGTTATAATTTTGGGGATAGAATTCTTGTAAGGAGGGAAGGATGTAACAATATAGAATTTTTATATGTAATTTTAAATATTTATTGAATTAAATAAATATTTTAGTTGATGTGTTTATTGTTAAATAAATATTTATTTAATTTAATTATTTATTAGTTAAATAAATAATTCATGAGTTGTGAGGAATTAACTTGATTAAGTGTAAATGTTAATTAAGTTGATATTCGGTAATTTTGTATGTTGAAGTTAATTAAATTAAAAGAGTGATGAATTAATATTCTAATTTAATTAATTAGAGAGTTGATAAGGATTAAAGGAATTGTTATAATATTGTTATAATTTAATTTAGTAATTTAAGTGATGTACTAAGTTATTAAATAAAATTATAATGTAGATTATAATTTTGTGTCAATTTGATAATGTGGTATTTTGATTTAATAAGTTGTTGTTAGTTTTAATTTAATTAAATTTGAATATGGGAATTTAATTAAATAATGTGTGATAATAAACTATATAGTAGATGAGTTATTAAAATAAATTAAAAGAGTTTTAATTTAATTTTGCCAAACAAGATTTAAGGCTTTTAAGTCTTTATTTTGATTCTATTTTGCCAAACAAGCCTTAGTGGCTTTTGAATTTAAAAAAATATAATTGACAAAGGAATTAAACAGATATATTATGTTTGTCAAATTTTTTTATTTACGTATTATACGTATCAGTTCGTAATATACTTGACAAAGGAATCAAAATTGATAATCAATTCATAATATAAATTGTAAATTGACTTTTAATTGTGTAAATATATGAAGAAACGAAAACAATGGGTTTTAAACAAGTTATTTTAGTTGAAAAATGAATTTACAGTAATTTGTTTCGCTAAGAATGTCTAAAAGTGAAGAAATAGCAAGAATAATGAATTTAGAAGTTTTAATTTGTTGTTTATGTTGTTTTATATGGTTAGAAGCATGTTAAGAATATTAATTATTGTTTCTGTGATGTTTATACAACTTGGGTAAGTTAGAATGGTTGTTAGAAAGGAGCTTTTAGGCCAATTTGGCTTTGTTTTGCGTTTTTCGTGAACTTCAAATTCTGGAACTGGCGCTTCGCGCTGCAGCGCCAGAGTTAGGCTTAAAAATGGAGCTGCAGTGCCATCCAAGCTGCAGCGCCAGACTTAAGATTAAAGTTTGAGCTACAAAGTCAGTCCTAGTTCTAATGGTGAAGCTGCAGGGCCAGTTTTTAGTTCAAATGGTGGCGCTGCAGCGCCAATTAGCAGTTTGGCCCAGAAATTTGTTTTTTAATATACAATTGTGTAATTGTTAATATAGTGTAATCTTATGACTATAAAATGCGATTAATCATGTTATGGTGTTGTTATAATACCAAATATAACAATTATTATTTCTAAGTAATGAGTTATGTGATAATTGAGATTGGTGGTAATAAATTAGAAGTGTGGTTTAATCATGTGGTTAAACCTAAGACTAAGAGTTGTAAATGAAATGGAAATTCAGTTATGTACCATAATCATGTGGTAACTAATTATGTCATGATGACATGTGTATAGGATATTTGGGAATGTAAATTATAATTTTTTAGCTTACACACAAGGCAAGTTCTTAAACCTTACTTCTTTACATTGAGCAAGTTTTCGAACACTACTCTTATTTAGGCAAGTTATCTAACCCTAATCTCTATTTGAGTTTATCCTACCTTGTTTATAATTATGCAAGATTATTATCATGTCTTGATATAAATTACGCAAGTTCTTATTATTGTTTCCTTGTTGAAGAATGCAATCTTAGCTTACCATTTTTGTTCAAGCAAGGTTTATTATATCTTTTTAATGCTTTGAACTTTATTCTTAAAGCATGACTTAGATGTTTTATAATATTCATTTATGGTTCATAACTACTCTATAACATGTCGTTGTTAAACCCTCGCATTGTCATTAAACTTTTGATTCAACTAATCCTTAGTTGATGTGCGTTGAACTCTAAATTATCCTTGAAACTTATCCAACCCAAACTTCCTTTGGTACGGACTCGTATGTTAAATTGAGATAAACAACCCTATTATAGGGGATTATTTACGCGAAAGCGTTTAGATGTTTGTGCGCAATACATGGTACGAATGGTTGATCACCCTAAGTACAGGAGTCCATATAGTCTAATGATTGTTAAGGTTTAAGTTGAAAAATACTTAAAACCTATGACATAGTTCATGGTCTTGTGACCCTCAGATGATTTCCAGTATCAGTTCTTGATTATCGATATTAGAAAATGTTATTCAATTCAATTGAGTTTATTCATTGCCAAATATTTTGTCCTTTCAAGTGAGCATTTTTTTCTCACTCTTGAATATTTAACCATTGCAGCTAAAGTTGAGAAGGTTGACGAGTCAACCACTAATAAAGGAAAAGGCAAGATGAACAAGTGTTGAAGACTTGTTAATTTGTTGAGAATTATATTTTTAGACTTAATTTTAATTATGAGATGTAATTAGGTTTTTTTCGCATTTGATGAATGTTTTAAGGTTAGACAAATTGGGATTTATTAGTTTAAGTTATGTAACCCTTTAATGGAAAGATTTATTGCTTAAGTTTTATTTAATTTGGGTAGTTAGAAATGAATGTTTGGACAGTGAACACCAAATCATGTGGGAATAGAGTACCCAGATTTGGGGGTGTCACAGATGTCAAAGGGGCTTCTTACTTCCTCAATAGATCCACTACATCTATATATAAATGCTAGTTTATCAAGAAGACGCAATAGAAATTACTAGTCTTAGAACCTAGTTGGACCAAAATAATGATTTTTTTTATAATATAAGCTTGTCGTTTGCTCTAAAATAGAAAATGGATTCGATACAATTAAAAAATAAAAGGTTTTATTCCACAATGTAATGATTCAAAAAGAGTTTAATTTTTGAGTGATACGTGAGCTGGGTTCAGAACGTCGTGAAATATTTCGAACCATATCCGGTGTGGGCGTTAGAGTATTGAGAGGACCTTTCCCTAGTACGAGAGGACCGGGAAGGACGAACCTCTGGTGTACCAGTTAACGTGCCCACGATAAACGCTAGATAGCCAAGTGCGGAGCGGATAACTGCTGAAGGCATCTAAGTAGTAAGCATTAAAAATCCGTTGATGGTCCACTTTGATTAAATATTATGTACCATATATGAAAGCAAACAATTGCATATATGCCATGTCTTACACTGCAGTCTACGATAAGATATTATAATAATAAGTCAATGACATATCAATTAGTAGGATAAAATTTATAAATGAATCACCAGAATCTTCGTAATTTTATGTCTAAATTATTCGTGTTTGTGAGTGTAAAAACGTTCCCGGGGAACATAGTCATAGTATAGTCTTTTCTAATGCAATAAAGTTACATAGTGTCTTTTTTTCTTTGATATAAATTAGGGGTATTTCCATGAATTTGTCTTGGTATCGTGTTCATACTGTTGTATAAAATGATCTCAGCCGGTTGCTTTCTATCCATATAATACAAACAGCTCTAGTTGTTGGTTGGGCTGGTGTCATAATATTTTTTTATACATGCCGAAGTGATGGAAAAGAAAGAATATCTTTTACGTATCCGCCTAACTTGTCAACTTTTGGAGAAATGATACAAAGAAGGATGTCCTTGCCCACACTAAAAAAACTCTCTTCGGATGAATTGTATAATCATTGAATTTATACTAACAAACAAAAAAAGAACAACTTAAATAACAAGTTATTAAATAGAATTAAGACTCTAGATATGGGATTTCTTTCTCTAGATATACTCAAAGGGAGATAAAGAAAGGGCAAGAGTCAAAAAAGGGTGATTCAACTTTGGTATCCTATATTAGAAAATTATAAAGAAAGATCAAATCACAAAAAGAAAAATACAGTCAAAAGACACCAAAGCAATGGTGTATCAGACTACTTGTCTTCTTGTAGTTTGGATATCCCAATTTTTGGAATGCTCCAAATTCTACTTGAGCATCCAAATCTGGATCAATACCAGCAAAAACATCTCTGAACAAGGTTCTAGCACCATGCCAAATATGTCCAAAAAAGAAGAGCAAAGCAAAAGAAGCATGTCCAAAAGTACACCAACCCCTCAAACTATTACGAAAAACACCATCGGATTTCAAAGTAGCACTATCTAATTCAAAATTTTCACCCAATTGAGCATGTCTAGCATATTTTTTTCACAATAGTAGGATACCAAAGTGGATGATTGACTCATTTCATACTAGAAATAATCGCAGGAAATCCTTTGATAAGCTAACTAACATATGCTGAGATTTTGAAAAGTTTGAAAATAAATAAGTCGTGTGCTTATTTAAAGCAAATTGAAAGTTAAATTTATAACAGGGGCTAAATTTTGAAATTGTCAGCGTGCTAGTTGATTGGGCAATCCGTGTGATCATTTCATCCGAGTCTTTCATTTTTTTAAATAACAAATCTGAGTCCTTGATTTTCCAAACAAGTTATCAAAAAGTAGGTATTTAGACGCCAAAAATTCAAAGATAGTCCTATTAAATAAGAAAATCATCCGAACGGTTTTTAAAACTCTAACCGACTTTTTATTGATATAGTTTATTTATATAAATATCTTAAAATAGATCAGTACTTAGACACCAACAATTCAGAAATAGTCCTCTTAAGTTAGGAAATCATCCGAACGCTTTTTAGAATTCTAAGTAGTCTATCGAAAATATTCATATAAATATTAGTTGTGAAACTATAAATTTAGTCAATACTTAGACATCGAAAATTCGTAGATAGTCCTCTTAAGTAAGAAAATCATCCAAATGGTCTTAAAAAAAATACTAAATGAGCTTATTTAACGTATTCACATCATAGATCAAATATATTGTTATATATATATATATTGGGTCAGGATCAGGTAAGGACTCCCTTACTTTGTTAAAATGCGGACTTTTTTTTTTTGATTTTTTTTGGTTTTTTTTTTTTTTAAAACAACTAAAAAAAAATATTTAATATTTTATGGAACTGAAATTTTTTCATGATACAGTGTTTTGGATGTGATTTGGGTACGTATAACAAAAATATGTATGTACAGTCTGGGCAAACTGTACCACCACTTTTTGGTATAGGTATTCAAAACACGCCCAAAACATTATATTATGGAAAAATTTCAATTCCATAAAATATTAAATATTTTTTTTTAGTTGTTTAAAAAAAAAAAACAAAAAAAATCAAAAAAAAAAAAGTCCGCATTTTAACAAAGTAAGGGAGCCCTTACCTGATCCTGTCTGTATATATATATATCTTTGAGTTAAACAAATTTATTTGTTATATCAAGAATTATTTAATAGATTCATTTATTATACTTGATATTTGTCATCACAAGTATTTGAACATAAATTTATTTATTCATAAAATACTTGTTGCATAATATAAAAATTATTTAAACTTTTATATCACAAACTTCATTGAATATATCTACTTAAAGAGGCATATCAATCAATATAAAAGTTATTTAAACTTTTATATCTAAAATTAAAATTATATATGTTTGACATAAAACACATTCTTTATTTATAAAAAAAGAGTAAAACTTTATAAATCTGCACTAAATTATATCTGCTTATACATAAGCCTTTTTGATATAAACTTAATTTTATATATTTGCTTAAACAGAAACATATTAACACAAATATAAAAGTTACATAAACTTTTATAAATGAGCATAAATTAATATCTGATTACACAAAAATATATTACACAAATATAAGTCTTTGAACTTATACATATCTGATCTTTAATTGCTATTTGCTTATTTGAGAAGCATCAAATATAAAAGTTATTTAAACTTTTATATATTTGCACTGAATTTTATATGCTTACCTTAGAATCATATTTCTATCAAAACTTCTTAGAGTTAGCTTATTTATGTACCTATAAGAAAGACGAGTAATTTTTTTTATAAGACCAGAGTCTTATAGAGATCAACCGGGAGTTGGATCTCTAGCGTATTTGTGAGGTGAAAAAGAAATTGTCGTTTCAAGACCAGATCATAAAGTAGAACGAAACTCAAAGGAAAGGTGCAACTAGAAATGATCATTCGGTTATAACTGAACCAAATAGGCTATTCGGTTATAATCGAATACCGAATTATCCATAATTTTACTATCTGAAACACTAACCAAAATTTAGAACTAACCGAATTACTGAATTGTACATTCGGGTATTCGGGTAATAGCCGAACTTGAGAGAAAAAGCCTGCCGAGAAGAAGCCAGCGGAGGAGAAGAAAACCACCGTGGCCGAGAAAGTCCCTGCTGAGAAGAAGCCGAAGGCCGAAAAGAAACTGCCGAAGGAAGCTGGCGTGGCGGCTGGAGACAAGAAGAAAAAAAAAAGAACAAGAAAAGTGTTGAGACCTACAAAATTTACATCTTCAAGGTCCTGAAGATGTCCACCAAGATATTGGAATTTCCAGCAAGGCGATGGGGATCATGAACAACTTTATCAACACTATATTTGAGAAATTGGCTCAAGAATCGTCAAAATTGGTTAGGTATAACAAGAAGCCGACAATCACTTCAAAAGAAATTCAGACTGCTGTGAGGTTCGGTCATTCGGATATTCTAATAGTCTATTTAATAAAACCATACCCGAAATCGAATACCGAGAATTATATCGAATATAACCGAAATTAGGAAAAAATTGAAAAGCCAAAATAATTCAGTTAAAAAATTCGGTTGTGTTCGGTAATTCGATTTTATCCGTTTCTTGCTCACTCCTAGGTGCAACTAAACTTGAGGAGAGAATTAAGAGCTTGTTGTCCAAAGATAGTTGTCTATAGTTGAAAGTTGATCTTTAAAACTTTGTTAAGACTTCTCAGCCTGTTGAATGAGTATTTATTATTGTGAGTAATAGAATCTCAAGTCCTAGAGAGTAGCTTGAGACTGGACTAGCAACATATTCGAAGTGTATGTTGTGAACCAAATAAATCTCTGTACATTATATGATTAAATTTTTACTGTCTTACATATTAATTTTTAACGTTATAAATTAATTAATTAAAAATTCAAAAAAATTAAGACAAATTTTTAATCAATAATAATATATTCAACTCCCTTGTAGATTATTATTAAACTTTCATTAAGTTATTACAATCATATAATATAGAAGTTATAATCATTTCATAGAAAAATGAGCTACTAATATAAGGTGTACTACTTTTTGTGCTGACCATTTTTTTTGGAAATTATATTTACATTTTAAAATTTTATTCTTTACTATAAAAATATGATAACATGTAATTAGCTTTTAGCCTTTTATGCAAATCATATTATTTTAAATTTTATTTAGGACTTTAGGAGTACTATTATATCAAACAAACCTACAGATGTTTCAAACTTGGAAAAAAATATAATAAATAAATAAATAAATAAACCTACAGATATTGCAATCTTGCATTATATGGAAACCACATCAGTTTAATAACATATTTATGAACTAACATCATCTCAGCAAAAGAAAGCAACTACAATTATTGATGAAACACACTTCAGACCAATGTTCTAAAAATTCTCACCTAGGCGCTAGGCCTCCCTTGGCGTCCCGTTTAGGCGCTAAGACCTCTTTGACACCTCTAGGCTCCCCTTAGCACCTCATTTAGGTCCAAAGCGACAAACAAATCCCTCCAAAAAATTAAACGAGTTCTAAGCAGAGAATTTTTTTTTATTTTAATAACTACTCAAATCAAATATTCATATGTTTATTTTTCTAATGATTTATCATATTCATAAATATAGATTGTAGCATATCAAATCACAACTAGAAGTGAACAATATCAAGTCAAAATGAATAATTTTATTATAGTTGTAATTTTTTAAACTTGTACCAACTTCAAATTATATAAATAATGATACATTTGTAATATTTTGTTTAATTCAATATAATTCTTAAATTTATGTTTAGTTTCGTAACTTTTAATATTAAATTAAATTCTTGAAATTTTAAATTTTAATATTTAATAACAATTTTGTTTATAAATAAAACTAATACGCTAAAAATATGTTTAAACTTTGAACAATTGCATGTTTGTGTTTGAACTTTGACATTAACAATATAGATATATGTTTGAACTTTAAGAAAAGGCATTTATTATCTTTATTATAAATTATTTTGCGTTATATTATTATTTTATTTGGATAAATATAAGATAAAATATTAAAATTGATTTAAAATAAAAAAATCCCGCCTAAATCCTTAGGCGCTAGGCCCTCTCGACCGCCCACCTCCCGCCTAGGTCTTTTAGAACATTGCTTCAAAGTCCAGACTATCCTAGTTGCAATACCAATGAGTTGAAAATAATTACTAAAAGAAATATAAATTATACTTCGTAAGCTCAATTGTGACTTGCTTATTTTAACAACCAATTCAACGCGTTCCATCTTCAATTTAGCATTAAAAGCACATAAAGACTACTAAACACTATGAGAAATGTCTGCAGGTGAGCTAGAAGCATTCATTGCAAAAGGTTCCGTGTACCACTGATTAGCTGCGCGAGTGATGAAGCTGGCTTCTGCATTCACAAATAGGGTTGAAAAATTCATATCAAAGTAAATAATATATCTAGAAATTTCAAAGGGGTAAGGGGTTTGAGCAGGGTGCATGTAAATCATTTCAGTAAAAACAACATATCAAAACAAACACTACAAATTACAGTGTATAACCGACGTCCAATATATAGCCATTATTTAAGATAGCAGCAAGCCATTCACTTATCGCTAATCTTACAATGTTGTTTCTGAGTCTTAAAAAGAAAAGTAATAGACGGAAAACTAATTCACTTTCTAGCCAAAGTTAACATAAGCAAATCTTTTATAATCTCTATTGTACCCTTTACATTATAAACACAACGAAACTAATACAAGGGATACCAGGGAACTCTTGTTGCTACCTTTTGCTGACACTTCCCGTAGCAGATGTACACTGTACAATGCACTTTTCTAAAATTTAATGTTGTGAAATCTAAAGTCTAAAATCACAAAAAAATAAATAAAATAGTAATGCTTTACCAGAATGTTTATCTTGTGAACCTAGGAGAGTGCGGTGTAATTTGGTGCGGTTTTAAGCTACCACCGCATCCGCAACATGCAGTTTTTTTTACTTTTAGCAACCGCATCAACGCGGTTGAGGTGCAGTTGGGGTTTCAAAACCACACTTATATAGATAACGAAATAATAATTATTACATATATTGCAAATGATGATTAATACTATTTTCAAGCAAACTAAAAATACAAATTATTGCATCTAGCAACATTTAAGCTAGGTAGCCAAAGGCTATGAGTGAAATTGTGATTGTGAAGCCGTAAGAGGAGATGACATATATATATGGCAGAAACCGAAGTTTTGATGACATATATGTAAAAAAATTAATGAAACACACATTATATACATACATAAATTTATATATATATATATATATATATATATATATATATATATATATATATATATATATATATATATATATATATATATTACAGAATGTGGTTTTGCAGCATTGTTTTAAAAAATTAGAAACTGCACATTTGTTGCGGTGTGGTTGGGGGTTCAATGCGGTTTTCTGCTCTCCCCTATGTGGATCATTTAAAACATTGCAACTGTATTGATAATGGCCACCTATCAGGTTGTGTCAATGCTGCTACGACACTATTCGTTCAGTTAATTCATTACTTCTTTTTGGTGACAGTCGCCGGTCGCACCCTTTTATTGCTTAGTGATACACTTGAAAATGGTTACAGGATGAATTGCAAAAACTATAGAACAACCCCTGTTAATGATCACCTTCTATATAAACACTTGCAAGAAAATTATACAAACAAATGATTCTATTTCTTTTACTTTATACTACTTTGTTTCACAAAAAAAAATCATTTCAAAATGTCCTTGTATATGATTATTTATGCTTTGACATATTCCTTAAGATCCTTAAGAGTGTATCAAAGGGCATGTTTGAGTATAATAAGTTGTACATGGAGATAATGAATGATCAACAAAGAAACTACCACTTCTAATAAAAGGACAGAATGTCCTATGTGTTTCGATAAATAACGACTCAGTAGTCTTTGGCAAAGTTAGAATGAAATTAGAAAAGAGTTTCTAATTTGCATTACTTGGAGTTGTGCATTTGATAATCGAAATACATATAATTAAATAAAATAGGACTTGACAGTAATTTCATGCCTTATATTTAATTGGGACATTGTATAGTAGAAGGATTGAATTGTACGGTAACTATTCACTGAAATGTTATTTTATGATTAATGTCGAAATCTATATTATTTAGAAAGTCGTTGATCGCTAAGGGGGCTTACTCTTATTATAGAATAAATATTATTTATTTAAATTAATTAAATAGTTTAATTTATTTATTTAAATAAGATTAGAATTGTTATAATTGATTTATTCACAACCAGTTTAATATGGAGAACCTAAAGAGTCACACCGCAAAAGAAAAATATTTATTTAAGAAGTAAATAGCAAAATCGTACTAATAAGTTAAGCATAATTAATTTAATCTATGGTAATAGAATAAATTAAATAGCTTAATATTTATTATTTAATATTTTAGAAATTAAATATAAATTAATAAGAGTCATTTTTTTATTATTATTATTACAATTACAATTATTATTATTTAGTCCCTAAAACGGTTAAAAAATTAGGAATTAATTAATAAAAGTGCTCTGAAGTCTAATTAATTAAAAGAGTTTAATTAATTAAATAAAACCCTATTCCTAAAAAGTTTAGGAAGTCTAATTAATTAGAAGAGTTTAATTAATTAAATAAAACCCTATTCCTAAATACTTTAGGAGGGTTGCCCACATCTATAAATAAGAGAAGTCTTATTATGGTTTACGGTGACACAACGTGATTTCCCAATTGTTGGGAGAGTATGTAAACTCTAAAAAGAATTAGGGTTTTGTCAACTCCCATCTTCTTGAATATATATTATTCCTTGGTGGATCACCTCTAGAGGTCAAACACTTAGATGACTAACGTTAATCAAAAGAAGTAATCTAACAGGTGAAATTCAAGGAGAATGCGAAGGATTTGGAGTTGAACCCACACCTGAGGAAGCACGGTTCTACAAGGGTATGATTCTCTATCTCCATCTCTTTCGCTTAATTGATAATTGTGCACAAGGATGATCATGGTGATGGTTTGTAATAAAATTTTAAAAGTCTGATTTTATCACGCTTCCGCTATATTTGTGTAATTTGATTGCATGCTCACGTATATTACAAACCTAACAGTGGTATCAAAGCTAATATTTGTGCTAATTATCGATTATGATGATTCCATATGTACATGGGTATGCGATTCAATTGATTTTCTAGGCAAAAGGATGAATTTTCTGAACTTGTGACGTAGCGCTGCCACATCAGTCTGCAGATTTAAAAAAAAATTAATTTTTATTTATTTCAATTAAGATAAAAGGTTTATTTTGAATTGGAATATGATTAAAAATAAAAGTTTTACTTTAACTTGGAATTGGATTCCACATTAACTTGAATACAGAAGTTGATTCAAAAATGGAATAGAATTTCATGTTATCTAAAACAAAAGGTTTATTTTGATAAGGAATAGGATTCCACATATTTTAATTTTCTAGAAATTTTAAAGTTCAAATAAAGAAGTTTATTTTGAATTTGAAATTAGATTTCATGTTAATTAAAATAAAGGAGTTTATTTTTATTTGAAATTTGATTAAAAATAAGGAAGTTTAATTTTAGTCAAAATTGGATAAAATAAAATAAAGAAATTTATTATGATTTAGATTCGAAGGAGTTTATTTTGTTTCAAAATTAAATTTCTAGTAAACTTTTAATTGTATATTAAATGATATCAATGCATATATGGAATGGTTTTCTTATTCATGAGATGAATGTTATTTATTGATGTATATGGTGATATGTATGATAATAAATGGGATTGATTATAGACTATTGACCAACGAATGATTGGATTTTATTTTAAATGGATGGTTGAATGAATGAGTTTTATAAATGGAGTATGCGTACCTCGTCTTCTCTAATTTTTTTGATGTAAATTATATCTTCCTCCTATGTACTTCCCCTTGACAGCTGATCAACTTTCTATTTATTGTAAATAGTTTATGGAAATTATGGGCTAGTTACATACAAGGGACTGATACATGGCACATTAAGTCTATCTTAAGACATTCACAATTGCACCAGAATCTTCAAAAATAAGCTGGCCACAGTCAAGTATTTGGCTTACTACTATGGGAATAAGATTAGGAAGAATCCTAGTTGAAAATTAAGGGAGTTATAAAGGTTAAGTGCGGGTTAGACAAATAGCACTGCAGGGGATTCAACAGGTCATGAATGATCATTATGCAAGGGTGTGGGACTTTGGGGCTGAGATAGTTAAGACTAATAAGAATAACACAGTTGACATAAAAACAAGAAGATTAAATCCTGAAGATGTGCCGAGATTTAAGAGATTTTATATTTGTTATGATGCTTTGAAAAAGGCTTAGAAAGGTGGATGTAGGCCTATTATTGGCTTGGATGACTGTCTTCTGAAAACAGTGTGCGGTGGACAGCTTCTATCTGCAGTTGGTAGGAATGGAAACAATCAAATGTTTCCTATAGCTATGGGGGGTGGTGGAGAGTGAGAATTATGACAGTTGGACTTGGTTCATGCATTGGTAGGGATGGAAACAATCAAATGTTTCCTATAGCTATGGGGGTGGTGGAGAGTGAGAATTATGACAGTTGGACTTGGTTCATGCAGTTGTTGGTGTCTAATCTTAGTTTGGGAGATGGCTATGGGCTGACTTTAATATTTGACCAACAAAAAATTAGCATCTTTGTTAATATTTGGTAATAACTACAATCCACATTATTATTATTTTTTGAAATTGTGGCAATGTACATTTATCTAATAGTTGATATTTTCAAGGATTGAAATGAGCTATTCAAGATCTTCCTCATGCAGAGCATAGAAACTGTGCAAGGCACATCTATGCAAATTGGAGGAAGAAGTATCCTTCCCAAGCTCTTAAAACAGTTTTTTGGGAGGCTCCTATGGCAACTCATACTGTAGCACACAAAAGGCAAAATGAGAGAAGTTAAAAGGTTATCAATTCATGCACATGACAAACTGGCAAAGCAAGATCCCAAGGTTTGGTCCAAGGGATTCTTTGAGACTCACTCAAAGACTGACAGTGTGGACAATAACATGTCTGAGTGTTTCAATGCATGGATCATAAAGGCAAGATATATGCCAGTGCTACACAAGCTAGCTGAGATACATGATCAAATTATGGTGAGGTTGCACCAAAAAAGAGATGAAATATTGAAGATTGAAGAATTAATCTGCCCAAGGATTAAGAAGAAATTGGATGCAACTATCTTAGACTCTGCACATTGTGAAGCTTTATGGGATGGACAGTCAAAGTTCCAAGTGAAGGAGAGAGGGAGAGGACAATACACTGTTAACCTTGTGGAGAAAAGTTGCGCATGTAGGGTGTGGGATTTGACAGGAATCCTTTGTTGTCATGTTGTTAGGGCAATTCATTCTATATATGGAAGCCCAATAGATTATGTGGCTCACTGGTACACTAGGGACACTTACATTAAGACTTATTCTCATACATAAGAAGTATTGAATGCAAAAGATTTTTGGGACTTTACTGAATGTGACATCTTGTTACCTCCACCTATGAAAAAAAAGTTGAAGGGAAGGCCACAAATATTAAGAAAAGAGGAGTGGGAAGATGGAGCAAATAACAGTGGTAAGGTGAGTAGGGTGTCAAGGAAAGGGAGGAAGATGCTGTAAGATAAATAAATATATATATATATATATACCCATTTCATATAAGTACAATTTTTTATTGACTGTTTCTATTTTATTCTATAGCGTACTGAAATAGTTGAAAGGGTTGACAATGCAAGTGATTACCTTTGTAAGTATAAGTTCTACCCAGTTCTTTTTGAATTTCTTACTTTAACCGATAGTATTTGAAGTTAAAAGAAATTACTAAAGAAGTTACCTTTATAAGTATAAGTTAAAAGAAATTACTAAAGAAATTACTTATGTTGATTATTTAGTATTGTTCACAAGTATTAAATCTAACTAATGTTAACCATTCCTATTTGTTCTAAACAGATGCCAACTCCAACCCTTGTGAGGAAGAAGAAGACCTCAACAACAACTAGGGAAGGCTGCACTCCACCAGCTTCTACACCACCAAACCAGGAAAATACAATGAAAAGACAAACAAACACTCCACCATCTTCTACACCGCCAAACCAGGAAAAGACAAGCATACAATCGAGGGTCACAATCTTTAACATGCAGGCCATTTAAAACCCCAAGACAAAAAGATGGAAGTAACACAAAACAGTAGTAGTAGCATGCAAGAAAAATGAATTTTTTGTTATATATTTTGGTGTACTTTTGGTATAGTTTGACCCATCTTTTGCATAGTATTTTGGAGTACTTGGTCATAATGTTTTGGTATAGGGGGTTATATATGTATGGGATAGATGGTCAAACTCTTTTGGTATAGTTTCTGAATTGTTATGGGATAACTGATTATATATGTATGGTATAGCTTCTTAGTTGGTACAATTTGCCGATTGTTTTTGGGTAAATAGTACCAACTGATGTAAGGAAGCCAACTCAATTTATTGTAATGCTAAAGATTGATCAATGTTATATGCCGGATGGTTATCAATTTATTTTAGTTTGGTTGTGACATTTATTGTTGTGGTTTAGTTATCAATTTATTTCAGTTTGGTTGTGACATTTATTGCTGGACAATTATTACTGATAAATAGTTTTTTTCCCCATTTTAACACACAAATGGGTTCTTTTCAGTTTGATGAATGCTCAAACTTCTTCTCTTCTTCTCTTGTCCAAACTTCTTCTCATCTCTTGTTGAACATTCAATGGTGCAGTTTTGTTTCTAACAGAACTTAATAATACCATACCATTTTGATTAAATGTTGTCATACCAATGCCATGGCAAAAAAAGAATATGCTCTGTTTAGCTTTGGAGACACTATGTTGTAGTTCTATTTCTAACAGAACTTAACAATGCATGTCATACCATTTGGTAAAATGTTGTCATACCAATGCCATACCAAAAGTGTAAAATGTTGTTAACAATACCATACCAAAAGAGCAATATGTTGTTAACAATACCATACCAAATACACCAAAAGGGCAAATGCTATGTTTTCCATTTCATTCATTAAAATCAGGGGTTCAAAATCTAGACTTCTCCATTTACAATCATAACCTTCAAACACCAAACTTCCACAATAACAATAAAAAACATAAACCATCCCAAAATATTACAATCATTTTACCCAATGTTGGTTTAAACCACTATTACTACAAAAAAATTAAAAACATCAACCATGAACAAATTAGAAAAAGCCACATCCTTCTAAGTTTTTTTTTTGTTTTTTGGGGCATTTTCCATCTTCAATTCTTTGAGCACACTTGATTGACTTCCATCCTCAAATAATTTCAACCGTTGTATTTCTTCGTTCGCTGAGCATAGTTTATCCCTAAATTTTTTTATCACTTCCCTTGATCTTTCAGTAAACGGAGGGTCACACCACTTGAAAAATCGACAATACATCTTTGGCTATTGCTAAAGGGATAAAATAGAGGAAGATTTGTGACTAAAAAATCCCCTTTCATTTCATCCCAATTTTTTTTTTTACAAAGATCGCAAATTCACATACCTTATACCTGCTACAACCAACAAATCTTCTACCTGGATCTAGGGTTCCATATTTCCACGCTTCCCACATGGGTGCAACAATTCCACATTTGCAGAGAATGGGATTGAATGAGGCAGTGTCGCGTTGCGAATCTGCAGATATACTCACCATTTTCCTTTTATAAGAGCTCTCTACCCCACTTGAGGTACTCATCTTCTCTACATGCACCTTAGTATAACTCTCTTACTCTCAATTACTTCAATAATTCGCCAATTTGACCTGAATTCTTTACTCTTACGAAGAACCCTGTGTTAAGCTCCTTTTGATATCTGATTTCTATTTAACGTTGATGAAATAAGTTGGGTCAGATTGGGTAGGCTGGGTGGGCATGGGTATATTTTTTTTTGATGGGTGGGCTATAACTTATGTGTCTAATGACTAGGATTTAGTAAATTTTTTTATTTTCCACGTCACTTTTCTGTTTCAAAAGTTAACCCCGCTGACAGAAATTCAAATTTTTGTTAGTAAAGTATAGTGAGTTGACTGTAAAAAAAACAGTTGAATGACTCACTTGTAAGTTGACATAAAGTACAGTGACCAAAAAAGTATTTAACCCTGTATTTGATGAAATACAAGTCTGAATCATTTGAAAGGTTCAAAGAATTCAGAAGTAAAACTAATTGGCAAAGTATTAGGATTCTTCGATCGTATCGAGGAAGAAATACTTGTGCACTAAGTTTCGATATCATTTTAAATGGTTTTTCTCACAATGGGCGTCTCCTGATACGCAATAATTGATTGATGTATCTGAAAGGAAAAATCGTACCTTGTTGGACATGATGCAGTCCATGATGATTTTACCAACATTCCAGTATCCTTCTGGAGTTATGCCCTAGAAATGACTACATATCTACGAGATAAAGGTACCCTCAGAATCCGACCCCAAGACTCCATATGAGTTATGGACAAGGAGGATTCCTAATCTTAAGTATGTTGGGTTGTTCAACTTATATGAAAAGGTTTCTAAAGGATAAGTTTAAGATAAGATTTGACAAGTGCAGATTTGTGGGACATCCTAAAGTAAGTTTAGGATATATGTTCTATAATCTACTGAGCAAAAGGTATTTGCTGCGAAACACACTGCCTTCATGGATAAAGGTATTTATCATTAAAGGGGCTAGTGGGAGGGTAATAGATCTTAAAGAAGTTCAAGAACCACAAAGCACTATAAGTCAAATAGAGGAACCTGTAGATAAACCTATTGTATCACAACCGAATCACAAATTTGGAAAGGTACCGAAGATACCTGGGAGGTATGGATTCATCATAGATGATAATGATGACGAGGTACACATTATAGAGGATGATGATCCAGTTATATATGTTGAGGCGATGAGTAATAAAGACTTAGAGAAATGGCAGATGACCATGGAATCCGAAATGGACTTCCATGTATGAAAATCAAGTATGGACTTTGGTTAAACCTTCGGTAGGCATAAAGCCTAAAGGTTATATATGGGTTTTTAATAAAAAGACTGGAGCAAATGACAAGGTGGAGACCTATAAGGTCAAACTGGTTACAAAATGTTTCAAACAAAGTCAATGAGTTGACTATGATGTCGTCTTAGCGGTAATAATGCTCAGGTCCATTCGGATTTTACTTGTGCTTACAACTTATTATTACGGATTCTGGCAAATGGACGTGGAGACGCCTTCCTCAATATTGATTAGAGGAGGATGTATGTATGATACAACCAGATGGATTTGTTTCAAAGGTTGGAGCCAATCATGTATGAGAGCTAAAACGATCCATTTATGAATTGAAACAGGCCTTTGGAAGATGGAACGCCCATTTTGATGAGACAATAAAAAGAGTTTGATTTTATCAAAAATGAGGATGAACCTAGTGTACAAGAAGGTCAGTGGGAGCGCTTTGACATTCCTAGTATTATATGGTGATATACTACTGTTAAGGAATGGCATATCAATCCTATAATCAGTAAAAATAAAATTGTCTAAACATTCCTCCATGAATGATTTGGGAGGAGTATCCTATATTTTAGGATAAAGATCTATATAGATAAATTTAAAAGGATGCCCGGTTTGACCCATTGAACGTATTTTCATTTGATGCTAAAGGAGTTTAGCATGACAAACTCCAAGAGAGGTCTCATGTTGACGAGTCATGGAGTGTATCTCTCTAAATTGTCCCAAAAGACACTTGAAAAGAGAGATCGCATGAGTCACTATCATGTATTCAATGAAATGTACGAGGCTTGATGTTGATCAGTCATATTATAGAGAAGATCACTGTAAGACAGTGAAAAACATCATAAAGTACTTAACCGAAACTAAAGATGTGGTGGGTCTGAAAAGAAACTAGAGGGCTATACAAACTCAAGTTTATCAGATTGACCAAAACAACAAATCCACGTGAGGGTAATGTAATTACCTTAAACGATAGTGTAGTAGATTGGAAAGGTTCCAAACAACAAATGGTTGTTGATTTAGTGAGAAAAACAAAGTATATTGTTGGAAAATTGAATATTTAAATTTGATATTGAAAGTAAATATTCATGATTATACAGTCCTTCAAGGAATACATGTACAAGGACTTAGTAGTAGATCAAACTTGTTAGGTTGATCTGGGCTTTAATGTTTATCATTCTGTGAATGAATGTATAGAAGAAAAGATCAAAGCTGTTAGGTTAATCTATATCTTGAGATGTAATAGATAGGCTTCAGCAGAATCGTAGTTTATCAAGCTGATCAAAAGATTGCAGAAGCCAAGCCAGAATCGTAGAGCATCGAGAATCGTAGTCTGTCTGCTTTGGAGGGCCTCTCATGAAATCGTAGAGTGGTCCAAACGCCTGCCGAGTCAAACTCAAGAATTGTAGAGTGCTCTCGGAAGCGTAGAGCCTGCAAGTCAAGCAAGTGAAGATCATAGTGTACCAGTACTTAAGAGAAATCGTAGTGTTCTCATCCATTAGCACCAGATTAAGCACCAAGGAGGCAAGACACCACGATCATGATCGTAGTGTATCATCTGTCTGCATCAGAAGCATCGAGCCTTGTCCATTTGTTTAAGAATAAAAGTTAACAAATGTGGAATGGATTATAGACGTTAAGACTATCGGGAGTCCCAATGACACAACAGTCATCCTTAGTATGTAACAAAAGAAAAGTATTGAAGAAGCTAAGGAAAGTACTATGAGTCAGCAGAAAACAACTTTTCAGGTGTTAGGTGAGATAGCAGTCTGCAGTGTCAGTGAGCAAGACGGCTGGACAGAAGATTTCCAGAAAGTCACCATCGGTGCTCAGAAATGTCAAATACAATTAATGCTTCAACGGATGTCTTCAAACGGATATATTTCAAAGGCATCATATATGCAAAAAAAAAAGCAGATGAAAAGATTAAGCAAGCAAAGAACGAAAACGCTGAAGAACACTCAACGCTCAACTATACGATCTGAAAAGAAAGATTGCTCAGCTACTCAGTTCTTTTGAACTCAAGCTTAACGGCAACTGAGTATCACCATTCAAGAACTCAACTATTATCAAGTGAAGTAAGAAGTTCCAAGTCAGAAGGACTTGAAGAGTTCTAAGTGAACTGAGAAGTACCAAGTCTGCTGGACTTGAAGAGTTCAATAGTGAACTAAGAAGTTCCAAGACTGCTGATCTTGAAAGAATCTGTGAGATTCAAAGATTGTAAAGATATCCTTAGTGGATTTCCTACCCGAGAAGTAGAAGATCAAGCACCAAGGAGGCAAGACACCACGATCATGATCGTAGTGTATCATCTGTCTGCATCAGAAGCATCGAGCCTTGTCCATTTGTTTAAGAATAAAAGTTAACAAATGTGGAATGGATTATAGACGTTAAGACTATCGGGAGTCCCAATGACACAACAGTCATCCTTAGTATGTAACAAAAGAAAAGTATTGAAGAAGCTAAGGAAAGTACTATGAGTCAGCAGAAAACAACTTTTCAGGTGTTAGGTGAGATAGCAGTCTGCAGTGTCAGTGAGCAAGACGGCTGGACAGAAGATTTCCAGAAAGTCACCATCGGTGCTCAGAAATGTCAAATACAATTAATGCTTCAACGGATGTCTTCAAACGGATATATTTCAAAGGCATCATATATGCAAAAAAAAAAAGCAGATGAAAAGATTAAGCAAGCAAAGAACGAAAACGCTGAAGAACACTCAACACTCAACTATACGATCTGAAAAGAAAGATTGCTCAGCTACTCAGTTCTTTTGAACTCAAGCTTAACGGCAACTGAGTATCACCATTCAAGAACTCAACTATTATCAAGTGAAGTAAGAAGTTCCAAGTCAGAAGGACTTGAAGAGTTCTAAGTGAACTGAGAAGTACCAAGTCTGCTGGACTTGAAGAGTTCAATAGTGAACTAAGAAGTTCCAAGACTGCTGATCTTGAAAGAATCTGTGAGATTCAAAGATTGTAAAGATATCCTTAGTGGATTTCCTACCCGAGAAGTAGAAGAGTGGACTAGGAGCTTTGAGTGCTCTGAACCACTTAAAATCATTGTGTCTCTTATATTCCTGTCATAACTGCTATAAATGCTTAACTCCTACTAACTCTTTATATCTTAAAGGGAAAACAAATAAATCTCAATTCCGCTGTGATTAAATCATTATCAAAACTAACAAGTATTTTGGAACAAAGAATTTTAAAATATCTATTCAACCCCCCCTTTCTAGATAACTTTTGTGCCTCTAGGAACTAACAATTGGTATTAGAGAAGGTTCTTTCAAACAGCTTAGAAAGCTTCAATAGATCCAATGACAAATCTGATAAGCGAATCAAAGACTGGAGGAGGCAGCAAACCACCTATGTGCAACACAGATAAATTTGTCAACTGGAAAGTTCGTATGCAAGCCTACATGGATTCAATAGATGAAGATCTATTTGAAACTATTCAGAATGGACCCTACGTTCCTACAAAGCTTGCACCAACTTCAGACGACCCAAACAGAATTCAAATCAAGGTCAAAACAGAATGGACTGACAATGAAAATAAAGTTGTCCAACTCGACAAAAAGGCCAAGAACATTTTGTTCCAATCTTTAGAAGATGACCTGTTTGAAAATGTGGTCAACAACAAAATAGCAAAGGAAGTATGGGAAGCATTGCTCATCATGCATGAAGGAACAGAAGAAGTCAGAGAAAACAAGCAATCTTTTCTGACTCAACAATATGAAATGTTTGCCCACGTTCCAGGAGAAAATGTCACTTCTACCTATGAAAGATTCAATGTTCTGCTCAACTCTCTTCGAGCCTTTGGAAAGATCTATCCAAATAAAGATCTAATCATAAAGTTCAAGAGAGCTTACCTAGCAAGTGGGATGCCAAAACCACTGCCATCACAGAATCAAAGAATCTACATGAAATGATTGTTCAACAGTTATATGGCAACCTTCTCACGTATGAACTAGAGCTGACTCAACGAGCAGAAACTCTTTCTGAAGGAAAAAATGACAAAGGGGTTGCTCTCAAAGCAACAGATGACATCTCCAAAGCTAACACTGAAAATGACTTTGACTATGATGAAGATGAAGATGAAGATGATGATGAGGACTTTGCCATGCTGGTTAGAAGACTCAAAAGGTTTATGCGTAAAGGCAAAATCAGCAAACCTAAGAAGTTCAACAACTACAACAACCAGTAACAAATAAATGACTTATGCTACAACTGCAAGAAGCCTGGCCATTTCATTGCAAATTGCAATAAACCTCTTAGAGAAGAACTAAAGAGGAAATCAAATTCAAAGAAAGAATTCAAAGGCAACAAGAGGCTCCAGAAGAAAGACAAAGGTCTTGTGGCCGGAGGATCGTGGAGTGACTCAGACAACGACTCAACTCCCAAATCTGGAGACGATGAAGATCCTCAAATAGCAAATCTTTGTCTAATGGCCAAACATGCAAAGGATAAGAAGAGCCCTGATAATCATGAAGTAAGTATAGATGAGGTATTTGACTTTAAATCTCCATATGTAGATATTGATGATTTAAGAACTGTGCTACATGACATAACGTCTGATCTGCATCAATACATGAAATGGTTCAGAGTTCTGTCTAAAGATTATTCTCTTCTTCAAAAAGAGAGAAAGTTCAGGAAGAACTGAAAACAGCTATTCTAAGTACTAACTCTCTCTCCAAATTTGAAGCTGAGAATAAATTCTTAAAACAAACCAATGAACTTAATGCACAAAGAAACTCCCTGATCTCCAATCAGAGAAGTACATCTGACAGAACAGGATTAGGTTTTGGGGAATCCACCTCAGAACCATATATGGAAAAGATAAAGGAAACTAGCTCTAGTAATGTTTCAAATTTTAATGGAAGCATTACATTTGTGAAATCCTTACAGAAGGAAGAATCAGTCCATCCCTGCTCTTCTGATCCAATACATGCTTCAAGGCATAACGAATCCCATGCTAGCCTAGGATTCAGAAAAGAGGAGTAACTTAGACACTACTCTCAAACCTCGAAGGGTCGTAGAGTCGAGTAAAATCAACTCCACGAACCAACTGGGTAGGAACAGTAGAGTTAAGCTTCACTCTTCACAAATCATGAATCACAAGGATACATGGAAGAAGAACCAGTAAAAAGGAAGGGTAGCAAAGAACCCACATAAGTCCAAATGGAGGAAGAATCCATACACACACAAGCATGCATCATATTAGATGTTTTGTATGTAATAAGATTGGTCATAAGGCTGCAATATGCTACCATAATCCTATGCATATGAGACCCAAGGTCAAGCAAATTTGGGTTCCCAAGAGTACTAACAAAGTAGGACCCATGCAAGTATGGGTACCAAAATGAGAGTTTAATCTTACCACAGGAACAGAGCTCCACGATCACAACCTGGTATCTGGACAGAGGATGCTCAAGGCACATGACCGGGAACAAAGCCCTCCTGTCTAACTTCATAGAGAAGGAGGGTCCGTTAGTCATCTTCGAAGACAATGGCTTTGGCAAGACAAGAGAATATGGCTCAGTTGGGAATGGTGCAGTATCAGTATCCTTCAGTAAAGTAGCCTATGTGGAAGGATTACAACACAATCTTCTGAGCATAAGCCAACTTTGCGACAAGGGTCATCAAGTCACCTTCCTCAACAATCAATGTCAAGTCAGAGATCTGAAGACATCTTCTATAAAGCTGACCGGAACAAGAGAATTAAACGTCTACACTGTTAATCTTGGTTAACTAAACTCTAACGAGACAATATGCTTTCTGGTTATGACATAGAAGACTGTCTCATCTCAACTTCAAAAGCATGTCAAAACTGGTCTCCAATGATCTAGTAGCAGGCTTACCCAAGTTCAGCTTCGTCAAAGAAAGGCCATGCAATGCCTGTCACCTTGGAAAACAGACTAGAAGCTCATTCAATAGCAAAACTATCAACTCAATTGACAAGTCTCTGCAATTGCTTCACATGGATCTATTTGGGCCAATTCCAACGACAAGCCTTGAAGGGAAAAGATATTCATTGGTCGTAATGGATGACTACACCAGATTCACATGGGTGTTATTTCTAAACTCAAAAGATGAAACAAGCTCCCAACTAATCAAAATGTTCAGACTAGTGATGAACGATAAAGGGGAGAAAATCAAGGCTATAAGGAGTGATCATGGTAGAGAATTCGACTTCTCTGAAATGGACCAGTTCTGCACAGACAATGGCATCAATCACAACTTCTCAGCTCCATGAACTCCTCAGCAAAACGGAGTAGTTAAGAGAAAGAACAGAACGTTGATAGAGGCTGGAAGAACTCTACTAGCAGCAGCTCGTCTGAATACTTCTGGGCAGAAGCTGTCAACACTGCATGCTACACTCAGAACAGATCTCTTGTGCACTCTACATTAAAGAAGACTCCCTATGAACTGTGGAAAAGAAGAAAGCTAAGTGTCAACTACTTTCATGTGTTCGGATGTGCATGTTGTATTCTCAACAATGGAAAACAGTATCTGACAAAGTTCCAACCCAAGTCAGACGAAGGAATCTTTCTCGGATATGCCACAGACATCTTTGATGAAACAGACTTGAACAAAACAGTGTCTCAAGACACTACGAACGACAATTCAGACACTACGAACGAGGTTGTCGAGCTCAACACCACGATCGTAGTCCCAGAAAATGAAATCGCCGAGCCAGGAGAGGAGATCGTCGAGAGAACTACGCCAAACAACGAACCTCCACATCAAGAAGCAGAAATTGATCTTGAAGATCTCAGACAATAAGGCATCAGGACAGATGTTCCAACAGGAAACAGATGGGCAAAAGATCACACTCAAGACCTAATCATTGGAGATCCAAATGCAAGGGTCAAAACAAGAGCTGCCACTCAGAATGAGTGTTTCTATCTAAGCTTTCTGTCACAAATGAAACCCAAGAAGATAGAAGATGCTATGAAAGACTCAAGTTGGATAGAAGCCATGCAAGAAGAACTAAATCAGTTTGAAAGGAGCATAGTATGGAGATTAGTTCCAAGACCAAGAAATCACCCAGTCATTTGCACCAAGTGGGTCTTCAGAAATAAGATGGACGAAGATGGGGTGATAACAAGGAACAATGCAAGACTAGTAGCCAAAGGCTACTCTCGAGAAGAAGGCATTGACTATGACGAGACCTTCGCACCTGTTGCCAGATTAGAAGCCATCAAGATATTTCTTGCCTTTGCTGCACACATGAAGTTCAAGGTCTTTCAAATGGATGTCAAGAGTGCATTCCTGAATGGTGAACTTCAAGAAGGAGTATATGTGGAGCAACCTCCAGGTTTTATCAATCCAACTCTATCTAATTATGTCTATAGATTAGACAAAGCCTTATATGGTCTTAAACAAACACCTAGAGCATGGTATGAAACACTAACTTTCTTATTAAAAATGGTTTCACTAAAGGAATAGTAGATACCACATTATTTCTTAGAAAGCATAAAGACAAAGTCTTATTAGTTCAAATATATGTTGATGACATTATCTTTGGCTCTACTGATGAAAAATTGTGTAAGAGATTTGCCAAGCTTATGCAGAGCAAGTTCGAAATGAGCATGATGGGTGAGCTGAATTTCTTCCTTGGATTGCAAATAAGCAAACTGATATAAACGAAGTCAAGTACATTAAAGACTTACTTAAAAAGTATGGCATGGAATCAGTCTCTCCCATGAAAATACCAATTGCTCCAGCAACCAAGCTTGACAAAGATGAGAAAGGTAAAAGTATTGATATAACTCAATACAGAGGTATGATAGGCTCTCTTCTATATCTAACTGCCAGTAGACCAGACATAATGTTTGCAACATGCATATGTGCTAGATTTCAAGCTAATCCTAAGGAATCACACTTGACTGCAGTAAAAAGGATTTTCAAGTATCTCAAAGGCATACCTCACTTGGGACTTTGGTATCCCAAGGAGTCCTTTGAACTAACAAGATATACAGATGCTGATTTTGCAGGCTGCAAGATCAATAGAAAAAATACCAGTGGCACCTGTCAGTTGCTAGAAAACAGACTTGTGTCCTGGTTTAGCAAGAAGCAAAACTCAGTATCTACCTCAACAGCAGAAGCTGAATACATTGCTACTGGCAAATGTTGTGCTCAAATCTTATGGATGAAAAATCAGCTAGGTAGACTATGGGTTTGATTTCAAATCTATACCTGCTCATTGTGATAACACAAGTGTCATAGCAATAACACACAATCCTGTCATGCTTTCTTGGACTAAACATATAGAAATAATATATCATTTCATTAGAGATCATGTTCAAAATGGAACTATATCTTTACAGTACATCCCTACTGAAAATCAACTTGCTGATGTGTTTACAAAGCCTCTAGATAAATCCAGATTTAACAAATTGATAAGTGAGTTAGGCATGCTAAATCTACAACCATAATCTCTGTGCTCTAGTTTATGCTAACCATGCATATATAAAAGGCTATGTTCAAAATCGTAGAGATGACTAAAGAAGGACCAAGATCGTAGAGCTGCCTAGACATGACAAAGAAGCATCCTTTGATGACAACATTTTCAACAAATCCAATGAATCCCTCTGATTAGGGCCTCAGGGACAAACCTAACTCTTAATTCATTCTAAGAGGTTGGCCCTTCCTGAGCTACCTTAACCCATAAGGAATGCTAAGTCAAAGTTCATCACAAGGACCAGGGCAGACAACGCTCGTAGAGCAGATTCAGAAGTGAACTCAACGATCGTAGTGCAACCTCGACGATCATAGTCCTCCCAAAGGATACACTAGCTCAGGGGGAGCTAAGGACAGATCAATATTTTCCAGATCATTAAAAAATCATGGAGCCAAGCAGGACTCAACACATGCCCCACTATGCAGATCGAGTGGAGGGAAGTTACAAGTACAGTTTCAAAAGCTCTTTTTGAAAATTCACCTCAGAAGTTCAAAAAGCTTATTCCTCTCTCAACCAGCAGAAACCCTAGCTTTCAGAAACGCTCAACCAACCTCAGTGCAAGGAAATAAATGACGGCTTCAAACGTTATCACTGGCTACCGACTCTGCTTCGACGAGTTCAAGACAGCTGACCCTCAATTTCACAAAATTTTATCTCTGTTGAAGAAAACTGGTCTTGTAGAAGCTCTGGGCACCAGCACATGGATGTACCCGAAGCTGGTGAAGGAGTTCTACAGCAATGGAGTTTTTGAGAACGACATCATCACCACAAGGGTCAAGGGAGTACAAATTAAACTCAAAGCTAAAGATATAAACCTAGCCCTAGGTTTCAAATCAAAGGGACTCCTATCTATGGAGGTCATCGACTTTCATGAAGGACTGAAGAAGATGCATCACAAAAAGTTTCAGACCATCAAGGGATACAAGAAGAAAGAGTTTTCCCAAAAGTATGAGTTTTTGGCCAATATTGTTGGAAAATGCATATGCTGTAAGAGCTATGACCATGACTCTGTGAATGAAGTGCAACTTAAGCACATGACAGCAATCTGCTTTGGGATTCACCTGAACTATGGAGCCCTACTCATCGATTGGATTGGGAAATGTATACTCAGAGCTCTGGAAAGATGCTCTACGGGCGGTTTATAAGCATCATCCTGCAATCAGTTCTGGGTGACAAAATTGGGGATAATGAAGGAGAATCTATCAATCCCAACAGAAACCCAGCAGCTATTTCAAAACTGGAAAAGAAATCCAGCAGAAAATGTCAGAATGATGTCTGAATCCAGTGGAAGGATTGGTGAAGTGAAGGAGTCAGGACTACCAGGGAACTTGTCAGTTGTGAAGGAAACTAATGAAGAAGAAGAAATCAATAAAGAAGAAGCCATTGCTTTGGTCAGAAAAAGTAAGGGCAAGAGAGGAGCCTCGAGGTTCAACCACTGATGCACCTCAAGGGAGTTCATGCACTGAAACTCTGAAGAAAATGAAAGGGAAGGAACAACAGTCTGAAGAAGAAAAAGAAGATAGATCTACCATCTCTCAGCTACTTAAGAAGAGAAAACGCAGCCATAAGTCCAAGAAATCTTCTTTCTCTTCGGTCGTAGAGTCACCACCGATCGTAGAGTCCAAACTTGACACCACTCTAGAAGAGGATGCTGTGAAATTTAATTCCGTTAACGAATTTAACTCGAAAAGCTGTGAAATTTGTTTGGACGGATAAGTGTGAGGAAAGTTTTCAAGAATTGAAGAAGAGGTTGAGTACGGCACCTGTGTTATCTCTTCTGGATGATACAGGAAATTTTGTTGTTTATAGTGATGCATCGCAGAAAGGACTTGGCTGTGTGCTGATGCAAAACGGCAAAGTCATTGCGTATGCATCACGACAATTGAAGGATTACGAGAAGGGATATCTGACCCATGACTTGGAGTTAGCTGCAGTTGTTTTTGCTTTGAAAATTTGGAGGCACTATCTCTACGGGGAGAAGTGTGAAATATATACGGACCATAAGAGTCTGAAATATATTTTCACGCAGAAGGACTTGAATATGCGTCAAAGAAGGTGGTTGAAGTTAATTAAGGACTACGACTGTGAGATTTTATACCATCCGGGTAAGACGAATGTCGTTGCCGATGCCTTAAGTAGAAAGGGTCGGGAGAAGTTGATGATGTTGGCTGCTCAAGACGAGCTAATTGCAGAAATGGAGAAACTGGAATTGGAAGTGAAGCATCCTATGGAGATTGATGAGAAAATATTTCAAATGCAATCTGGTATAACCCTACTGGATAAAGTCAAGGAGGCTCAGCTTCAGGACGAAGAATGTAAAAATGTGACAAAGAAGATATCTGAAGGAACCGAACCAAGATTTAAGATGGATAAGAAATACTGAGATTTGATAATAGAATTTGGGTACCGCCAGTTCAAGAGATTAAGGAAGATATTTTAAGCGAGGCTCATAATTCACGATATTCAATTCACCCTGGTAATACCAAGATGTACCAAGATCTTAGACAACATTTCTGGTGACCGAATTTGAAGCGTGATGTTGCAGAATGTGTTGCCAAGTGTCTGACCTGTCAGAAAGTGAAAGCGGAACATCAGAGACCGAGTGGATTGTTACAACTGTTAGAGATCCCAGAGTGGAAATGGGAACATATTACAATGGACTTCGTGGTTGGCCTTCCGACGACTCAGAAAGGCTACGGCGCAGTATGGGTTATCGTTGACCGACTGACGAAATCTGCACACTTCCTTCCGATCAAAATAAGATTCAACTTAGATCAGTTGGCGAGGCTATACGTAAAAGAGATTGTTTCGAGGCACGGAGTTCCGGTATCAATTATTTCAGATATGGATCCGCACTCCGTGACTCGAAACAATCTCTTTTACCCTTTGAAGTACTGAGAAAAATCGGAGAAATTGCTTACGAGGTAGTCTTACCTCCAGCACTAGAGAATGTTCACAACATCTTCCATGTTTCTGTGTTACGACCCTACAAAACTGATTACAAGCATGTAATTGAATACGAACCCCTGCATTTTGAGAAAGACTTATCTTACGAAGAAATTCATGTCCAAATTGTCGACCGAAAAGAACAAGTTCTCAGAAATAAAGTTATACCTTCTGTTAAGGTAATTTGGAGAAACCACAACGCTGAAGAAGCTACGTAGGAACTCGAAGAAAATATGATGAAGAATTACCCTCATTTATTTACTTAATTATTTGTAAGCGATTCTGGGGACAGAATCTTTGTAATGTGGGGAGAATGTAACGGGTCGAATTTATTGAGTCGTGATTCTGGGGACAGAATCCTTTTAAGGGAAAGATGTAACGAACGAGATTTTTGTAAATTAATTTTTAATATTTATTGAATTAAATAAATATTTTCGAGGAATTAATTATTAGATTTAATAATTAATTGATGCAATTGTGATAGATTAATTTAATGATGTGTTATATTTATTAAATTAATGTGGAGAATAATTATTATTCAAGTATGTAATTATGTGAGTTTATTAAATTAAAAGAAATATTTAATAAGCCTAATATTATTTTATAATTAATGAGAAAATTAATTATGTGACTGTGAATTTATGAGAAATTATTAGATTTTAATTAAAGTAAAATAAATAAGATATTGATTTATTTTTTAAAGGAGTGACATTTATTAAACTATATGATAAAGCTTTATTAAATTAAATGGTTTTAAATCTATTTTGCCAGCCAAACAAGGCCCTATGGGGAGTTGGAGCAGTTACTCATTATTGGGTTAACTGACCACTCAGTGCGTCAGTTCTTTTATTATATCGACGTCTTCTTTTCTTTCTTCATTTTTCCTAAGTCTAGAAAAGTAGTTTCAGAGAGAGTTTGAGAAGTGTTGAGAGAATTTTGGTTAAAGAAGAGTTGAGAAGAAATTTATTCCCTACTAATCTATACCTTACACTTAGGGTAATCTCCTCCTTCCCAAATTTTTAAAGTTATGTTGTTTAAGTTTTATGAAAATGGCTTTCAAGTTTTCTGTAAAGTCTCTGTATTTATAAAGGGTATGGATTATGTGTTGTATATGTGTTAAATGTTACCATATTGTATTTAATTATATATATTTCACAAATCATATCATCTGTTTCATAATACGATGAATTGTTATTTCAAAAATTTACAGAGTTTGGGTTTTGACCATATGGCCTTATATGTGATATTTCATGTGTTGATCATATATTATTCCTAAAATTTATACTCGTATATTATTATGCATGTTAATATGAAGAGACCAAACTTTAATTGAACGGATTCGGTGTTATAACGAATTCGTAGTATTGAAATTATGTTTTATGTTCAAAACCTTCAAGAACAGTGGAAATAAATGTGTTGATTTTGCAAATTATGTGTTGTAACTTGTTAAAAATCATGCTAGATGGGTTAAGTAATGATTATATATGTATTACAAGTAATGATTATATATGTATTACAATGATTGGGTAAGTCTAAATTCGTGTAAAAATAACTAATTGGAAGTTATGGCCATATTCATGTATAATTTTACCTGTGATTGATTTTTGGCCTAATTTGGCCTTGTTATGTTCGCGAACTGCGAAACTGCAGAAACTGCAGAAAATGAGCATGGGTAACCCCGCCCCCGGCGGGCGTTACCAAACTACATTACCCCGCCCCGGCGGTAAAAAAAATAAAAAATAAATAAATAAAAAAAATAATAAATAAATAAATATTCGATGAAAATTATTATTAAAATATTTATAAAATAAATTAAATATTTTAATTGAGATATTATGGAATAAAATAAATATTCGATGAAAATTATTATTAAAATATTTATAAAATAAATTAAATATTTTAATTGAGATATTTATGGAATAAAATAAATATTCGATGAAAATTATTATGAAATAATTTATTCGAGTGTAATAATAGTAAGAGAATGAAAATATTCTAATTTAATTAAGTAATTAAATTAGAAGGGTAATGATTTGTTAAATAAAGTAGAGTTTATACTAAATAATTAAGTGAAAAGGTAACTAATGAATGTCGTGAATACATATGGTATGTGTGTAGGATTTGTGGTGAACGGAAGTAGTAATCGTTTAGCCTACGCACGAGGCAAGTTTCCTAACCCTACTTGTCATTATTGTTCAAGTTTATTAATTACCTCGAGTAAATTATCATTGCTATTATTCATGTTCAAATGTTATATTAAAGATTGATTATCTTTTTAAAGCATGATTCAGTTATACAATAATTGTCCTATTGTATACTTCCTGAGATTATTATTCAATTTGAATATCATTATTATTGAACCTTATTAGACTAGCGAACCCTTATTGATTCAACTAGTCCATAGTTGATGAGTGTTCTAAATTTCAGAACCCTTGATGAATTATCCAAACCAAACTTCCTTCGGTGCGGACTCGAATGTCAAACTGAGATGAACAACCCTGCAAAGGGATTTACTTATGCGTTAGCGTTAAGATATTGTGCACAGTATGGTACTAAGGGCTGATCCCCCTAAGTACGAGAAGAAAGGTCCATAGTCTTATGACTGTTAAAGGTTTCAAGTATAATCCTTGATAACCTAGGACATAGTTCAAGGTCTTACGACCCTCAGAATTCTTTTGATTCTTGTTATTCATTCTTGATTCAAAAGTTGAGCTTTTATTCAGATGTCTTTAATTCACTCGCATGTTATTATACTGTTATTTCTTTGTTATACTTGTGGGCAATAGTGCTCACTCTTGCTTTATAATAACATTGCAGTTAAGAACGAAAGAACCGATGAACCTTCCACTAGTAAAGGCAAGGGCAAAGTTAGCAAGTGATGAAGACTTGTTATTTTTATTAGATGATGTATTTATGTTTAAGACTTAAGTTAATGATGTTATTTAAGACTTATTTGTTTTTGATTCCGCACAGATGTTTAAGGTTAGTTTAACCTGGGATTGTATTATTATTATTTGGATGTTGTAACCCTTAAGGGGAAGATTTTTATTCTATCTATTGCATGGTTTGCATTTATTATGGGTAGATAGATAGATGATATTTGTACAGTGAACATCAGATCCCGTGAAATCGAAGTACCCGGATTTGGGGGTGTCACATCTTCTACATAGATATATATTTATGACGCTACTCACGTGGATAGATGTTTCGTTTTACCATCAAGTGTATATGATGCAGCTGTAACTAGACTAGCCATCAAATTGGAATTAGCATTTGTTCCCTTAACAAAGAGATGATGCTAAAACAAAGAAGAAAATCAAAACAGGATCCTTTCTCGTACTCCTTTTTTATTTTTTGGTTTTAGGTTGTTAATAGGTTGAACAGCTCTAATTCAGGCTAACTGGTTTGATAACCATGTCACCTCAGTTGAGGCAATCTAGGTTAGAGTGAAATTGGAAACAATTTTGAAGCGGGGTAGTGTTGAATTTTTGAATATATGGATGTGGGCTTGGTCATTAGTCTAAGCCAGATCTCTCATGGTAAAAATCCATAACTTTGAAGCAGGGAGCAAGTCATCTTATTCGAGGTCCCACTGTCTTTTTCAAACTCTGTTGGCAACTCAACAATGGTTTTAGTACTAGCCTCAACAATTGGAAGAACATGGAGGAACACAATTAAAGAGGCAGGCTCAAACGTAATGCGTTCATCAGAGTCCAAGGCTCGTGTAATGAATTGTTGAAAGAGGTATCTTACTAAACTTGGCTTCATGGTGTAAACACAATGAAAAAGATGCTCGTTATCCAGGGTTTTGACAATGGAAGAGATAAGCTAGGAGATGCTTTATGAGGGAAGAAACAATTATTAAACTACTGAGTCACTCAAGTTTTACCGTGATTAATGATGCTGATCATTCATTGCAATCTATGATAACAATGAGGGCAATAGTCCTCAATTTTGATCTGTAGTTGATTTCATGATACGAGGGTTTGGTTATAAGAGATAAATGGGAGTAGGTTTATGAAAAGATAAGAGAAATCAATACAGTTTACAATTTGATGGACAAAAATTCCAGATCAGGCTTTAGCCCAGACAAATTATTCTGAAATGCCAAGAGATAATGAAGAAATTAAAGAAGAGAAAGGGAGTCACGTTGAATGATTCAGGCTATATATATATATATATATATAGGGTTTCCATCCACAGCAACCGGTTGTTGGGGAGCAACCCCTTTTATCCAGCTGGTACAAGTTGTACCGACCTTAGAATTTTTTTTTTATTTTGTACCGGCTGGCCAAAAATGGGTTGCTCCCAACAACCGGTTGCTGTGGATGGAACCCCATATATATATATATATATATATATATATATATATATATATATATCATGTATCTATGTATGCATAATTGCATATAACATGTGAATAAATTACTGTCTTAACAAATGTGAGGCACGCTATGCATCAGGCCAATAAGACATCTTGAAGGCATATTTTGTTATCGAAGTACGTATACCTAAAACAGGCACCATTTCCTGTTTCCAAAATCATCATAAAAAAAAGTTGAACTGTTATATTATCAAAGTACGGATACCTAAAAGCAGGCACCATTTCCCTGTTTCCTAAATCATCTAGTCCAAGAGCACTATAAATCATGAAACAATCCCACTTAAGAGAACTAACTAGAGCTTCTCATTTAAGTTCAAAGTAGTATGATTACATTTTCAACAGAAATTCAAGTGTAGGTCTGACAATGGTTCTGTGGAACACAATGCAGAGTGGTGCAATTTTATATAGTAAGCTATAAGATGCAAATTAAATGAATAAATTGGACATAAAATCCACGGCTTACCAGACAAAAAGACATCTTGATATTCTTCATCATCATATACGAATTGTGGGGGGTCTGGAGAACCTATTCCAACTATGGTGCTTCCACTGCATCAAATATATTGCAGAGTTACAGTTATGATTCTAAGAAAAAAATATATTGTGGCAATTATAATTCAGGGACCCTCCAATTTCTTGTCTTGGTTAATTAGGCATGAAGCAGCATGAATAAGCGGTAATGGCTGCATGAAGCACAATTTACAACTACAGAAAACTATAGATAATTTTCACTTGCAATTAGGATCGCTGCTTTAGAACCAAGTACATCGTACATGCATATCCATGAATTTTTCAAGAAATAAAACATTATAGAAACGAAATATTGAATACTGGAAATGAGAATTTGAAACTCGTACAGCATAATGTTCTATTTGTAATTTCTATATTTCTAAATGTCATGTCACTTAGTAGCTTATAAAATTCTAATGATATATTGTCTACATCACCTTATGATATTTTAGGGAGTCCTGCTAAGAAAAAAGTCAAGCTGCCAGAGACCAAAATTATTCATCTAAAAACAACAAATTGCGCATGAATTTTTAAGAATCCAAGTAATCATGCACATGTTAAGGCCTACTCGAGACGTGGTGTCAGCCCCAAGCATAGACCCACTTGGGTTAAAGAGTAACAAGTACTTTCCAACCTATCATATCCAGCAAATCCACAAGGAAATGGTTTAACAAATTGTGGTTTTGTTTGGTTACAACGTGGTTGTAGCTAGTGCAGCGATAGCTGCGTACTGTAAAATCAGCTGAAAGGGCTAAAGCTACTATTGGAAAGTAAAGATCTTGTTGGTTACAACAAGCTTGTGCAGAAAGCTTAAATGTTGTTTGCCTAAAATTACAGATATTAGGGCTGAAATGATACAACTAATAAGGACATGAATTCTTATTTTGATGTCATAAATTAAGTATTTCATATTATTTTTCATTTACATTTTTCATCGGATTATAATAATATTAATTATAATTATTACTTTAATACATAATAATATTTTAATGATAATACTAATTAGATTAACTATACTCCCTTTGTTCCACAAAAAGAGTCTTTATTAGTCACAAAGATTCTGTAATCTGTATAAAGCTGGAACACAAAAGCACGTCTTCCATTCAACCAATATAGATTTATGATTTATCAACCCACACATGCAAGCATAACAGGGACTAAATCTACACTTACATTATTATGAAAATTACTTGAATTATTAAGATGTCACTGACACCATTGAGTTAACATCTTGATGACAAACCTTCAAAGACACATGGATCAAGCCACACAAGCATAAGCATAGCACGGATGTATACCGACCACGAAATTGAATTCAAGTAAACTGTGTACTTGTATCAGATGCGACTGCAAGTGAGCTTGTTCGGGGAAAGTGTGAGAGCCAGAGACGAGGGTTTCCCAATGATATGAGGCTAAAGGCGGTATCGAGCAGCAGTGTTTAAGCTGCGTCGAACAAGCTGAAGGCAAACCTAAAGGAAATCCTTGAGTTGTGTTTAGCAGCTCAAACGATCCCCATATGCTGGGCCCACGTGCATTTGGGTTGCTGCATTTGAGCTGTCAAACATGTTTCTTTGCTGCGTTTAGCTTCTAAAGCCCTAAAAGTCCAATAAATGCGGCTACCAAAAAAGCTCTATATATCTAGAATTGTGGAGATGTGAACTTAGGAAAAAGCTTTGGGTAACCACCATTAGGTTCATCAATGGATTGAGACCTGAAATCAGGAGAGAAGTTTTTCTTCACTCTCCTGATTCTCTACATGAAGCGTACCATAAACCCTTATTAATTGAGAACATTCTTATGGACTCTGCTACCAAGTCAAAATGGTAAGTTAATTTCTCATGCCAGAAGTCCCCCTACAGTCTAGGCCTGTCTCGTTTTAAAGGTCCAGTGGAGTCGCTCAATCCAGGACAATCACGCCTATTCGTGAAGTTTCTGTTAATTTGGATAGCTAGTCCACCTTTTCTAGATCTAGATCTAGTGGGTCTAAAACTGAGCAATGTAGCATTAGAGCATTTTTAAATCCCAATATCCCTATTACCATGTAATCTCCAAGGAAGATTACAAGGGAACTTGAGATGTTGACAGTCAGTTCCTTAGTGTTATGAAGTGAAACATATCTGCACCCGTCAGCGATAATTAGATGTGCAAGAGCATCTTATTATTTTTCTTCAAGTGTATTAAAAAGTCGGGTAAAATTGTGTTTGATGGAGGTAGTTCTGTGCATATGGTTTCACAACATGCAGATGCTAGGATAAGAACTTGTCTCTTGTCAGTTCTTGAACCAGAAGCCATAACTGTGAAGGGTATTGAGGGAAATTCATCCGCAACCTTCTAGTGTAGCATGGGTAAATAAGAACTCCTTATTACTGAAAGGTATTGAGGGAAATTCATCTAAGAAAAGTTTGGTACTGTAAAAAAATAAGGCATACTATGTACAAGTATTTAGTGTGGAATTTTAACAATTTCACGGCGCCAAGGCGGAATGCGGCGGTAGTTGACCGTCAAGCGCCTGGGCGATAAGGCGCCAGTCATGGCGTCCGTATGGCGACAAGTCGTTAACAATGTGCAATTTATACATTATTTATTTTATTTCAAAAGTATATTGCACAATAAAATTTTATATACACTAAAAGCAAAAACATAATAATTAACTCATTATGTATGGTCATGGGTTAGGTTAAGGTCATGGGTTGAGTTATTTAGGTAATTAGAAAAGTCTATGACTTATGATGAGTCAAGATAAAAAATGACTTAATCACTGAACTTGGGCTCGCTACCAATGCGTGAGCCTTAGCGGCTCGACGTCCAAGGTGCCTAGTTGTCGCCTAGGCGACGCCATGACAACTATGATAGTAATAATACCATTGTAGCGTATGCCCTCTTTCTACTTTTTTGGATCAATAGAACTCAATGCATCAACCTCACGAGCACTACTACAAGCGTAAAACCTATTGGAGACCGGACTACAATCAACGATGATGAGAACCGGCCATAATTTCTACCAACCATGTGGCGTCAATCTTTAAGCTCATGGTGGCACCTTCGCAATTGTGTTTTTCTCTCTATTAGTAAAATTGTATTCTCTATCCTCTTGGATAATCTCTTACATGGAAAAACTCTTCTCATACATCTCAATATGTATATCAATATAATAAACACGTGTATATATTTTCATAAGTCCTTTGACCTAATTAATCACCATCAATCACCATGATGGTGATTAATTTAGTAGAAGTGTAACCTCCCTCATATTGGTCAGTATGGGGAGTGATCCAAATGGAGAGAAACTGGGTCGATCTGCTGCATGGGCAAACTCCAATTGGGTTCTCAACCCAAGTTTCAACAAGTATGATGTCCCACCTATGGATTTTGCTGATATTCTCGGTCTTCCAAAAATTTATGACCTAGATTTTATCCATTATGGGAGTGCAAACACACTTTAGTTGAATCCTACCAAATCCTGTGTGGACAGTGGGTCCAAGGGCCAACCTTTTTCTCAGCAACAAATAGAATATCTAAAGAATTCCCACATATGTAATAAATCAGAGCCAAAGTGAATCAAATTTAAAACAAGTTAAACTTTATTTAGACTATGTTAGCTCAATAAAGCCTTGGTGTTTGTCAAAACAAATATTATTTCTGTCATAGCTCCACCATGTCAATACATCTTCAAGCCAAATTTTTTTTCAACACCACTCTTACCCTTTCAAAACCATCAACTAAATCAAGTATCTACTGTGCCCTCACTCTTCCACTTTGGTTTCTTACAACCATCTCAAAATAACTTTGGATCTTCTCTAAAATTGTCACTTTCTCCAACCTTTCACATTTATGAATGGTATATATTTTATATTTATTTCAAAATGAATTAGGAATGAAAAAGTTTCTAACAAGGTCCAAAACGATGAAGAGGACAAATCAAGGAATTCCATTTGATGAAGTAGAGAAAAGCTTGTTCTCCAATTAGGATTGGTGTATTAAGTATTTGGGATTTGGAAGTAATTAATTAATCAGGCTTTGCTCAGGAATGGCTATGCAGGTTTGCTACAGATGAGGGGCTTCTGGGAGATTGATAACAAGCAGATTTTCTGTTAAGTAGAGAACTAGCTGGAAAGGGCAACATAGTAATTGGTAATATATTAGTTTTAGAATAATAGGTCTTCCAGGTCATGTGAGTCAGTTAAGGGGTACTAAAGTCTTTTCCTTTAATTTACATATCCACTGTAATCTCTCTCCATATATATGTTGAGCTAGGGTAATATTGTTAGCATTTTTTGATATGAAATGAATTGAGAGAACTCATTTGAGTCTCCTTTATCTTCTTCCCCAAGTTCTTCTATTTTCTCAGTCACCGTTATTTCTTTTCTCAGTTCCATACTCTAAATCTTTTTGCCTTCTCAGTCCCTATTCTCTAGTTATGGTTTAGGAGTTGAGTTGAGTTGAGCTCCATGGAGGCTTGACAATTTGGTATCAGAGCAGTTAAACCTGCTGCCTTCTTCCTCTGTAATCATCTATTATGTGACAGAAACTAACACAATTAGTATGGGTCAGATTACAACTAACACAATTAGTAGGGGTCGGATTGCCAGCATGACAGATGACATCAGAAGTTATGCAATTCAAAATAATAACAGAAATTGGAGAGAAAGTTAGGCAAGTCTGTTATTTGCTAGCAGTAGAATTCTAGCTGTATAAATGTACCAGAGAGGTGGTGGAGAGATTCATTGGACATTGTAATCAATTGCTTCTTGTTAGCTTAAATTCTAAGCTTGTAACCTTTTTCTCATTTCAATCAATCAATTCATTTCGTGTCTTCCATATTTTATTTTCTTTCTTCTGTCTGTTTTCCTTTCTTTTTATTCATATTCCATTAAATCATCTGAAATCATAACAATTGGTATCAAAGCCCGTCCTTGGCACTAGCTTTCATTCATGGTGGCCGGAACATGTTTGAAGGAGACAGTCGAGGAAGGATTACGCAACACTGATTCTCGCGTACAGGAAATGATGAATAGTCATCACCAACTACAGCGTTTGGTGGTGGAAATTGGAGATAAATTCAACAATATGCAAAGTACTATGGAACTTATGATGACTGAATTCCAACACAATCTTAAAGGAAAAGGAATTGCTTATGAAAAACCTATTTAAACTTTTGTAGATTTAACTCGTACTACTGTAGGAAATGGGGATCATAACCCAGTTCATAATTTTGTTATGGGAAATCCAAGTCAAAGAACTCCTCGCTTTGATTTTCCTGCTTTCAATGGATTGGATATTAAAATTTGGGTAATGAAATGTGAATATTTCTTCCAATTCTATCCTATGAATGATTCGACAGGTTGAGAAGTGTGGCTCTACATATTGAGGGAGAGGTTGGATCTTGGTTTCTTGCCTATTTTAAGTCTAATTCCAATATGTCATGGAAGTAGTTTGTGGAAGATGTAGAAATCAGATTTGGGGAAACTTCCTATAGTAATGCCTTGGTTGAATTCAATAGGTTACAACAAACCTTTTCAGTAGCCCATTAACAGAAGAGATTTGAGTTCCTTAGACCACTTGTTGAGGCTGAAAATCCAGGATTGGATGAGACATATTTTGGTAAATGTTTTGTGGGTGGATTGAAGGAGGAGATATAGGGATTTGTTAGGCTTCTTAAGCCCCGGAAACTGACTTAGGCTATTGCAGCAGCTAGTGTACAAGAGAGTATTGTTGAGGCAATTGACAAAAAGAATAAATCTACTTCAAATTTTCATAAACCTATAGGAAGTACTGAAGGAATTAGTTCTTTTGGGCCAAGCAGTAAAGCACCTATGCCACAGCATCAAGGAACTAGCCTTAATGTTCCAGGAACTTGTACTAAAGGACATGTTTCTGGTCAAGTCAAGAGACTTACTCGGAGTGAAATGCAGGCTCGGAAGGATAAAGGTTTATGTTTCAACTGTGATGAAACTTATAAAACTGGACATAGATGTAAATTTAAACAGATTTATATTGATCAATGGAGATGATGAGTTAGATGAGGAATACAATGATGAGACAGATACTCTAATAGAAGATAACTGTGCAGTACAAGAATCAGGAATGACCATTTCTCTGCATGCTTTAATTGGAGATACATCAGAGACTACATTAAGAATTAAAGTTATTGTTGGTGGAAGGAAGAGAGATCATACTCATTGATATAGAAAGCACACAACTTTTTAAACACCAGTACAGCTGAGAAACTGCATTGTACCAGGGAAGAGGATAAGCCTATGCAAGTTTGTGTGGCAGATGGGTATAAAATGTTATGCACAGAAAGGTGTAGAAATTTTGAATGGTCTTCTCATGGTCATAAGTTTTGCACAGATATGAGACTTGTTCCCTTAAAAGGTTGTGATGTTGTGTTGGGAGTTCCAATGTTCTAAAAGGCGGGAGGCGGGAGGCGGGAGGTCGAGGGGGGCCTGACACCTAGGGGGCCTTGGCGAAATTTTTTATTTTAAGTCAATTTTAATATTTTATCTTATATTTATCTAAACAAAAGAATAATATAAAGCAAAACAATCTATAATAAAGATAATAAAGACTTTTGCTTAAAGTTCAAACACATATCCATATTGTTAATGTCAAATTTCAAACAAAAAAATGCAATTGTTCAAAGTTCAAATATATTTTTGACGTATTAATTTTATTCATAAACAATATTACTATTAAATAATAAATTTTAAAATTTCAAGAATTTAATTCAATATTAAAACTTCAGAAACTAAACATAAATTTAAAAATTATATTGAATTAAACTAAATATTACAAATGTATCATCATTTTTATAATTTAAAGTTGGTACAAGTTCAAAAAATTACAACTATAATAAAATTATCCATTTTGACTTGATATTGTTCACTTCTTGTTGTGATTTGATATGCTACAACTTGTATTATGAATATGGTCAATTATTAGAAAAATAAATATATCAAGATCTAGTTTAAGTAGTTATTAAATTAAAAAAAACATCTCCACCTAGACTCCGCCTAATTTCCTGAAGTGATTTTTTTGCCGCCTTGGGCCTAGGTGAGGCGCCAGGGGGGCCTAGCGCCTAGGCGGAGATTTTTAGAACACTGGGGAGTTCAATGGCTGAAAACTTTGGGTGATTGTGTGGTTAATTTTAAAACACATACCTTAAGTTTTTCTATGGGAAAAGAAAAGATCATTTTGAAAAGGAATAGTGATAAGCAACCATCTTCTGTTTCTATGATTACTGCCATTAGCTTACATGATGCTTAAGAGGAACAATTATCCTTGCTAGCATGTGTATTTGCAGTTCATGCTAGTGAAACAAAGGAAAAAATACCAGGCCAGATTCAACAGGTGTTACAGTCTTTTGAAGATGTTTTCCAAGAACCAAAAACTTTACCTCCTCAAAAAAACCATGACCATCATATTCCCTTAAAAACTGGGTCAAATCCTTTCACCATTAGACCATACAGATATCCTCACATACAAAATCAGAAATTGAAAAAAAAAATTGTACAGGAAATGTCCAGCTGTCCCACTGCTACTGGTTTGCTCATAACACTGCATATGGAAATGGGGTTGCTCCAACAAATGACTTGCAATGAGGATGGTTTTTATTCTGTACAATGGCTTTCATTTTCAGATGAGACAACCTTCGTATTCGATCCAAGAGGACTTTGGTAGAACATATACCATCCAATTCGTAAAGTAATTCATCAATGAATTAAATTCATTCAATCATTACTCTACAATTCTTTACTCTACGATTCAGTGACTACTCTACGATTCGGGGATTCACTACTCTACGATTCATTGATTTGTACTCTACGATTTGAACTGTATTACTCTACGATTCACTGATTCGTACTCTACAATTTGAACAGTCTCAATTTGTATCCTTGTGGACAAGGATTCGTTAAGGGAGTGGCAATGTTATGTCATGGAAACTAACACAATTAGTAGGGGTCGGATTGCCAACATGGCAGATGACATCAGAAGTTATGCAATTCAAAATTATAACAGAAATCGGAGGGAAAGTTGGGCAAGTCTGTTATTTGCTAACTGTAGAATTCAAGTTGTATAAATGTACCAGAGAGGTGGAGGAGAGATTCATTGGATATTATAATCAGTTGCTTCTTGTTAGCTTAACTTCTAAGCTTGTAACCTTTTCTCATTTCAATCAATCAATTCATTTCTTGTCTTTCATAATTTATTTTCTTCTTTTGTCTGTTTTCCTTTTCTTTTTATTCATATTCCATTAAATCATCTGAAATCATAACATCATCTAATCTCTGATCTTCTTTTTCTTCTCCTTAATCTTCTGATCTTCTTCAAGCAATCTTAAATTCTTATTTATACCTAAATATATCAACTGCACACCAAGTGTTTGTTGAATTGTTTCAGTCAAAACACTCTTCTTTTCTTCTCAAAAACTCAATATCAACCTTCTCCTCTTAATCTCCAGTCCATTCTCTCTAGATCTAAACTTCTTCTACTCCATTTTCTCACTCAAAATACTATATAAAACTCACTCCAGCTCATTTACTCCACTAAGTAGACATCCTTAATTCATTCCTAAGACTCAAAAATTTATTTGTTCAGAAGTTTCTAATCCTTTTCCACACTTCTGACTATGGCTGGATCATCCTCACAAAATCAGGGGAACCTCTTTCAACAGGACTTTCTAAGTTTCAGAGACTACACTAATGATAAGTTCCAGAGTTTGGATGAAATAATGGATGTGTTTATGGAGCATATCATTGATTTGATAAGGAATAGGAGTCCTTGCAGAGAACCACCAGACTTTGTAAATCCTTTTAGGGCCAGAGAAGGGAATGGGAGGAGGACTATGCATGTTGGGCAAATGAATGCTAAGGGGTTATTTAGAAATCCTAAGGAAGCTGAGAAGGCTAAAGGGAAAAGGTCAATGAGAGAGCCTTTCTATGATGAGTACGAAACAGATGATGAAGAGGAATTCTACCATAAACTGGTTTTTCCTACTTATATGGAGGGAGAGGAAGCTATGGAATGGATCAAAGACTGCAATAAATATTTCAACATCTATGGGGTAACAGATAAAAGGAAAGCTGTCATTACATCCATGCATCTCCATGGAGTCCATAGAGCTTGGTACAAGTCACACATGGTCGGTAGAGAAAGTATCACATGGGCTGAATTTTCAAAAAGTTTTGTGGCTAGGTTTGGTGAAGTTGGAACTGAAAATGTCTTTGAGCAATTCAAGATGCTCAAAGAGACTCATGGTATTAATGAGTACTATGATGACTATGAAAAATACAAGGGCAGGTTGCTGGATAAAATCCCTCAGCTCACCGAGGAATTTTTTTTAGGAAACTTCGTTGGTGGACTTAAAGAAGAAACTAAAAAGGTTGTCAAACTGTTGGAGCCATCAACCCTCCTACAAGCCAAATCATATGAGACACCTATCCCTAAACCCACTGGACCCTATATTAAACCACCAAACACTTCCCAATTTCACAACCCCGGCAAATTAATCCCAAAACCCCAATGGTTCCCAAAAATTTCCCACCAGCCTTGTAACTAGTCCTAAAACTCCATTCCTAACTTATCCCAAACAAACTACTACTACCTCCTTGAACCCCAAGCCAATTATAGCTTCACAAAGAGAGGAAAGGAGAGCTAAACGATTATGCTATTGATGTGATGAAAAATTCGCCACGGGACATCAATGTATTAAACCAAAGGCATTCATGATGGAAGGTGATGTGTTATGAAATTGGTATATCCTAGCCTGCTAATTTATATTTTGGAGAGCATAGATTATTACAATTGTTGTGTTTTTAGTGTTTCTCAGATGTGGAATTTAATGGAGAAATTTGACTTTTGAACGAAGTAATTTAGATCTACGGGCCAGGTCCAATAACTTATTGAAGGAAGCTCAGCAACCAGTGGCGGAACCAGAAACTTTTGAGAGGGGGTCAAAATATATTTATAAAATCAATTTTATTTTGAATATAATTGAAATACAGATTGAAATAAATAAACTTACAAATTAAAACATTTAACTGGAGAAATAGATGAGGGGTTGAGTGGGTTAATCAGAGGTAGAAACTAAAGATTAATCTGAGAGAGAGCTCAGAGTCTTTCTAAGTTTCCAAGTCTGAAGAACCAACTGAGCTCGATTTCCTTTTATAATAAAGGAAAGAGAACTATTACAATAACTGAGGTAAAAGAAACATTTTACTTTAGTGAAAACATATTACTAAAGTAAAAGTAAAAGTAAAAGTAAAAGTACAGACACTGTAACCTTTTGACTAAATTACACAACTTTCGGCAACTTAAAAACAAATGGCCGACAACTTTACTAAAAGACGACTGAGTGATTGAGGCATGCTTGATTGAGGCTGCTTTCGGTGGAAAAGCAGATTCTTTTGACTAAATGGCAGCCTGAGCAGGAGCTATCTGACTGGAACAGGAAATGCCGGTTACTGTTGAAATCAAGCGAATGGATCCTGAGCATCATAGAGATTAATAGTGCCGTATGGATCATAAACTCCATCATCATCGGCAAATTGGCTGACTGAATCACCTTGATAAGAGTGATTAGAAGCTTCTTCATGAAAGCTTCATCAATTCTTTTATTGAGTACTTGAGCGATCTTTAATAATTCTTTACTGGTACAATCTTTAAAATCTGAAATACTATGGGAACAAGTAGATCCAGTAGGACTGACTTTGGATATTGACTTATTTGAGGCTAAGACTGACTCTTTTTCTTTAATGGCCGTGGAACCGGTTGTGACTGGAAGAGCTGGGATTGGCTTAACAGGAAATTCCAGCTGTACTTGAGTAACTATTCTATCATTGTTAAATTTATCCCACCACTTAATATAAAAGAGGCGAGATACACGGGGAAGTGGATCATTGGGAATACTATTGACTGGAGTACCAGGGGGTGAGAGTGCATACTCCCATTTGATGATCCAAGGGATTTTGTATTTACTGACAAATAAAAGAGTGGGTGGAACTCCTTCATTCAATGGGATAGGTTTGTAGTGATTATTAAAATGATTTAACTGGACTTTAAGTGGATCAGGAAGATCATAACAAGATCCTAGCCTATACCACCAAAGAACAAACCAATAGGGAAATTGAACTTATGATCAAATTGAATAAACCATGAATGGGTAAGTGACTCGTTCTGGTGAAGGAGAACCTTATACCAGGCTTCAATGTAGTCATAGTAACAAAATGATTGGTTTTGACTAGAAAGATTCATGAGATCAGAGGGATTTTTCCCCCAATCGGAGATAGAAACGAACTGCTTAATATACATAGAATGATAAAGAACTTTAGACTTATCATTCTGAGCATAAATGGGTTTAATATTTACTAACTCAGTTTCCAGAAGAATGTCCTTATAGTACACTAGGGATTTATAAGGAGCTAAGGGCTGGAAATGCCATCCAGGGGGAAAAACTGGGTAGCGAGTTTACTGGGATCATTTTTTGGCTTCATACTGGGTTCAATATGGAACAAATAACTTTCCCATCTGAGCATATACTCAGAAGGAGAGTGACTATCCACTGAGGATGAGGCCTTAGCCGGATTACTAAAAGGGTCTATTGGAACAGGTTGACTGACTAAAGCCGAACTGTAGGGCTTAGGCATAGTACCGAGAACAGTAAATTTATTACTTGTTTGAAGTACTGGGTTAACTGGGTGAGGAATTATGGTTCCTCTGGGTTGAATAAAAGGGCCAGAAGGGCGTTTTGAGGAAGATGCTCCTCTAGTGCTCATTGTGCTGAATGGTACCTGTATTAATAAATTCTCGAGTGAAAAAATCAAGAACTGAATTGTTACTTCCTTTGATATACTCAATTTCAAAATCAAAAATGCTCAATAAGGCTTGCCATCTAGCGAAATAATGCTTAGAGGCTAGATTTTCATCATCTTTTTCTAATATGTATTTTGCTGACTTGCAATCGATACGAACTAAAAATTTTTGGTTTAAAAGATCATTTTGAAATTTAGTAATACATAAAACAAGAGAAAGTATTTCCTTTTTTATAGTACTGTAATTTGACTGTGTAGTATTCCATGCACCGGAATGAAAACGAACAATTTGTTCTGGAGAATTAGGAGTTAATTTTTGTTTCAGAATGCCTCCGAACCCAATGTCAGAGGCGTCAGTTTCAACAATTTTGAAAGCTGAGTCATTAGATATGCCAAGACAGGGCAATGTCTTGACGTATTTTTTAACTTGCTGGACGACAGAAGTGTGAGTGTCAGTCCAAGGTGGAGGATTAACTTGCAGACGCTGAAAAAGAGGTCTGCATATCTTCCTGAGATTCTTGTAGAACTTTCCTATATAATTTAGGGAGCCAATAAATCTCTGCAGTTGGGTTTTGTTGGTCATCTTATCGGGAAACTTGTCAGCGAATTGAATAGCTCGTTCAATGTGCTGAACTTGTCCTCTAAAGATATTAAGACCAAGAAACCTTATTCTGACCTGAAACAGGCTGCATTTGGAAGGTGGAAGAACTAAACCATTGTCTTTAACTGTTTTGAAGAATGATTTCAAATGTTTAATATGTTCATCAATGGTTTTTGAGAAGACAAGTATATCGTCAATATAGACCACAATGAAGTGGCTGAAAGGATTTAGTACATCATTAAGGATATTTTGAAATTCACTTGGAGCATTTTTTAAGCCAAATGCCTGGACATTCCATTCGTAATGACCAAATGGAGTGGTGAATGTTGTTTTATAACTATCATCAGGATGGATGGCAATCTGCCAGAAACCAGATTTAAGGTCGAATTTGCTAAATATCGTGACATTACTTAGTCTGTTGACTAGGTCTTCTTTATTAGGAAGGGGATACTTAATCCATTCTAAGACCTTATTCAATAGTTTATAATTGATTACTAGACGTGGGACTCCGCGTTCTTTCTCTGCTTCATTATTGACATAGAAGGCAGGGCAAGACCAGGGTGATTTACTAGGTTTAATAAGACCTTTGTTAAGGAGATCATGGATTTCCTTTTCCTTTTTGCATAATTCCATTTGTTCATGATTCATTTGAATAGGCCTAGCCTTAGTAGGAATTAAATGTTCTTTAAATTCCTTAGCATAAGGGAGCCTAACCATATGCTTTTTTCTATACCAAAAGGCATTGGGAGAATCTGAACAAAGATTATCCTTTAAATAGACTTTTAATTCATTAATTTTTTCTTGAATCTTTTCATTCAGAAGTTGTTCTTCAATATGTTTATATCGAATTTCTTCTTTTAAGAAATTCAAATGTGTGGTTTTACAATTTAATAGATTCAATGATTTAGAGATGGATTCTTCTTGGATGAATTTTAAATCTCTCTTTAGGTTTAATAAGAAATTTAAATGTTATTTTCTTTCCTAAGTGTCTACAACTTAGACCTTCATTACTAGTGGTAAATGAGTAAAGTAAATATATGAATGGTAATCCTAAGATGACCTTATCTGTGAGATTACGAATCAAAACAAATGATGTTTTGAAACACATCATCCTGACAGATATGTACTTTAGGTAATTTATATTTAATTTCCATTTGACTACCATTAGCTGAGTTTAATCTTTCACTAGTTTTTCTGAAATACTTGGTTGGGATTAAACCTTCTTGTATACAGTTTAAATTTGCACCTGTATCAACTAGAGTAGAGAGCCGTACAGAGAAGCTTTAATCAACAACCAGTTTAATAGAGATATACCATTTTTGAATGGTAATATCCTTGATTTGTTTGAGTGTAAGATCTTGTACAAAAAGATCAGGATTATCTTTAACTCCAGACGATTCTGGTTCATCGTGATTCTCATCACTGGATGAGGAATCGTTAATCTGGAGATCAGACCTTTTATCATCAAGATCCTTTCTTAAATTAGAAATTTCCAATTTTAAATTAGCAATTTCTTTTTTGAGTTTATTGACTTCTAGATTTAATTCCGAGAGTGTAATTTCTTTAACAGGAGTTTTAAATCTTTCTAAAGTTTTATTGAGGCCAAAAATTGATTTTTCTTTAGCTTTAATGAATTTCTCATTATTATCTTTAGTCAATAAATCTCTCAATTGTTTAGTATATTGAGCCTTTAATTTAGGATCAGAAATTTTACTAATTAAGTCAATTAACAAAGAACTTTCTTCATCATCTTTGCTAATTACATTAATTCTTTTTGTGCAACAATGTTCATTGCAATTATCTGCACAAATGGTGACTTCATCAATGTCATTGCTGGATAAATCATTGTCAGTATTCGATGAATTAGAGACAATAGAACCTTCATCACTATCTTCTCTATTGTTAATTCTCATAAGCTCTAGTATATGTTCAGTATCTTCACTAGAAATATTTAATTGATTTAGTTTTTGTTTTATTTTGCACTCATTTTTATAATGACCCTTTTGCCCACAATTGTGGCAAACAACCTTACTCTTATCGTATTTTTTGGATTTAGATTTTTTAATATACCTTTTATTTGTAGTTTTAAGTTTATTATAATAATTATCTTGAGGATTTTCTTTGTAATAACTTCGCTTTTTTCTACAATGTTTAATATTTTTGTGAGACTCAATATGTTTATCACTCTAAAAATCACTAGATCTAAGTTATATCTAGCATTATATAGTTAGATCTTAAACATATAGTGGTATAGCATAGATTCAAGGTAAAGGAAGCTTGTTACTACATTCTCCAAGGTGAAAAATCGAATTTTTGTTCATTTCCTTGTAAATCTAGTTAGATCTAGTTCAATATTGTGCTTGTACATAGTTAAAGTTTCAATCTTTATACATATATTGGTTGTTTATCTATAGATCTATCTATTCTACCGATTATTTTGCTTGTATATATTTAAAGATTAAATTTAAATCTGTTACTAGATCTACCCTAGATCTAGTCAGATCTAGCCCCTTAACCGGTTATAAAGCTTCAAAGCTTGAACCTTTATGCTAGATTGGCTCACATTTAAGTTAGATCTAGTCATTTTCAATGATTTCAATCGATTTTAAACACTCCACAAAACCCTAGATCCACGTCTAGTGGGGAGGTCCTAACTAATCGCGCTAGGGATTCTAATCAATGAATCACCTTATAGCGGTTTTAGGATACATTTTTTATATATACTTTTGTTTAAATCCTAATTGTCTCATTGTAGGGATCTTTGGATACCCTAGACCTATGGATTCATATCCTAGATTTGGGGATCCTTTGATAGATCTCGTCATACACAGTCCATCGAGTGATGGTTCGATATTGCGATCTAAAAGCTAGGGTTGCGGGAGCCCCTTTTAGATCTTTCCGAGTTATGTTTAAGCATATTGATGTGAGCATAGGAATCCCAGGGTCGAGATCCACTAATTGGATCTTCTAGATTCTCATTATGGACTTTTTTATTAAAATGTAATATTAACCCATGTAAATCATTGTACATGTGCTTTCAGGCCTAAAACAACTTCAAAGGGCTTTGTCCCGAAAGACCATATTTAAGGCCCCGTGATAGTGAAAATTGTGATTGTGGGTGCTCGGGATTATCGAGATGGCTTTCGTGCCCGGGGATAGCCCGACCCTTTTCATTGCTTTATTTCATGTATTATCATCAAAAACGATTTTCAATACAAAACAATGAAAATCTTGTAAAATAAATCGCCCGGGGATAGACAAACATAAGGCTAAAACTAAGCGACAACATAGAGCAAGAATAACAAAGTTCTCCAAATCCTCAAAAATCCCCTTCATCAAAACTCAAATTAAAATCAAACAATCACACTCCTATGCTAAAACAAGGCTTAGAACTTACACAATCAAGGCATTTAACACAATTTAAAAAATATCAAAGGCTTTCTCACACAAACACACACACACTTCATGCTTAGGAAATTAACTTAATGTGATAACCGTGTTTTCACATAAGTCAGAGAGTGCCTAACACCTTACCCTCGTTTAAGTAAGCCCCTGAACTCTATGAATCTCATGATCCAGACTAATTTTACGGAGTCACACATTGGGCCATATTACGAAAATCTCAAAAATCCGGATGAGTTGGTACATCCATTTGAACTTATACCAACTGACGATTGTCTAATTCGGCCCAATTATTAAAATCAAACCATTTTTCAAATTTGTCGGCAATTATGTCGGTCTTTTCCTAAAACCTTGCCCTTTAAATAAACATCAAAAATAGAAATCTTAAAAAGTGTAAAAACAACATAACAATTAGGAAAGAGGGAAAATCTTCCCCCCCCCCAAATGTCGACACTAAACATGATGATTATTTATAATTTTGTGTCACCTCCCTTCTTTTTTTACTTTAATATATGTGTGTATAATATATATATATATATATAGGAGTGATTCATAAACAACGTTGGATAGGAGCCCTTATTATCCAACGCATGTCGTGTATTCATTTGATCTAAAAGTTAGAATTAATCCTATTCGCATAACTGTTATGCGGATGGTGGAACACATCCGCACAATAGTTATGCGGATGGAATATTCCATCCGCACAACTATTGTGTGGACAGGAGTAATTTCAGCTTTTGGATCAATGAATGAACGGTAGGATCTGCGCTGGATAATAAGAGCTCTCATCCAACTTTGGCTATGGAAGCACAATAAGTACATTAATTCCACTAATTCCCTTTATGAAAATTTTCCAACAAGTGACACTTCAGTGTCATCTCCATAACTAAAAAGACGGTTATGCTCAAAGTGAAATGAACCTAGGACAAAGTTCCATAATTTTAATTTATTCCTTTTTGAGATGTTTTTTCTTTGAGAGAGGTTAGAACACCAGAATCAAATAATATGCTGCATGATCAATCCTTTCACTATACCGAGAGGATTTATATACCAGTAAATGATCCATCCACAAATAACTTTAATAAAACTAATAACACCAAAAGTTACTACAATGCAGAGACAAACATTCTCAATGTAGGAATAATCTCGAGTGTTACTCATCTGGGTCACCGGCAGCCACTCTCATTTTAGAAAGGAAGGAAAAAGCATGTTTAAAAGTATAAATAGTAATTTCCAGAACTTATAGCAATAAAGATTAAATTCTGAATTTTAGATATTCTAGGAATATAGTGATTTTTGTACCTCCCAGACATGAAAACAGCATCATATTGTCCACAACCCGCAGCAATAATACGCTGTTTTAATCTTTTCAGCGATGGGAGGACTTCGAATGCAGGAGATTCTGGGATGACAACAGAAAAACATTCAACAATGATAGTTAGGCTCATGGTAAGAAGTGCCAACCAGGTCCAAGACTAATAATAAAATTAAAAATCTACACAGCAAATTTTGACTTTTCATTGAATTACAAATAGAGCTTAAAAAATTTAAAGATCAATTTGGAACAAGTGCACTGGAGTGGATTGATTTGATGCATAATGTTGCCAACTGTACAGAGGGAGAGTATTTGACTCTTCATTCAATTGCTAATAGCTTGAGAGAGAGGAGGAGAGAGAGGGGGGAGAGAGGGAGGTATAAAGAGAGAGAGAGAGACGGAGGGAGGGAGGGAGGGACAGGCATCAAGAGAGGGGGAGAGAGAGGTGGAGGAGAGAGGGAGAGATTCTTGACCTGTAAACCCCACCAATTCATAAAAGTACCAAGCACCAGGAATAAGGTGTTAACAAGGAAGGGTAACTAATCAAACAGCCCTTTTTCCAGCCCATAACCACAAAATGTTGAAAAAGGAGAATGTAGGAAAGCCAAGTTGAGTATTCATCAGGATTCGTACCCAAATCATTGACACAAACATCTTGAGATATTCCTTCCCTCGAGATCTTCTCCAACAAGGTTAGAGGGTCAATAGAAATAGCTTGATCCAACCGAAGCCGCTGAAAAATTATAAAAAATGTCTTAGCCCATGGGTATGGTGATATTTTCAAATAATTTCCATTTGTAGCTTGTTCACTAACTACATATATACTACCTTGTAAACTTCAGCCGTGGAGCATGCCTGTGGGGGCTTTATGAGAACCATTGGAAGGTCAAATGAAATAGGTGGGGGTAGATCTTGAACAATCTGGTCAACAGGGGGAAAACAGTAAATAAATAAATAAAATTCTAGTTATAGCTTTCAGGAGGTTTAGAATGCCAGAAAATATATACAAGTAGCATTGATTTAAACAAACACATAAATGTGTGAAAATTTATGTTTTTGTGTGCGTGTTGATGAGTGGATTCTATACCTATAAATCAAGTATTTTTAGCTTGATAATTTGTGAGTGCTCGAGTATTTTATGTTCATTTTTATGTGTTTTTATGTTCATTTTTATGTGTTTTTATGTTTTTGTGTAAGAAAAGGGAAAATTTAACAAAGATATGAAAATGGAAGCTATTTGGATGCATTTTATTCAAATTGGAGTATATTGTAATTTTCAGCTTTTGGGCATATTCGACCTCTGGAGCTTCAACTGAGTTTTGGATGGTGTTACAATTTCAAAATGAGAAAATGGTCTTCATGAAGTTTTTAGAGGACGTCTCAAGCTTTTCAGAAAGATCTGGTTTGCAAAAATCCGAGTTCATTTGGGCCTCCAAACAGTGTGTCAAAGTAAGTCTAGAAAGTTGATCAAAACCCTGATTGGATTGTATTCCTGTTCGTACCAGTACCCTTAAAAGGGGTATAACTTAAGTTTCCGAAGTCCAAATGAGGTGATTCAAAAGCCTAAATTCATCTACGACTACAACTTTCATGAAGAGCCCAAGTCAAGACTCGGACGTTATCTGGTAGGAAAACAGCTCACAAATTCCAGCAAGATTTTTGGAATTTTTTTGTCATTCTGTTTTGATAAGGTACCGGTGCTGCAACGCCCATATCCAGTGTCGCAGGGCTATGGGGACAAAGAGTGAGCGCCTAGGCCCTGGTTTATAAAACCGTGGCGCTAGGCAGAGGCGGAACTAGGGGGCGGGGGGTCATATGACCCCCCTGTTTCAGAATAATTACCCTGTTATATAGACAAAGAAGCGGGAGCAAGGGCGGAACAATTGATGGTCTAAGCTAGGATTAAAGGAGATTCAGAGCAAAAGAAACTATGGAAGGAATCCAATTCAACTATAATCAAAGTTGAAGTCTTCAATCAATTAATTTACTAAACAAAGGATGGTCTACCTTATTTTTTAATAAGTTTATAGAAATCCGATGGAATATATTTGTTATTGATGTGAAATTGGTTGTGGGAGTTTTGATTATGGAACCATGAAGGGTTCAGATGATATAAGGGTGGAATTATGTATGGAGGTTATGTGTTTATATGTTTGGATATTATGAAACTATGATTTTTAAAGCTTGCATACCATGTGTTTGTATAAATGTCATAAAGAGATTAATTTGGTTAAAACATGAAAATTAATGGGTTCTCTCTGTAAATTGATATACATACATGAGTTATAAGTTAACTCAAGTTGTTTGAGTGCTTCATCAGTTAAAAAAATATCACAAATTTCATCAGTTGTAAGTCTGACACCAAGTTTCTTGTTTATTCCTTGAGTTTCTTTTCAGCTTCCTTCTGAGCTTTTATGGCCGCTTTAGCGGCCGCACTTTGTGCCAACTTTTTCTTCCTCTCCAACGCCTACTTAGCTTTAGCCATCTCCTCCTCTTGTTTCAATTCCTTCAACTTCACCTCGTCAACTTCATTTTTCTTCGGAATAGGAATTTCTTCCGGCTTTTCCAACTCAAATAATGTCTATATTTCACAAGACTTTCCTCTACAGTACTTTTGCAAGAGGAATTTCTTTGGATCGAATTGTAGCTCGTATCACCGCTGTCATTATTTTGCAAGTACATTTTGACCCCCTCTCAAAAGTTTTTGGTTCCGCCACGGGCGCTAGGTTTGAATTGTTTATCATATTTTGTGCTTATTGATGATTGTCTAGCTAACAATTATTTGATAATCCTAGATGAAATTGGAAGAATTCTAGGGTTAGAACGCATGATTGAATAACATAATTTGTGTATAAGATAGGAATATATCTATATATCACATGTAAATTGTATGAGAAATGGAGTTTAATGGAACTTGTTCAAAGTTATTTCACATAGGAATATGGTGATTTAATTGGAAGAGATATTTTTATAAAACCATCGGAAGAGGGTTGTTAAATAATTGTGAATTCTCAGTTAACGATTCGGTATGATTAATTAATTGAAAAGAGAGTGAAGAGATTTAGACGAGGCATTGGGAGAAATTGTAACCTTTAGCTTTTTAAATATGATATTAATCCTTGTTAGTAATTTACTTTTAATTTTAAATAGTTCATTTGTTTAAATAAGATTGAATTGATACAAAGTTAGTACTTGGTTAATATAATTAGCATATTCCTTGTGGGATCGACGCTCTACTTATCACTTTATTATTTGTTGACCAGTATACTTGAGTGTAAATTGTCAATACCAATTTTGGACAATACGTGTGCGCGTGTTTGCGTTTGTGTGCGTGCGAGCGTGTGCGTGGGAGCGTGTACGGGAGGGCAGGTGGGTAGAAAAGATCAACACTACTATCTAGAAGATCAATTTAACACAATTAATTTGCATCCTAGACAATGAAGAAAAGGCGATGTCAACTACAAAATTTTCATACAAACACATGCATGCACGTTCAAGTTTCTCCACCAGGTGAAGATTTAGGCAATCTATTTAACGCCTAATAAATTGCAAGATATTAAGGACACAAAATGAAATTTTAAGAATATAGTCCAAATTATGCCCTTGTTTAGTTTATTATGACACAGCCTCCCAGGTGAGTTCAATGTTCTAAAGGGCGCTAGGCGGGAGGCCAGGGGGGCCTAGGCGGGATTTTTATTTTAAACTAATTTTAATATTTTATCTTACATTTATCCAAACAAAACAATAATATAAAGCAAAACAATCTATAATAAGATAATAAAGGCATTTGCTTAAAGTTCAAACACATTCATATTGCTAATGTTAAGTTCAAACCACAAACATGCAATTGTTCAAAAGTTCAAACATATTTTTAACATATTAGTTTTATTCATAAACAAGATTGCTATTAAATAATAAAATTTAAAATTTCAAGAATTTAACTCAATATTAAAACTTAAGAAACTAAACATAAATTTAAGAATTATATTAAATTAAACTAAATATTACAAATGTATCATCATTTATATAATTTGAAATTTGTACAAGTTCAAAAAATTACAACTATAATAAAATTATCCATTTTGACTTGATATTGTTCACTTTGATATGCTACAATCTATATTATGAATATGGTAAATCATTAAAAAAAATATATATCAAAATCTGGTTTGGGTAGTTATTAAAATAAAAAAAATCTCTCCGCCTAAATCCCGTCTAGGCCCAGCCTAATATTCTGAAAGGATTTTTTTGCCGCCTTGGGCCTAGGTGAGGCGCCAGAGAGGCCTAGCACCAGGGAGGCCTAGCGCCTAGACGAGGCTCCAAGAGAAGTCTAGCGCCTAAGCAGGGCGCCAAGGGGAGGCCTAGGCGGGGATTTTTAGAACACTAGGTGAGTTATGTTTTCAAAAATTTTAAAATTATGTTTTTATTTTTGAGGTTAAATCTTTGGATTTTTACTTTGCTGGATATGATTTGTAGCATCGATCCATGGTTCCTTTAAGGCTCTAAGTATAATTTATGTAATTCTGCGTGACTTAACAGATTTATATTACTATAAGCATACAAAATCAGTTATACTTCTTAACGGAATATAGCGATTAGTTTTGAGAACTCTTGAGAAGATATTTGAAGCTCTTTGGGATTACATGACCCAGTTCTAACTCAAAATATGATGCCGACGATATCTAGGTGGGATGAAGGTTTGTACTTGTCCTTAACTTCTTTCAGTATTTTTCATATTTAGAGCTTCAATAGATTTGAAAACCTTTTATTTTGACCTTGTAATCAATCATTTATTCATTCTTGCAACTTCACAACCTAAGAAAAACTACACTACTAGAATTCAATGATATTTTTACACTGCTCTTAAAATCAACTTGTTTAATCATCCCAAAGTCATATCATTAACCTCGTCTGCTATGTCTATAAACTGTCTAGTACAATATTTACTTAAGCTAATTCAGCCCCAAAATCCACAAAAGGACATCATCAAGAACATCTTGTTATCATATTCCAACATAAGTTTGTAGCATCTGAGATTGTACAAGTTGGAAGGCGCTTGTCCAAATCACACCAGGATTCTAAATCTTGGAAATATAATACAATTAAAACACCATTAGTTATGCTGACAATATATAAGTGAATAGA